>BCNH02000005.1:10248478-10272313 GCA_001662345.2 Metrosideros polymorpha var. glaberrima
CGATCGTCCTTCGATTATTTCATACTGTCGAAAATTCAAAATATTACAGTATTCCACATCGTCGAAATTTGGGATATCACAGCTGTTACTAGAGAAGAGGCGAAGGATTCGCCGACTGTTACAGATATGGTCTTCTTGCACGATCATATTGCTTATGCTTTGTTTGATCCGGGAGTTACACATTCATTTGTTACTAAGCAATTTGTTGAGTTAGTGGGGTTAAGTCCGAAACCATTGGAAACGGTTATTAGTATCTCTACCCCGTTAAAAGATAAAGTATTGTCTACGGTAGGATGTTCAGGTTGTAAGATAGTTATAGGCAGTCGAGAAGAAAGTATAGATTTGATTGTGCTGGCGATGTATGACTTTGATGTCATAATCGGAATGGATTGGCTCACCAAGCAACGAGCTACGATGGACTGCTATCGTAAAACAATCAAGTTTAACCCGTTAGGAATAGTTAGTTTCGAGTTCATTGGAAACTGAGGGTCTCCCTCGATTCCCTTGATTTTGTCGCTTGAGACGACAACCTTGCTGGATAAAGGATGCTAGGGTTATTTGGCAACCATGGTTAATACGTTGGTTAAGGAACCGAGGATGGAGGACATTGCTGTAGTGTGGGACTTTTCCAATGTCTTTCCAAAGGAATTGCCTAAATTACTCCCAAAAAGGGAAATAGAATTTGTGATTGAGTTAGCCCCTAGAACAGAGCCAATTTCCAAATCACTGTACCGCATGGCGCTGTCGGAACTAAAGGAATTAAAGGTGCAGATGCAAGAATTATTAGATAAGGGATTCATCCGCCCTAGTGCATCGCCTTGGGGAGCGCTAGTTCTGTTTGTAAAAAAGAAAGATGGATCGTTGCATCTTTGCATCGATTATCGGCAACTCAATCAAGTGACGGTCAAGAATAAGTACCCGTTGCCAAGGATAGATGATTTGTTTGACCAACTTCAAGGAGCTTCGGTATTTCCCAAGATAGACCTAAGGACGGGCTTTCACCAGTTGATGATTAAGAAGGAAGATATACTGAAGACGGCATTTCGTACCCGTTATGGTCATTATGAGTTTACGGTAATGTCGTTTGGTCTGACAAATGCCCATGCTGCTTTTATGGATTTAATAAACCGAATATCTAAATTATCCTAGAAATTCTATCTTAAGAATGCAATCTATTTCAAACATGCAACCTAATTTATATGAATTTTTTAGAATTTTAAATCATGTGGAGATAATAATAAAGATAACAAAAATCAATCAAATCATTCAAATAAGGAAAGCGATAAAGTCAACTTGATATCTTTGCTATTTTAAATTCAATAAATTATCTAAATGCCTATAGATCATATTGTCGAATTTAAACCCGCGGTAATAAATAATTCATCTAAAGGCTTATAGATGAAATTAAAAATCTTTGCGGTTGCAAAATTAGGAAATAATTCCTAATTTGATCACCTACATCTTGGAGATATCGTTAGATAATGCAATATTCAGAATAGGCAATCAAATATCAAATTGATTTGGAGATAGGAAATCTTACCTCTTAAAGATTGCACTTTCCTAATTTGAATTAAATCAAATCGGACCGGGATTTTGTTGGATCGGCTCGGGATTTCGTCGGACCGGCTGAGATGGCTAGGCTTGCCCGTGGGTTCACGATCGATGGTCCCTTCGGTTTGGTAATCGAGGGTCTTAGTGCGAGGAGGACCGTCGCTCGCTAGGCTTGAGGATGTGGGCGTCGGGACCGGGAAAATAATCAGGCTCGGTGGAGTCTATTCTTCTTCTGAAGAGCCTGCACCTTGCCACCTGCCCCCCAACTCTTCGCGATCTCCTTGCCAAAAAAAAGTTGTTAAGTGGTGAATTGCCCTTCTGGAATTGAGCACCACGTCAAGGGCCATCAAAGGCAATTGGGCAGGATGCTTGCTGAGCGACCAGATTTGATTGGCACGCGGCAGCTGCACGACTTAGAGCACAACGATGCAGCAACTCGGCTTGGTCAGGGTCCGCGAGGCAAAAGTAGCCGCGGATGGCTTGTCACGGTTGGGATCCGCAGGATAGTACAAGCGGCGGCAGCAGGCGGGAGTAGCTTCACGTCTGGCTTGGCATCATGGAGAGGGCAGCAACGTCACGGGCCGTCAATAGATTAGCAGCAGCAGCATCGTGGATGAAGGAGCAGCGCTGGTGGGAGACGCCGATCGCGAGGAAGCTCGGTTGTGAAAGGCTTGGCCGAAGCTTCCCTTCACTCTTCCTTGCGTGTTTCTCATGTATGTTCTGAATAGAATTGCTCCTCCCAAAGAATTAGGTCAAGCTAGGTGCTTCAGCTCTTAATTATTTGTAAAATTGTCCTCAAAATTACAGCACTTTTCAGTCAAGTCCTTAGAGGGTTAAATCGCATCAAATTGGCTTTAATTCCGCTACCAGTTTGATTTAAATGCAAATGAATGTAATGCATGCTAAAAGTTAAATAAAAAATATATATGAAAACTATAATGAAAAAAATTGATTTAATATTTTTTGAGGGACCGGGGTCGGTCCCAAATTTTTATGCAATTTAACTAATGAAATAAATTCTAAATTAAATCTAAATTGGAGGTCAATATTTAAGTGTCAACAATTACCATCACCAAAATTTAATTTCCTTAGCTCGCTAGTCGGATATGCGAATTTCAGGATGTCACAACCCCCTTAAGAAATTTCGTCCTCGAAATTTAAGACTTTACCTGTTCATTCGAACGACTGCGGATATTTATGCTTCATATTCTCTTCACCTTCCCACATCACTTCTTCTTTATCTTGATATTACCTTAAGATCTAGAATAAGGAGATAGTTTTGTTTCTAAGGACCTGTCCCTTTCAAACCAAAATTGTATTGATTTCTCCATATAAATTTCTCTCTCGCCTACCTCAATTGTCTCGAAATCCAGTACAGGTGTTGAACCCACATCATACTTCCTTAGCATGGATCCATGAAGAGATCTTAAACATTAGAAAACCCGTGGCAATGTCAACTGGTAAGCCAACTTCCAAATCTCTCGAGAATTTCAAGAAGTCTTATAAATTTCAAACTCAACTTGCCGTCCTCCTCAAATCACGGCATTCCTTTCATGACGACACCTTTGCAAAATTACCAGGTCACTAATGTTAAATTCCAATTGCCTTCTTTGTTTGGCTACATGTCTTTCCAATCTTTAACCTCTTTGTACTGCTAGAAGGCAAACGGATTTAGTCAAATGATTCACTTCTATCCAATTGGAATCATGACTTCTTGGTGTCCTTGGCGATTCTTATACAAAATCCCCCATTATGTGCTCCCACTTCCAGTTAAATATTTCCAATGATTTCCACATTCCACCCGGCTTACAATATTTTGTTGTCCCTTGTTGACATCTCATTAACATTCATCCTTCATTCCAATCCATCGATAATACTGGCCAAGTTTTGATGTATCCTCTCACTACTCAGATGTTACACTATAGTTATCTCAATGGATTTCAGTAAAAGTTCGTTCTTTAAACCCAAGCCATTAGGCATACAATTACTTCCATGTAATCGTAAAAGCCCATCCTCTAATACCTAAGAGTTTGATTCTCATCCTCTCCCAAGCTTTTCTTTGAATTTTATCGTAGTATCTTTTTTCTTCAAAGATATCACTTTTCGGACTCAAATGACTTTTCCATTATCAGCATTCTTGGATTTCCCTTCGCTCCTTACACAATATCCAATTTCGAGACAGCTTAGTTTTTCTAACCTCTCCATGATATCCTCGAACAATTCCACCAAGAATTATTATTGGACACTTATTATGCTCAATAGATTGCATCACCGTAGTACTCTAACGATCTTTCTCCTCCAAGTTAAATGAATCATCCATTCTTAAATGGTCTCTAAGGTCTCCAAAATGTTACACCTTCACAAATTTACTCTAGCATCAAGAACCCATTACCCTCTGTCGACACCTAAGGCCTAACCTGTAATATATCTATTAGATCATAATATGTTGCATCTTTTGTAATCATTAGCTAAGCTTTCAGTTGTCGTTTCGTCAAGTCTTTTGAGGTATGCCTAGCAATACCAACCTTCATGCCATTTGACGGTTCTGACATATCCTTGCGCTTATATATGCACATTGTAATTATTTCAATGTGTTTTTCATCAATATTCTCTTTCTCCAACAGATATCATCATATGCACAGGATATCCATAAAATCTTA
The DNA here is from genome assembly GCA_001662345.2 of Metrosideros polymorpha var. glaberrima. Classification (NCBI taxonomy): domain Eukaryota; kingdom Viridiplantae; phylum Streptophyta; class Magnoliopsida; order Myrtales; family Myrtaceae; genus Metrosideros; species Metrosideros polymorpha. The sequence goes on from BCNH02000005.1 coordinate 10,252,690, forward strand.
TAATCCCATCTTGTGACACTTGAAAGTTTGACACCTTTTCTTTCCAAGACTTTTTCCTCATATTAGTACTCTAATCGTCAATTCATACCTTTACAATCCTCCTTTCAGTATCGAAAATCTTTGGCTATTCATCGATACTTAGAATCTATCTTGTAATATATCTGTCCAATCAAAATGTACTAAACCACAATTTGACTTTCACCTCTATCAACTAATTTATCGAGATTCCTATCATCAAGATTAACCATGTCCACTAATTTCAAAAACTTTTTGAAGTAAGATCATAACTTAATCCTTAGAATCATACTTATTTTTATAGATCATATCTTAAGCTCTGTAATACAAAGCCATCTAATTCCTCCAACAACCAAAGCTTATCCATTGCATTAAGACTTACCATAACCTATTAATCACCCAAATCATTGTGAGTAGTATCTAAATACCCAAAAGATCACCACTCATCGTACAAACTTAGCGTTAAAACTTGGCAATTCTAAAATATATTTTTATCAATCAATCCATACTAATATCCTCATATCTCCAAAATTACTTCCTAGCTTTTTAAGATGGTAACTTACCAAATAGTAGGTGGCCTCACTATGCTTCCGCTACGCCACTTTGATAAACCGTTTTGGAAGCCTCAGCTTCTTCTTATGTAGTTGCGTAAACTCTTCCTTGGGTTAGTGACCTTTGATAGTTTCTTTATTGTGCTGCTTCACCTAAAGGTAGTTGGTGCGGCTGTCGTGCTGGCATAATACATTGTTGTTGCTTGTTTTGAGGACAGTCCTTAACTATGTGCCCTGGCTGACCACATCCAAAACATTTCCTTAGAATTTGGCATGGCATACTCCCATGTTGTCTACCACACTGACAACAAATATCATTTGGATGTTGCATCCGCTCCGCCACTTGACTGCTCTCTGCTCTTCCATAGTTTTCAAAATTATGCCTCTTGTTGGGAGTAAAGGGCAGTCTCCCAAATCAATTAGGCCTTTTGTCACGTCTAATGTTATCCTATGCAACTTGATGACTTGGCCTCACTTGAGTCATTGCCTCAGTTCGTTCCTTTATCAGCTCCTGCTCTATGAGTTGAGCTCGCTTGTAAAGTTCATTATAATCTTTTATGTTTAAAGGCACCAACTGTTTTCTAATGCCAGTCCTTAAGCCATTCAAGAATCTCTTGGCCTTATCTTCTCTGCCCTCAATCAGTTGAGGAGCGAACCTTGACAGTTCTGAGAATTTTGTCTCATATTGGTCTACCATCAGATTGTTTTGATTCAGTTGCATGAATTCTATCTTCTTATCTCGGGCACAGTCAGAAAAATGCTTTCCATAAAATGTCCTAACGAAACCTCCCCAGGTTACTGCCATACCAATTGGAAACACTATTTCCTTTTATGCTCTCCACCAATGCTTAACATTTCCTTCGAGTTGATACTTGGCCAGGGTCATCTTACTAGCATCATTACAATTCCGCAGATAAAATATCTTTGCCATCCCATCAGTCCATTGTTCTACCTCCTCTAGATCTCCCATCCCAACAAATGTGGGTGGTTTCAGTTTCAAAAACTGTTCAATCATCCCTTGCATATGGTGTTCGCCACTCGCCTGCTATTGAGCTTGTCTCTTCATCAAGGCTCCTACATTAGCAAGCGCTTCAAGAATCCCCTCCATTCAAGGATCCATTCTTGAAGTTGATCCACTCAACCTCCTCATCTTGCCTTACAGTGCTTCTGCACATTGATCTCCAATTATCATGGATGACCAAATGTTACTAACTAACTAATAAGTAACAAATGTTATTGATATCACACAATTAACTGCATCACATAAGTAATAACAGTTACTTGTCCCTCACAGCACAGCAATAATAAACACATGCATATAGTGTTTTAGACGCGCGCGTTCATCCTAACCACTTCAATCACTAGCGCACTTTATCACTCCAAGATCAACCTATGCTCTAATACCAAAAAGAGCTGTGACGTCTCAGAGCATCACATATTAACACGGCTTCTTAATTTTTTCTTTTTAATTACGCATGCAAAAGCTAATCAGAATAGTAAACAGACACCCAATCACATGAATAATGCAAGTGTAACATAAACACACTTCTGGCGATTTATATCACATAAGAGCACCATTACATTTTCTTTCCTTATACTTCTTATATGCCAAAAGATCAAAGTCTAGGAGGATAAAAAGAAGTGTTCCTACACTCCTCTATCCGCTGTCACTATCGTGTCAAAAGCAATCTTTATTGTGCACACTCTAGCCCACGATGACCCGTCTACCACTCCTCACCATTGCTATCGTCAATGCTGCTATCACCCATTTCTAACTATCTGAAAAGTCAACAGGAGTGAGGAAATATCTAACTTCTAAACTACTTGTTCCGCCCGTTTCCCAGTTAAACATATTCAACAACATGCAATACATGTACACCAGAACACATGCACTGAAGGCATTGTGAAACTATGATGCAAAACTAATGAACCATTCAAGAAACATGCAGCCCATCAACACACATGACTCACACGCAGAGTTTCATTAGTTATCATGTAATCATTTCCACCCCATCTCATGGTTCAACCGGTTTGCTAGCTGGCCCGTGCGAGTCACTTTCAGTTTGCTGTCCGGACTTTCAAGGTTCTCTGTCCTTGGGCATCTCACTCTGAGGCATCCGAGGAACATAGCAGAGGCATCCCAGACACATAGCAGGAGCATCCCAAAACTCCCGAGGCATCCTTGGTTCTTGGTTCGCTGTCCGATGATCATCTCTTAATACTTTTTCGCTTTCATATATTTCAAGCATTTATCTTGTAATGCAACCACATGAACATTGAATGCCACATGCCATGTACCCATTCCACACATCTTTCACATAAGATGATAAGATGGCACACCTGACTACTCCAAATCAGCATGTACATTGACTTCTAACTTGCTGATTTCTCAAGCGTGATATACAACAGTAATTCCAGATTACTAAACTCACGAAAATGACCATAATTCAGCAAGTAATCAATATCGGATTAAAGCAAATCAATCATCATTGGAAAGCTTCAAGAGTCTAATTTCTATCATCGGAGACAAGAAGTCGAGATTCAATCATCTTAACTCAGTAATCCACGGATTTCAATCAGCACATCAAATTAGAATAGTTCTGAGCATCGTTTGGAAACAAATCCATTACCTCAGTAAATCAACTCGAAAATTCACAAAACTTTAACATGTTATAGGCAAGCTTATGATTGACATTTCTCATTAAGAACACTAAGCCTAAATCAATCTATACAAATTGCAGTAATTCATTCAATTGGAGCAACCCTGAATTACCAGAAAACAGAAATCATGCAATCCAAGAAATAGCCATCACACAGACCAAACTTGCTCAAAATATTTTGAATTTTTTATATGTCATAGACGCTGGTGTTATTTACAATTTTTAAGGGAAGGTCCATCCAAATTCGAATTGGAAAAATTCATAGAAAATCAGGAGTATGCAAAGGTCGTAGCCCGTTTCACAGTACACATGCAAAAACTGGTAATGTTCAAAGCCTTCGTATATATTAGTTGAACTCCAAAAATTCTGAAATTAAATTATGTTATAGTTCAAGATGTTAGGCACAACTCTTATGAAGGAATTTTTGTGAGATCCGAAACACAGAAAACCACATAAAAATTACAAATAGTAAGGATCAGACAATTTCGAGCTTAGAAAAACATCACATAGACTCACGAATCTACCCAATCTTCAAGAATCCGAGAATTCTAGTTCAAAAATCACCATGACCAAGAACTATAACCCACATGCATGAACTATCTCAGCAAGAATTCAAGAAAAAAGAACCCAAGAGCCACACCCAAACCGGGCATCAAGAAGATCAAGAAGATTAGTAGCTAGAAACTTCTCATTGCCTTGAAGATTCAAGGACCAAATCTTGCCCCTTTGGTGTTCAGTTCTTGAGACAGTTTGAGAGAAAATGAAGAGAGTGAGGGTGAGAGGGAGCTGTTCTGCCGAGAATGAAGAGGATAGGCGAGAGATGAGAGTCTTTTGCTCAAGTCTCTTGCATGAAGATCACTAGGTGGCAAGACATGCTTGACAAGTGGCAAGACAAAGGTGACAAGTGTCCTTGCAAGGTGGCAATCTTAAACTTGGTGGGCAAGGTGGCCGGCCATGTGGAGAAATTGTTCTAAATGTGCCCATTATCATGTAAATTGGACACTAAGGATTAAAAAATTAGAACTACAAGTTGTCCAATGGACTCCCATAAATTTTTGCCCAAGGCATATATATTAAGGGCCATTGTTCCACAATTCCATAAATGACACATTTGCAACTAGTGTCAATTAAATAAATTTAATTACCATCACCAATATTTAATTTCCTTAGCTCGCTAATCGGATATGCGAATTTCAAGATGTCACAGACCAACAATATAAAATTGGCAAATCGTATCCAGCAGATTGCGGATAGGTTTGCCAATTTTTTGTGCTTCGAGAATCAAATATCACAGATTGGATATCGGATTGCCAATTTATGCATGTTATCCGAATTAGGAAATTTCCTAATTTGAATTATCCCTAAAGATCTTAGAAGATATGCATTGGGTGCCAAATAATTCAAAATAAGCAATCCAAATATATTGAAAAATTTCGGGATAAGATTTTACCTATTTCGTGGATAAGATTTCAAATTCGAATGCAACGGATCGGATTGTGTTCGCGACGGTGGCAGCCTAACGGTGAGGCTTGGTTACGGCTGCTATGGACGATGGTGGTGCGCGGATGGTAGTTTCACGCACGTTGTTGGTCGAGGCCAGGATAGGTGGTATTCAACCTGCAAAACAGATTAAAATCACCGTGGCTGGCCTTGTCGGAGCAGGCTGGAACTTCGACGTCTCACGACCAGGTGAGGGAAAACAGCAGCGGCATCGTCTCCATGGAGGGGTGTTTTCGATGGAGAGTGTTGATCTCCAAGCACGACTGAGTTGTGCTAAGACGCAGGGCGGTGGACCGAGCAGTGGTTGGACTGCAGTGCAAGGCGGCTGGTGGATCAAGATGTCGCAGCTGCGAGGGACTCGCGGTGTGTTCGGCTGTGTATTGTCCGTTGATGCTGCAAATGGGTTCGTGTTTCCTCGTGCGCATCGTCAGCTTCTTAATCTTCCTCAAAGTCACCGAATATCTAGATCAACGTGGCTCTGACGAAGAAATCTTCTTTTCCAAGCTGGTCAAAGTCTTTTTCTCTTCAAAAAACTTTCACTAAACGCCATCCCCCATAATTGCTCCCTCCATCTCTCTTTTATTCACTCTCTGATGCCCTCTCTGTTAGGGAAAATCCCTTATGATGTTTTGAAGATGACAAAATAATCAAAAGGCTACTAATGTGTCTATTAGTCGAGTAGAACTAGGTGAAAGATGCACAAGCCATTATGTAGATGATGATTATATCAGATCATCTAAGTGTGATATCACAACATCTGAAGGTTATATCACAAAGTTTGAAGGTTATGAGTTCTCTATGGTGGACAAGGCATTAGGCATAGAGGTGTCTACAAGCTAGATGGACCTGAGTAGAAGGTGAACAAGCCTAAAACGGGGAGTTCGGTAAAGCTTGGAAGGACTTTGGATAGGTGAACAGCGAGGTAGAGCCGCGATAGCCAATACGCTTGGAGGGACCAGAAAATGGAAGCTCAGACTCTGACGATAACATCTGAGAAGTATGCTCAGATTCTGACGATAACATCTGAGTATGCTCAGACTCTTGTGATAACATCTGAGCACCTCAAACTCATAATACAACGGTCATATCTTTTACAACGGCTAGTAATCTGACTTGGATTCCACATATAGAAGATCATTGATTGAAGATCAATTCTCTAGATGGTTTTGCAACGGTATTATCAACGCAAAACATCTTAGATTGATTGACAATCTCTTCGAACACAAGACGAGCTTTCCAAACGAAGAACTCTACTTATGGAAACCTAGATTCAGATTGTATGGGCAACTGAATCATTGGAGATTCTGATTTTATCTCACTCAACGGTTACACAATCCCTTAAAGCATTCGGATCCAATGGGATAATTGGAGAATGATCCTCAGAAGATATCCAACGGCTAGTTTGGATGTGGAGGTGTATATAAGGAGATTGAAGTTAGGAAGATGAGAGAGATCAAGAGTCTAAAAATTCCAAAGTTCAAAGAGAGCTTCAGTCATACACACTTGTCTCCCGTGAGCGTTATAGTTGTAATCTTTGAGAGACTTAGAAAAGAGTGATTGTATGAGATAGTGTGATCTATCATCTGAGAAGCATCACTCGGTGTAACCTTTCATTGATTCATTATTGGAATCCAGCCGGTAGGCTGTTAGCGTGGAGAGTGGACGTAGGCTTGAACCAAGCCGAACCACTATAAGATTCGTGTGCAAATTTCTCTATCTATTATCTCTTGTTTATAACATTTGAGACTATACTGCACACGACTCAGACTTTGTCTCGTTCTTCATCATTTCTATCTTGATCCTTTTAATTCCGCATTATATATCAAGATTCTTTGAAAACACCTATTCACCCCCCTCTAGGTGATAGATCTAGCCCCAACAATTGGTATCAGAGCCCGGTGCTCATTATTTTGTGAAGTGTTATATTGCTTCTGAGCTAACGATCTTCATGGCTAGTAGTTCTATCACAGGGATTATTGAAAGACAAAGCAACACCGGACTTCCATATTTCGATGGGTCAAATTACACAATCTGGAAGAACAATATGAAATCTTTTCTCATATCTGAAAATCCCTTGATGTGGGAAGTTGTGCAAAACGAAATAAATGTTGCATCACCGAGCAGAAGCAAAGCTACAAATATGACCGATGAGTCAGGAAATTCAAATGAGAGAAGAACTCCACCTTCGGATATGGCTGACTCAATTTCTGAAAAAGAAATTGAGGAAACAAAGAAAAAGAGAAAGAGAATCTGGTAAGTAAAGGTATGTTTTTAAATTCTCATTGTACTTGATATTTTATTTCTTTCTTTTGTGCTTTACTTGATTCGGACTTATATGATGTGTTTAATTGGTCGTGCTTGAAATTTTTTTTAATAAAAGTCTGATCTATTTTGGTGTCTTAAGAGGAAAGTGATTGATATCTTATTTCATTTTTGGAAAGATAAAATTCGGATTATTGGACAGATTTTATGACATTTGCCGCATAATGAAAATATCTTTTCAAAGGAAATATCATTTTATTATGCATATTATTTCTCTGATAGTCTTTCTTTATATGCTACTAAGTTCATGGAAAGAATAGTTTGGTATATGTGAAGTTTCCTTATTTTGCTCTAACAAAAAGAGAGGATCCAAATGAATGGATACCAAAAAGGAAATGAGATCATTGCAGGAAATTATTCGAAGGAAGCTTGATTGCGAATCTACGCAAATCAGGATCTCAAGTGGGGAATTTTTTTTTAAAAGGGGGAAGTTATATTCTGCACATGCATATTGGAATACGAATTAATAATATTTGTTGCCATGTGTGGAAGATCATATATCCACATTCTTTTCCGAAATACGTTAGTATTTTCATATGCATTTGAGATTTATGCTTAAGGAAAATATCTTGAAAAGAAATCATTGCATACATAGATATAATTGCCATATTCTTAGAGTTAATATTAAAATTGGCAAGTTTGATTCACAAATTGGAGGAAGGTATGTACGTGAGCACTCCGTATTTTATTTTTTTTTGCAAGATTATGATCTCTCTAACAAGAATTTGCAAGCAGCAAAAGAATTTTTCCATATGAAGTTTGATCCAAATATAGGAGGAAAAATTCTGCACTATTTTCGAAGAATCGAAAATTCTCCTCTTTGTGTAAAATTATCGAAGAAAAAGCATACTATAATACGTGAGATATTATATCTTTAACAGCAAATTTGTGCAAAAAGTATGTTGAGTTTATGCAGATTGAATTCGAGATGAGCTTGGTTGAAGAAAACAAATTTTTTTCTCGAATTCCAAAGATGAAATCGAATGATGCGAATGTTGTTGATACGAGGAAAATAAAGGAGAAACTTTATGATCAACATGGACAAGCTTGATAAAAGCTATTCGCAAAAGTTGTCTTGATGATAGGGGGAGAAAAGGAAAGTTCTAAAGAGCAAAATTGCAAAATTGCGAAAGAAAAGGGGAGAACCGCAATCATCTCAAAGAAGCAACAATTGAGGGGGAGCACTGATCAAGCATGGGAAAATCATGATAAGGTTAAGCAAATGTCGATCTTAATCTTGATTTCTATTTCGACCGTGGAAGAAAAGGTAAACGTGTGTTAGAACTTTCTAAGTTCTACATGATCTGGAGTACATCTTCCATTTCAATTACTTTTTGTCATTAACAAATCTCTTTATATTATCGCTTTATTATGACAAAAAGGAAGTGAAATTTATCCGTGTTCCTTGATATATATTTGTTGATGATTGAACATGTGAGCTATGTTCATCTTAGAATGTAAGAGATGATGTTTCTAAACAATGCATTTCATGCCTCATACATTTCTGAAGATATTATGTGAACATGTGCTGAATTGCATATTCTCTATGTGATACCCTTTCCATTAGTATCGCTTTTTGATTATGACAAAAAGGGGGAGAGAATATGAATATGCACATATGTTGATTGATATTTATTTGATGCATAATATTGAATTGTGAGTATATTTTCAAATTTTATTATGCTCAATTTATTTGCTATCTCTTGACTTGCATTATATTCTTTGAATATATTTTAAAATATGGAGATTGCATTTTGTGCTTATTGTGCCCTCATCTGAACTCATATTTTTGGAAAGATAAGCAAATTACTTTTACTTTTCACGTATACACAATTTGATATCTTTGAAACATGTTTATACATTTGCATATTCAGATATTGTTTTGTCATCATCAAAAAGGGGGAGATTGTTAGGAAAAATCCCTTATGATGTTTTGAAGATGACAAAATAATCAAAATGCTACTAATGTGTCTATTGGTCGAGTGGAACCAAGTGAAAGATGCACAAGCCATTATGTAGATGATGATTATATCAGATCATCTGAGTGTGATATCACAACATCTGAAGGTTATATCACAAAGTTTGAAGGTTATGAGTTCTCTATGGTGAACAAGGCATTAGGCATAGAGATGTCTACAAGCTAGATAGACCTGAGTAGAAGGTGAACAAGCCTAGAACGGGGAGTTCGGTAAAGTTTGGAAGGACTTTGGATAGGTGAACAGCGAGGTAGAGCCGCGATAGCCAATACGCTTGGAGGGACCAGAAAATGGAAGCTCAGACTCTGACGATAACATCTGAGAAGTATGCTCAGATTCTGACAATAACATCTGAGTATGCTCAAACTCTTGCGATAACATCTGAGCACCTCAAACTCATAATACAACGGTCATATCTTTTACAACGGCTAGTAATCTGACTTGGATTCCACATATAGAAGATCATTGATTGAAGATCAATTCTCTAGATGGTTTTGCAACAGTATTATCAACGCAAAACATCTTAGATTGATTGACAATCTCTTCGAAGATAAAACGAGCTATCCAAACGAAGAACTCTACTTATGGAAACCTAGATTCAGATTGTATGGGCAACTGAATCATTGGAGATTCTGATTTTATCTCACTCAACGGCTACACAATCCCTTGAAGCATTCGGATCCACTGGGATAATTGGAGAATGATCCTCAGAAGATATCCAACGGCTAGTTTGGATGTGGAGGTGTATATAAGGAGATTGAAGTCAGGAAGATGAGAGAGATCAAGAGTCTAAAAATTCCAAAGTTTAAAGAGAGCTTCAGTTATACACACTTGTCTCCCGTGAGCGTTATAGTTGTAATCTTTGAGAGGCTTAGAAAAGAGTGATTGTGTGAGATAGTGTGATCTATCATCTGAGAAGCATCACTCGGTGTAACCTTTCATTGATTCATTATTGGAATCCAGCCGGTAGGCTGTTAGCGTGGAGAGTGGATATAGGCTTGAACCAAGCCCAACCACTATAAGATTTGTGTGCAAATTTCTCTATCTATTATCTCTTGTTTATAACATCTGAGACTATACTGCACACGACTCAGACTTTGTCTCGTTCTTCATCATTTCTATCTTGATCCTTTTAATTCCGCATTATATATCAAGATTCTTTGAAAACACCTATTCACCCCCTCTAGGTGATAGATCTAGCACTAACACTCTCCTTCTTCACGATTTTCTCTCAATTTTGCTGCCGTATATTGTATGTTGTGAAGCCCCCCCTTTTTATCCCCGAATGCTCTCCCCTTGAGAAGTTAATGAAGGTCCTCTTTTTATAGCAAAAATTTCCCATGCATCTTTAGAAGATATGGATTCGTCAGAGATGACTGACGATACTCTATTGATGGATTTTTGCTCTTTCCTGGCAAGCTTTCAATTTCCTTTTCCGATTCAACCTGTATTGCCATGAATATGTCCACATTCATTCACCAGCACATCCCCTGAGCATTAATCTCTTAATTCCTCCCAATCAAATTCTTGCCCAAAATTCAAGATCTTAGAGATGCCATCATGGAGGAATCGGTGGAAAGTGAATGCCATGGTCTCGATTTCTCTCCATTACATTTGTTTCCTTTTACTCACCATTTACTGCTAGCTGGATCACCGCATGTAATTTTCAGTCAAGCAAAAGGGGAACAAGCGGTCTGGGCCTTAAAATTCAAACATGTTGGGCCGATTTTAATACTTATGTGAACCTATGAAGGTGTTAGTAATGTTAATGAATTTTTTTTTAAGTTGTTAGGGTCGATCCCTAATTTTTATATAATTAATTCCTAAATGAGGTAGTCAAAATTTAGGTGATAACAAGGCTTGAATAACAATGATGTTTATGAACTTTCATCTTTACTCCATATGATTGGTGTCCGTGCATCCGCCAATGATTGGCATCGACATCTTGGTCTTCTATTTCATCAGATCTTAGAGTTTCTGTTAAAATCAAAGTCAATTTCTTCTCTTTCCAAGTCATGTTGTAGATTTTTGTGCCAGTCGTGTCAACGCAATAAAAGTCACAGTGCATTGTCTAGCCAACAACTTCTTGAACTCATTTATAGTGATGTTTAGGGTCCTGCTCTAGTGAAATCAATAGATGACTTTTCGTAATATGTTATTTTTGTGGATCACTATACCCGATACATTTGGCTCTACCCAATCAAACAAAAATCTGAAATTTTCTCTTTATTCCCAAAGTTCAGGAAATTAATGGAAATTTACTTTCAAAATCTCATGGTATTAGTTTACTCTGATGGTGGTGGAGAATATAAGAACTTAAAAGGATTTTTCTTCTCCCATGGGATTACACAATTTTTAACACCTCCACACACACCCAAACATAATGGGATTGCAGAGCGTCGTCATAGGCATGTTGTCGATATGGGTCTTACATTGCTTCATCAAGCATCTCTTTCATCCTTGTTTTAGTCTTATGCTTTTTGAGCCCTGCATTTCTAATAAATCATTTACCTACACTGATCTTAGGAATCAAATCTCCTATTGAGGCTCTCTTCGAATCCTTTCCAAATTACTTGAAACTTCGAGTTTTTGGTTGCCTATGTTATCCTTGGCTTAAACCATATGACAAGTACAAACTTGAATATCGATCGAAACCTTATATCTTTCTTGGTTACCGTCACGCCCCGACCCTCGAGCGCGCGACCATCCCGTTTCATCTCTTCTCTTAGGTCATTAAATGCGACGTCCCAGGACACGTCGGCGACCCATTCATTTTATCTTTTGAGTTGCGCATGCGGAAATGAATAACAACACCCGACAGCAGGGATAGAAGGAAAAACAGCATAACAAATAGCATTACAAAAACACGCCTTTTTATTTATTTATGAACATGTTAACCCTAGGAAGTCTATAGATACAAGCCCTTACTTACAAGCCATTCCTACACGACCAACAAAAAGGGACCGAGGGTCGGGTTAACCTATCTTCTCTACACGAGAGCACCTCGAATCGCACCTGCCAACCTTCCGATCTATGGCCCTGAAAAACAGTTAACAACAACGAGTAAGATAAAAATCTCAGCAAGGTAACAACCTAAGCCTCGCGCAGGGTGCTGATTCACTCAGAGCATACCCTATACATGCAACTCGACGTCAACGGCAGATCAATAGCGAGCGACTCTCGCTCTATACAATCTATATCAGGTTCGATGACTTTCACCAATCAATAGACAATTCACAGGCATTCTTACCTTGCCTTGGCACATGCACACGCCCTGCATGTTATCAGTTATAATAGCACTCTAAAAATAATGCATCAGCTAAGGCAATCAGAACACGCAGCACTATTCCTCATGCACAATACATCCAAGCATATTCCAATTTTATGTCAAGACCCACGGATTAGTCCGTGCAAGACTCCCGCCAAGACCCACAGATCAATCCGCGCAAGGCCCCTACCAAGACACACGGATCAGTCTGAGCAAGGCACTACCAAGACCCATGGATTTCTCCACGCAAGGTACTTTCGGCATGACCGGGCATCGCCCCAAAATCATCAGGCATGGCAACGTCCCCTCCCCATAGGCAGACGGCATTCCCGAAGGAGAATCGGTTTGGCCTCCACCGCAACCCGTCATCCGACCCAGTCAGGCATCTGATAGATCATCACCGTCCTAGCCCTACAAAACCTGATCTTGCCCTGCTAGGACTTCGATCACACGGGCATCATCCCCAATCACCATTGAGGGTCCGTACACTTTGTGATCACACGAGCATACATGCATTCAAATCTCATTTCTTCTTTTCTTTTTGTCAATACACTCACGATACGTGCTCATGCCATATGTCATGCTCATTGCCATTTTCACACGAAAAATGCAATAAATAAATCACACGTGATCACACGAACATGCTTTTTATGCCAAACTCCACGTGCCTCACTTTTCAAATCAAATACTTGGTTCTAAAGCATAACACTCAGCATTTTAACACGGCACCACAACAATTCTCATTTTCATGCCAAAATACATTCTTTTCTACTATAAACTCACAAAACATATTCCTCTTATTTTTCGAAGGCAATTTTCATCTTAAAAACGTACCAAGCATATATAGAAAATTTAACTCAACCATGGTTAATTAACCTAACCATGGTTAACTAACCCAACTATGGTTAACTAACTTAATCAAGGTCAACTAACCTAACCAAGGTAACTTAACCCAACCATGGTTTAACTTAACCCAATCATGGTTAAAAGTCTAATTGCACCTTAAACTAACCATAAGTGCAATTAACAACCTATTCAAGGATTAGGGAGTTAACTCACCGTTTAACAGCAGTGGCGACTATGGCGACGGCAGCGGCGACGACATGAAGACGATGGTGGTGGTGGCTCGGCGATGGTGCGTAGACGGAAAATGGGTATTAACGGCGGCTCGACTCGGCACAGTGCAGCGTGCGGACAACAGTTCGGTACGGGCTCGGCGCGACTGCACGGCTTGGCAACGGCGGCCTAAACGTCGGCGGCAAGGGTATGGCTTCAAGGTACATCTTGGGTAGCGCGGCGGCAAGGTGAACGGTGTGAAACAAGAAGGAAAAATGGTGAAAATGGGGGAGAGAGGAGGGAGCTACGAATTTTGAGAGGAAAGAGAGAGTGAAAGAGAGAAAGAGAGAGTGAGTTGTCTTGCAATTATCTCATTCAAGATAACATCATTGTACTTTCCAAAAATATCTCCCTTTGGCTTCTTGCAATTCAAGACAACATCAAGACCATTAAATGAGACAAGGAAAAAAAAGAAAAGGAAAGGGCAAGGGGGATGGTTTGGCCAAGGGGGGGAAGCATGAAGAAAAATAAGACAAAAAGCTTTAATTAGCTTTGTCTTAAGTCCATTAAGAGATCATCAAAATATCTCACTTTCAAGAAGGGCAAAAGGGTAATTTCCACCCTTGGCACTATTCATTCGGCACTATTCACAGCTGCACTATTCACTTGGGCTTGACACTATTCATGTGGGCTTGAATTCAATTTTTGCGGGCCCAATAGGTCAAAAATCCAATTGGCTCTTTAATTGGGCCTAAAATGGGCTTTCGGGGGCAAAATGGTCATTTCCCCTTATAGGCTTTATTGAAATCCGAAAATAATAGAAAGTAGGCTCGTTGGTTCATGCTAAGCCCGAAACGTCTCTTCGTGCCTTAATTTTCGGCTTACCGACTTTTCTGTGAAAATTCAGAATTTACCGATAAACTTTGAATTATCGAAAACGGAACGTCCAAAACCTTTCATCGGATTTGAATTCATGATATAACATCCATCAAATTCTAATTTATTGCCTTGACAGTGTGGAAACGTCAGAAAATCCGAGTGTACACTTTTTCCAATTGAAATCGATAATCGTCCGTCGATTAATCCATAGAGTCTAAATTTCGGGATATCACAGTTACTCTCTCAATCAAAGTGCTTACAATTGTTACGATCCTCAACAAAATAAAGTCTTTGGCTTATGTCATGTGGTGTTTGATGAGTCCATTTTTCCTTACTCCAAACATGCCAACCTGCTCCATCATATCACTTCTCAGTCCCTGTCTGTACCACCTCAAAGTACTTGCGCCCCCTTTCATCATTTAATAAAGAATTCGGCCAGCTCTTCCAATAACAGACAACTAAGCCATACAATACACGGTCAAACAAGTCTTTTAGCTCAATGGTTGGAGAAGTTCTAGATCAACATTTGAATGGCCTCAAAACTTTGGTCAAGAACACCAATTTTACATCCCCCAGTGCAGATGCATCGTCAATCACTCAAGCTCCACCTATGCCTCCCATGGACTCAAACACTTCATTTGGCCCCTCCACTACAATTCAATAAATGCCCACAAGTTCTCAACTGATGATCACTCACTCCCAGAATAACATTCACAAACCCTAATAGATATATTCAGCGAATGAATGTGTAAACCCCAAGCCTTAAAAGAACCAAAGTGGCGTGTTGCTATGTCAAAGAAATTTAATACAATTCTCCAAAATGGTGCATGGCAACCTGTACCACCTAAGTCTCATCATAAAATCGGGAAAATTACTAAAAAGGTCCTAAATTTATTGTAATTGTGTCAATTCAATCCTAAACCTTTTTTTTTTCTAATTGAGTCTTAAACCTTTTGCATTTGTGCCAATTCAGTCTATCCAACTAAATTTAGCTAGCCAACTGACGTGGATAATTTTTAATAATATTTTAAATTTTTTAAATTTTAAATTTTTCTATTATTTTTCCTTTTCTTTCTTTTTTTTTCTTCCTTCCTTCTTTCTCCAGTTCCGATGATCGGCCAAAGGCGAGGGCTGGCATGGTCGCTAGGTGAGGGCGAGCCTCACCCACCCTTTGGTAAGGCTCGGCCTCGCCGTCGCTAGGCGAGGTCGGCCTTGCGTAGCCATGGTGAGGCTTGGCCTCATTATCACCGAGTGAGGGTGAGCCTCGCCCTAGCCTTTGGCCAGTCACTTAGTTTTGGCAACCGGTTGGAGGAAGAAGGAAGGAACAAAAAAAATAAATAAATAAAAGGAAAAAAATCGAAAAAAATTAAAATATTATTAAAAATCATCCACGTCGGCGTCGGTCAGCTAAACAGCATCCACGTCAGTACCAGTAGGCCAACATTGGCTGGATTGACTGAATTGACATAAATGCAAAAGGTTTAGGACTTAATTGGCAAAAAAATGTTTGAGAATTAATTTTAAAAAATTTAATAGATTTATGAATTTTTTTGTAATTCTCTCTCATACTATCATTGGCTACAAGTGGATATTTTGAGTCAAGTGAAACTCAGATGGTAGCATAGCTTGGTACAAGGCATGACTTGTCACCAAGAGATTCCACCAACAGCTAGGACTTGACTATGATCGTACATTTAGTCCAATTGTTAAACCCGCCACAATACGGGATGTCTTTTGTATGGCCTTATCAAACGGTTGGCCCCTTCTACAATTGGATGTCAACAATGCCTTCTTACATGGCAATCTTATGGAGGAAGTCTATAAGCATCAACCATTGGGTTTTGTCGATCAGTCACATCCTATTCACATTTGTCATTTGAAGAAGGCTATTTATAGTCTTAAGCAAGCCCCTTGCGCATGGTATCATGCACTCAGTTCCTTTGTCGTCTCATTTGGGTTCATCCAATCCAAATCAGATTCTCTCGCTCATTATATAAAGACATGATGGCATCATTGCTTATTTCTTAGTTTACGTAGATAATAAGTGATACCAAATTTTTGGTGTGCTGTTAAACCAACTTTCTGTTCATGGGCTTGGAAGAAGATTTTAGACCTCCGTTTGGAGTTCCAACACCTGTTTCAATGGTGGATTGGGAATGGGCTTACCACCTCTTTTTGGTTTGATTCGTAGCACCCTAGGGGGCCGCTTTACAAGATCTACTCCGACAGGCAAATCTATCAATCCGGCATTTCCCAAAAGGCCATGGTAGGGGATGTTCTCACTAACCCGATGCTTGCCAATCAGAATCTTGCGGAAACGGTTGCCTTCTTGTCTCCTCTACTGTCCCTAGACCCAACACAAAATGATCAACTCTACTGGACCGCACACACCTCCGGCGTATTCAGTATTGCTACGGCATGGGAGTACATTCATGAGAAACGGGCGGCTGTACCATGGCACTCCTTTATCTGGGACTGTTGCTTCTCCCCTCGATACTCATTCCATATGTGGCTAACCACTCTTGGTAGGCTCCCAATCTAGGTATTTTTGTTGAATTGTCGGAGGATCCAAGAAGGCTCTTGCCCTTTCTGCAGACACCGGCCGGACTCCACGAACCACCTCTTTTTTGGATGTAATATTACTGGTACTTATGCCAACTTCTGGGCTGCAAGATGCAACTTGGCTTGGCAAAACAGAGGATGGCATGAGAACTTGAAGTGGGCGATGAAACACCTTTAGGGACAACAATTCCATAAGACTATTGCCAAATTCTCGTTCGCCACACTATGCCACATCGTATGGATTGAGAGGAACCATGTCCTCTTTCGGGATCAGTCCCTCTATGTGCCTGCTCTTAAATCTCATCTTGAGAAAGTGGTCAAGGACAAGACCTTAACCTTTAACCGTGTCCCTGATACCCAAAGGAACCGAAGGATTCAAGGTAGCTTGGGCATTTCTCCTTCCATCTTTGAGTAGTTCGGTCTTGTCTATTCTACTCTGGTTTGGCCGCCTGTTTAGCTTCCTTTCCGTTTGTTGCTTTTCTCTAGGGGTCCTTTGCTCCCCTTGTCGCTTTTCCCTTTTTAACCACCGACTCCCTCGTACCCGCTGTGACACCCTAATGTCACCTTGTGTACAAGGTTTGTCTTGTTGGTAGTCCTTTTGTAATTTGTCTTTGAATGGATAATATACTTCTTACCTTACCCAAAAAAAAAAAAAATGATACCAAATTTTTGCTAAAGTTTGGGAGAGTTCTTGCAGGTAAATTTTAACAAAATAATATAACGAATCTACATTACTTCTTGGGATCTAAGGTGAAATGCACAAAGTCTGGACTCTATCTCACACAACACAAGTATATAGGGACATTCTTGATTGAGCAACCATGTTAAAAGCCAAGGAGATTGCCACCCCAATGGCTACTAGCAGCTCTCTCACTCTTGTTGATGGGTCACCTCATACAAATGCAACTAAATATAGGAAGATTGTTGGTGCTCTTCAATATCTTGCATTCACAAGGCCTAATATTGCTTTTGTCGTCAACAAACTCTCTCAATTTATGCATCAACCAAGGGAGTTACATTGGAGTGCTATTAAACATGTTTTACGTTATCTCTATGGGACCATCAATCTTGGCCCGCACTTGCAAAGTTGTTCCTCTCCATCGCTTCATACATTCTCTGATGCTAATTGAGCAGGCAATCTAGATGATCGTAAGTCTACAACCGCCTATATAAGTTTTATTTGCCAGAATCCTAGATCATGGTGCTCTCGAAAGCAACAATCCGTTGCTCATTCGTTAACCGAAGCCGAGTATCACGTTGTTGCTACAATAAATTCTAAGCTCACATGGATTCAATCTCTCCTTCATGAACTTGGAGTATATTCTTTTGCCACACCTAGCATTTATTGCAATAACATCAATACTACTTATGTGTGTTCTAATTTGGTTTTTCACTCTCAGGTGAAACACATCGCCATTGATTATCACTTTGTTCGCACATGGTTAACAAAGGTCTGTTACGAGTGTGCCATGTGTCCACTCATGATCAACTCGTGAATGCACTAACAAAGCCTCATGCATGATAATGGTTTATTCATTTATGGTCCAAGATCGGCATTTGCAATAGAATGCCTCTCTTGCGGGGGCGTATTGGAAAGAATATCTCTCAACATCAAAGCAATTCCAAAAATTGCTCTCAATCAAATCAAGACTAGTCAAGCAATGCTTGTACTCTTGGCAAGTACAACAAGAATTTCCACAATTGACAAACTCGTTTTATCTTTCTTTGTATATAGGATTTTATCTTTACATGTATAAAGGCCATAGCTCAAGAAAGTTATTCTATTGCATATATTCTAGCTAATGTCTTTCTATAAACCATGAGCAAACTTCTACTCTAAATACATGTAAGAAATAAAAGTAAAGTTTATCTTATCCAAATCTTCACCTTGTCTATTCGAGATCTTAGCTAATGGTTTATAGAATGACATTAGCTAGAATATATGTTAGCTAATGGTTTATATAAAGTAAAAGTGTCCTACTCTCAACTTCTGACATGTTATATATTGTCACTGGGGGGCCTTACTTGAACAGCTTGCTTGCTCGTGCCGAAGCTGAGAATAAGCCTCGAAGGTTTCATTCTTCCTCTTCTAGTATTTCTCCAGGACCTTACGAGCCGGACCAATCTCTATGTTGAATCAGTATTGCTGAACAAACATCTCTATGCGGTAATTCCATGCCAAGACGTCCCTCGGGCCATCTGGGAAAACCATTGAAGTGCCAGACCTATAAGGTTTCCTAAATGGTCTGGATCATTAGCTTGTCGTTTTTCAAGTAGCAAGTCATTCTTATTCCAACGAGCCTCAGATGAGTCTATGCGCAGCCAGAACCATTGCACTAGTCAAATTCAGGCAGCTTGAATTCTTTTGGGATCTAAATGTCAGTGAAGAATCCCATGTCCTCAAAGCGAGTCTTGCCTACATCACCTAGCCCAGAATGGCTTGATCTTTCTTTCTAGACGGTCCAACCTTTTCTCTCCAGCTTCCCTTTTCCTTTCCTCTTCTTCTTTCAGCTTCTGGAGCTCATCAGATGTTGCCCCTTGGTCTGGCTGGGCCTGATCCTTGACCGATTGTACTATCACCACAGGAGGCGTCTCATCGGTAGCTTGATTTGTTCGGGAGTGCATGGCCACACGTGAAGAAACGAATGCTAACAGCTAGCGGAGCTTAGCAGACTAGTCCATGAAGTTCTGCTCGTCGCCAGTTGAGAAATTATTTTGTACCATTCTGGCCTTCGATCTTTGGCCACGTTCAATGGTCAAGATAAAATTTATCCAATTTTGTGTTTGGTGCCTTATCAAAATAGGATAAAGTCAGATATAAAAGAGATATAATCC
>BCNH02000005.1:10272474-10304961 GCA_001662345.2 Metrosideros polymorpha var. glaberrima
TAGTAAAAATTAGCAAATAAAAATGAAGTAGGCAAGAATGTCGTGAGAGATTCTTACCATCTTCGTTTGTGCAATTTTTTATCGATATGTCATTTATACTAAATAATTGACATAACAGGATATGAGAATATCCGAGTTTATTATTGCAATTCACCTAACAATGAATAGGATATAGCAAAGTCATCGGATTTTATATCTTATCTTATTTAGTCCTAACTTGACTAAAAATCCATACGATCAAACATATCCTTTGGACCTGACTTCAGAATACTGGGTGCTTTTTAGAAGCTATGTTTTTAGTGTGCGTTGGGCCTAGGGAAAAAGAAGCTAGACCATAAAAGGGAAGCACGATGGGCCCAAAGAAAAGAGCTTTTGGGTTGCACTAGGCAGCTCGACCTTAGCAATGCATCATCTAGGAACTACAGACCACCAACGTGGCGCTGACGCGACACCCCGTTTGAGCTGGAACTGCCAGGTGGCATGTGCCCCTCATATTCTTTCAGTTTCCTCAAAATTACCGAGAAGGGCCTGTGCCCAAAGATTTATTGCAGAGTATGCATGAAAAGGCTCAGGCAATGAGTAGTCCCCGTGCAGCCTCGATAGGTTGACTCTATATTAGTGTCGAGATCTCAAATTATCTTGATCAATTGGGATGTTCTAGAGAGTTTGGGCATGAGAGGCTCGGTGTGAGGCTTATTACGATGAATCGGACATGATCCACATTCTAACGTTTTCAAGTGGACTTGATGTTAGCCCATGTCCTCGCGAAATGGATCACTTACCCCAAATTTGTATTCTCTTGACACATGGCAAAACACCATCCGTCGATTTAACACATGAATTGTCCATGAGCAAGATCCCATTCAAATTATGTGGAATAACTGGCCTCTTACTTGAAAAAGTCTTGTACATTCATATATTTCTTCAATTTTCTTTTTGACTTGATGCAATAACCGATTCTTCTATCTTACCTGTAATCTAAAACTTCATGACACCGCGTCTTGGACTTGGTCTTATTATTGGCGAGAGACGGCATTGTAACATTGTTTCTTGGTTGGCTGAGAGATAAAGAAGCAATATATATCCTCCTTCTACATGGTTATATATAAATAAGACCTCCATGGTTCTATAGCTTCATAGCAACATCAAGAATTATCAACCGATCTAGGTATTCTTTTGCAGAGTCCACGTTGTATCATCTACACATTTTGTCATGGCAACCTACGTTCTCTTCCTTGGACTCGCGGCTCTTATAATTACTGTCACTGCAGTGGATCAGAGTCCCCTTCAAGATTTTTGTGTCGCAGACCCTTCCAATGGAGGTAAACATCTTAAGTAATGTTTAAATGATAGAATAGAAGATACATTGAGAAAATAGTTAAGGTGCAAGTTATAATGATAAATTTGTCATCTCCTATAGTGTTTGTGAATGGGTTCGCCTGCAAAGACTCCAAATGGTCCAAGCCAATGACTTCTACTTCGGAGGACTTCACTTAGCCGGCAACGTATCAAATCCGGTTGGATCAAAAGTGACTCCCGTGACAGTGGCTCAATTGCCGGGGCTTAACACGCTCGGTATCTCACTTGCCCGGATTGACTACACACCGTGGGGTATCAACCCGCCCCACACACATCTCCGCGCCACAGAGATCTTGACAGTTATCAAAGGTACTCTCGAGGTTGGGTTCGTCACCTCCAACCCCAAGAATCGTCTCATTATGAAGGTCCTCTCCAAGGGCGACGCATTTGTTTTCCCCATGGGACTCATCCATTACTAGAGGAACGTCGGACACGGCAACGCCATCGCCATCGTGGCTCTCAGCAGCCAAAACCCCAACATCATCACTATCGCAAATGCTGTTTTCGGATCCAATCCGGATATCGCAACGGATCTTCTTGCCAAGGCATTTCAGGTCGACAAGAGCATCGCTAGTCACATCTAGTCCAAGTTCTAGAAACTAAAATTCGAGATTTAATTGCCTCCTAAGGATTCCCTTGTGTGTTTGGACATTTAGGAGCAATTATTTGTTCATTGTTGTAATTCATTATTTATTCAATCTTGCATCATTATTCTTTCTTTAAAATCACGACAATTAAAGCATTGTTTGTGTTCCTAAAGCTAAATTCTTCTGCTTGTGCAAGCTTTTTGTGTTACGACCCTTTCTTCTTTCGAAAGGGTTTAGGAATGGCAATTCGTGCTTTCTATATCGAGCTTGTGGCTTTATTGGTCGCCCTAGTCATAGCAGATCGGTACCCTTTAGGAATTCGTTGCATGACAATTGAGATAAACACATGTCGATTTGTCAATATTAACTCTAATTACAACCCTTGAAATTTCTAACAATTGTAATTCCATGAAGTCGAGCACCATCGGTTCACTTTAAAAGCTTACGTTGTTAAAACGACGGGTCGAATTCCACTTAAATCATAGCATGTTGGTTTAGGGACCCAAAAGGATAAATGGGGAGATCGTAGCTTTTCATAAGCAGGTGGATTTGTGATTTTTGTCTTTGGCCACCTTTTCCTGTTGCCACGTGGAACAGAAAAATGTGCGGCAGTCACTTGTGTTGCACGTGTATTTATCCTATGACTCCAATTTTTGGGGCTAACAGTCAATTTGGGAAAATTACCAAAAAATTTAAAATCTATTGCAATTATATCAATTCAATCCTAAATCTTTTTTTTGTCAATTCAGTCCAAACCTTTTGCAATTATTCTCGTTCAATCCATCCGGCGAATTTTGCCTGGCCGACGATGACATGGACACCGGCCAACTGGCGATCGAATATGTCAATTATTTTTTTTATTTTTTTATTTTATTTTTTTCCTTTTTTCTCTTTTCTTTTTTTTTCCTCCCTCCCCTCCCCTCCCCTCCCCTCTCCTTCTTCTTCCTCAAGCTAGTCGCCGAGCTCCGGCGATCGAACAGAGGAGATGGCCGTCAGGCGAGGCTCGCCCATGCCGCCATTGGCAAGGGCGAGCCTCGCCCAACCAAGACGAGGGCGAGCCTAGCCGAATGATGGCGAGGCGAGCCTTGCCATGGCTAGGCAAGGCTTGACCTCACTAGATTTGGCAAGGCCCAGCAACGACGAGGTCGGGCCTCACCAAATCTGGAGAGGTTGGGCCTTGCCAGATCTGGAGAGGTTAAGCCTTGTCCAGCCATGGTGAGGCTCACCTCACCGGCCGTCCCCTCTGGTTGATCATTGAGCTCCGACGACTAGCTTGAGGAAGAAGAAGGGGAAGGGAGAGAGGAAAAAAAGTAAATCAAAAAATAGAAAATCAATAAAAAAAAATCAATAAAATATTAAAATATTTGATCGCCGACCGGCGTCTACATCAGTGCCAGCTGGCCAAAATTCGTCGGATGGACTGAACTAGAAAAAGGTTTAGGACTGAACTGGAACAAAAATGATTTATAACTGAATTGGCACAACTGCAATAGGTTTAAGACCTTTTTGGTAATTTTCCCCAATCGATTCCGTGAGAGAATGTGTTATGTTCTGCTTGTGTGCAGTTCTATCGATCAGCTTATTACGTCGATTTACCTTATGACTCCAATGTTGATGATCCCAAGCGTAAGCATGTCTTGTCCGAGAATTTCTAAGGTATAATAGTATAACGTACGACTACATTTTTTTACGATAAATTTGTACTTGAATATGGTAACACATCATGACCTGTAAGATAACTTTACGAAGTATTACGAAATTTTTATGATTAGTTAAAACAGTGCGTTGTAAGAGTGCCTCTTGTCTATGCTTGCAGACACTAAACGCTGAAAGGTACGTTGGTGAGTTGGCACTTATTGTAAGAGTTTTTCTAATTATGGGTTATATTAATTAATATTGTAATTTAATTAGTTTAATAAAGTTAGATATAAATATTCTTAATTAGTCTAATATGGAACTGGCTAGTGTAGGCCGAGTTGAGCCCGGCCTGTAATGAGAGGGTTTGACTCTAAAACTCTATAAAAGTGCTTAAGTCTCTCATTTAACCCTAACACGCATATAATTCCTCACGTCAAGTAAATAGTGAGAGAGGCAGTCTCATTGAGCCAGTGATCAAGGGGGCAATAGAGGAAAAGGACTTAGGTGGGATCATCGACATCCCGCATCAAGAACGATGAATTTCAAATCAGGTGTATAAATCCTTTTTCTCATAACGTATGTGTTCTAGATTCTTGATATGGAGATCTTGGGTATCGTTTTTCGACTGTCAACATGTGGTATCAGAGCCTCCATAAAACAAGAACTCGAACCTACGGATTTGGCCTTTTTTCGAAATTTTTATAAGAAAAAATTTAATTTTTATTATATATTTGGATTCACCTTGACGAGATGAGAATAACCGTAGGTGGCACGTCCCCATCGGACACCGTACGTGCCCCCACGCGCGGCCGGAGCTCCCAACCAGCATCGAGCACGCGCAGCCACGCGCAGGGACAGCTGGCGTGTGCACTGCATGTGCAATGACGCCAGCGCCAGATCCGCGACCCAATCCGAGCCGGTTGACCGTTAACCGATCCGATCCGATCCGACTTGACCCGTTGAATCGACCCATCTACCATCCGATCGGACCGGTCGAATCGGGTTTACAGTCGGACCGAAGAGCTGGACAAATAGGGCCTATCAGACCAGAATCAGGCCGAATTGGACCCACAGGGCGTGCAATGCACGTGGGCGCGTGAGGCCCACGCGCCGCGCCTTGAGAAGGCGCGTGAGGGCCCATGGAAGCTCCGATTTGAGCATGGTTGGCAACGTTGGACTCGTAATGGAATTCTCTACAAGGTGATATGTGTATTTTGCATGTTTGAGGTTTTTATGAATGAGAAAATACATAAATAATGCTACGTACGGTGTATTTTTACAGTATTTTTCCGTATTTTTCTGTATTTCTCTATGATTTTGGAAGTGTAAGTACAAACTCACATGTATATGATTACATACAGACTATGTACAGTGTGATTTATTGATAGCATGTATATGGTTTAACATGTATCGATGCATTGAACAATGTAATTAGCATGGCATGTGATTTTAGTTATTAATAGCCCTTATTTTCAAGTCTAAAATTGCATGTCTATGGTAAATATGAGATATAAAGTTTATATCCCTAGTATGAACGAGTTTTAAGGATTCAATTGGGTTATGACTGCCAAAGTGGCACGCTTAATTGGATTTGAGAAATATCGGTCTCATATTGTGGTGGGATGTCTCCCGTTCTAATGCGTGATCATACTTTCAAATAAGATGATTGTGTATTGGTTTATGGAGGGTTTCATGTGTAGCATGCGTTAGGAGTGACTGATCTTAGTGATTCATACATCCAAAGGTGATGAATTCACGAAGATTGGAATATATTCTCATGACCGCTGTCATGTAGGGAGTACACAACTGCATGTCATGTTTTCTGCCCAAAGGTGATTATATGATGATGTATGTAACTCTCTAGATGAATACTCAGATTATGCTAATTGTATACATTATTTGTTTGTTTTAGTCACCTTTTCTGTGAACGGCAACTCCATTATGATTGAGGCTCTTACTAGTTCAAACTATAAGAAGTGGAAAGATGACTTTTTGTTTGGAATGGAGCTGGTGGATGTCCATATTGCTCTTAATGAGGACAAGCCAACAGACCTTACTGCTGAAAGTACAGATGTTCAGAAAGCGCATTTTGCGGCTTGGGCAAAGAACAATCGAATTTGCCTATTAATTATGAAGCAATCCATTCCAGATCACTTGAAAAGTGGTTTGCTAGACAACTGCACTGCCAGAGAGATGATGACTGCTTTGGATGCAAGGCACCGTGTCTCGTCTCAAGCTGAGAAGAGTACATATATCCAGGTACTTTTTAACATGAAGTATGATGGTTCTGCTGGAGTTAGGGATTACTTCTTGAGAATGGTAAACTTGCAGACAAAATTGTGAGCACTTGATCTTATTATTTCTAATGATCTCATTGTGCATCAAGCCCTAAACACCCTTTCGTTTGATTTCAGGATTATCAAAACTAATTTTAATTCTCAAGATCAAACTTGGTCAATTAATGACTTAATTGCAAGGGTGGTGGCAGAGGAAGAGAAATTGAAGAAAAACAAAGTGCATCTTGGTTTATATGCTTCTAGTTTTGGTATTAAGAAAGGTAAGAAGCCTATTAATCGTGCTCATAAAGGAACTCATCAAGTTGCTGGTCCTTCTGGCAATTTGGGTCCTAAGAATGCTTCCTTCAAGAAGGATGATGAATACTTCTGCTACTTTTGTAGAAAGAAGGGTCACATAAAGAAAAACTGTGACAAGTTAAAAATTGGTTATCTAAGGCATTTGTTCGTAAATCCAACCTATCAGAAGCCTCATCCAGTTCTTGGTGGCTAGATAGCAGTGCAACTAATCATGTTGCGTTTACCGTACAGGGATTCATAAGCAGGAGGAAGCCAAATAAGGATGAATCAAAGCTTACGGTGGGAAACAACAATAAAGCTGACGTCTAGTTCATGGGAGATGTTATTTTAATTCTAGATTCTGGTTTTAATTTAATGTTAAGAAACACTCTTTATGTACCTTCCTTTAGACGGAACTTAGTTTCCGTATCAAGTTTGGACATGTGTGGCTACTCTTTTGAAATTAGCAATAATATGATTTCTATGTTTTTTAATTCAAATAAAATTGGTTGCTGCAATATGTCCAATGGATTGTACATATTGTGTTTAACTCCCAATGATATATACGTCGCTTATACAGCTGAAAAAATTGTTTTCAAAAGACCTCTACCTAATGAACAGTCTTATGCATTGTGGCATAAACGTCTTGATCACATCTCTAAGGAAAGAGTGGAAAGGCTGATAAATGATGATATCCTGCCTACTCTTAAAAGTGACCTAGAAACTTGCGTAAACTGCTGTAGAGGTAAGATGACCAAAATAAAGAAGAAAACTGCAGTTCGTAGTTCTGACTTATTAAAGATCATTCATACGGATATAAGTAGACCCTATAAAGCGACACTAAGCAGAAATTTTTATTTTATCACATTTATTGATGACTATTCCCGATATGGTTATCTGTACTTGATTAAGGAAAAGTCTAAATCTCTCAACAAGTTCAAGATTTTTCGGACTAAAGTCGAGAAACAGCTGGGAAAAGTCATAAAAATGGTCAAATCTGACCGTGGTGGTGAGTATTATGGCAAACATGGTGATGCTGGACAGCTTAAAGGGCCGTTTGCCAAATACTTAGAGGATTCTGAGATTGTACCACAATTTACTATGCCTAGTAGTCCTGAACAAAATGGTGTGGCCGAAAGGCGAAATCACACTCTTATAGACATGATAAGGAGTATGATTAGTAGGACTAATTTACCTGATTTTCTATGGGGTGAAGCTTTGAAAACTGTACTTTATATTCTAAATCGTGTTCCTTCTAAAGCTGTTCCCCGAACTTCTTTTGAGTTATAGACTGGACGTAAACCTAACTTGAATCATCTTAAGGTTTGGGGATGTCCTGCAGAAGTAAAGTTATATAATCCAATGATAAGCAAGTTGGACTCTAAAATTACTCGTTGTTACTTCGTATCTTATCCTGATCATTTAAAGGGGTATCGCTTTTATAATCCTAATGGAAGCACAAGAATTATGGAATCACAGACAGCGAAATTTCTAGGATTTGATGTAGCCGAAAAGGATAGCTACTCACAGACTATTGAGGATAACAGTATGGTGGGAACAACTGCATCTTTTTCTCTACCTATATAGACGATTGTGGAGTATCCCCTACCACAGATTGAGCCTGTTGAGATTCAGGATCCTATTGTTAATGCAGCTCCTAATGAAGTAATTCAAGATCCTCAGGTACAGGATGAAGTTGAAGTAGTTCCACTAAGGAGATCCGTAAGGCAGAGAAGATCAGCTATATCACAAGACTATTTAATCTATCTAGGTGAGCATGACTATGATATTGGTTGTGTAACTGATCCAGTAACATATACAGATGCTGTTTCTTGTCCTCAATCAGAATTGTGGTTGGATGCGATGAAAGATGAGATGCAGTCTATAAAACATAATGGTGTTTGGGAGCTTGTTGAATTGCCTAAAGGTCACAAGCCTATTGGTTGCAAATGGGTGTACAAGACTAAAAGGGATTCCGAAGGACAAATTGAAAAGTTTAAAGCCAGATTGGTAGCTAAAGGTTTCACTCAAAGAGAGGGAATAGACTATGAAGCAACATTTTCGCCAATCTCTTCTAAAGATTCTTTCAAAGTAATCATGGCATTTGTAGCTCACTTTGATATGGAGTTACACCAGATAGATGTTAAAACTGCTTTTCTGAATGGCGACCTTGATGAAGAAGTCTATATGGTGCAACCTGAAGGCTTTGCAGCAAATTCAAGTAATCTTGTGTGTAGACTTAAAAAGTGTCACGCCCCGAACCCTCGAGCGCGCGACCATCCCTGTCACTTAACCATTGGGTCAATAAAAATTTCGACGTCCCAAGACGCATCGACGACCCATTCCTTTTATCTTTCAATTAGCGCATGCGGAAATATAAACAACCTCCCGACAGTAGGGATAGCAGGAAAAACAGCAGCACCAATAACAGAACAAACAGCATTAACAAACCACACATTTTTATTTATCAACATGTTAACCCTAGGAAGTTTATATTTACAAGCCCTCACTATCGGGCCACTTCCTACACGACCAACAAAAAGAGGAACTGGGGTCGGGGTTAACCTATCTCCTCTACACCAGGGGTACCTTGAACCGTACCCGTCGACCTTCCATTCTACGGACCTGAAAAATGGTTAACAACAACAAATGAGATACAAATCTCAGCGAGTTAACCGCCTAAGCCTCGCGTAGGATACCGATTCACCTAGAGCATTCCTAAATATGCAACCTAATTTCGATGGCAGATCAATAGCGAGCAACACTCGCTCTACGCAACCTATAACGGGTTCGAGCAACTCACTCAGCGATCAACCAACAAATCACAGGCGTTCTTACCTCGTCTTGGTACATGCACGCGTCCTGCATGTTATAAGTTATAATAGCATTCTAAAACAATGCATCAGCCAAGGCATGTAATCAAAACACAACCTCATTTTTCGTACACAATACATCCTAACATGTTCCAATTATTGCCACCATTCTCAAGCATCCGGGTCACAAATCATCCGGGCATCCGGGTCACAAATCATCCGGGCATCATCCCCAATCACCATTGAGGGTCAGTACACTTTTGTAATCACACGAGCACATAGGCACCCCAATTTCATAATGCTACTATAATCCACGCTCATGCCATGATCGTACTCACACATAAAATATATTGTCATTTTCACAAGAAAAATCACACGTGATCACAGCGACGTGCTTTTTACGCCCAACTTTGCATGCTTCACATTTCAAGCCTAGTGGATTATTCAATCACATAAAATTCAACATTCGGCATATCTCCACGTCAATTACCAATGTCGCATTAAAATGCATTAATTTCTACTAAAATTATTTTAGGCACGAGGAATGTTATTTCCATGGCCAATCTCGATATAAACATGCCCAGCACAATCAGCATAAAATTCTAACCTTAACTCAGCTCGAGTTAATTAACCTAACCATAGTTAATTAACCTAACTAGGGTTAATTAACCTAACCATGGTTAATTAACCTAACCAAGATTAGTTTAACCTAACCAAGGTTAACTATCCTAATCAAGATTAGCATAACCTAACCAAGGTTAACTATCTTAAGCAAGATTAGCATAACCTAACTATAGTTTAGCCAAATTAACCATAGTTAAGAGTCTAATTGCATCTTAACTAACCCTAAGTGCAATTAGTAGCCTAATCAAGGATTAGGGGGTAAACTCACCGTTTAACAGCGAGACTACCACGGCGACGATGGCGGCGACGGCGCGAAGACTGTGACGGTGGTGGCTCGGCTACGGCGCGTAGACGGAAAAATGGGTCTTGACGGCGGCTCGACTCGGTTCGGCACGGCGCGGTTACACGGCGATGTACGGCGGCAACGGCGTCCCGAACGGCCCCAAGAGCGCGGCTTGAGCTTGGCAAAGGTGTGGTATGGCTTGGGGGGTTCGGTGGTAAGGTTTGAGAGCCAAAACAAGAAGGAAAAGTGGAGAAAATGGAGGGGAGAGAGAGAGCTCCGAATTTTGAGAGGAAATGAGAGAAATGAAGAGTGAAAGAGAGAGAGAAAGTTGTCTTGCCCCTTTTGTCTTCAAGTTGCATTATTGCCCCTCAAATAATGCAACTCATAATTCTTATCCAAATATCTCATTTTCTTGGCTTCTTGAAATTCAAGATCACTTGAATTATTGATGGAAAATCAAGACAAAATAGATAGGATGAGGCAAGGGTGGGGGTCGTCATTTTCAGCCACCAAGGGGGGAAAGGGAAAGAGGATTTGCAAGACAAAAGCTTTAATTAGCTTTGTCTTGAATCATTAAATATAATCTTCCAAAAACTTCACTTTCAAGAAGGGTAAAAGGGTAATTTCCACCCTTAGCACTATTCGTACGGGCCGGCACTATTCACGTGGGCCTTGTACTATTCCTGTGGGCTTGGCTTGAATTTTTACGGGCCCAACGGGCTTAAAAATCCAATGGATTCTTCCATTGGGCCAAAACGGGCCAATGAGGGCAAAATGGTCTTTTCCCAATTTGGCACTATTCATTCGGTACTATTCATGGCCCGCACTACCCAAGTGGACTTGACACTATTCACATGGGCTCGGGTTTGAATTTGACGGCCCAATGGGCTAAAAACCCAATAGGT
Organism: Metrosideros polymorpha var. glaberrima; assembly: GCA_001662345.2. Taxonomy (NCBI): domain Eukaryota; kingdom Viridiplantae; phylum Streptophyta; class Magnoliopsida; order Myrtales; family Myrtaceae; genus Metrosideros; species Metrosideros polymorpha. The sequence goes on from BCNH02000005.1 coordinate 10,283,257, forward strand.
TCTTAAAATGAGCCAAAAATGGGCTTCGGGGATAAAATGGTAATTTTCCATTATGGGCCCTCTTGAAATCCGAAAATAAAAGAAATTAGGCCCGTCTGTTCGTGCCCAGCCCAAAACGTCTCTTCTGCAAAAAATTAGGGTTTTTCTACAAAAGTTGAAGTCGTTTCTGTTGAACCAAAACGACAACGTCCATAGCGCGCCGATTCCTTTCAATATAAATTTTGGCGCTTTTGTTTCACCACTCGCGCCTCAGCCGAGTGGTATCCGGGAATGAAACTAATGGTCCGATCCTAGGTTCGAAACTTGGAGGCGACGACTTCAGTTGCCCCTCCTCCCTTACTCGCGCGCCGTTTCCATTAAATAAACTTTTGGTGCTTCTGTTTCACTGTTCGAACTTCAGTCGAGTGGTAAGAGACGGCACAGTCAGAAGTCCCGAGTTCGAAACTCACAGGCAACGGTTTCGGTTGTTTCTCCTCTATTATTTGCGTGCCGTATACTTTAAATAAATCCTTTGGCGTTGCTATCCCAACAGTCGTGCCTTAGCCGAGTGGCAAGCGCACGAGACGCGCACGAGACAGCGGAGGTCCGCGGTTCGAAACCCGTGAGCAACGGCTTCTGTTTTCATTTTCTTCTTTCTTTCCTTTTTGAAATTTTGTTCACAATTCCGATCACGCGTTTTGTTCTAAAATAAATTTCGACGATCGTCCTTCGATTATTTCATACTGTCGAAAATTCGGAATATTACATTATTCCATATCGTCGAAATTTGGGATATCACAAAAAGTCTATTTATGGTCTTAAGCAAGCTTCTAGACAATGGTATTTAAAGTTTCATAGTGTTGTCACTTCTTTTGGTTTTGTTGAAAATAAAGTGGATCAGTGCATATACACCAAGGTCAGTGGGAGGAAATTTATTTTTCTAGTGCTTTACATAGACGATATTTTACTTGCGAGTAGTGATCTTAGGTTACTACATGAGACCAAGCGGATGTTGTCTACGAATTTTGATATGAAGGACCTTGGTGATGCGTCTTTTGTCCTTGGTATTGAGATTCATAGGGATTGTTCTCGCCGTATATTGGGTTTATCTCAGAGGGCTTATGTTGATCGTATTTTGGAAAGATTCAGTATGCAAGATTGCAAGCCTGAAATTGCTCCTATCCTTAAGGGTGATAAATTGAGTCTATTACAGTGTCCTTGTACTGAGATTGAAAAAGCCCAAATGAATAATGTACCTTATGCTAGTGCACTTGGAAGTATTATGTATGCTCAAGTTTGCACTAGGCCAGACATTGCATTTGCAACAGAACTTCTAAGTAGATATCAGTCAAATCTAGGACACAATCACTAGGTTGCTGGCAAGAAGGTTTTGAGGTACTTAAAAAGGACAAAAGATTATATGCTGATTTACAGACATATTCTAGATTTATAGCTAGTAAGGTATTCGGATGCAGACTTTGCTGGCTGTCAGGATGAATTGAAATCGACAACAGGATACATCTTCGTGTTAGCAGGCGGTGCAGTATCATGGAAAAGTCAGAAACAGACATCTATGTCATCTTCCACCATGCAAGCGGAGTTTATAGCATACTTTTCGGCTTCTACTCAGGTGATTTGGCTCCAGAACCTCATTAGGGAGTTGACCATTTTTTACTTTGTGGATAGGCCCATACGGTTGTATTGTGACAATAACTATGCGGTGTTGTTTATTAACAACAACAGAGGTCTCAAGGGGTCTAAACATCTAGCAGTCAAGTATTTGACTATAAATGAGTTAGTTCAGAATGGTGACATTACAGTAGAGTATATTTCCACAGATGATATGGTTACTGATCTACTAACTAAAGGCCTTAGCCCTTGTGTTTTTTAACAACATGTCATAAGGATAGGCTTAGGAGCATCTTGGGATACGGTGTTTTAGTAGGAGCTATTTTTCTTTAATAAAATTTATATCTGTGGTTTGTTACGTTTAGTAACGTTTAGATATGTATCAACTATTTTGCATTCAATAAAGTAATTTTGGATGTTTCATTGTTATGTTGATTGCATATAATTGTTGAAAATCTCAAGGTGTTATGTAAACCTTGAGTGCAGGTTAAGAGGCATTCAGTTATTAGCCTTGTATATATGTCTTGTTACACATAAAGTAAATATAACTATAAAGTTAAGACATATATGGGTTCTTTGGAATTTAAGGATATTCTCTAGTGATACGTCAGGTTTTGTGACACTTAAAGAAAGAGAATGTTGACTAACAAAGGAAATGACACATAAAGTATTACTCTTTATGAGGTGTTATCCTTTTGCCACACTACCCTATTGAATTCATATCAGTAAAGTTAAAAGCATTTGTGATCATGGAAGGTTCTGTGTGTATTCATACAGTTACCGCCATGATTCGATGTTGGAGACTTTAAGCGATCGGATTAACTATTAAGAATTATCTCTAGACCAATATAAAAATGTGCATATATAGTACAATTTCAATTAATATAGCCCAAGTGGGAGAATGTAAGAGTTTTTCTAATTATGGGTTATATTAATTAATGTTGTAATTTAATTGGTTTAATAAAGTTAGATATAAATATTTTTAATTAGTTTAATATGGGACTGGTTAGTGTGGGCCGAGTTGAGCCCGGCCCGTAATGAGAAGGTTTGGCTCTAAAACTCTATAAAAGTGCTTAAGTCTCTCCTCTAACCCTAACGCGCACATAATTCCTCACGTCAAGTAAACAGTGAGAGAGGCAATCTCATTGAGCCAGTGATCAAGGAGGCAATAGAGGAGAATGACTTAGGTGGGATCATCAACATTCCGCATCAAGAACGATGGATTCCAAATCAGGTGTGTAAATCCTTTTTCTCATAACGTTTGTGTTCTAGATTCTTGACTGTCAACACTTATGTCTACTTTATCGGTTTCCTTCGCCCCTATGTGCATGGTATCAGGTATGGGGCTCGCCCCTCTCTCAAACTGCACAGTCGTTTATGCCTAAGTTGATGTATGGAAGAACTTGAAACTTAGGCTCCATTTGTTTTCTTGAAAATGTGATACTTCTAAAAAAAAAAAATTCAAAAAGTTATTTTTCAATAAAATAACAATATTTTCTAGCGTTCGGCTGAAACTTGAAAAGGGACTAGAAAACATATTATGTTGTTTGGTAAAGAAAACTTTCTTGTATTTCATTAGCTCGTTCCATTGTTTTCCTGTACACTAAAACACTCCAAACCAAAAACTTAACAAAACTCAGCACTCACAAGTACAATACACATATCATTACGTATTATGAACCAACCAAATACTTATATGTATTCACATGAATTGAACAACAGAACTCATGTATGCCGGAACCATATATGCGCCCTTCATACTGAGAACAACATACACATGTTTTACTCCGCATCTCCGGCCACCATAGAATTTCCATCATCAGTTGCCAGCCATCGCATATACACCACCACAGCCATTATGAGAGCTCATAATACAAAAGTGGAAAGGGAATTAAAACAAAGAAAAATCATAGTAAAACTAAATATCCAAACAACAATTTGGACGCTTTTCAGGAAAATCTGCAACCTATGAGACACGATTTTTATTTCATACATTCAATCAACAAACGAGATGAATCATCAAATCGATTCAAGCAATGAGAGACTATAATTCGGAGTTGTGAATCAATCAAATCGAATGAATATACTCAGCCTAGTTCAATCAATTGCGCTCAACACTACAAATGAGGAGCAAGAAGGCGAGGCAGAAGGATGAACTCTAGAGGTGGAGAGGCAAAGGAGGAGGACCAACTATGGAGGCAAAGAGAGATGAAAATCAAGTAGGCGGAGAGGGGGAGGAACTTTGGAGGCCGAGAGGCGAAGGAGGAGGAAGAGAACTTTGGAGGTAGAGAGAGATGAGGAGCAAGTAGGGAGAAGAGAAAGGTGAAGGAGTGGCGAAGTGCACGAGACGGAGGAGAACGTGTTAGGTTTTGTGTGAGAGAAAATGATTTCCTTCTTTTGAAAAGAGGAAGCCATTTTCCCCTACTTTGATGATGTTTTTTCCATTATCGAAAATATTTTTCTTGACTAATCTATATCATGTGCACCAAACGCCAAAAAATTCAAAAAACATTTTGCTGTAAGTTTTTTTTCGCAAAACAAACTGAGCCTTTTAGAGAAGGTAATTTCACTTCTGCCTTCATATATTCCGACATGTCTATGTATTCCCTTTTCTCACACTTCAGGGTTGAGTAGATTTAGACTACCCCGAAAAAGATATCTTTTTAGGAGCTATGTTTTTAGTATGTACTGGGCCAAGAGACATAGCTCGTTGGGCCACAAAACAAGCACGCTGGCCAAGGGAAAAGGAAGCTTGATATAAAGGGAAGCACATTGGCCCGAAGAAAAGAGCTTTAGGGCTGCTTTGGGCCTGCATGAGCTCAACCCAGAGCCACCCAAGCACTACGGACCACCAATGTGGCATTGACACAAAATCCCGTTTGCGCTGGAACTGCCAAGTGGCATGCAGCCCTTATTATCTTTTAGTTTCCTTAATAAAGATTTATTGCAGAGTATGCATGGATAGGCTCACGTAATGTGTTGTCCACATGCGGCCTCGATAGGTTAACTCTGGATTAGTGTCGAGATTTTGGTTCATCTCAATCAATGGGGACGTTCTAGAGAATTTTTGCGTGATGGGCTCGGTGTGGGCTTATTATGGTGAATTGCAATTCCTATTCTAGTGGGCTTCATGTCAGCCTATGTCCTCATGATAATGGGCTACTTACCCCTAATATGTATTCTCTTAACACGTGGCTAAATGTGGTTAGGGGAAAGCAAAAGGAACCGACCAGACCAGATTGGACCGGTTGATTTTGGATGGTTCCCAGGGTCACTAGTTCGGTTCTTGGTTCCATAAAAAGTGGAACTGGTGAATTTTGGTTCGGTTACAGGTTCCAAGGGTGAACTAGACTGGACTGATTTTTATTTTTATTTCTTACAAATCTAAAAAAAAAAAAACCCCTAATCGCTAATAAAAACTTCCTTTATGAGAGATTTGGGACACCAACATGATTTAAAGAGAGAATATAATGATAAAAAAAAAAAGAACAGGCCACTAGTCCATTGGACCGCTCGAGCGATCCAATTCCAAGACCAAGTGGTACAATTCCCGATTCCTTGGTAGGACCGAAACGGACCGGGAATGGATCACCTCTAAATATGGTCTGTCTATTCAACAAACATGAATCGTCACCGAGCAAGATCCCGTTCAAACTATGTGAAATGGCCGGCCTCCTACTTGGAAAAGTCTTGTACATTCAAATGCTTCTTCTTTTCTTTTTAACTTGATACAATAACCGATTCTTCTATCTTTTAATGATGAACCTTTAATCTAAAACTTCATGACACCGCGTCTTGGACTTGGTCTTATCATTGGCGAGAGACGGCATTCTAACATCCTATCCTAGTTGGCTGAGAAATAAAGAAGCAATACCTTTTCTCCTTCCACATGGTTATATATAAATAAGACCTCCGTGGTTCTCTAGCTTCATAGCAACATCAAGCATTATCGATCGATCTTGACATTCTTTTGCAAGTCCTCGTTTTTTATCATCTACCTCGTTTTGTATCATCTACACATTTGCTATGGCAACCCGCGTTCTTTTTCTCGGGCTCGCGGCTCTTGTAATTACTATCGCTGCAGCGGATCAGAGACCCCTTCAAGATTTTTGTGTCACAGACCCTTCCAATGGAGGTAAACATCTTAAGTAATGTTTAAATGATAGAATAGAAGATACATTGAGAAAATACTTAAGGCATGCAAGTTATTAACGATAAATTTGTTGTCTCCTATAGTTTTTGTGAATGGGTTCGCATGCAAAGACCCCAAAATGGTCCAAGCCAATGACTTCAAAACTTCAAAGGGCTTCACTTAGCCGGCAATGTATCGAACCCGGATGGATCAAAAGTGACTCCCGTGACCGGGGCTCAATTGCCGGGGCTCAACACGCTCAGCATCTCACTTGCCCGGATTGACTATGCACCGTGGGGCATCAACCCGCCCCCACATCCCCGTGCCACGGAGATCTTGACTGTCGTCGAAGGTACTCTTGATGTCAGGTTCATCACCTCCAACCCCGATAACCGTCTCATCACAAAGGTCCTCTCCAAGGGCGACGTATTCATTTTTCCCGTGGGACTCATCCATTACCAAAGGAACGTTGCAGACGGCAATGCCGTTGCCATCACGGCTCTCAACAACCAAAACCCTGGTGTTATCACGATTGCAAATGCAGTTTTTGGATCCAATCCGAATATCGCAACGGACACTCTTGTCAAGGCATTCCAAGTCGATAAGAACATCGCTGGTCAGATCCAGTCCAAGTTCTAGAAACTGAAATTCAAGATTCAATTGCCTCCTAAGGATTCCCTTGTGTATTGGGACATTTAGGACCAATTATTTGTTCATTGTTGTTGTCCATTATTTATTCAATCTTGCGTCATTATTCTTCCTGTAGTATCACGACAATTAAAGCATTGTTTCTGTTCCTAAAGCTAAATTCTTCTCCTTTGTGCAAGCTTTTAGCGTTACGATCCTCCCTTCCTTCGAAAGGGCAATCTGTGCTTTCTACATCGGACTTGCGGTTTTATTGATTACGTGCATTTATCCTATGACTCTAATTTTGGGGACTAAGCAATCGTTTCCATGAGAGAAGGCGTTATGTTTTGGTTATGTGCAGTTCTATCAAACGGCTTATTTCGTGCATTGATTTCAATGTTGTTGATCCCGAGCATAAGCACGTCTTGTCCGGGAATTTCTAACGTATAATAGTATACTATACAACTAAATTTTATACAATGCTTTCGTACTTGAATATGGTAACACATGGTGATATGTAAGATAATTTTACGAAGTGTTACCACATTTTTATATTTAGTTACGTCGTGTAAACATATGGTATAAATGGAAAATAATACCGTAAAAGTGCTTCTTCTCTCTCAAGTTTCACCAAGATGTCCAGTCACCTTTCATTCACTCTTCAGTTCAACTTTGTTTTTTTGTTTTTTGGGGGTTTTCATTTTGTCCATGGTATAGAATCAAATGTTACCCCTTTCTTGGATTTTGGAGCCTATTGTATATTTACGTAAAATTTCAATCTTTTTTTCAGGTCACTTATGAAAATTTTCAAGTGGGTTTATTTAGATCTTACAATGACCAAACTTAACTTACATCTCATTTAATCAGTACTCATGCACTCGCCATCACATTTGTGTAAAACGTCGAATTGACATCACCGCATCATTAATTAGGTGTAGAATTTCAGGGTATCACAATTCTAGACCTGTTAAGTCATGTATTAATTAGGCTCTACTTGTATAGACATATTTCAACCTCTTTTTAGAATTTTAGCTTATCCATATTCCACCCGACTCGTTTATAGTGCACCGTCACTCGGTGAAAATTAGTTGATTTTCCAAAGAGATCCAATTTTCCATTATTCAAGACAAATTTAGATGCCTCCTACGCAAAGTGGAATATTTAGCTTCTTGCTTATGTCTGCTTTGTACAAATAATTATTATACGGAGCTAACAAAAAAATTTTTTGAATAAGCAATTTTTCTTCATAATGAGTCTTTATCTAATTACTTGATGAGACCGTCTTGGACTTTGTCTTTGCATGGCAAGAGGCGACCTTCGATTGACTGAGAATGAAGAAGCAATTTTCTTCTCTCCTAAGTCCCCGTGTATAAATAAGACCATGCATGGCTCTGTAGCTTCACGGCAACATCAAGCACTGACCAATCTTCCCCTTTTTTATTCAGCATACGAGCATTTTTCCAGAACCCTCGATTTTCAACGCATTTCTTTCGATGGCGACTCTCACTCTCTTCCTCGTTTTTGCGGCTCTTGTAATTATTGCTGTCGTAGCTAATCAATTTAGTCATTCAGGCTAATTGCTGCCGAAAATTGCTGACATGGCGATTCACAAGTTATCCATGTCAGCGAGCCATATAAGACGGCCGACGATGATTGGATGCCACGTCAATAATTTCCGGTGGCAATGGATCGAAAGGACTACATTGAAATCTTGCGCAAAGATTTAGGACTACATTAGCAAAATAAAAAAATTTAAGACTGAATTGACATCTGTATATTATATTTAGGACTGAATAGATAATTTTCCCTTTGAAATAGTTACTAATAGCGTCACTTTCCAAATAATTCGAATGCAAAGGCACTCTGTATGTAATCATTAGATGTTATTATTTTATTATCAATTAATTCTCTGAAGCATTTTTTACATAGTCTACAGATATCAACTATTTAATGTAACGAAGTTTACCTCAAGATAGAAGCCACCCATTCTCCTAAAAACTTTAAAGTACAATATACTCTACGGGATTGGCTTCGTGACACGATAGAGGTACAAATTCTCACAAGATCAAATTCAGACAATACAGTATCCGTGCTGCTTACCTGTACTTTGACTCGCGGACTTATAGAGTACAATGAGATTATTAAGGTACTTCAGGGTCGTGCTTACCTATCTAAAGCGGGTTTTTCTTGTCGTAAAAGAAGCATTCTACAATAAGTTGAGATCTAGAAAATTCTCTCCTAATCGAGAAGATACAATGTGAAAGTACATTTTTTTTTTGTCAAAAAGACTACTTTTATTCAATATCAAGAGTTTTCTGACGACAAGCCCAAAGAGAAGGCATCGAAACATAAAAAATCCCACAACAGTTGGGGGCTTAGATAGCCAAGAAGCTTAGATAGCTAAGAAGCTGGAAGAGAGTTTAAGTGTTGGGATTTGGCTACCCAATCTGCTACTTGGTTCTATGATCTATCACAAGGGTCACCACTAACATCTTGAAATGAATAAACTGGGCTCGGGCCTCCAAAATGCTCGCTTCAACCTCCCATAGCACATGATCTTCTTCCAGCAAGCGTCCACGACCGTAGCATAATCAAACTCCTAGTGCAGTTTCACTTCGCTTCTAGATCTGAAAAACTTTAGTGCCTCAACTAGTGCGAGAGCCTCAGCTTGGATTGGTGAGGAAGCTTGGATCTTTTTCGCAAAGCCGTCGAGCAGGGAGCCTGAAGCATCGAGGAGGACACCAGAGATTGCTTCCTCAGTGCATCCTGCTACCAAAAACCCATCAATGTTTATCTTAAAGGAGATGTTCTTCAGCGGGTTCCAATTGCACTGTAAGTAAGCTCGATTCACCTCAAGCTTTAAGCTTTTTGGGTTCCACCTGCTGTAGCTGCTGAGCATTGCTTCCGTTGATGTGATTAGGGTTTCTAAATTAGGGCTTTTTTTGTAGGAACACTACATCGTTCCTGGCTTTCCAAATAAACTAGAGGAGGGCAGCAATTTTCTCAAAGGATGGTGAGCTACCTGGCTATTGTAGTTGAATTTGTAGCCATTCATCCATGCGTTTTACATCTTGAGCCGAGACTCACATATTTATTGCAAAGTCTCCCCAGACTGAGTTAGTCCAGGAGTAAAGCAGGAATAAATGTTCCACCATTTTGACCTGTCGATTGCAGAAATGGCATAGAGGCTGAGGTATGATATTGCGCTTGTATAGATTTTCTTTGGTGGGTTTTGCATTTTGGCATAGATTCCATAGGAAAATTCTGACTTTGGGAGGGGCTTAAAGGTGCCAGTTGCCATGATTTGCGGGATGGCTGAAAGGATGTAGAAGCATGGCTTGTGTTTTGCGCTTTGTTCTCCACACGAAGCACATTATAAGCACTCTTAATAGAGAAAGTTTCTGATTTGGTTGCCATTCATACTAGTCTATCTTCAGTAAGATGGGAACTTAGGGTGGATTTGATTCAGCTTTACAAATGAGCCTTAAGAAAGTGCAAATGCTGAAAGCTCAATGCTAGTTGGACCAGCATATTGAGCTTTTAGCATTCTCAAGGTTAGAATTTGACTAAAAACCCTTTGGGTAAGCTTGTCAAACACCTTAGCATTTCCCCAAGGGACTTTAGAGGCCGAAAGCCTCTTAGGATTATTGAACCAAACCCATCCCTAAAGGCACTACTAGGATCTCATTTAATAGTTTGTCATCAAACAGTTCTCTGAGAGTATGCTCATCCCACTTTATTTCCTCCTGTATAATCACCTCTGCCACTTAGTGAGGTCACTTCGGTTGGCAAATCCTCCAATCATTCCATGTGTCAGCCATTTATCCTCAAGTATGTTAATCACCCCACCTGTTCCCATTGACCAAATGACTAAATTTGAGATTGTTTCTCTGCCTATCAAGATGCTTTGGCATCCCTAAGAGGGTTGAGACCCTTTATTAGTTTGCCAAAACATTTTGCTTGGGAAGTATAGGCTTTTTAGTACTCAGCTCGATAATGATATCTAAAGTTGAGCTAAACGCTAGACTTGTTCAAATTAATGTCTTGACCTAAGGCATAGTAATGTTGGTTTAGCAATGCGTAAGATTTTGGCATTCCAACACCTTTCCATCCACGAAGAATATCAAGTCATCAGCACATAGAATATGTGAGAGGGTTGGGCAACACATGTTTAGCTTAATCTCGTTAATCGTACCTTCATTAACAGCTTTCCTCATCAAGGTATTGATCATCAAGATGAATAGATAGGGGGAAATGGGATCCTTTTGACGAATTCCTCTTGATAGTTGGAAGTAGGGTAATGACTCACCATTTAGCTTAACACTCAACGAGGCTGAAGTTATGCATTTTTTCAGGAAGCCAGGGTTTTAATTTGTGTGCCAATACCTTTGATATGATTTTATAGGCAAAATTGCAAAGGCTAAATGGTGTAACTTGATCCAGTCTTTCTGGATTATTAACCTTTAAGAGTAGTGTGATATGAGTTCTATTCAGCTTCGGGTTCAGGTTTCCGGTATTAAAGAAATGCTTTACCTCCTCAAAGACACTCATCTTGATTTTCTCCCAATTATGATGGTTAAATTGGTCGTTCAACCCATTCGGTCCAGGAGCATTCAAAGGACTCATTTGGTTCAGCATTTAAAATGAGCATTGGGCCCCCAAAGTCCCTTGGCCAAATGCAATTCCTGTTTGTCAACTTTTGTTACTCATTTTAGGGACATGCAATTCCTGTTTTGCAATTTTTTTTACTCACTTTGGGGAGATGCAATTGCATTTTCAAGGCTCCCCAAAGCCCCTTAGCTGAATACTAGGTTGAAGGTGCCTTGGGAAGTTGCATTTTTGAAATGCCGAGCCCAGGGTTTAATGAAAATGTCCAAATTTCCCATTTTACCCTCATTTGCCAAGTAAACATCCATTTTTGCCCCTTTTAAAAGAAACTCAAAAGACCTCTCTCTCTCTCTCTCTCTCTCTCTCTCTCTCTCTCTCTCTCTCATATCAGTCTCGCGTCTTAACTCTTCAGTCTCATCTCTTCACTGTTGCCTCTTCACTCTTGCTTCGCCTTTCGTTCTCGCTTCGTCTCTTCACTCTCGACAGCCCCGCCCTCAAGCTCTCTTGCCTTTGAGCTCTCTTCCCTCACGTAGAGTCACGCAGCGGTCACCTCTCTTCTAAGGTTTCTCTTTGTTCTTGCTTCCGAGCTCTCAAATTTTTAGAAATTTGTGTGGGTAATTGTAGATCTAGCTTTCTTTTAGCTACATTGGCAATCTTCGTTCACGATTTTCCTTAAATTTGTATGCTAAAGTGAGTATTTTCTTAGGTAAATTTGAAGAAACTCATTGATTTTCTTAGGTAAATTTGAGACTAGGGTTTACTCACTGATGTTCATGAGTATTATGGCGTTCCATTATAAACTGTGAAAAATATCGATGTGACGAAACCATGAAATCGCAATGAAAATTATGTTGGCGTTTCAAAAGATAATACACAAAACATTACCAAATTGGAGAATGTGTCTGACATAACACCGTGAGAACCCATGTTATGGAGTTTCCACATGCAGTAATGCAAGTCATTTACTCCTTAGAAAACTCTCTATTCAGGTCCAAGGCATTCTATTATAGCTCTTCATCAAGATGCTATTGATAGACTCTCCTATTGCGATCACAAAAGTCCTTATCCCGTGTTGGAAGTTTGAATACTATTGGACTTGGTTTTTTTTTTTTTTTTTGCATCTTGACGATTTATGTGCAAAAAAGGTTGCTTGTTTTTCTTGATATTTAACACAGACAAACTTGTAATCTACATGTTTTGTGAAGATAAGTTCTCTTAATATTTAACACAGACAGACTGCTGAAATTGTGGTACAGTACTGCTTTATTTCTGGTTTTTAACACAGACAGCAGTTTGTTTCTGTGATTCTTCATTTTCAGGTCTTGCTAGGCTTGATCTTGGTACTTTGTTTGTCTAGTAATTTGATTGGCTGGTCACTTGTAATTTGCTGGTCATTTTTTTTTTTCTTGTTCATATTACTAGAAGATGGCAAGTTCATCAAAGGAAAAGGCACATTGGACCGTTGAAGATGTAGAAGTATTTTGTAAGTTGTGAATTGATCAAACCATAAAAAGGCAATCGTCCTGCAACTAACAAGAGGGATGGATGGACAATCATAATTAATAATTTGAGGAGTTGAGGGGCAAAAAGTATGATATAATTCAAATGAAAAGTAAGTGAGATAATCTTAAGGATGAATAAAGAAGATAGAGGACATTGGTTTACAGTGAAACAGGACTATGATGGGATTCAAGAAAGAATACCATCGATGCGAGTGAAGAATGGTGGGAGAGTAAAATTAAGGTCTTTAGCACTTCTTTTACCTTTTTGTTAAGTTCTTTTCTTCAATAATACAACTTACTCAAATGCTTTATTATAACAGGTCAATCCTAAGGTTAAGCCTTTTAGAATGAAAGGCATACCTCCTAATCTTGCAGTGTTGTTAGGAAGAATGTTCAATGATACAGTTGCTGCCGGAGAAATCACATGTAATCCTACACAAGGTTTAGTTCTTGATGAGGACGTTGATGCCACACAACTTGATATTAGTGATGGTGAAAGATCTACTGATGATAATTTGGAGTGTCATGTGAGTGAAAAGATTGTTGAACCAATTGGAACTCGAAGCCGTAAAAGAGCAAGGCAAACTTCAACAAGGCAAGCTCGAGGAAAGAAATTGAGCCTAACACAACGTCTTGGAAACCAAATTGGCAAGCTTTGTTCCACTGTTCAAAATAGGAACATTGCCCTTGTTGTAGCTCAAGCAAATGATGGATTCAGTCCTTACAATGACCTCATAGCAATGTTGGATACCATACTTGACATTGTGCAAGATAAAAAGCTATACTTTTTTGCAATCGAACATTTCAAGGAAAAGAAAGACAATAGGCAAATCTTCATAAGTTTGACAAGTGATGCACTGAAAGTCAAGTATGTCAAACTTGAGTTAGAAAAGCTTGGTCATACCTAGGATGTTATAGCATCTTAAGAAGAGTCAAAGTCAAACTTAGATGTTTGCTTTGACACTGATGGATGATCAAGATTATTCATTGTTTTAATGCGAAAGTATAAAAGTTAGTCTTTTTTTTTTTAATTTTAAACAAATTAAAGTTTTAAAAAAACTTAAATTGGCACACCAAAGGATCTTCCAAATGTATATTTACCAAACAATATTTCCCCTAAAATTGCATCACAATGCACTTTTCAATTACAGTTTGCCAAATAATATTTGCATTTGTCCAAACTCCTTTAGGCCAAAGGCGTTTGCATTTTCCCAAAGACATTCCCCCAAAGCTAAACCAAACGGGGCAAAAAACCCCTTTGAAAAACAGCATCCTAGACTTTTAAAAAGGTGACCTCAACTGATAAGGACTAGTTTATCTTGTTAGTTAGCAGTGTAGGGCACTGTTGCAGCACTAAGTCAAAGTCACAAGGGCCTTCTCAACAATACAAGTTCTTTAAAAAGTCACAAAATCGGCCTGAGCAATACCGGCCGGTATGACATCAAAGTCACAAAATCACTGATGTTGATGCCGATCGTCTTACGTAACATGACCGACGCTGACATGAACAATTTCTATTAATATTTTTTCAAAAATTTATTTTCTTTTTCCTTTTCTTTCATTTTATTTTCTTTTTTTCTTCACTTTTTTTCATTGTGGCCACTAAGGGTTGCTAGGCCCTCACTAACCATGATGGTCCAGTGACCCTCCCCAACCACAATAAAAGAAAATAAAATAAAATAAAAAGGAAATAAAAAAATATTATTTAAAATGTCCATATGAGCGCCGACCGTATTATATAAGACGGTCGACGTCCATATCAATGATTTCCAGCCAAAATTGGCTAAATAGACTCAATTGACAAAACGTGAAAAGATTTAAGAGTCAATTGACAAAATTAAAAAATTTAGGACTAAATTGGCAAAAACGCAATATGTACAATACTTTTTGGACAATTTCCCCCATGTGTTCAATACCATTTATTTTTATTGTTCCCTTCCAGATTGCAGGTGTTCCTTCTCAATATATTCATTAGGTATCATCGATTATTTATTCGAGTTGGTCTATATTATTTCTGTAGTTGATTCTATATACTAATGAATGAATATGTAAAGCGAGATAGAGAGAGTTAATGCATCATAAGTTTAAAAGTTTGTAACTCAGCGCGATTGAATTTTGAAACTTTAAAATAGTACGATTATACCATAAAACATATAAAAGTAATAAGCAAATGCAAAAGACAACCTATCCTTTCAACCTAAGACCCAAAACTTCTAGTAACTTTCAGAAGTTACTGACAAAACTCTGCCGGAGACAATCATCAAAAGGAGGGAGGAGGGTGGGGAGAATTACAGAAACCCCTTTAGTCAGAGGAGCTGAATGAAGTATAAAGATTTTCAAGGTACCACTTGAGATGGGGATGACACTTGCACCCAAGCAAATTCTTCCTTGTAACCCATGGCACCATCACAAGACGCTTCACAGCAATAAACAACTATTGTAGCCCAGTCAAGTGAATCTGCATCGTTCTTCACACTGAAAAAGTAAAGTAGCTGGGGCAAGACCTGAAAAATAGAGGGCAGTAATCAAAAGGTCGTCCACTGCCTAATGGGACACGAAGAAGCGCTCTAAAAGATATGCATCTCATGGTAAAATGACACAGAGAGGTTTTGGCAACTGCCCATTGACATAAAATCTTTAAAACATCAAGGTGTTTCGGAAGAAGAAGATGCAAAAAGACAACCTGAAATTCGAAACACTGGGGCTTTCCACAATCACTGCAATTGGGAATATCAGCTGTTGATGGCTGACCACTTGACATTGGCCACAAGGGCCTAGAGTCGATACTTCGACAATGCCTGTTCATAACATGGAGAATAAACAATTAAGCTTTGCGATATATCCGATTTTCAAAATAAAATAAAACCATTCTTGTTTTAGACTGAGCAAGAGGAAAGAGAAAACAACAGATATGGTTCTAGGATGTACGATGAGAAATTATCTAAAAGCAGTTTCAAAGCGTCAAAAACAGTAATGCAACTGACTACACTTGGTTACATCTAACTATAAATGATTCACAGGCCTCTTTCAGACATTGAATCGATACATGTATAACCCATCTACATTAAATTCAAAGAATTTGACTTCCACTTGTCTGGCATCACATCTCATCACAACTTGTGTCCAAGCAGGACATCCACAGTAAGAGTCTAAATGTTGCCAAGACATCATGACTCTGAAAACCTGGTCAGCCTCCTCTTGGACGACGCAAAAGTGTGTTCCATCCAATAAGAATACCCAACATGCATACTAGATATGCAACCTCATTGAAGAATTCATGGATTTCAAAAGCATACATTGCAGTTTGAATTAAATAACCTTAAAACTTGCTCAGGCGCCCTAGCAATGCGTTCTTGGAAGTTGCCCCAACTCTTCCTGTCACTGTCACCCTACTCACAGAAAAAGCAAAGGATAAAGCATGTGAGTTTTTAAGCAAAACTAATTTTGAATAACTACGGTGTAATTATACCTGGAAACTATCAATAAGTGAATTTATTGAGTCATCCATCTGGTTTCTGGATACCAGACAATTTGTATTATCGAAATCAGCAGACACATCGACATCATATTCAGCCTCGTCCTCATTAACAATCTCGTATTCAGGCCATAGACTCCTGCTTGCAGCTGTTTGCAGAATTACGACGTAGAGAAGTTAACATTCTGAAAGTCCGGAAAGAGATACCAGAAGTTAAATCATGATGCCCAGTTCAATTTCAACTTCAAGCATAAGACTAAAAAACGAAATTGTCACAGCTAAATGACTACATATATCTCTGGCAGTCTACGTACTAAGGCATGTTTAAATTACTTCGATAGGACCACTACTATGCCAACATGACAGAAAGAAAACACTAAAATTAATGTCGAAACAGAGTTTCCGAGTGACTCATATAAACAACTGAGCTGTGCATGTGAAGATGGAAAATTCATAAGACCTAAGAGGCACATATACAAGCACCTCCACTGCGATACTAGTATAATTTATCCTAAGAAGTCTAAAATAGTTGCTCACGTTTCTGCTCTTCTGCTAATGAGTTTCCTGCATTTCTGCTTCTATTTTGGCAGGTAACTTTATGACCTGAGCGCCAATGCTTGGCCTGTAGGTGAAAAAAACGAAAAAGTGTTACGGAAAAGATCAGATTGATGGTGAATGTGTATAAGGAGCTGAATAACCCAGGACCTGATGTTTTTCAGAGCAGTATCGTGCTTCTCTGCAACTACCACAAACTTTATCTCCTTTTCATGTTCCACACCAGTTACAAAGTGATGCTGCTCAACAATGGTACCATAGTTTTGGCCAAAAAGAGAAGGATGAGTACCATATTACCGAGAGACTAACACAATGAAACAAATAGTCAAAAGCCCATCTATGAGTTCAGTCCTTGAACTTAGGCCCTTGGAGGTAACAACAAGACCAAGTCATAGAAGTCTCCAATTAAACAAAGACAACATGAACTGATAAAAAAACAGAGGATAGCATATTCATCTAATCGTATGTATGTGCACTGTCATAAAGTATTCCATCCACTTCCAAAGAGAAGAATCAAAACAGAACTGACTGGGAAATGACATAAAAAGCTACCTCCACTCCCTAAAGGTTTGTCACTCCCATCGTGCCTTGGGGGTTCACTTGAGTAGAAGGAATTTTCACGAGGCAATTGGCAACGAAAAACCTTCACACTTGAATACCACCAGAGGACCACAATAATGGGACAAATTAGACTAAGAAAAGTGCACGAATAATAAACTGAAAGTGGGACTTGCAGGATTAAGACCATTGAAAGTACCTTCGAGTTGCATTTACTGGAGGTCGCTTCCATTGTTCATGTTGATCACGAAGAAGACAAGACATTGACGGACACGTGAACAAATATAATGTACGATGAAATGTGGATTCTCGATCTGAGGTCGGTGCATATACCTAAAAATGTCACAATCAATAAAAGAAAAGTACAAACATCTGCTAAACAACATATAAAGAGGGACACGTCGGCTGAGACAACACTACCGGCCAAATAAATACCCTACTATTGAGAGCTCATAAATGAGGCAAATGATAGAAATAAAACTTCTTTCAGTGCAGACATGATCACAAAGGAAATAGATTGAAAGAAAATAAGAAAAGTTATGGAGAGAAGGACAGATGGCCACTACACTGCCAGTAGAATACCAAAACACTCCATTTAGTACATGCATATTCTCCAAATGCATGCAAATGTTTAATACACAAGTAAATACGCTATCTTGGAAAGAATACGAAAGTCAAGCACAAATATAGCCCCATATCTGTTAACAATGAACAGTGATAGAATTGCAATCAACAATATACAAAAAGATTCCCACTCCAGTTAAGAGTAATAGGAAATTTAATGCTTGACACACGCTATATAGAAACTCATTTGAAGCAAAAGAATAATATACCTGAAGCAAAAATTGCAAAGGTTGTCCACATATATCACAAAGGCAAGACCTCCCAGATGGTAGATTATTTGGATCCAACCAAGCCTGCATTCAGGCAAAAATACCATAAACCACAATGATGTCAAGCAAAATTCAACATTTTGACATTTCTAATTATTTTTACTGAATATCCAACAACTTGTCCATTAAAATATGCTCTTTAATTTTGTATCTTACTCTTAAAAAAATCATAAAATGCAAATTGGAAGCTGGTGCAAGAATGCAAAATGTATTCAGGCAAAAAGAAAAAATAACTCAAAAAGGGGAGAATTTTGCGAAGTTAAAACGCACCGGTACCCCACCAGCTTTGCTAGGGAAGAGTTGACGAAGCAGGGAATTTTTTGGCTTCTCTAGAAAACCTAGAGTTACTGGATTTAGCACTTCATCATCGTCGTTGTCATCATCATCATCATCATTCATTAGATCCTCCACTTCTTCTGAATCTGCATAATCATCCCTGTCATCATCGCAGGAAGAGATATGAAGATTCCTCACCATCTCCACTGAATCATCGTTCTCACCAATCTCCATTGGCATTTTAATAACTGCACCAAATCAGCAAAATACAAAAGCGCAACACCATATTTAATGTCAATAAGAAAGAATTGTGTGTGATAAACACCTCTGAGTAATGCAAATACTTAAATCAGCCGTCCCATGTAAGTAAATAGACACTCATACACACATATCATTACAAACATGGAGTCTTAATGGAAAAAAATCTCAAAACATTATGTTGCTATAAGTATATCTAGGCTAAAAACTCCATGTACTATCACAACGGACCGACAAAGTGTCTGCTTGGTGAAACGACAACAGTTTACACTGCCTTTTTAAAGTATCAATCAAAGAAAAGATCAGCGGCATCATAAGAACTAGCACTGATGCAGTCCAACTCGTCCTATGAAGATGATGAATGCTAGAAATACTAACACAGGTCTGCCAAATTGGTTTTGTAAGTGATGCTAAAAAGTTACATTCAATGTTAGAAATGACCCTCTTATTCAAAGGCCCAGTAACAATCTGCCACATCACTAGCAAACCAATTTAGTAGACTGGTCTTAGCATACCGACCATCTTTCCAAAGACACATACACTCAGGAACATTAGCTTGTTCACTAACTTCATATTCTGCAGGAAGCAGCCAGAACTCAACGCCAGCACAAACTCAAAACCTCACACATCCAGTGCAATCAAAGTGAGGTAGTGGGAGAAAGCAAGAGAGGGAAAGTAAAACCCACTGAAATTATACTAAACCAAGTCAATCAGAGTAGGTCAATAGACCCAACTCATGTGAATTCCAAGCATAAAATATGAACACCAGCCACTAAATCAGTATCTCCAGGACAACACGAGGTCCAATTTCAATTCGACTTAAAGGCCGACAATTGCATACTGGCAACAAAATTTCACGCCAAAACGAGAAAGAAAATAGGCAGCCGCGGAATCATCATACACAAATTATGATCATAGACATAGCTAAAGCCAGCAACTTCAAGCCGAAAAGAAAACCACAAAGGAAAAGTTCCGGAATCTATGTATCACTTGGACACTGCCCGGCTGCATACGAGAGAGAGAGAGAGAGAGAGAGAGAGAGAGAGAGAGAGAGGAGCAACCTTGAGGATGACGATGATGGCGTGACGACAAGGTGGCCACGGCGAGGTGGACAGAGACTAAAAGAAGCGGCGAGGAGAGAGAGAAGCGGCGAGAGTTTGTGTTTCGTTCTCTTCCCGGTCTACTTACGTACTTTTCGCTTCGCTCCCTAAACTTCTTAAGATCACACCTGATCAGTGGGCGGGCTCGGGCCGGACCCAACCCAGGAGTCGGGCATTGGCCCGACCCAGGCCCTCCTAGGCTCGATTTTACGGGCCTATTTTTGGGATAGGCCCGCCCTCGGGACAGCCAGCAAGGCCCGAGCCCACTCTATTATTCGGGCTTTTTCTCCCTAACTTGATTCAAAACAATTATAAATCTACATAAATGAAATAAAAACCATCACAACAAATCAGGAAAAAAGCTTCCCCATATCAAAGACCAAGAACAAAATAAGATGAAATAGAACAAACTTGGGTCTCGACGACCTATACAGAAGAATAAGAGGGAAGGTCGTGAGCGTGTTGGCATCAATCACGTGAATTGATGGGAGAGGGAGAGGCACAAGATCGTCGGCCAAGCTTCTTGAGCATGAATTGGACAACCATCGTGACTTGATGGTTACGAACGGTGAACGAGGAGGTTGAGTTGAACGGCTATGCCGTCCGAACGAGAGAAATGACATATAGAGGTTGAAGCTCGAAAGAGTCAAGTTGAGAAAGAGAAAGAGAGATGAGCATGGGAGTGAATATTGGTGTGCTTGCGTTTTAGACAAGGTGTGAATAATGCAAGACTTTCTTTTATCTTTTATCACTTTACAAATTCATTTGATATATCATAATAAATTAAAATCATATATTTATTATTAGTATAGTGGGCCGGTCGGGCTGGACCCAAGCTTGATGGTTGCTATCCTGGCCCAACCCTAAAATCGACTGAGCCATAAATTTTTGGTCCAATCGAGCCGATTTCTTAGTCCAAACCATCTCATCTAGGTGGGTGGGTTGCCTAGCCCAGGATAGATTCTACTTAAAATTGTAGGCATCTACCACTTTAAGTCCTCTTGTCCACAAACTCTGAAAATTCTAGAGTTAGCATTAGAATCGACGTGTAGAACCTATGAAGTTATAGTCCTCCAAGTTTTTATCTTTTGTACGATTTGATACTCTTAACTATTTTTTCAAAACTTGTTTGATTTCGAGCTTGGATCCTAGCCCATGGTCTGTGTGACCTGTCATAGAGGATTGTAAGGAAAGGCTTCTTAGATTCACGAATACTCAAGTTGTCTTTAGTCCGTGAGAAACAAATCAAGCAGCAGATTGGCTAGTGGAGCCCAACGCAAGAAGACTCTCTCTTCGGACTGGTTTTCTTATCCGCCCCGCCCTTTATGGGAAATTTTATGTTCTGAGACTAGAAACCTATATTATCCTTTTGAAATTTTATGAATAAAAGTGCTTTTATCGATTAAAAAAAAAAAAAAAGGACCGTGGGATGTAGCTGCAGTTATCTTAGAGGGCCGAGTCCTGCTTTCCTTTTTTCCCTCTCTTAAGCTGGCCCACTATTCCAGAGGCCTTAATAAAGCCACGGATTAGGTCGTTAAAGCCCAACTCTACGAATCTCTTCCTCTAGACTGGGTTTCAAGCCCCCCTCAATCTCTTTTGGATGTTTTGTGTTCTGAAACCCATCTAGGTTGTTCTTCTATTTTACCTACATTAAATGAAAATTTTGAGTCACAAAAAAAAACTAATTCTCCAATATAGTGCATTATCTTTCACAATTTGTGCAATCGCATCTTTTGTATCAACTAGCTAATACTCTTAAATTGCCCGTGTGACTTCTCTCATGTGGCAAAAATTTAGCATATGACCTTAATGCCAACACCACATCAGTAATAAAAAAACAAAAAAGTTACCGAAAAAGATGTTCTTTTTTATCTTTTCTGTAAAAGGTGTTCTTTTTTTTTTTTTTTTTAATCTTTTCTTCTTTTGCTTTCTTTCAAAATTTAAACCAGCAAACAAATAAAAAATTAATTGCTTTCCTTGAGAATAATTTTCATGGATAATAATTTTCTTTTATCATGAAGTTTTCACTGAAACAAATATACTCTTAGATTTTTTTAAAGAGCATGAGCATCTCTCTTTTGCAGTGGCTATTTGGCACGTAACTAGGAGCCAC
>BCNH02000005.1:10327527-10346085 GCA_001662345.2 Metrosideros polymorpha var. glaberrima
CCACATTGCTTGCTTCTTTAAGGGGTGGGATAGTAAGTACACTGAGAAAGTGCTTGACAGTTGCGATTTTGAGACAGCTATAGGATTAGAAATTCTCATTGAGAGGTCCTTGATAAGCGTTGAGCGCGAAATCCTTCAAGTGCATGACTTGATTCAAGTGATGGGTAAGGATATTGTGAATCAAGAATCTCGAGATGATCCTGGGAGACGCAGTAGACTATGGCTACATGATGATGTTCTGGATGTTCTGTCGCGCGACATGGTAAGACTTGCAAATACGATCAAAATTCTTCTCCTTATCTTTTACTCTATTTACTTTATATACATAACCTATATGGTCTTGTATATACAGGCAGATTGTGCTATCAAAGCCATAGTGTTGGAGCCACCTGAGCTGAAAGAGATATGTATTGGTCCTAATGCTTTCGCAAAAATGAGAAGGTTGAGAGTACTTATCGTGCGCAATGTGCACAATTCTTTCCAAGGTCCTATATATCTTCCTAATGAGCTTAGATGGTTTCAATGGGCTGGATGCGCTCCCTGGATTCCAGAATTTTCCTCTGGTCCAAAGAAATTAATGGGACTTCATATGATCAAGAGCAGTATCACAGTGGTGCCACAACAATTTAAGGTGAGCATTTACCTACATAGACCCTTTTTTTTTTTTATCTACTTCATTTGGAAATGCATATGCGTATTATGTCTACTAGTACACAAAAGAAAGTGGTGTTCCTCTGTTTTAGAAACCACTTCTCTATTTATTTTTTTATCCGTAATGACCCTAACAACTTGCTTTAGAAATAACAAGCAGCAAAAAATTACATTTGAAAAAAAAAAGCGAAACAACTTTATTAGAAATATTCAATGGAAACATTTTGTTGATAAGATGCACAATATAAACCACATCTCCCACTTAATGGGTTCCTTAGAGGCCACTTAGTCACTATGTGATGACTATGAGGCCTTACCCAATGCACGTACATAAACGGCGAGGTTTGTCTTGCATCAATAAAATTAGCTCAGTCGAAGGTCTGAATACACCATGCTGTAAAACGAGGCGTTGTTGAGTGCTTAAATCAGTCCTTGAGGAGCAACATTTCTAAGTAGACGTAATAAAATATTTATTAGAAATTTTGCCACTCATGGCGTGTAATGCTTGCGCAACCAAAAGTGATCTAATAGAGGCTTACCACTAGCTTCTTAAAAGAAAGTCAGAGCTATATATGAATTGAATATATGAAAATTTTTGTATTCTTCCGAATGATTTTCAAAGTTGGCTTCATCGTCTTTTCAAAACTTGAAATTTTTTTAAAATTTTGTTAATTTTTGGGAATCTCATTGTGATGGAATTTATATTCTTGACATTCATCTATTATATAGAGTTAAAGCGAAAATTGGCAGAGTGTTCACTCATGTGCTTGCGGCACGACATTTCACTTTGCTTTTGTGATTGCCACGTGGCATGAGATGTGGCATAGTTTTTTCAAGGAGCTCGCATTCGCATGCTCATCAAGTGACATTTCACTTAGCTTCTATGGTTGCCACATGGCATGACACGTGGCATAGTTTTTTCATGTGGTTCGCATTCGCATGCTCGTCACATGGCACTTCACTTTACTTTTGTGATTGCCACGTGGCGTGACACATGTCATAATTTTATCCAAAACTGATTTTTGTCTACTAACAAATGGTAAATTTAGGTCAGGGATACCGGTTGGGCTTTTTT
This sequence comes from Metrosideros polymorpha var. glaberrima, assembly GCA_001662345.2. Classification (NCBI taxonomy): domain Eukaryota; kingdom Viridiplantae; phylum Streptophyta; class Magnoliopsida; order Myrtales; family Myrtaceae; genus Metrosideros; species Metrosideros polymorpha. The sequence continues at coordinate 10,329,254 of BCNH02000005.1, forward strand.
GTGAGGCAAAAATGAGTTTAGGGTAAATGTGTCATTGTGGTATCAATTTGGGATTTTTTGTGAGATGGAAATTAATTTGGGGTAAATAAGTGTAAATATATGGGATTTTTAATGGTATTAACTCAATTTTTTTAATGATTGTCTAACATAATTTTATGTGTGAAAATATTTATATTGTGTATCTATATATTAATCACTTCTTTTAAATAATATTTAAAATGTAGAATGATAAGAGTTATCTTTGGTTCGCGAAGTGATCATGGAAACTAAATTGCTGGGGAAAGATCTATCGGGAGCGTGCCACGTGACTTTACCTTGCGCAAGCTTTACTGTATATATAAAGTGTTCAGTAATTTCGCAATAGAACGTGTAATTTACACGAAACCAGTTTATAATGACTTTGAATGACAAGTTAATTAATAGGTTAAGAAATTTACTCAGACACTTGAACAGTAGGTTCCAAGTAGCTTGAGGATGAAAATCCTTAAAAGTGGCAACGGCATCGTACAAATATCCTTTTTTGCCCTTTCAAAATGTTTATCGAAGTTGGTTCGTTGTATCTGCAGGACTTCCAACAATTGAAGTACATTAACTTGAACGACTGTGAGTCGCTGGTTAGTATGCCCGACATCTCATGTACTCCAAATCTCGAGGAATTGAATCTCTTGAATTGCAAAAACTTGGTAGAAGCACACGAGTCGATTGCATATCATGACAAGTTACAGGTTTTGAATTTAGAGGGGTGCTCTGAACTTAGTGTTTTTCCAAATGAGCTCAAGTCAAAGAATCTCCGAGCTCTCAATCTTCGTGATTGCACAAGATTTGAAAGGTTTCCTGATATTCCACAGAAGCTCGAAGGCTTGAAAGAGCTTTCTTTAGAAAGGATTGCTATAAAAGGACTTCCTGCATCAATAGAAAATCTAGTCTCTTTGAAGGAAATGTCTTTAACTAATTGCAAGAACCTGATGAGTCTTCCATCTAGCATTTACAAGTTACAAAACCTTGAAGAGTTGGATCTTGATTTTTGCACAAATTTAATCGGGTTTCCAAAGTACGAGGATTCAGCTGATCCGTGCATGAAGACCGGACTTGCAAATTTACGCAGGTTAAACCTTGCACGATGTCATCTATCTGAAGTAGAGTTTCTCGACAATCTTTCCTGTTTTCCTTTATTGCGACAATTAGATCTGTCGGAGAACAATATGAGTAGCCTTCCTACATCCATCAATAAGCGTGATCAGTTGATCACATTGGTAGTTGCAAATTGCCATCAACTACAAGAGATGCCCAGGCTTCCACTATTATTGCATTTTCTTTTTGCGGCAGGTTGCAAAGCTCTGCAAAAAAATGGAGATTTACCTTCATTTCATGATTTTGTCCATAGAGGGATGACCACGGCTGATATTTACTCACTTAACCCGGTAAGTCTCTCTCTCACACACACGCGCACATATCGATGTGGAGTGTATGTTGGATCCAATGTTTGCTTGTATATTGCAATAGCAGAAATTGCAAAATCGGAGGCTTAAGAAAAACAAACAAATATAAAGTGATTCTGCATGTATGTGCATGTAATGGAGTTGGCTACCGTAGTTTCATGGGAATGATTTCTGTCATGAGATTTGTATGTTAATGCAAGCAAGGATCGAGGATCTCTACTCATCCATAGGGCTTAGCTCGAAGTGGAATTTATAAGGATTACTTGCTTAACTCAAATTGGATTCTTTTATTTGGGTGCTAATAACAAACTTAGATACTTTCTAACGGTCTCTCTTTATAACAGATCCATCCTGATTTCGTAACTATACTCCCTGGAGGAGAGATGCCAGAGTGGGTCCTTTCTGCTAAAGAGGATTCCATATCTTTCGTGGCTTCAGAGGACTTGTATAACAAGTTCCTCGGATCGGCTCTCTATGTCATTGTCGGTGACGATGAACTAAAAGAGGAAATCTCATTTGAGATTGTATCACATGTTAATGGCAAAAGGCAGAATTTCCCGAGGCGTTTACGCTATACGTTGGATGCGGATCATATCTGGCTTGAGTATTTGATACCATCTAAGCTGTGGGGAGTAGTTGATTTCGGTCAAATTGATGGGAATTATGCACAATTTAGCCTTAAAGTATTGGGTGGAATGGTGAAAAAGTGGGGATTCCGAATAATATGTAAGCATATAGAGGACAGTACAAAGATTGTGCTTCAAGATAATCAACTAATGGATCCAGCCTTACTCTACGAGGTTGGTCAGGAATCAACAGATTCGGAAGCCGAGAGTGTTGGCTTGCAAGATTGTCAAATGAATACTGAGAAACATGGAGAAATAGGCACAAGGAGAAATCATGAGCTTATTCTCACTCAAGGCATTCGAACTAAGACTATGTTGACTTCCAGTTCGACCGGCAAATACGAGCATGGTAGTGTTGGCTTGCAGCTTTTGTTGTTAGAATGATCAAAACTTTGCTAAGGAACCGATTCACAGGTAAGTGAACTCACTGATCTTGATTTCAATGCCTTCTTTTTTCTTGTTCTTCTTGTTCTCCTATCTGAAGAAAACTAGTAACACGCTGCTAGTACCCCCTCTGTCGCCCGTATGTCTCTATGCAGATATTTTACGTGTTCATTTTAATTAGTGTTAACTTTGCTAGCTACAGCGATGGAAATGATCAGCCCTGCAGAGAGCTCCACAAGGAAAGGGGTCGTGATGGATGAAGATTTGGTCGGAACATGTGAAGAAGTGGGAAGTCAACGTTCGGTTGTCAACGCGGGATGAGCATTTGATGCTGGTGGAGGTAAAATTGGTAAGAGCAGTTACCACTTCCGTGTAGTATAAAGCACCAACCGCATCAGAGAAGAGAGAGACGAGCGCACCCAAGAATACTCTCCGCGAGTTTTTTCTATCTTCGTTTTTCTTTCTTTTTTCACTTTTTCTTTACTTGCACCTTCGGTTCTTGCACTTTCATTTCTGTAAATTTTCTCGTTTCGAAATTTATTTCCTTTCGATGTAATTTCAATTCCGATGCATCTACTTTTCTCCACACTTAATCATACGTAGATTTATATCCCTCAATCCAAGCTCCTTTCGTGCACTTTTATAAACAGAGTATGAAATCACGAAGCGATCTAGATCATTCTCCCTTCACTCAACTATCACCGTAAAAGAATTCGAACACATGACACATAAAAAGTTATCAGAAGCCCCATCGCGTAGCTGCCCGTTATATCATTTTTCTGAAAACCGACTTCTTGAAAGCTATAAAAGTTAATTTTTTCATGAAACGACAAAAGCATATCGAAACTGATTTTCGTCTTTGTCGAAATACTTTTTCATCATTATAAAAATACAATATGTCTTTGATGATTGCTTGCTTAAAATAAAGGGATAATGACACAAATGGTCATTGAACTTTGGTTTAATGTACAATTTGGTCCATGAACTTTTAATTGGACACAAATGGTCCATGAACTTTAGCTCAATATTCACAAATGGACTAGTTTGAATATATACAAAAAATTCATGGATTATTTATGTCAAATTGAAAATTCAGGAACTACATTAAACATTGAGTGAAAATTCAATGACCATTTATGTCAAATTAAAAGTTCAGTGATCAAATTACACATTGGATCAAAGTTCATGGACCATTTGTGTCATTTTTTCTAAAATAAACAATTACCCTTTTTTTTTTTGCTCAAATCCCCTCTAACCTCTTGTTAACTTTATTCCCAAAAATAGAATTCTGTAGTTCTGTCTTCTCTTTGTTCATTTTCTTTGATTTTCCCGTTGTGAGGTCCTTCCCTTTTCTCCGCCATAGGCAAACTTCGAACTCCACCGACGCCGCTTTCAACATCACGACTCCTCATCTTCCATACGACACCAGTGAGCTCTGACGAGATGGAAGATCGCCACCTGCCAACGGAGGCGATGAACAGAAGAAGTTCGTCTCCCGGAAACAGAGTTCCGAGCGAACCGACGGCGACGGAGTCCGGCCGGCGGACTACCACCGCCGACCGAAGCCGTGGAAACTGGTGACGTAGCTTCGGGTGAACGATTCTCTCCTGAGGTTCTGGGCTTCATGGAGCTTGCTATCGATTAGGTAACGCCTGGCACATACGAATTTTATTAAGTTGATGTAATACTTTGAGCTGGATTTTAAATTCAGTTCAGTTGGTGCTACAATTGCGCGTGAACTTGAAGAATGTGTCGTGAATTTGTTAGACTTCGTAAGTTTTGTCTGTGGATGCTTGATAGTGAATTCATAGGTTATCGACGTTATGCGCTGCAAAATCAGCGACAATCTCTGGAAGGTATAGCTATTCTTTCTTTGTTTTCATGGGTGGCAATTTATTGAAAGAAGTAGGTGTAGTCTAGGTTCAAAGGAAAAACAAGCGAGGGAGAGTGAAATAATGGGAAGAGGGTATTCATGGGTTGGTTCAGTCCCCCTTTCAGGCGAAAAACTGAGCCAATCCGGGTGCTGTAGGTTGGGGGGGAGGGAGGGATGGACTTGGGTGCTTTTGAGGTGTCTAGGAAATGTGGATTTGTAGTATGTGCAATTCATGCAGATGTGCAGCGGGTGATAGGTTTGCCAGGAGAATTGAATTCTGAGAAACTTTGATCACTGGGATAGGGCTCTGTCTCTATGTTTTATGAGGCGCTTGAAGAGGCAAAACCATAGAGGAATGAAGAAGATGCAGTGATATGGCAAGCCACCAGGAAAGGTCGCTTGACAGTTGACTCCTTTAACCACTTCTTGACTTTGGCAAGTAGGGAGAGTTGAAAACCAAGTTCACTTGGAGTGCGAGAGAAATATGAACATCGGTTGTGCCCAAGAAGCACAAGAAGCTGATTGTCGATTCTGAATTCTGAGGCCTTAGCAACAGTTTAGGATTCTCTTTTTATCCTCATGTGGCATAACTTTTATGAAGGAAAATGACCGAGAAGCTAAAACTCCTGGATGCTTCTTGAATGTTCGAGTGAAACCTGATTAATGAAAGATAAACTTCTGAGGTACCAATAATAAGACACGCTGGAATGAGCAACATGTAGATTCTCAATAGTTGCTGTTTTTGCTTTAGTGTTGTTAGAGACATATAAGTTTGAGTGTTAGGTGGGATTTGCATCTGAATTACAGGATGAGTATGTATTAATAATCATTACTTGGAAGTTTGTGACCAGTATATTATACAAGACCTGCAAGATCTTGATCTTATAGCTACGAGATATGGATTCATTCCATTAATAGCTGCATATTGATACCGAAATATTTCTACTGCAGGCAACTTGATGCCGATTTCCCCTTGAATTGCCTGTATACACGTATGAGAGAAATTCTGAGTCTTATACTCATGTTTCTTTCCTCCTAAGAAGTAACAAGACCCATTTACTTGTTTTTTATATAAGGCAAAGCTTGCTTTGGACAGCCTTGAAGTTCCAGTTGGGTAAGAAACTGATTTCAAGTAATCAGGTGCATTTTGGATATGTTACTTTATTTTCTAATTAAGATGATTAGTATTTTCAGTTTTAATTAGTAAATGATTTTCACATTGTGCTTTTTTTATATTATACCTTGATTGAACAGCTGTGTGATTGTTGAGGAAGGGCACCTTATTGTGGCAGGAAGAAACAGGACTAATGAGACATGGAATGTATGTCTATCATTGCTTCTCCACCTCTTTCTATGAATTTTGGCCAACAGCGCTTTGTTGTTGGTCTGAATTGATACCCTCACATTATCCACTCGTAGTTATTGTTGATCTTTTTTATGTTTCTGCCTTAAATATAATTTTTTAGTATATGATAAAATAGTATATCTGAACAAATCTGTTAAAAAGTGGAATTTTCTATGCATCATTAGGCTGTAAATGGTTTTGTTCTCATTATTCTTTCTAAAAATATGACTACGGCGAGCGATAGCAAGAATCTTGCTTTACTATGTACAATGTTTCACGATTCTCGTTTGCCATTGTGCTCTGTCTGAATTTTGGACAGAGAACGGTCAAAGAAAAAGCTTCAATGAGGAGAGAGAGTATAGGGGAATGATATTTATTTTTTTGAATAGAAATAAAGCCGTTGCAAGCTGCTGGACCAGAATCTTGAGTGCTCATAGATTGTGCTGTATTGCATGCTTGAATATGTTAATTAGTACTTGATCGCCTCAACAGATTATAAACTTGTGGATAATTCTGGGTACGTATTTATTGCTTTACATTACATGAGAGCAAGTTCTTATGGTGGCTTCACCTCTCTTGATTAAAAAGGCATAGTGAGAGATGCACAATTCTTAAGCTATGGGAAGCGAGTTAAGAGACTTTGCAAAATCTCAAGTATAGGGAGGATAACTGCAATTTCACATAAAATTTCAGAGAATATAACACTTGAGTACTAGAAATTAGATCGAATATCTAATAGGAAGGATAATGCTCCTCAAAAAATGCCCACACCTTGACATTGAGGAGCAAAGAGAGTTGTCCATGCTTCACGCATAAGATCCTCTCTTAGACTCTTAGTGTTGTGGGTTTTCGAGGAAAGAACTGAAATTTCCGGATAAGGTGTATAGATGATTCTGTCTTGGAGACAGTGGTTCTTCCAATAGGATTCATCATCCAATGCAGTTGGCTTTGACGAAAATCTTGTCCCTAGGCTACAATATATACACTCTAATCTTCGTCACTTAGTCTACATACCGAGCAAAAGGATGAACACGACTGAAGCCTTGAAAGTATAGTCAACATGGAGCAGATATGAAAGAGGAAATAGATGAGTTATAATTATGTTGCTATTATTTGCTTTGGTTAGCTATTTTTTATATGCATTATTAATGCTCTGGACACTAAGAGAAAGAAGGAATCGGCGCTAAGAGATGCACCGATTCAAAGATAAACTATTGGACTCAAACATTAAGCAAGAGTAAAAAAAAAAAATGCTAAGGAGAAAACATTTTTCATGAAATGCATTTCCTAAGTTTATGTTGAAACTACACTAAGATCAACTTTCTCTCCGACAAGCTCTGAAGTTTAATATGCTTTCTTTATTTTTCTCCTTGCGCTTTCCTAGGCAACAAGACATGCAGAAATGGAAGCTCTTGATGTTCTTCTTGAACAGTGGCAGAGGACTGGATTTTCGTCTGCAGAAGTTGCAGAGCAGTTTTCAGCATACTCCCTTTATGTAACATGTGAACCATGCATAATGTGTGCAGCAGCATTACCGATCACTGGTACATCCATTGATCATACTGAAATAAAACAAAACTTTTGTAAAATTTGTTTATTCATGAATGATTAGATGACTTAGCCATTTTTAGGTATAAAAGAAGTATATTATGGCTGTAAAAATGATAAAAATAGAGGCTGTTGCATTCAAATAGATCCGAGGCATGCATTAGGTCAGTTTCTGAACTTGCTTTGTTGCTGATTTCGTATCTACTTATCTCCACTTTGAAATTATGCATATGACAATTGACAACTAAAGCTTACTGGAGGTTTATGACTCCTTATGTCGATTACTGATGGATGTGGTTTCGTAGTAATTCTGTTTGTTGTCACACTTTGAATATTGCGGCACATAATTACGAAAATAAATGGAGGTTCATTGAACTAATTTTCCACCTTTTCTGTCCTTTTCCAAGTCTAAATGGAAGAAAGTCAAGTTTCTGAAAGTGTCACAAAGTCAAGTTTATATTATTTCTTTCTTTCCTCACTTTCTTTCCTTTTTATAAAAATTTTATGTGACTTGTTAGACATTTCTCTTTTTCTTCTTTTGCCCTAAAAAATTTACTGTTCTCGAAAGTACTACAAGTTAAGGTAACATTAGTTTGTTCTTTCCTTTTCCCTTCCCCCCCTGTTTCTTCATCTCTTCTTCCTTGCTTTTTTCCGTTGCAGCAAGATTCTTAGATGTCTTTAATGTTATCAAGTTTAAAGTGGGAAAAATAGCATCTTCAAAGATATATGATTTAACTATGAGGAAATTATGCTTTCTGATATGTCATGGGCAATGTACTCAATAAAGAAATCTCTTTTCTTGGTTATTAGTTGCAATTGTCTCTTCTTGCATACATGAGGGCACCTGCTTGCTAAATTGCAGTGTGTGGCATATGTTTCCAGTATGATTTTCATCTGTCTGACGCTGCCATGATCTAACATTTCATGTTTCCTAAGATTGTCCAGAAGTCATAAATTTTTTAGTCAGACTTTGTTGACATAAAAACGTAGTGAAATAGGATCTGTTTCATTGTGATTTAAGCAGTACATAAAGTAGCTAATCTAGATTATGGACAATGTCTTTCTGTTGAATTATTAGTTTTGAAAGAAGCTCAAGTACAGGGAGGAGGGGGAAGAAGCAAGAGTTGAGTAAAAAATTTTAGGGGGAAAACTAAGCCATGAAAACTCTTACTTTTAGAGCTAGAAATTGATATTTATGCTGCTCTTAATAATCTGATTGTAAGGAAGAAGCAAGAGTATGAGTGAAAAATTTTAGGGGGGGAAAAAATAAGCCGTGAAAGCTCTGACTTTAAGAGCTAGAAGTTGATACTTATGCAGCTCTGAAGAATCTGATTAGAAGTCAAAAGTATGGTGGGAAACATGAAATAGCTCATCGCCTTTTTTAACACGACATCAAGCAAGAGGACGCATCTTGCAGATAATGTACCATCTTGCTCAATTTCCACCCTGTGGAGCTCGAAAACTAGCCCTATTTATTGCATAGTTTCATGTTAGAGAGAATGAGACCATTGTTATAACGGTGAGCATGCTTCATATGCAATGTTTGGAAGATGTAGCTGATTATAACCCATCCTAGCCAGTATTAGTAGACAAGTCATTTGCAAATCTTCTCTCAATAGATCCCGATGCCAATATCTCTCTGAAGAGAGCTTGCCCATCCGTATTCAAAGCCTCGAAGTATCCCCTGTTTACAGCTATTGTTTGTTCTCCAAGGACATTAGGTTTAAGCCATAGCTACCCCAAACACACCGCTTTTAAATCTGATGCGAAAAGTTTGCCAAGGTTTAGAACCTAGTTACTGTCAATTAAATTAAATGGTACACTTAAGAGATACTTAAGAGATAATTTACTTGCCTGAAAACCTGTTTCCTGGAGTACAGACATTTCTTAAAATTGATATTCTTAGGACCTAAATGTAAGCTTCCTAAGTTAAGCAATTTCCTTTATCAACAAACGTGTTTTTGCTTAGATGGTACCTTCATTTGCATAGTGCTTTGTCAATTAATCTGCTAAATTATCTCCTGCTTGATATTTGGACATGTTTTGCAAATGGAATCTGTGTTGGGTTTCAAGCTGATTAGCTAGGTAAAAATGCAGTATCATAAAAAATATTGGGTGGCTTTCACAGAAATTTCATCTATGTTCCCCCTTTCAAGTGTCTGCCTGATTTATGAATGTTTCCAACTTTTTTCTTGTTCCTCTTGCAGTAATGGAAATTCTGGATCAAAGGGTTCCAAATGTTGTGGAGGTATAATGGCATCAGAAGCAATTTCTCTTCTGTGAGATTTTATGATCAAGGAAACCCTAATGGTATGAACGGCGATCAACCATTTTAACCGGCTGAACTGTATGTTTGAAAGAATGTTATAATACTAAGTTAGCACCTATTTACATTAGATAACCTAAGGGAGATAATCGTTCTTTTTCAATGGACCCATATTTAAATGCACTCTTTAAGAGGCATTTATGAGCATAATAGAGCAATTCTACCTTTCGAACCAAAGCTTAATTTATCAATCAATGAACTTGAGCATTGTGCCTGCTAGCAACATTTCCCTGAAGGATCCTTCCAGAAAAAGCTCTATGCTACGGTCTTCCTAGCACTCATCCCCATTCATATTGATTGAGAAGAATTCAGGAAGCCTCATTCTATTTCTACTTTTCAATCAATTCTCTCAACCAGCTAGACAGAACTGTAGCTGGGGCTTTTGGTAATTGCAGATCTTGTTGAACAACTCTCTCTCTCTCTCTCTCTCTCTCTCTCTCTCTCTCACTTGTCCATATTTAAATGGTTTTTTGCAGTAAAATAGGTTGTTGTATCCTTGGTCTGGAGAATTATCTACCCACATCCCAATAAAATAAAGTTGGCCTAGTGGAATTTTTTGTAATTATAAAGGTTAATGAAGTTGGAAGCATAGAACTAGTGGGTCATTGGTTGCATAAGAGCCCATTCAGAAGTTTGCTCCATCAAGGATAAGGTGCACGTCTTGAGATGGTGGGTACACTTATCCAGACTGACGCTAATTATAGTTGCTTCAGTGGAGTGGTGCTCAGCCATATAATGGTTGCTATGAATAGGTGTAGAATTTGCCCAGTAAACAAAAGGTAGAGTTTCAGATACCCAGTCTTTTCTTTTGGCCAATTTTCAGATGCCCTGTTTATCAAATGTAGCTGTCCTCTAGACTGGGTATTCTTAGCTAGATTGCCATTTGAGAAATAGGACGTCATGTCCTTGGTTAAGGAAAAATATGAAGTTAATTGTTGATAATCTGTTGGTTAGACTTGTTGGGAAAAGTATCTTCTTCCTTGTTCCCTATCATGAATTACTAATCATATATGGTTCTTGGTCGAGCAATTCTCCAATTTGAGCTCTTTAGTTGCAAATATTTCAAGAGATTGATCAGATGATAACCTTTTCATGCATCTGAGATAATATTACGCTTTGGAAACTCATTACGTACAGAAAAGATGGCCTTGAAATAATTTGTCTACACAATGATAAAGATGAATTTCGTTTTCTTCTCTATCTCATAGAACCCTGTAACATGAATATCATTTCTCTTCACCCTTTTCCCCTCCTTTTCTGTTCATTTGTTGTTTATGACATTGTGGAATCCATGATTTGTTTAAGTATTATAGATATATGCTGAAGCTAATATTTGTATTTCAGCTCCAAAGCCTCACAAGTCACGGGTTACTTAGGCTTCTCATTAGATATGTGTGCATTGATTCGTCCTGTTGAATCCTCTCATGGCTTTGCATGACCAGGTAAGACCTTTGGATTGTGATTCTGGCTTCTCTGAACATCATGGACATCATGTGTGGTATTAAGATGCAACTCTGCTGCATACTGAATGATTGTCAGTCACTTGTGCATAGAATAAGTGGGCTGCATGGTGTGACCTCCTATAGTGTCACCTGTTAAAAGGGAGGCACGGAATATGGTGCTGTGGCAATGTTTCTTGCTGTGGCAGTAGGATATGATTCTCATGCTAAGATTGAGTATACCTTTAACTATAGATTTCCTTGTATGATAGTAGTCAATCACAACAAGGATGCTAAAGATGTAGTTAGACAACATCCTTGCTCTTCATTCCTGATTCTTGGTTTATTTTGGTTATATTGTTCATTGTTCTCATTCATGTTAGTTAATCTCTTCATTGACTATAACCTAAGTCAAACTTGCAGTTCAAGGTAGTTCCCATTCTTGAGGTGAACTATAGTTTTCCAACTCTTTGTATTCTACATGTAAAGCACAAATCTGGATGTGACATCATTGGTGCTGATTCTAGCATAATAAGATTCTCTCCTGTTTGTGTGTGATGTCAGAAACAGTAAATTATTTTGTCTCAAGATCTTACAAATTTAATAATCACCATGTGTTCAGACAGCCCTTTAAGCATAGAGATATGTGTGAATATTATTGATGATGATTCGCATTCTTTTTCATGGTAAGAGGATGTAGTTAGATACATTCAGTGCACTCTGACTGACAATTCATGTGCCATTTACTGCTTTTCCAATCACAGAATTTTGTCAAGGGACCTGTGAAAGGAAGCGTGATGCTTGTCCAGATCAGTGTTTGCCTTGATGTTCATGTGTTTACTGAGGGTTGCAGCTATGATCAGAAGTTGATTTCATCTTTTAACTTGATTATCAGATTGTTAAGATAATTTACTGCATAAACTATGAAGGCATCACTTTTATGATGCTAATTTTTGTCGTCAACATATTCAGTAGTCTAGCTTTTATTTTTTTTTCGAGTTTCGAACTTTGAGTTGTTCTAGGTATGGTATTGATGTGTCTGACCTCAGAGTTCTGGACTATGTCATGTGTCATCATTGTCATCACTAATGATGATGAAGAGGTAAATGATTTGCATGTGTATCTCATGGATTTCATGGCAAAGAATTGCGATGACCGGAAAGGTTCTAGTTATACCAATTATGTCGTAAATATTTGAATTTATAATATTGATGAGTCAATTAATGTCTCGATTGCTGTTGATTTTGCCTAGCATATTATTGTGAGAAAGTCTCAGTGATTTGATCAGTCATGCGGCGACCATGATCGGTTGAGATAGTGTCAAGTGGTGGCTCCAAAAGTACATGAAAATCTCAATGTTTTGCTCGTCAAGGGGAAACTGGCAATTGCTTCTTCCCTACGTGCGCTTTCATTATTGTTCAATCCTAAAACGACCTCCTTTCTTTTGGTAACAAAATGTCGAAATTTGAGTGTTTTTTAAGCTAGTAATGATTATGTTATTATCATGTCTAGTAAAACATAATAAATACCAAACCATTTGCCCGAAAGACCATAGTCTAAAATGAACAGGATGATGGTGATTTTGAACCATAATTTGTTAGAAATTTAAATAAATGTAGGGGTTCTTTTTTTCATTTAAATATCAGTTCAACTCTGTTAATTTCATGTTGTGATATGATCTAGGTCGTGGTAATTGCGATCTAGAAATTTCAGAAAATTTTGGAATAAATTACCATGTGACTAAGTAGACAAGCTGATTTCTGTTCATGTTCCATTTTTTTTTTTCATTTTTAGTTAAGCAAAATAAAAGTGAACGCAACAAAAAAAATGAAAATGAAAGTTTCCCATTTGTCAATACAGAGATGCAAAGCATGCTTGGATGTGGACTTATTATTCTCTATCTGTTAGAACAATTGTTGGAGGAAGGAGTCATTCCTTCATCTCCCACTTAAGGTAGCAAAGCATAAACAATTGCAAGCATGCTGCTTGCTGGGTGGCAGAAGCTTTCTTCATGACGATGGTCATTAGATCATTTCAAAGAATTAATACATTAGGCTAGTAAAAACAGTCTCATTGACATGTTATCCTGAGGGCAGTCACCTACTATCACACTAAAATCAACAATTTAAGCAGATTATTTCCCATGCAAGAAAGTTCATCGCTGGATTATAACAACTCGACAATATTACCTCTATGCAACACAAATTCTAGGAAGAACAAATAAATAAAAACAAAATCGAAATTCTAGAGGTTGCCCTCCTGCTGTTATTACCTTCAACACTCAAGCCACCATACATACATGACCAAAGCAATGTCGGTCATTTTGCACCTTTAAGTTTCGAATCAATTCCATTCAGGGCACCTGAATGCATGGGTAATGTTTTTACAAAAAAGTTCATCGGAAGTTTTAAACGTGGAATATGAAGTGCAATCTAATCATAAGTCGTCCATATGATACTATCAAGTCTTAATCTTCTTAAGAGTAATTATAACGTACACCTTCAGTGTAAAAAAGATTAACACTAGCAGCCTAAATCCATCCTTTATTTAGAAGAGTGGGTAGATGAAATTCTCAATTCAATGGTGGATAAGGTCCTTTGTGTCAAATTTGTTTTATAGTGGCGGTGTATGCTTTATTGTTCCTCTTTCTAAGTATTGATGAAGTTTAATGGGTAATGGAGTTTCAAATGTACAAAACAATGCAGAAGTGATTACCAGGTAGACTTGACCGCACTTCCATAAAGAAAATTAGGATTTGGTTGCATCACTTAAAAAAATTTATGACTACTAGAAACAACAAAAGGCTCATCAATGGAATTCATTCCCATACGTATATATCTCGAACTGTTAAAATGCTTTACCTTCTTCTTTTTTGGAAAAGTTCAAATGAAAATTTTAAGTTTTGCACTTTTTTTTTGTCATTTGGTCTTTTTATATTATGAGGGGTGAAGTTTATAATTTCGAAATTTAAGTGGGGTGAAGTCTACAAAGAGGTAAAATATACATTTAATGTAAAATTTTATAGGTGTATAATATGAAAAAATGGAAATTTGAGGCACCACTAAAATAAGGGATGCTCCGTCCCTGGTTCCCATTTAGATGTTCACATATAAGTCAAGTTTCATTGAGATTTATTTGGGCTAAATTAGAATGTTGCGAGTTATGGAATGTTATGGTCATATTCGAGGATATGTCCGCTAGCATCTCCACCGCGGTCGACATGGCATTGTCAATAGGCACCATGGAGGTCTGATGGTGGCGCGGCCACGACTTCGCAGCGGTTCAGGTGCTATGAAGAGCGTCGGGATACCGTCGTGGCCTCCACCAAATAGGAATTGCTAGAAGCCATATTAAACGTGGGGGCGGGACTGGGATGGGGTTGGTGATTAGGCTCGTTTCAGGGCAGGGTGTATCCATTTGAGCTTTTTTTGGCGAGACTTCACCCATCAGGTAGAGGACTGAAAGTTGTGCTTATGGATATAGTATCCTTGGGTTGAACTCCTAACTATTTCTTTTGGCCAATTGGATGCGATCTAAGAGGCAAATTTTGATACAAGTGATACCTATTGCACTTTGCAATATACATATATACTAGCTTGGCTACCCGCCATGCATGGAAAATAGAAAAAGAAAAGCATGTAAGTTTGGAAACTTTACTATAACAAAGAACTCATTCTAGATTTATTAGTAAGATGTACTAATATAAGCTCTATGTTACGATATTAAAATATTATGATGCTCATTCATCCAATAACCTACTCTTGTAAGATAGTTGACAATGATCCTATAAAACTTTTCATGATGTCAAAATAGGAAATCCAGAATCCTATGCTAAAATCTCTTTGAGCCTCTTTCCAATTACACGTTTCTACCAATTAGAGTTAGGAAAAATCTGAACCTATGAGAAAGGGAGAGTGGAAAAATGCTGTAAATGAGTTCGACACATCAAACAAGCATGGATGAATCTAAACCAAAGCAGCTGGCAAAATTGGGCATGAGTTTGATGCCATGTCAAATAAACGAAAGTAGATTCGAAGCATCAAATTCGAAGTCAGTGTTCAAATGTCGATAGTGAATCCAACATATGCAACTCAAATAACAAAGATGAACTCAGTTCAATCAGAGCAACGTGCATGAATCTGTTGCATACAATTCAAATAACAGCATCGAATTCAATCATAATAGTGTGCATGAGTCCAATACACACCATTCTTAAAACAAAAGTGAATCTAATTAAAATAACAAACCGAACATACATATTCTAATAGGTGCAAAATGACTTGCAAATCAAATCACGAGGACAAATGTAGCCCATATCCAAAATATGTAGTCACACACACACACACATTCCTCAGATAAAGAAAGATGATATTACTAGGGGCGAGCGGTTCCAAGTTCAAGGTTTCTTATTTTTTGAAACCTGAAACCTACCCTGCATACCGTGGAACCTAAAATCTACCCTGTCACAGGTTCCAGGGTCTAAAATGTTCTTTTTTTTTTTTTTTCATTTTTAGTTAAGCAAAATGAAAGGAAACGCAACAACAAAAATGAAAGTTTCCCATTTGTCAATACAAAGATGCAAAGCATGCTTGGATGTGGACTTATTATTCTCTCTCTGTTAGAACAATTGTTGGAGGAAGGAGTCATTCCTTCATCTCCCACTTAAGGTAGCAAAGCATAAACAATTGCAAGCATGCTGCTTGCCGGGTGGCAGAAGCTTTCTTCATGACGATGGTCATTAGATCATTTCAAAGAATTAATACATTAGGCCAGTAAAAACAGTCCCATTGACATGTTATCCTGAGGGCAGTCCGCTACTATCACACTAAAATCAGCAATTTAAGCAGATTACTTCCCATGCAAGAAAGTTCTTCGCTGGATTATAACAACTCGACAATATTACCTCTATGCAACACAAATTCTAGGAAGCACAAATAAAAAAAAAACAAAATCGAAATTCTAGAGGTTGCTCTCCTGATGTTATTACCTTCAATACTCAAGCCACCATACATACATGACCAAAGCAACTCAGTATGTATATAGGATACGAAAGTGGCATAGGGAATAAGACAATGAAAGATCATGACATAACTGAGTACATTAGTGTTAGGAATCGCGCCTCGATTCTAGAAAATAATCGAAGCAAACAATTTGTGCTTGCGGAATATAATAATAAAAGATCAAAATTAGATGAACACACCAGATAATTTGTTATCGAAGTTCACCCAAATTTGGGCTACGTCTCCGCGCAGAGGCACTCTGTGAATCCACTAGATTTCGAAGAAAGTAGGAATACAATCACGATCTTCTCTCAAGATTAGGGTAAAAGAGATTGAGAATACTCACCAAGCCGTTATGGCCTCTCTTTTTCTTTTCTCTCTAGTTTCTCTCTCTCTGTATTAACATCTGCGTTAACCTAAATAGCTTATATATAAGAGGCAGCTTTTCCTTTTACGCTAATATTGCAGACTCTTTTCTGCGTTAATATTTCAGACTCTTTTTTGCGTTTCTAAGGGGGTGTATGGTAACTATTCTGTAGTAGAATTTTTACTCCAAGATGACTTCTGGAGCAGAAATGCGTTTGTTAACGCATTTTCACTATTCTCCTTCTGGAGTACTTTTTTCACTTCTAGAGGAGAAACACGTTTGCTAAAACTATTTCTTTTTTTTGTTTCAGAATGAGTTTTCTATTCTAGAATGAGTTTTGCACCCTAAAAGAGAAGTAATTTTTTTTTTACTTCTTTAGAGAAAGAATGACTTCTGGCTCTCTTTTAGACCGCCTAAACCTTTTGTATTTGTACCAATTTAGTCTATTTGGTCGATCGGCGCCGACATGACGTGGCACGCCTGTC
>BCNH02000005.1:10346222-10367675 GCA_001662345.2 Metrosideros polymorpha var. glaberrima
AATCAACTTCTAAAATAGAAGTAGAAAAATCAACTTCTGGCCAGAAGTTGATTTCTGGAGGAGAACGGTTATCATTCACCTTCTAAATATCTTATATAAAATGGGCAATTTTTAACCTAAAAGCTAAAAGAAGAGAAAAGGACAAAAAAAGCCATTAATATTAATTTTGGCTTCACATGCCAACAATCTTCCACTTGAAGACAAATATATCCGATGCACCAAGCAACTTTGCATCTATCTTCTTTAGGAAACTAGTAACTAGAACTTGTGCCTCTACGTTACTCCTCATCGATTAATACGGAGTAATACCAATGGTGGTAGTACAGAAAGTATGCTTCTCTCTGTCTACTACCTTGGTAAACATGTCAGCAGGATTCTTCGAGCCATCAATCTTCTGTAGCTTTAACTCATTATTTTTCAACGCCGACCTGATGAAATGATAACGCTTCTTGATATGTCTAGTCCTTGAGTGATAAGCTGTATTCTTTGCTAAGTGTACTGCACTTTGACTATCACTCCACAGTGTGCTCACTGGCTGCTTTCGATGTAGCTCCTCCATGTAATCTTGTAACCACATGATTTCCTTAGAGGCTTCCGTGATCGCCACGTACTCTGCTTCAGTCGTCGATAAAGCCACTATTTTCTGTAGTTGAGATACCCAACTCACTGTTGTACCTGCAACTGTAAAAACATATCCAATGGTACTCTTACCACTATCTCGATCACTCGAGTGATCTGCATCCACATAACCTTGTAACTCCAGAGATGTACCTCCATAACAAAGAGAGTAATTTTATGTACCTGCTAGATATCTTAATATCCATTTTACTGCATTCCAATGCTTTTTGCCTAGGTTTTGCAAATATCGACTTACCACTCCCACTGCATGTGCAATGTCTGGTCTCGTGCTCACCATGGCATACATCAAACTTCCCACTACTAATGCATACGGCACTGCCGCCATTTCATTTTTAAAAGCTTGAGTACTAGGACACATGTCCTTAGAAAGTTTGAAGTGACTCGCTAAAGGAGTCACAACTGGTTTTGTCTTATCCATGTTAAATCTCTTTAACACCTTGTTCGCATAGTCTTCTTGCGATAACCATAATTTTTTATTTTTCCTGTCCCTGATGATTTTCATGCCTAAAATCTTCTTGGCCTCTCCCAAGTCTTTCATAGCAAACTGCGATGCCAACATGTTCTTCACTTCTGCGATTCTCTTCATATTAGAGCTAGCCACTAGCATGTCATCCACATATAAAGAGAGATATACAATATCACCATCGCCATACTTGCGAAAATAAACACAATGATCAACCTCACAGTGTGTAAATTCTTTTTCTTCCATGAAACCATCAAATTTTAAATACCATTGTCGCAGAGCTTGCTTCAAGCCATACAAGCTTTTCTTCAAGCGACATACCATGTGCTCTTTACCTTTGACCTCAAAACCTTTAGGTTGCGCCATGTATGACTCTTCATCAAGATCACCATGCAAAAACGCTGTTTTCACATCCAACTGTTCGAGATGAAGATCTTCCACTGCAACTATACTCAGCATAACTCTGATTGATGTCATCTTCACTACTGGTGAAAATATCTCGGAGTAGTCGATCCCTTCTTTTTTTAAAAAGCCCTTGACCACAAGTCTCGCTTTATACCTGATACTACCATTTGCTTCACTTTTAATCAGGTACAACCACTTGTTTAACAAAGCCCTTTTATTAGTGGGCAACTCGATCAACTCCCAAGTTTTGTTCTGAAGTAACGAGCCCATCTCATCTTTCATAGCATGCTCCCACTGCATGTGAGATGTGTCTTTCTTTGCCTTATTATAAGTCTTCGGCTCTCCCGAATCTGTATATAAGACATGGTTCAAAATAATATTTACTGATGGATCAAAAATTACCTTTGGCTTTCTCACACGTGTAGACCTCCTCAAAACAGGTACTTCAAGGTCGTTAGTCTGTTCCGGATTATTGCGTTCCTCTTGAACTTCTTGCTCATTGATAATAAGTTCATCTTGAACTCCCTCTTCAGATGTACTATGATCTACTGGAATTTTCTTCACAGGTATAGTGTCTAGCTCAACATATTCTGGTTCCACTGCAATCTCATGCTCTGTCTGACAATCTTTGTACATCTTTTCTTCATGGAATACCACATTGCGGTTGTGAATGACTTTGTTATTCTCATAATCCCAAAGCCTATATCCATATTTTATTTTATTTTGGTAAGGTAAGAAGTATATACTAATCCAAAAGAGCAGTTACAAAGAAAACACCCAAGAAACAAGCCTCGCACCCGTTAAGACATTAGGAAATGTCAAAACAAGTAGGAGGGTGTAACGGGTGAGGATGAAAGCAACAAGAGCATAAAGGAAGAAAACACTAAGGAAAGAGAAGCCTAAACACTCGGCTAGGGAAAGAGAGGGAGACGAAGGTCCGGTTTAGTCAAAAATCGACGAAGAAATGCACCAGCTGCGTTGAGACCTACGATTCCTTGGAGTATCTTGGACATGGGTAAAAGTGTAAACCTTGTCCTGAACAATCTTTTCGAGGTGTTTTCTGAGCACAGGCACATAAAAGGGTTTTAAGCCGGAAGAGGATATTGTTTCTTTCGATCCAAATCAAGTGACAAAGGGCTCCAAAGGAGAATCGAGTAATAACTTGGTGGAATTGTTGGCCTTGTAGATGCTGGATAGCCCACTGAAGGTTATCCCTCCACTCGAGATCTTGCCAAGCGATGATACATCTTGCCGCCCAAAAAAGAGCAAGAGATTTCGTGGCGGCACATCCAAAAAATAAGTGGTCAATTGAGTCTGGTCGATCTCTACAGAAAGCATAGGAGCCTTCCTGAATTCTCCTACAGTTTAGCAAAAATACCTGAGTTGGTAGTCTACTGAGTGTGGTAAGCCAGAGGTGAAAGGAATATCTCAGCGCCAAACATCGATCCCAGATAAATGAATGCCAAGGCACCTCATGTCTTCTATTACGGAAAAGGTTCCATGCCGCGGCTATTGAGAATGTACTTGAGGAGTGGCCCGTCCATACTATTCGGTCTTGGTCTTGAGCTTGAATGGTCGGCATAGGCTGGTTCCAAGAAGCTATAGTAGTAGCAACTGAAGACGAGCCATATAAGTTAGAAAGGAAGTCACCAACTGAAGCATTACGAGGAATGCCCAAACGGTAAATATGAGCCAAGGAAAAATTTTTGTATAGGGGCCCCCGAGGGTGCCAGTAATCATGCCAAAAGGATACGGAGCACCCATTTCCAATACGCCATTCAAACATGGACTGGCACATTGGACGAAGATCAAGGATTTTCTTCCAAGCCCAAGAGCAGAAGGTAGGCTTAGAGGAAACCCAATAAAAACGTACTTGTGGGACTTAGCATCAAGCTTTTTCCCATCCTCTCTGTCAATCAAAGCATATGCAATACAACCAAAAACTTTTAAATATGAATAATTGATCTTTTTACTTGACCACTCCTCTTGCGGTATTTCTCCATCCAGCGCACTACATGGACTCCTGTTAATCAGATAAACTGCTGCATCAACCATAGCAACCCATAAATATAACAAAAGACCCGCATGTAGTCTCATGCATCTCGCATGTTCCCAAATGGTCCTGTTCATCCTCTCAGCTACACCATTCTCTTGAGGAGTTCTTGGAACAGTCTTCAACACGTGTATGCCCTCTCGGCTCAAGTATTCAGCAAATTCTTTGCTCATGTATTCACCACAATTATCAGACTTTAGAGCTTTAATCTGAAAACCTGTCTTTTTTTCTACCATAGTCTTCCACATTTTGAACACCCCGAATATTTCTGATTTTTCTCTGAGAGCATAGACCCAAGTCTTTCTTGTTGCATCATCAATAAAAGTAACAAAATATCTCTTACCGCCATAAGAGAGTTCTTGAGCCGGTCCCCACACATCAGTATGAACCAACTCTAGCTTTTCGCCTTTATTTTGTCGCACATTCAATTGAAAACTAATAGCTTTTTGTTTTCCATAAATGCAACTCTCATAGAATTCTAATTCAACTTTTTGCAAACCTGGAAGCAGTTTTCTTGAGTGTAACTGCTTTACACCCTTTTCACCAAGATGTCCCAAACGATAATGCCAAAGAGTAGAAAAATTACCTGTAGCCACTGTAGTTGCAACCATATTACTAATATTGTCTCCCTGGAGAAGGTAAAGTGTACATGTACGCTTTCCTTTTGCTACTACTCTTGCCCCTGAAGTTATCTTCCACTCTCCGCATCCAAAGGTTATTACAAAACCTTCTTGGTCAAGTTTACTAGTTGAAATTAGATTTTTCTTCAATTCCGGGATATGCCTAGTTTCATGCAAGACTAAACATCCTCCACCTGAGATGTTCAATATCACAGTTCCTTTTCCAACAATCGAACACATGTGGCCGTTTCCCACAATCACTTGCTCAAAATCTCCACTGGCATAATCAACAAATATGTCCCTTTGTGAGGTGCAATGAAAAGAAGCACCGGAGTCAACAAACCACTTATATGTCGTCAAGTCAAACCTTGCAGACAAACGCAAATTCTCTAGCAAAGGTTCATCACTAACCATATTAGCTCCTTGATTCTCATCGCGTTGCTTCTTTTTGTAGGCTTCACACTGAAACTTCCGATGTCTAGTATGGTGACAAAACCAGCATTCATCTTTTGCAATCTCTCTCTTCCCCCTTGATTGTGGCCTGCCATGCCCGCTGAATTGTCCTCTGCTTTTACTTCTCCCACGGTTCTCCACTGCTAGTGCCGTCGATGATGAAGATGCCAAACAATTATCTCTACCTGAGACTTTCCTTCTCATCTCTTCATCCATGATACTGCTCACAGTATCATCCAGAGTTAAATCATCCTTCATAGTGCTCGAAATCCCCTGCACTGCGGTATTATAGCTTTCGGGAAGGGAACATAAAAATAATAAAGCTTGTAACTTTATATCTAGATTTATGCCTGCAGATTCCAATTGACCTGTGACCTGCGTGAAACTATTAATATGCTTTGCCACAGAATCTCTGTCAAATAACTTCATATTAATCAGTTTCTTTAGAAAAAATATCTGATTTGATGTGGAAGGCTTTTCATATATATTCGTCAGAATATCCATGGCTTCTTTTGCAGTCTTTGCTTTTGCAATGTGGTATCCTGTCTTTTTCGTCAGCCCTAGACGAATTGCACCCAATGCCTTTCGATCAAGAATTTTCCATTCTGATTCTGCTGTCGGATCCACTTCCGTGATTTCGGGTTTCCAACCTTCAAGTGGTGCATAGAGATCTTTCTGATAAAGATAATCCTCAATTTGGAGTTTCCACCATCCGAAATCCTACCCATTGAACTTGTCAATTCTGATTTTATCTTTTGCCATACCGTTTGCTTTCAATCGAACGTCACCGAAAAACCTCGATGTACTCGATTAGCCAACCTAGGCTCTGATACCAATTGTTAGGAATCGCGCCTTGATTCCAGAAAATAATCGAAGCAAACAATTTGCGCTTGCGGAATATAATAATAAAATATCAAAATCAAATGAACACACCAGATAATTTGTTGTCGAAGTTCACCCAAACTTGGGCTATGTCTCCGCGCAGAGGCACTCTGCGAATCCACTAGATTTCGAAGAAAATAGGAATACAATCACGATCTTCTCTCAAGATCAGGGCAAAAGAGGTTGAGGACACTCACCAAGCCGTCATGGCCTCTCTTTTTCTTTTCTCTCTAGTTTCTCTCTCTCTCTGCGTTAACATCTGCGTTAATCTAAATAGCTTATATATAAGAGGCAGCTTATAAAAGGCAGTTTTTCCTTTTACGCTAATATTGCAGACTTTTTTCTGCGCTAATATTTCAGACTCTTTTCCGCGCTTCTAAATATCTTATATAAAATAGGCAGCTTTTAACCTAAAAGCTAAAAGAAGAGAAAAGGACAAAAAAAGCCATTAATATTAATTTTGGCTTCACACGCCAACAATTAGCAACAACCTTGATTAATCGATTCTATTCATGGTGATTTTCGAACTATGAGATGTGATATATATCTATATATATATCGTTCGTTAATATAGGTGAGGAGAATGCCACGAAATCCATCTTAACTTCGGAAAACAATCTGCAAAATCGCCATCAAAGGTTGCGTTAGATAATTTAAAGACCTTAAGCTTTGAAATGTTTCAATTTCCTCATTCCCAATAAAGATATGAGTACCACTTCCACGTAAATGAAGCGCTTCGATCTTTTCCTTTCTCTGCCAATAGATAGTTGCAATGATTAGTAAACTTCATCAATAACCAATGATCTTAGGATTAGAATTAAGGAAATGCAAGAGAAGCTCATGAGCAGGAACCTAAATCGTCAATGCCAGCATATGCAGCTTTTTTTGGGAAATCTAGTAGTTACCGTACCTCTTTTGTCCTTAGTATTTCAAGGAGAGAGCTTTGTTGGCGAGGGATGGTTGCCGATGATGGAGCCAGTGGATGGGAGGTCATGCGACTGGCGATCTCGGAGAGGAAAGTAGGAAGAGGATGAGAAAATCTCAAACACATATATGATTGCGAAGTCTCAATGTCTCACCACTCACCGGAACTCTCAAAGCTCAATGTTTTATTTTAGGGTTTTTCCGGTTTCCAGTCCTGCTCCCAATTCAGTTCCCCAGAAAAAAAATCGGCGGTTCTTAAAAAAATGAAATCGAGAATCGGACCATGGCTCATTAGAACTTGGAACCGGATCAAGAACTGGCAATCTGATTCTCAGTTCTACGCTGCTCACCCCTAGGAATTACCAAGCTCGTTGTTCTTCCACTTTACCCACGGTTTTCAAAATCAACTAGTGGTTCAAGTCTTTGGCTCTTAGAGAGTTTATTCAGGTGATGATGCCGTGGCATTTTCAGTGAAGTGGACAAGCATTGCCATATATTGACAAAAGAAATTTATTGATGTCAGGAAAAGATCCCTAGTCACTCACATGCAGCACACTGTTATTCCATCTTAATGTCAACGTGAAGGATATATAAAAGTTACAGCAATTCTAATAGAAAAAGAGTTACAAACTTTTGACAATCCGGAGACGGTACAAATCTTGTTTCACTTTAACTTAATCTTTAATGTAGTCAATTAGTCTTTGCTATTGCCTATACATAATGATGCATGTCAAACTATATTCTATAATTTCTAGAGTCTCAATGTACTCTTAGCAGAAATACTATTTATATTTATAATGTATGAAGTGTAACTAGTTAATTTCGTGATAAGTGCAAACGTGGACGTTTCATTCATGGCTTTGAATAAATGCATAATGACATGCATTGGTCCTACAGACAGCATAGATAATACGAATTAACATAAATCGATATTCACGTGCCCGATTCGTGGCATAAGTTTCACCACATAACATGGATGACTCCATGTAACCAATACTATTCAATGCATGCTGCAAATGATCGACAGATGGAGTCGATTCTATCATAACCTATTTTTCATATAGCATAGACATCACGTTGATCACATCATATGCATATATACTTGTATATGTAGAAAATAATAAATCCGCACACCAAAAAACGCATATAAGTTCACATAAAATGTTTTGTCATCTTCAAAATACATAAGTAGTATTACCAACATAATTTACCTCGAAAAAATGAGCATTTGACCCCCTATTTAAATGGAAAAAAATGGAAGCGTAAGGGACCAGGAGCCTTACTCAAGGCCATTGGGCCATTGCACAACATCATAGGGATATTGTAGAGGGCCCTTGGTCCGTTGCTTAGTAGACTTGGGCCCCTAGTCAGTGAAGAACCAGCGCGGGGTGCCAGCCGGGAGCTGTAAACGCCATGCGGCACACGCTTATCAAGCGGGCCACCACCTAGCACAAATTTTCCCCCTTTTTTCATAAAAATCATTTATTTCATTTATACATATATTGAAACTTTGACCTCATATTCGTCTTCTATCCAGTTGACCTGATATTCACATTCACGGAAAGCCATGACCCGAATTTTTCGAAATTTCAGTTGAATTTCTGGTTCTCCTTTCGCAGACACCTTGTAACAAAACTGGAAGTGTTGTCTCCCGGTCGCGCACATTCTATGATAGTACTATCACGAAGCGTCGTTCCACTAACTAGAAAAGCTGGAAACTTTTTCCTCCCACTTTGGAAAATTTTCATAGGATTTAACTCAAAGTCGTCGCTCTTCTTTTGGTGCTAAAGAGAAAAGAAGATGCCTTGTCTCATCGTGAAGAACAGCCTTGTTTGGCCCACTAGGAACATGGGTAAACATCCCATCCGCTGGCACCATTATGATCACCCCATCATTTCAAAAATTAATTTAATGAATCTAATTTACCAAGGATGATTTTATCAAACATATTAAATAAGGTGGGTCTTAAGCGAGATCCATCCTTTCAAAGCATGAGATTTGGCGGATTGAAATTAGACAAGTGGTATTGATTTTGTCGAATTCTCAAAAGGACAGTTCGTACGAATTAAGAAGTGGCACGATTATCTATGTTGGAAAATTATTGAGTGAACTTAGTGTATAAACTAAATTGAATTTGAACCATTGAATATAGTGGCCTCCATATGAATATCTTCAACTTTTACGATTTACATTTAGTTTACCATGTATATTTTCCATTTAATAATTTATTACTTATTAGACGCAAATAACTGCCTCCAAGTTGGACTTTTGGTCGCGGAAAGCAACTCGTAATCGGAGTGAAGAAGATTGAAGACAGGAAAATCGCAGTAAAGAAATGCATGCGGAAATAATTGCAGTAAGTGGTTGATGACATAATTCTTTGAAAGCATCTAACATTTTCTCACAAAAAAAAACAAACAATTCTGGATGAGGGATGAGCTGTTGCTGGCTCATTTATTTAATAAATTGGTTGAAACAGCACATCCAATTATAAAATATCAATAAGTGTCCCTTTATGCAAGTCTGATTTATCTTTGTTAGAAAATCGAGCGATAGAAATAATAAAATAGTCAGAACAGAAAAATAAATTGAACACCAAATTTACGTGGTTCGGTCGTAGAGACCTACATCCACACACCTTCGCGCATCTTCAAATTAAATAGACGTCGCATCAAGTAGACCTTGTTGATCGTAGAGGGCTTCTCGTACATGTCCTATAGGGCTTTCATCAAACTCACAGTGGTAATCTCTTTCACGATATTAAACGCGACGTTACAAGCTAACGTCAGCCGAATAACACCCAACGCTCGTCTATCAAGCAATTCCCAGTTAGCTTGCTTCATCGTATTTGGCTTCTCTCCAGATAAAGGTTGGTGCAGCTTCATCTGATACAGATAATCTTCAATTTGCATCTTTCAGAAACCAAAATCATTTCCATCAAATCTGTCGATTTTCACTTTTCCTTCGTCTATCGCCATCCATTCGCTTCAACTCAATCGAACCAAGCTCTGATACCAATTGTTAGAAAATCGAGCGATCGAAACAATAAAATAGACAGAACAGAAAAATAAATCGGACACTAAATTTACGTAGTTCAGTCATAGAGACCTACATCCACGGGGAGGGCAACACGAATTCCACTATAGATCAAGCGATGCAATGGAGATTACAACCACACTAGAGTCACTCAAATACTTTCAGTATTTCTCAAGCCTCAATTACATCTAATAATTCACAAGTGTTTAGCCCCACAATTGCTTATAGAAATAATATCTCAATCTCACGAAGGAATTCACAAATCTTATGCTACGATTTAATCGGCTTCGACACTTGAATAATTGATATAATTTCACGAAGAAACCGCACAAGAAAAAGTCCCACGCCAAGCACTTGTTGATCGTGGCGCTTCTTTTTCTTCTTGGACATGATTTTCACGAAGAATCCATTGCCACTTCTTTTATCAACGAACGCGCTTTGAACCCACTTCCCTTTTTATTATTATTATTTTATTTCCAAAAAATCCAGATTTCTGTTCAAGCTCAAACTCGAGACATATTTTAATAATATTATTGCCCATTACATTTCTATGATTGAGAGTAGAGAATTTAAATATAGACGGGAGTAAAAACTACAGATTGCCAATAAGTTTATGACTTTTTGGATAATTTTCCTGTAAAAACGATAATCAGAATACTTTCAAAAACCTCAAATAATAAACTACACAAATAATGAATTTAATCTAAAAGCAAATCTAACGTAATGGAAACGTGCTGGATGAAGCAAAATCATGCAAACAAACCGAACATGGACGAAACATACCCTGTCCAATACCATCGTGCGATGGGAAAACTAGACATCATAATTCATCCCTAGAATAGAAAAGTTCATGCGAATTTCATATCAAAATACCACTATCTTGGATACATGTCCAATCCCACTATCTTAGAGTTAAGACCATCTCCTACAATCTCGGGAGAAAATTATCAAAAAAATCCTAAACCTATTACACTTTTGCCAATTTAATCATAAACTTTTCAATTTTGCCAATTCAGTGTTAAACCTTTTTATAATTTGTCAATTCAATCCTAAATTTTTCAATTTTGCCGATTCATTCCTAAACCTTTTTATGATTTGTCGAATCAATCATAAAGGTTTAAGACCATGAAATTTCCTAGAAGACAACAAAAGTTGTTCTATCACGAGAATCCAACCCCCTATAGTTGTTTGTTGATGTGTGGTCTATTACGAGTCCCTACTTTTGTCAGCCACAAAGAAGCTTGTGTCACGTGGTTGTCCGTGGTCTTCATTTTCCAAAGTTCTAATATAATTCTTTGTTTGCCCTGCCCAAAAAAAAAATCATGCATCTCTGTCCTCTAGTATAAGTATAAATTAACGAGAAAATCAAATGATGAACGAACTACCTGAAAACACAATTTCAAATTTTCAACTAATAGTCATTGCCGATTGTTAAACTCCATCATCCAATGGCTTCTTCATCGAAACCAAAAAAGATTTACGACGTCTTCTTGAGTTTCAGAGGCGCGGAGTTGCGTAACAACTTCGTCGGCCATCTCTACCAAGCTCTACACCAGAATGGAATATACACTTTCCGGGATAGTGAGGAATTGAAAAAGGGAGACCAAATATCATCGGTGCTTATGAAGGCCATCGAAGAATCTTGCATCGCAATCATCATTTTCTCTGAGGACTACGCTTCCTCATGGTGGTGCTTGGAAGAGATGGCGAAGATTATGGAGTGCAAGGAGCCAAAGAATCTCACCGTTCTACCAGTGTTTTATAAAGTGGAACCAAAGGAAGTGAAAACACCAAGACAGAGTTACTATGAAGCTATGGTTAAGCATGAATCCAAGTTCGGGAAGGATTCGTTGAAAGTGAAGAGATGGGAGAAAGCTCTTCTCGAAGCTGGTAACTTGTCCGGATGGCATTTGAATGATGGGTAAGTAGAGTGGAGTCCATATACTGTGTAAGAATAGTAATCTTTACAATTAAGTATAAAGATTATTTTAAAAATAAATAGATAAATTTGCATTAGGATTTTAGCGGGTAAGGTCTGTAGCTCTTTCTTTTGGATCCTTATTGCCCTCCTCAAAGTGTGATAAAAATTCTAAACATTTTATCTGAGGGCTATTTGAGGTCTTCACATTTCACTTTGGTAAATTGAGTTCTATAGATTTTCTATATGGGTTGACCAAGTCCAAAACTTGCTACAAGTGGCATTTTGAGTTCGGAAAATCACATGTGGCTATCCATAGAACAGACACGTAGCTTTTTCCAATAATAGAAAATTTGCACTAGGACTTTAGCGACTTAAAAATTTACTGACTCATTTGAATAGAATAAAAGATCAAAACTTGATCGACCACTGAACAAAATGTTGAGTAGCGTTATTGCACTTACCCCATTTCTTTGGACGGAATGAAAAAGTTCGCAACGCTTGATACAGGATAATTAGTGTGCACAGGCCATGTAAGGCACTGACATCGTGCTTCCGGATTTTTAATAATTTTCGAATTGAAATCTTAACTGCCGTTCAAAGTCCTAAATGGCTCTTTTTGGTTAAGTGTATAAATTAATCATATATAACAGTCAAAAAGGAAAATGAGGGAATCGTCATGTATAAATCAAAAGAACATGAATCACTTCCTTAGATAGATACATGAATCGGTTGACTAAAAGTTGAATCCTGAACTTGTTTTGATTGGTGCTGAGCTCTCGGAGTTCTAATTCAACTAGGTGGGAATACATTTTGTTTTGGCTGTAGTTATCTAAAAATGTGACACATTGCTTTGTCATTGTTGGCTAGTGATTGCTCGTTAATTGCTTATTCAAATTGCTAAAATGATGCTGCAAGTTCTTTTTTCGTTTTTATCAGAGATGAGGCGAAGCTTATAAAAGGAATTCTGAAACAGATCTCCAGTCTCCTTGACCGAACACCTTTGCATGTTGCTAAGCACCCGGTTGGAATAGATTCTCAAGTGGATAAGCTGAAATCAATGTTAAACCTTGAGTCTAATGATGATGTTGTCATGATGGAATTATGGGGAAAGGGAGGCATAGGAAAGACAGCCTTAGCAAAGGCCCTTTACAATGCTACTACTAGACAATTTGAGGGTTCATGTTTTCTGGCAAATATTCGAGAAACTTCAAAATGTTGCATGGGTCTAGTTACTTTACAAGAAAAATTGCTAAAAGATATATTATTACTACAACAGAGATTAGAAGTGTCGAATGTTGATGAAGGTATTAATATAATACAACACAGACTTGGTTGCAAGAAAGTTCTTCTCATCCTTGATGATGTGGATGACTTGCGCCAGTTAAATGCTTTAGCAGGAGAAGGCAAGTGGTTTGGTAATGGAAGTAGGATAATTGTTACTACAAGAGATAAACGAATGCTAGTCGGTCTTGGGATTGATCAGCATCATGTATATGAAGTTAAAGCACTAGATGACATTGATGCTCGTGAGCTGCTTAGCAATCATGTTTTTTCGACACACCAAAAATTAGAAATCATGACAGATCTGGTGGATAGTGTTTTGAATCATGCTGGAGGCCTTCCTTTAGCACTTGAGGTGCTAGGTTCCTTCTTACGCGGTAGAAGAGAATGTGAATGGGAAAGTACACTAACAAAATTATTTAGGATTCCTAACAAAACCATTAATGATGTGCTCAAAATAAGTTATGATGGGCTAGAGGAAAATGAGAAAGAGATTTTTCTCCACATTGCTTGCTTCTTTAAGGGAAGGGATAGTGAGTACATAAAGAAAGTTCTTGACAGTTGCGACTTTGAGGCAACAATAGGATTAGAAATTCTCATTGAGAGGTCCTTGATAAGCTTTGAGGGCTTCGTAGAAGTGCATGATTTGATTCAAGCGATGGGCATAGAAATTGTGAACCAAGAAAGTCGAGATGATCCAAGAAAACGCAGCAGACTATGGTTGTATGATGATGTTGTCGATGTTCTGTCACATGACATGGTAAGATTTGCGAATACTATCAAAATACTACTCCTTATTTTTTACTTTAAATATGGAAAATGCATAATCTAAAATAATCTTGTACATGTAGGGAGATCGTGCGGTAAAAGCCATAGTGTTGCGGCTACCTGAGCCAACAGAGATGTGTATCGATCCTGATGCTTTTACAAATATAAAAAGGCTGAGATTGCTTATCTTGCACAACGTGCATAATTCTTTCGAAGGTCCTATATACCTTCCTAATGAGCTAAGATGGTTTGAGTGGCCTGGATGTGCTCGTCATATTCCAGAATTTCCCCCTGGTCTAAAGAAATTAGTGGGGCTTGATGTGAGCAAAGGCAATATCACAAGAGTGCTAAAACAATTGAAGGTGAGCATTTACCTACATAGACCTTTTTATTATCTACTTCATTCGTATCTGGATATGCGTATTGTATGTACTAGTACACTACGGGATGTGTTGTTACGGAAAAACTGTCAAAAAAGTCATAAATCTATTGCATTTTTGCCAATTTAGTCTCAAACCTTTTGCATTTGTACCAATTTAGTACTAAACCTTTTAAGTTTGCCAATTAAGTCCTAAACCTTTTGCATTTGTGCTAATTCATTCCTAAGGCCAAAATAATATATTTTTATTATTTAAAAATTTTCAATTAATTTTTGTCTTTTTTTTTTTCCTTCTTTCTTCCTCCTTGGCTTCCTCCATTGCTGGTTTGGCTGATGAGCTAGCCGGTGAGGGTTGTCGGAGCTCGCTGGCCACTGGGCGAGGG
Organism: Metrosideros polymorpha var. glaberrima; assembly: GCA_001662345.2. Lineage (NCBI taxonomy): Eukaryota > Viridiplantae > Streptophyta > Magnoliopsida > Myrtales > Myrtaceae > Metrosideros > Metrosideros polymorpha. Next base: position 10,360,430 of record BCNH02000005.1, read on the forward strand.
CCACGAAGCCCTCGTCGGCGGTCGGCGAGGGTCGCGGCCCTCACCCGACATCGCCTAGATCTGGCCGACGCCATGGGGGTCGCGGGCGAGGGCAACCTCTCGCCTGGGTGGGCGATGGCAGCCCTCTCTTGGGCTGGTGAGGGTCACCCTTGTCGGCGTCGAGCACGGGTGACCTCACCCAATCTGGTGAGGGGCTGCCCTTGCCAGCCCAAGCGAGGGGTGGCCCTCACCCGACGAAGCTAGCCTCCCCCACGACCCTATGGCATCGCCCATATCTGGACGACACCCGATGAGTTGGCTTGTAACAGAAAGCCAAGCCAAGGAAGAAAAGAAAATTAAGAAAAATAATTAATTAAAAATCGAAAAATATTAAAAATATTTTAAAAAATATTATTTTGGCCGGTTGACAGCTTAGGACTGAATTGGCACAAATGCAAAAGGTTTACGACTCAATTGACAAACTTAAAAGGTTTAGGACTGAATTGGCACAAATGCAAAATGTTTAGGACTGAATTGACAAAATTAAAAGGTTTAGGACTGAATTGGCAAAAATGCAATAGATTTATGACTTTTTTGACAATTTTTCCGTGTTGTTGCTATGTTTTAGAAACCACTTCTCTATTTTCTTTCAAAAGGACCCTAACTTCTAGCGTTAGAAATATTTTTGCGTGTAGTAAAATTGGCATTTGAAAAATAAAGCAAACGATTTTATTAGAAAAACACATTGGAAACATTTTTATAAAATACACAATACAAATAAGTTTTCAACATATACGTGGAAAGAGAAAGATATTTCAAAATATGAAATTTATTTATGAAGGTCATTGCATCATTAAAAAAATTTGAATTTCAATATTGAAATATGTGAGAGATAAAAATAAAATAATCAATTTATCGTATCTGTCCGTGATATAGTATCTGTAAATAAGTAATTAAAGATATTGATGGAAGGAACACAAAAAAAAAAAGATTGAAATCTTTTAAAGTTTACATACTTTATAAACCTAATATCTCCATCTATGGACATAGATATACTTCAAAATTAGATCAAATCTACCTAGTGAAGATATTTAAAATGCGTTGACCAAAAATTGTCCAGTGATCGAACAAAAGGGAAACAAAAATATGATGAACTTACCCATTGAAATGAATATACAAGTAAAAAAAAAAAAACCCTAGGAGTAGTTGGTTGAGTGGTAGACCACGTATTCATCAATTGATAAAGCTTTACCCAATACACATGCCTAAACGATGGGGATTTGTCCAGCATCAATAAAATTAGCAGTCGAAGTTTGAATGCACCAATCTGTAAAATAAGGCATTCTTAATTGCTTAAATCATTTCTTAAGAAGCAGCATTTCTAAGTGGACATAATGAAGTATTTACGAGGAACTTTGCAGCAATGTTTGTAAGGCGTGCGCAAGCATATGGATAAATTAACTTAAATTTCATCAAAAGAAACGAAGGTTTGCACATCTTAACTTTGACACAAGATAATTTTTTATGACTCATTTGAAATTTGATGGTTAATTTATTATTTTTTATAGAACATTATTCATGTTCACAAATCATAAGTGACTCATCTTCAAATTTCTAATTTAATTTGTTCCTAATTTTAGATATAAGTTTTGTTTGTTTAAAATAATTTTGGCCGGGCTGGGCTAATTCGGGCCTGAGCATTTTAAGCCTAGTTTGATCAACTTTTTTGGGCCTTCCAGACTTTTTTTTTTGTGGTTTTTTTGCATCCCCGGCATCGACACCCTTTAACTGCAAATTAGAAAATGGACCGTCTAATGACCCTATGCCCAGTAGGGGCATGCCACTAGTTTCTTTATAGAAAGTCAAAGCCAGATTTTGAATTGAGTATATGAAATTTTTATTTTCTTCCGAATGTTTTTCAAAGTTGGCTTCATTGTCTTTGCATGAGTCCAATTTTTTTAAAAGTTAATTAACTATTACGCAATTACATTGTGATAATGTTTATATCCCGCATTCATCTATTATATATAGTTAAATCTAGAACTAGCAAAGTTTTCATTCTTATGCTCATCATGTGACACTTCACTTTGTTTCGGTTATTGCCACATGGCATGACACTTGAAATAGTTTTGTCACGTGGCCTGCATCCGCACTCACCATGTCACTATGCTTCTATGATTGCCACATGACATGAAATGTGGCATAGTTTGGTCACATGGCCCACATTCGCATGCTTGCCACTTGGCACTTCACTTGAATTTTGTGATTGCCACATGCATGACACGCGACACAATTTTATCTCAAACTAATTTCCGTCTGCTAATGAAGGGTAAATTTGGGTCAAGAGTACCAATTTGAGATTTTTTGTTAAACGAAAATTAGTTTGGGATAAATTTGTTGTAATGGTACCGGTTTAAGATTTTTATGAGACGGAAATTAATTTGGGGTAAATTTGATGTTGATTTGAGATTTTTAACAATATTTATTCTAATTTTTTAAATAATTGCCTAACACAATTTTATTTCTGAATTTTTTTATATTGGGTACCTATATATTATTCAGTTCTTTCGAACAATGTCTAAAATGTACAATCATATGAGCTATCTCTGATTTGCTAAAGTGATGATGGAAACTAATTGCTAGGTAAAGCTTGGTCGTGCGTGTGCCACGTCACACCACATCGCGCAAGGTTCTCCAAATATATATTTGTAATTATTGTTTAAGTTTGAAAGTATTTAGCAATTTATAAAAACAACTTATAATTGACAAGAAATCAGTTTATAGTAACTTTGAATGAAAAGTTAATTAATAGGTTAAAAAATTTACTCAAAAACCTGAATAGTAGGTTCTAACTTTCGAGATGCCTGATCTACCGAAGCGCCTTGCCTCCTTCCACATGAAGAGGGTCGTGTGGCCAAAGCATACGTAATGTAATTATGACGTATACACCAGGTCAGTATAGATCATATAACGGTCAAGAATATGTAATTGTGACATATCCTTTCCTTGATAAACCCAATTTCCCCATGTGTTGTGTAGCCAATTTTATAAACCTCAATCAAGCTAAGCCCCTACAAATAAATTATGATATTATTAATGATCAATATTATAAAACCATGGACAATGTGAATGACATCCGATATTAAATTACCATCATTTCACGAGTTTGACCCCCCGTCTATGCACAACAACTTACGTAGGCTTATTTGTGGACTCCGCAACAGATCACCTCTACATTAAATAAACAAATTGCTCAATATTTATGATTGATGACGTAAAATATAGATTAATTTCTTGAAAGATCAATACCGGATTTGCTTCTTCTTCTTTTTTCCAAATAAAAAATAGCGGATATGCTTCAGTAGCTACCTACTCTCGAACGGAAAGTCAACGGTTTAAATGTAAGCAAGCAACATCATCATACAAACACCCCTTTCTTTTCCTTTCAGAATATTTATCAAAAGTTGGTTTCGTTGTTTTTGCAGGGCTTCCAAAATTTGAAGTACATTAATTTTGGTTACTGCGAGATGTTGGTTCGCATGCCCGACCTCTCGTGTACTCCAAATCTCGAGGAATTGGATCTCAAGAATTGCAAAAACTTGGTAGAAGCCCACGAGTCTCTCGCATGTCATGACAAGCTACAGGTGTTGAATTTAAGGAAGTGCTCTGAACTTAGTATTTTTCCAAATGTGCTCAATTCAAAAAATCTTCGAACTCTCAATCTTGAATGCTGCCCAAAATTTGAAAGGTTCCCTGATATTCCACATAGACTCAAAGACCTGAAAAAGCTTTGTTTAGGAGAGACCGCTATTAAAGGACTTCCTGCATCAATAGAAAATCTTGTCTCTTTGGAGGAAATGTCTTTAACTAATTGCAAGAACTTGATGAGTCTTCCGTCTAGCATTTACAAGTTACAAAACCTTGAGGACTTGGATCTTGATTTTTGCACAAATTTAATCGGGTTTCCAAAGTACGAGGATTCAGCTAATCCTTGCATGAAGACCGGACTTTCAAATTTACATCAGTTAAGGCTTTCGGGATGTAATTTGTCCGAAGTAAACTTTCTTGAGAATCTTTCATGTTTTCCCTTCTTGCAAAATTAGTTCTGTCGGGGAACAATATTACTAGCCTTCCTACATCCATCAATAACCGTCATCGTTTGGCCATTTTGCGAGTTGAAAATTGCCATCAATTATCGAAGATTCCCGAGCTTCCACCATTTTTGAAGACACTTCGGACGGATAATTGTGAATCTCTGCAAAATCGTGGAGATATAACTTCAGTTCATGATTTTGTCCATAGAGGGTCGACCATGGCCGATATTTGCCCACCTGACCAGGTTAGATTCTCTCTCTCTCACGCACACACATGCACACAAACGTATGCATATCGATGTGGAGTATATGCTGGATCCAGTGTGTGCTTGGATATTACAATAGCAAAAAATGCAAGATTGGAGGCTCGAGAAAAGCAAACAAATATAAAGTGATTCTGCACATATATGCATGTAATGGAGTTGGCTACCGTACTTATATGGGAATGATTTCTATCACATGAGACTTGTATGTTAATGCAAGCAAGGATCAATGGCTCTCTACTCGTTTATAGAGCTCTAATTCCAAGTGGAATTCTTTAGGATTACTTACTAAATTCAAATTGAAAATTTTCATTTGGGTATTAATAACAAACTTGGGTACTTTCTAATGACCTATCTTTGTTATAGGCTATTAAATACTCTATTGTTCTCCCTCGAGGAGAGATGCCAGAGTGGGTTCTCCGTATTGAAAAGGATTCTGTATCTTTCATGGTTTCAAAAGACTTGCATGACAAATTTTTTGGATTTGTTATGTGTGCTATTCTCGATAAGGATAATTGTGAGGAGAAAAAGGAAGGGTCATATATTTTTGTTACCCATATTAATGGCGTAATGCGAGAAACAAGTGAATTTGCTCACTTTGTATTGGAGTTGGATCATATCAAACTTCATTATATCACGCCACCAAACTTGTGGGGAGTAGTCGATTTTGGTCAAATTGATGAGAGTCGTGTACAATTTAGCCTTACAGTCCCTAGTCAATACATGAACAAGTGGGGATTCCGAATATTATGCGAGCAACTGGAGGATGATTTAAAAGTTGCGCTCCAAAATGATCGGCTAATCGATCCAGCTTTACTCTACGAGATTGATCATGAATCAATATATTCAGGAGTCGAGAGTTTACTTATGCACGAAGATAGTTTGATGGAAACAGATCCAAAGAAAGTCGTGCAAGATTATCGAAGGAGACTTGATAAATATGGGTGGATAGAACCAGAGAGAAAGCATGGGTCTATTCTCGCTCAAGGCAAGCGAATCAAGACTACCACCGCCGACCGAAGCGCGGTACGCGAGCTCGCTGTTATTATTATTATTTTTTTCTTGTTCTTTGTTTTCTTCTCTTTGTCACTTTTCTTTTTGTTTTGCTAAATCCTCTTTTCTCCGCCATAGGCAAACCTTTTGAACTCCACCGCCACTTTCAGCATCAAGACTGTTCCTCTTCCATCCGACCCCAGCGAGCTCTGACGAATGTGAGATCGCCCCCTGCCAACGGAGGCGACGATCAGTAGAAGTTCGTCATCCTCAAACAGAGTCCCTAGCGAACCGATGGCGACGGAGAACGGCGAGCCGGGGCGACAGATTAGCGCTGCGCACCGAAGCCGTGGAAACTGATGACGTAGCTTCGGGTGAACGATTCTCTCCTGAGGTTCTGGGCTTCCTGCAGATTGCTATAGATCAGGTAACGCCTGGCCCATCCGAATTGTATTGAGTTGATGTAATGCTCGAGATGGATTTTGAAATTCGATTCGTATGGTGCTACGATTGCGCGGGAACTCGAAGAATGTGTCCTTGAATTTGTTTGAGAGACGTCAAATTACTGTTTCTTCGTAAGTTTCTAGTGTGTGGATGCTTGGTGGTGAATTCATTGGTCATCGACGTTACACGCCGCAAAATCGGCAACAATCCCTAGAAGGTATAGCCTTTTTTTCCTTTCCTTTCCCAGGTGGCAACTTTATTAAAGAAGTAGGCGAAGTCTAGGTTTAAAGAAAAAGCAGCGAGTGAGAGCGTAACAAAGGGAAGTAGGGTACCAGGCACTATAAGGATGTGCAGTGGATGATAGGTTTGCCAGGACAATTGAATTGCGAGAAACTTGGATCGCTGAGATAGGACTGTGTCACTAAGTTTCGTGAGGCACTTGAAGAGGCAAATCCGGAGCGGAACACAAAAGATGCAGTGAGATGGCAAGTGCACCAGGAAAGGTTGCTCGACCGTCGAGTCCTTTTTACCATGACTTTGGCAACTACGGAGAATTGAAAACCATAATTTACTTGGAGCGTGAGAGCAATACGAAAATCAGTTGTGCCCATGGACAACTGGTTAGGTTGTTATTTTCTTTTGCCCAGTGGACTGTGGCTATGGAAAAGAGAAAATCACGAGAAACATGGAGTTTACATGAACGAAAGCACAAGAAGCTGATTGTCAATTCTGATTTTTGAGAGCCTTTGCAATGGTTGAGGGTTCTCTTTTTATCCTTATGTGCCATAGCTTTTATGAAGGAAAATGACCGAGAAGCTAAAACTTCTGGAAGCTTCTTGGATGTTTGAGTGGAACCTAATTAATGAAAGATAAGCTTCTGATTTACCAATGATAGGACACGCTAGAATGAGCAACATGCAGTTTCTCAAATTTGTTGCTGTTTTTGCTTTAGTGCTGTTAGAGCCATATCAGTTTAACAGTTAGGTGGGATTTGCATCTCAATCACAGGATGAGTATGTGGTGATAATCACTGCTTTGAGAGTTTGTGACCAGTATATTATAGGGTACCTGCAAGGTCTTGATCATACAGCTATGAGACATGGATAAATTCCATTAGTAGCTGCATATTAATGCTGAGATATTTCTACTGGAAGCAACTTGATGCTGATTTCCTCTTAAAGTACCTGTGTGCATTCATGCATGCATGAGAGAATTCCTGACTCTTATACTCATGTTTATTTCTCCTAACAAGCAACAAGACCTATTTGCTTTTTCTTATAAAAGGCAAAGCTTGCTTTGGACAGCCTTGACGTTCCAGTTGGGTAAGAAATTGATTTTCAGTGACCAGGTGCATTTCAGATATGTTTCTTTATTTTTAATTAAGATGATTATTTCAATCTTAATTAGTGAATGATTTCAGATTGTACTTTATTTATGTCATACTTTGACTTTGATTGTACAGCTGAGTGATTG
>BCNH02000005.1:10367842-10442441 GCA_001662345.2 Metrosideros polymorpha var. glaberrima
TCATTCTATAATTTTCCCTTAACTATATCTTTGATAGATGATAAAATAATATATCTGAACAGATTTGTTAATAAGTGGAATTTTCTATGCATTATTAGGCTGTAAAAGGTCTTGTTCCCATTATTCTTTCACAGAATATGTCACAGCTAATAAATGCACAATGTTTTATGTTTTCCATTTGCCATTGTTCTCTGTCTGGAACCATATTATGGTCTTTATCAGATTTTGTGAAGTTCTTTACATTGTTTTCATAGGCGTATGTTAGCTAGACTTTGGTATACTTATTTCGTATAAAAATGCATTGTGAGCATTGTATTGCCTTTCAAGATGTAAGAATCTGCTCCTTGGGCACATTCCTTCATACAATGGCCAAATATACACAAATATTTTAAGCCTGGATTCTGGTAGAGATAATCTCTTATCTAATAGTGTACTTCTGTAATCATTTATAGTTATGTGGTGACAATACACTACTATAAATGACTTTGTGGATAGTAATAAATAGTTGATATGCAAAATATTTGTCCCTTTTGGTATCTTCTGGAGCATAATAAAAAAACAAAGGCACCTTGCTACAGGGATATATATAAAAATATTTACAAAAGGTTGAGGTGGCTAATCCATTATAGAGAGAATGAGACTGTTGTTATAACGGTGAGCATGGTTCCTATGCAATGTTTGGAAGACGTAGCTGATTGAATCCATTCTGACCGGTAATAGTATACAAGTCATCTACAAATCTTCCCTCAATCAGATCACTGGTGCCAAGATCTCTCTGAAGAGAAATTGCCCATCCGAATTAAAAGCCTCTAAGTTCGCCCTGTTTACAGTGTGTTGTTTGTTCTCCAAGGACATTAGGTTTTATGTTGAAGAAAGGTCAGTACCACTTAATAGAGCCTAATTACTGTCAATTGATTCAAACGATACACTTCAAAGATAATTTGGCTGCATGAAAACACTATATTTTGGAGTAGAGACATTCCTTAAAATTGATATTCTTAGGACCGAAATGTAAATATCCTAAACTAAACATATTTTCCTATCAAGCGAACTTGTATTTGCTTAGTTAGTACCTTCTTTGCAAATTGCTTTGTCAATTAGTTTGCTAAATTATCTCTTGAATGATTTGGACATGTTTTGCAAATGGAAATTTGTTTGGGTTTCAAGCTGATGAACCAGGTAAAAATGCAGAATCATTGAAAACATTGGTTGGTTTCCTCAGAAATTTCATATGTGTTCCCCCTTTCAAGTGACTGCCTGATTTATGAATGTTTCCAACTGTTTTCTCGTTTCTCTTGCAGTAATGGGAATTCTGGATCAAAGGGTTTTAAATGTTGTGGAGGTATAATGGCATCAGAAGCAATTTCTCTTCTGTGAGACTCTTACGGATGAGGAAACCCTAATGGTATGAATGGTGATTGACCACTTTAACCAGTTGAACTGTTTGTTCTGGAGAATGTTATAACACTGCAGTTAGCACCTATTTATGTTAGATAACCTAGGGAAATGATAGTTCTTTTTCAATGGACCCATAGTTAAATACACTTTTTAAGAGGCTTTTATGAGCATAATGGAGCAGTTCTACTTTTTGAACTCAAGTTTACTTTATGAATCAATGGAAATTTAGCATTCTGCCTACTAGCAATATCTCCCTGAAAGACCCTTGCGGAAAAGGTTCTCTTAATACTACGGTCTTCCTAGCACTCATCCCCTTCCATATAGATTAAGAAGATTTCAGGGAGCCTCTTTCTATTTATACTTTTCACTCAATTCTCTCAACCAGCTACGAAAGAATTGTAGCTAGGGCTTTCCGTGATTGCAGATCTTGCTGAACAACTCTCTCTCTCTCTCTCTCCATGTCTTAGTTGTTTGTGGCAGTGAAGATATGTTGTCGTATCCTTGGTCTGGAATAAAAATCTGCACATCATATAGGTAAATAAAGCTGGGCCCAGTGGAACGTTTTGTAATGACAAAGGGTTAATGAAATTTCTTGAGAAGGTGGGTATGCTTTTCCATACTGACACTAAGTATAGTTGCTTGAGTGGAGTAGTGTTCAGCCATATAATGGCTACACTATGAATAGGTGTAGAATTTTCCCAGTAAACAAAAGGTAGAGTTTCAGATGCCCTGGCTTTTTTTTGGCAAATTTTCAAATGCCCTGTTTATCATATGTAGCTTTCCTCTCGACTGGGTATTCTTAGCCAAATTGCCATTTGAGAAAAGGTGAAGTGCAGTATCTTAATAGTTGAGCATGTATTGTTCTTGGTTGAGCAATTCTCCACCAATTTGAGCTCTTTAGTTGCAAATATTTCAAGAAACTGGTCGGACCATAACCTTTTCATGCCTCTGTGATAATTAGTACACTTTGGAAACTCATTACATATAGGAAAAATGGCTTCGCAATGATACAATCAATTTGGTTCATGTTTCTTCTCCATTTTGTAGAAATTGGTAACATAAATATCGTTTCTTTTTTACCGTTTTTCTCCTCCTTTTCCATACATTTGCTGTTAATGACATTGTGGAATGTATGATTTGTTTAAAGTATTTACTTGATATACTGAATGCTAATATTTGGTTTTCAGCTCCAAAGCCTCACAGGTCACGGGTTAATCAGGCTTCTTATTAGATATGCGTGCATTGATTCTTCCTGTTGAATCCTCTCAAGCCTTTGCACAACTAGGTAAGACCTTTAAACTTATGGTTCCTTGCTTTTGTGTACATCATGTATATTATTATGATGCACCTCTGCTGCATACTGCATATTGAATGATCTCAGTTACTCGTGCATTAAGAAGTGGTCTGCATGGTGTGACCTTTGTATATTATAGGCTGTTAACAATTGGAATGGTGCTGATTAGGGCACCCTGGCAATGTTTCTTGCTGTGGCAGTATCATATGATGCTCATGCTAAGATAGAGTATATCTATAACTATAGATTTTCCTGTATGATGGTAGTCAATCGCAACTAGTACACTATTAAAGGCCATCAAGACGCAGTTAGACAACATCCTTGCTCTTCATTCGTGATTCTTGGTTTATTCTGATCATATTATTTTATTCTTATTCCTGTTAGTTAATCTCTTCATCTAACTATAACCTAAGTCAAACTTGCAGTTCAAGATAGTTTCCATTATTGAGGTGAACACATCGCAAAATAACTTTTGAACTATAGTTTTGACTCTTTGTATTCTACATATAAACTGCAAATCTCGAAGTGACATCATTGGTGCTGGTTCTAGCATAATAAGATTCTGTGCTATTTGTGTGTGATGTCTGAAGCAGTTAATGTTAATTATTTTGTCTCAAGATGTTAAAACATTTCATAATCATAGTGTGTTTAGACAGCCCTTTAAGTATAAAGATCTTTGTGAATGTTATTGACGATGATGAGCGTTCTATTTTATGGTAAGAGGATGTAGTTAAACATCTAGCATTCCACAAAGTGTCTTCAAATGATTCAGTGTGCTCTGACTGACAATGCATGTGCCATTTACTGCTTTTCTAATCACAGAATTTCCTTGAGGGACAGACAAAGGAAGCGTGATGCATGTCCAGATCAGTTTTTTCCCTGATGTTCATGTGTTTACTGAGGGTTGCAGCTGCCATAACAAGTCCATTTCATGCTTTAACTTGATTAACTGATTGTTAAGATAACTTACGGCATAACCCTGTGTAGGCATCACTTTTCTGATGCTAAGTTTTGTCACCAACATAGTCTATCTAGCTTGATTTATTTTTAGTTTTAGTTTTTTGAATTTGAGGTCATCTAGGGGTGCTTCTGAGCTAAATAGTTCTAGACTATGTCATGAGTGATCCCTAATGATGATAAAAGAGGTATGTGATTTGCATGTGATTCGCATGGAGCTGTTGGAGAAGAATTGCATTGAATGGGTTTAAGCTTCCTGGTTATAGCAATTATGTCCTAAGTAGTTGAAACCATGATATTGTAGAGTAAATTGATGTCATAATCATTGTTGACTTTGTCTGGCCCATTATTTTGAGAAAGTCTAACGACAACACTTTTGCTCTAGAAATTAATTTCTGATCATAAGTTGATTTTTCTACTTCTGCTCCAAAAGTAGATTTTTGAAAGAGAAATGCATTTGATGAACCCGCACAAAATTTTTGCTTCTGGAAGAGAAATACATTTGATAATGAGGCGTCAATTCTATTTCTACAATAAAGGTAATCTAAACTCTTTTTCAAAAAACTATTTATCTTAACCTACAATACATGATATTCGAGGTAAAATCTAGTACATGGGAAATCCTCAAAAGAAAGAATGCAAATTCAAAAATACATCACATTACAAGAAAGACATGGTACCAAATCCTCAATTACACATAATACAAATATTACAATACAACATCATGTTACAAAGGGTGAGATAAGGATTGCACAGCAAGAAGTGTGGCTGACAAGCTATCGACAAGGGTTGCTGGAGCTCACTTGGTCGAGGCAGCCTCGCTGGTCGTGGGCGAAGGCAAGGCCATGGTCGGCTTCACTTGCGACTGGTGCTCGCAAGGCCTCGCAACCCATCGCGCCTCATTGTGAGCTTTGATAACACGTCACGATCCTCGCCATGGCCTTGCCAGCCGTGGGCGAAGCTGGCCATGGCCTTGCTAACCGTAGGCGAGGTCGCCTTCGCTTGCGGCCAGCAAGGCCATGGCGAGGCAAGACCCTCGCCGACAGCTCGTCAACCACACTTCTAAGCAAAAAAGAAAAAATAAAAAATTGTCGAAAATATTAAAATATTATTATTTTGGTCGACTGGTCAAGCCACGTTAGCTTTGGCCAATCAAATGGACTAAATTGGCATAAATATAAAATGTTTAGAACTTAATTGGTAACAAAAAAAAACTACTCTAGAAGTAGAGATTTTTAAAAAAAATTACTTCTGTTTTTTGGATTAAAACAACTTCTAAAGAGAAAAGGCACTTCTAAAACAGAAATTCGAAATTATTTTATCAAACGCACTTATGCTCCAAAAGTGAAAAAGTGTAGAAGTAGAAAACTGAAATTGTATTAAAAAATGGATTTTTGCTCCAGAAGTGCTTCTGGAGCAAAAATTTTACTTCAAAAGTGTTACCATTGTGCGCCCTAAGTGATGTGATTGGACACGTGGTGAGAATGATTGGTTGAGATAGTCACGTGGTGGCACAAAAGGTAACATAAATCTCTATGTTTTGCTCGGTCAAGGGGCTGGCCATTGCCTTTGCCTAGAAGTGTGCTTTCCATATTGTTCAATACTTAACGAGAGTTCGATAAAAAAAAAAAAAAAACTTAACGAGAGAGAGCCCCCTTTTTTTTCCGGTAATAAAAAGTAGAAATTTGAGTTTTTTTTTTTTAAGCTAGTAATGATTATACTATAATCAAATGTAGTTGGACATTAGAAACTAACATGCGTGAAAGACCCAATAGTCTAAAACAAGCAAGAAAATGGTAATTTTTGGACCATAATCTGTTGAAATTATTATAAATATGGGCTAACATCTATCGCTTAACATTTAGTTTGTGAAGATAGGTGTTATGAAGTTAATAAAATATGAGAATGCTATATTGCCCAAATACAGTTGTATAGTATTATATTGGGCTTCGTACATCTCAATTACAGTAATAATGTGGTGGGACAGTCAGTTTAGGTTAGTATTTAACAGTGTCGTGTTGAATAGATCTACTAGAATATGTCGCATAAATAATCTGTGTTTTATTTCCCCCCCTAATTCCATGTACTTACGGTTTATTCATCGAGACCGTCTTTGGAGGAGGAGAGGAAGACCTAGTCCTGGATTTGTATGACTTCATTCTTATTGATCGGTTCAAAGATGACGATTGGCTAAACTAGATGCATGTTTTCGATTCAAGGCTAGGTATTCTAAATTTTATATACGAGGTTTAGGTCGTTGAATTTCTTATACGTGGTCTAATAGGAACTGTATGTGGGTTTAGAATCCAATTGATGCATGACATTGATGCAAATACATGTATAATGCATATATTTAGAGGTTGATGGGTGACTTCAGGAATTTGATTCGTTTGGTTGCTTATCTTCGTTATCAACATGGGATTTTAGGTACCCATTCTGTGGCAAATCTTCTTCGAAAATTTCGCGGTATAACTTGGTCTATGCTGTGAGTATTTCATATGTGAAGGGCATGTGAACCGTAAATGATATTATGCAATTTGACCTTTTTGCTTGTTATTTTGCACAATCAATTTATAGCTTTTGTTACCCATGCAACGATTCTTGTGCTCTCTAACTTTCGTGTCCTAATTTAGTCTATGCATAAAGAATTTCCAACTTGAAGATTTCGGTATGAACAAGAGGACCGAAAATTATGTAGTGCAATTCGACAATTGTACTTGTTAATGCATAAAATTAGTTAGGGGGTTCTTTTCTACGTCGAATATCAGTTCTACTCTGTCTATTTTATGTCGTGTATGATCTGGGTCGTGAGAATTTCGATCTAGAAGTTTTAGAAACTTTCAGAATAATTACTTTGTGATCGAGTAGACAAGCCTCAAATTGGATGTGGATTCCATATTATATGTCCAAATTGGCCATATTATCGTATTACCCACAGCAATTTCAGTCATTTTCCAGCTTTAATTTCGAATCAAATCCATCCAGAGCATCCAATTCGAGTTTTGAGTGTTTCGGTTTTCGGTTTCTAGGGTTAGACGAAACCATGTAACCTTCATGACACTATTCTACTAGTTTTGTGGATTTCATATTATGATTGGACCGTCTTTAAATATGCATAAGTAACCTTCGTGGCTATTCTCGATCTTAAAGGTTGTTTCATCAGGTGTGATTTCGAGAAGTCGTGACCTTCACAAATGAATCGCAACCTTCATGCTTGTGGAAATGTTTAAGCCCTGTGAGTGGCGGCTGGCTCCGGGACTCCCTCTCCTTCTCTCATCCAGACGGTCATTCCCTCACGAATTTTCTTTCCTTTCACATACGCCCCTTATCATTTAAATCTACCAAGCAAATCACTTCCATTTTGTTTTTGGTATATCACCTTATTCATTGATTACATTGTAAAATATCTTGGATTAGATAAAAGAGATCACATTTGGATTAATTATTTTATGAGACCTTTAATTTATTTCTTATACGAAACATATTTAAGAAACAAATACAAATAACCATCAATTATTGCCCAGAGATGGCGATGGCTGAGTAGGGTTGGTGGTGGTTTTGGACTCTGGTGTTTAATTGCAGCGTCAATTGCTGTGAAGCGACAAAGCTATTGGAGATGCGGCGGAGCTGTGAGACTCGTGGAAGAAGAAGAGAGGAGGAGGAGGAGGAGGAGGACAGAAGAAGAAAAGGAGGAAAAAAAGAGCATTTTATATGTTGAGTTCGAAAACGTAATGTCGTAGCTGTCCACGTTATCATTTTCTCTTAGCCTGATTCCCCACGTCAATTACAATAGGTAACCTGGCACAGAAATCTCACATTTAGCCAAGTTTGAAAAATTTTGGTACTTAATTGAATAGAAAAGTCCAGATACTTGACTGCACCGTGAATAAATGTTAAAACCCTTAGGTCATGTTTGTTTAGTAGAATGAGAAGAGTAGAATGAGAATAGGACCTCATTTTGGTATTTGCTATAATGCTTGATAACTTGGAATAAGATGTAATGGAAATAGATATTGCGATGAAAATGGCTTCATTATCGAGTTTCCATTACTATGGGGAGCGGTGGGTATAAATAAGAGGGAATATGTATGACTTAACAAAAATGAAAATTCCATAAATGCAAGAATCATTCCCTTTTTGCTTTCCTTTTTTTTTAGCAACTTTTGAAATTAATTTCTATTAACCTGGTCTTTGCTATGGTAAGTTTTATTAATATATCAAATTATAAGAACTTTACATCCAATTCCAAGGTGCTACCAAACATGGTAAAATTAAGCTTCCCAATCCTCATTCCAATTCCTTTTATGTCATTTCATCATTTTAAGAGTCAGGAAAAAAGGAACAAATTGAAAATAAAAGAATATAGTAGTAGTACTAAATGATAAAAAGACTTGGTAAGAATTTTCTCGGGCATTACTCTTACAAATCAAAGGCTTGTTAGTTTAGAATCTAGTTTAAATAAAAGGTATTTTTTCCTTTCCTTATCAAAACTCGAAATATTATCCAAATTTCAAGAGAACATATATGTGAATTTATTTGTGAGCATGGTATATTGTGAAAGCTTCGTGAAATTAGGCATTGAAAAAAAGTTAAAATGCGAGCATTGCAAAATTTAAATCAAATGGAAAAATGAAAAATAAATATTCACCGAGACATGTAATAAATTAAATAGTGAAAAAGCTAAATATTAACGGAAAAAGAAAATAGCAAGGGGCAGAGGGGGAGACGAAAGCCGGATATTCTGAAAAATATAGTATCCTCGTTGTATAAACTAGGGAGAATAAAGAATAGGGAGGTGCCACTAAATTTTTTTTATTCGACAGAAATTAAAATCGAAAATATTGCAAAAACCTGTCCTTCCACGTCAGCCATCTACCAATCATTTCATTAATTGGTACTATCCATAGTGGGGTCCACTCTTCACCTTTAAGCTATCCCCACCGTCAATCTCTCTTCTCCGTTACTGCTCCCTCGGCGCCTTCCCCTCTGCTGCGGTCTCTCTCCCAACCGAGAATCCATGAAGAAAAAAGGAAAATCCAGAAAATCCAGAAAATCCCAGAGAGTTTCTAGAACTGAAGATGAGCCCCCATGAATTGGTCTCCAAAGCTCGCACCGTAATTAACACACAGCTCAAGTAGTGTCACCTCGACATCTTTAATATTACATATACCTCTACGTATAACAATTCAAGAAGTGTTCAAGTAATTAACACACAGCTCTTAAATTGAATTAATACTTAGAGATTACAGTTTGGTGGCTCAGGAATTGCTCAAGTAATTAAACCACAATACTTAAATTGATTTAAGACTTAGAGATTACAATTTGGTGGCTCAAGTCCCAATAATTAGATTTTCTTGTTCTCATCATCTTGAGGCTCACTGCACATAATTTCTTTTCTATGTTGTCCTATTTATTCCAAGCACTCCACAGCTAATGTCTGTGTCACGGTCCCGAGGTTCCCACGAGCGGAAGGACCGTGCAACACTCAAGATGAACGAGCAAGAGCCTTGAAGGCCTTTAGAATGTTCTTAGGGGCGGGCGATACAGTAATTGTGCCCAATTCTATAGCTTTCTTGTCTTAAATGTCGGTAGTTGTTAGATGGAGAGATGCGATCTCATCCATTGGATCAAAGAGTGATCAACGGTTGTAATGAGAGGCCCTCTAGTATAAATAAGAGTGTTCTCTCCCTCATTTGTATCATTCAAAATATTTTAAAGCAAAGCATTTTCTCCCAAGAGCCTCTCTCTCTAAACACTTTCTCTCTCTACGATCCGAGTAAGCAAGAATGGTCGATCCGAGAAGAAGGCTTGGCTTAGGCGTTCCAATGATCCAAGGAAGCCTAAGTCGCCGCACGGGTCCAATCCCAAACTTTCGACCCATGACATCTATCATCGTTACTTCAAAATACTCCTCTAGTATTGTGCAAATAGATTCCCAGTCATTAATCATAAACCCTCCATTATCCTTCAACAAACACCTTTTGGATTTCACGCCAATTCAACATCGAAGTACATATTTGCAGCAAAGCATATGTGGAGCGAAATTCAAATGTACCGTTTAGATGGTCAACAGAACTTCAAGCATCATGAAACCATCTTGTTTGTTTCACAAAAAAAATTGGGCCAAAAAGGGGACCAATATGCAACTACCATAAGCTCATAGGTGAAAATAGAAAAATCCATCAAACCAAAGAAAAAAATATTGAGAAAAGAGGGGAGAGAGCAGAGAGATATAACTATTAAACCAAACAAACAAGTGTTCCTTTTATCTCCAAGACTTCTTTCTGGAACTTCTGTGCCACTATCTCATGATCAGGTAACATAATAACTCCTCCCTAATCCTTTCATGATGATGTAACGGCTTATTGTGATACTCTATATTTAGATTTACAGTTAAAGAGTACATCGTTGATAACTCAAGGGCTCCAATAATTATAGAGAGGCTGAATATCTTTATCATATCTTAACATTGATTGTGATGTGAACTGGAAGATTAGCGAGAAAATTAAATCAATGAGTGATCTCATTCTTGTGCAAATTTCGATTTTTGCAGAGTTCGAATGCATCTTGTTGGCTCCCAAAATCTCCCTCGATCAACATATCTCAAGATAATGCACTGTCCTTTTTGGCAAATTTATGTAAGTGCAGATTATACCTTTTACATGTCCAAAATTTACTAATCGAATTATCTTCTCCTACAATATTAGTATCAGTGTTTTCTTGATGTTTTGGATACTAATGCATATGCTTGAAGAAAACATATCTGAAAGGCTAGATTTTAACTTACATGACATTGGACAGAAAAGAAAAATCGGGAAGTCGAGCTTAACAAGCTTGAGAAAATCAAAGAGGAGGAAGAATAAATGGATCTTCATGCTGTTAGAATGAGCTCAGAGCCTCGCAAGTACAAACAGGAGAACAAGCTTGGAAAACTAGTCACAAGTTTGCTGGTATCCAAATCAAGATTTAGGTGCCTTTCTATTGAAAAGAACGCTTGTAGCTCTGAGATAAATGCAAGGTTGAGAGCAGTAGAAGAGATGTTTACTTCTACATTTCCCTACTTCATGACTTATATGAAAATGTTCAATCTTAAGAAGGCGAAAATGCCAATCAATGTTTACTTTCTTTATAACTCCATGTTTTATAACATTTGTTATTGTTAGTCCCCTTCTTCTTTTTTCGATACTTGAGTGTGTGGTACAAACAAATGTAGCATATTCCCAACGCATATTGGAGAGAAGCTCGAACAGGCATACATCTTCGATACCTAGCTTGTTGTCTTGGATAAAGGCCGACCACCCTCCAGAAAAGAAATGCTAGTTCTTATCTATCAAGCTAACGACATTCCAAGTGTTCACTTCAAGATTTCGCTGGGACAATGTCCGCCATTTCCCGTGCAAAATGCACTTGAGTAAACGCGTTGAGAATATGTTACACTTATTTGTGCCACACACTCAAATACTGGAAAAATAAAGGCGACTAACAATGACAAGTGTTATGAAACAGGGAGTTGGAAAGAAAGTAAACACTACATAGCAATTTCACCTGTCAAGACTAAATATTTTCAGATAAGTCATTAAGTAGGGGAATGTAAAAGTAAATATCTCTTCTACTACTCTCAACCTTGCATTTACCTTAGAGCTACAAGCGTTCTTCTTAATAGAACGACACATAAATCTCAATTTGGATACCGGCAAACCCGCGGCGAGTTTTCCAAGCTTGTTCTTCTGTTTGTGCTTGCGGGGCTCTGAACTCATTCTAATAGCACGAAGATCCATTTCTTCTTCCTCCTCTTTGATTTTCTCAAGCTTGTTAAGCTTGACTTCTAGATTTTGCTTTTTGGTCTGATGTCATGTAAATGAAAATCTAGCCTTTTAGACATGTTTTCTACAAGCATATGTGTTAGAATCCAGAACATCAAAAAAACACCAATACAAATATTGTAGGAGAAGATAATTCATTTAGAAAATTCTGGACATGTAAAAGATATAATCTACACTTATGTAAGTCTGCCAAAGAAAAGGACGAAGTACATTACCTTGAGAGTTGAGATATGTTGACAGAGGGAGATTTCGAGAGCCAACAAGACGCTTTCTAGCTCTGCAAAAATAGAAATTTGTAGACCGTGAAGGAGACATTTTAACCAAACAAAACGCATGGGTATCTCTAATTAAACCACACAATTTTCCATGTCATCATTGCATTTTCCTCAGCAATTGAACAAGGCATCAGGCAGAACAACCCACCTAGAAGACCGTCAAGGAAGATCGGATGGTAGAATTGAAGTTCACTTTTCAAAATTTTTGCGATATGCCTGCTTGGAAGGTAAGGTGGACTGGAGCTTCTGAGAGAGGCTGACAATGCGAAGCTTCCGCATCCTCTCGAGGTTTCCTTTGATCTGCTCCTCTCTGTACTGCTCATAGATGGAGATCTTATTGGACTCGGCTTGGTCATCGACGATGTGCAAGCTTGGGCTCGAAATGGGTTGTTGGATTCTTGCTCTCTTCCTCATTTTCGGCATTTTTCTGTCTCTTGGGTTTTCACAGAGAGCTGGTTTTCACAAAAATTATGTCAATGGATGTCACTCTAGCATATGTATGCGGATGAATTTGCAATCCTCATAATTCATGGGATTAAGCAACCGATGCATCCCTGATCTCATTATTATCAAAGATGGATTTTGCATAAAACATTTAAGGAAGCATTGGGGAAACTAATTCCACATCCATTCTTCAGCCTTTCTTGCACATTTGCATAATACAAAAAGCATCCTGAGGAAAGTATATATGAAGCACCAAAAGCAAATGGTTATTTCAAGAATAGAAAGAGCCCTTACATTTTATGCATAAGGTTGTAGGCAAGTCATTTAAGGCGAAAAGGCCATCTATGGTATGGGTTAATGCCTCAAACAAAGATGAACTTGACACGTGAAACATTGTGCTAACAAAGCAAAGAAAATAGAGACATCTGTGAGCCAACTCGAATGGCAGAAATTAGTAACAATCTTCATTAAGGGAAAAAATGCCCACGGTCGATAACAGAACTAATAATTAGTGCAGACAAAATCTCTATATATAAGACGTTGGGTACCTAGTGTCCTCAATAATGAATCGAGCGAGGTCCATACACTCATTATGCAAAAGCTTAACCGCAGCTGAGCATTTCACTGAGCTTTTCGTCCAAACATTGTATTAAAACTCAAGAAGCCCAGATTAAGAAACCCTCAAAATCCATAAGGGGTAAACATTGGTCTCTACAAGTAGACACGAATATAAGCGCAAAAGAGGAGGAAACCCTAACCTCCGGCAGATCTTTGCTCGTCGGACGGAGACAACGAACCGGAGCTGCCGATGAGGCTCGTGGAGGCGGCTGCTTGTTTGGCCGCGAAGAGAGACGCCTTCGTTCCTTGAAATTTCTGAGAAAATGAGAATAGGAAGTGAACAACGTGCGATTCTGGGAGAGACGAAATTCTGAAAGAATTATAAGAAGGAGTGAACTCGGGAAGATGGAGGGAGGGAGAGAGAGAGAGAGAGCAGAGATGCCTCCGAAAGAGAGGGTAAACGGGGAAACAACGGAGAGACAAAAGAGAGGCACTTTCAAAAAATTCTGAGAGGTGGACCCGATGGACACGTGTAGCATGTTGAATGGAGTGTAGATTTGCTGACTTGGCAAGTCAGTCTCACCTAATGTCTTTACCACTAGCAGATAGATTAGCAGTACGAGACATCATTTGGCCCAAAAAAAAGGGACACCACATAATTTTCACAGCTGACATATCCAGTATAGAATAAGAAGTTGGTGAAGTCATTTCTCAAAAATTATTTCCAATTTATATTCATGAAAATAAGGCAAAAAATCCAAATTAAAGAGATCCACATTATAAACTTATTTTAACATGCGAAAGTACAAGTCCCCACAGGTGAAATGGGTGCATACAGTCAGAGGACGGGGTCAAAACCAGGCCCCATACTCCAAGAAAGCTTGGATAGCTACAAATGAAACAAAAGCTCATTTTATTAGGTGCTCACATCCGAGTAGGAAGGCGTAGACTCCTACTCATACTCTATAGAAACTTATAACCCTATATAAACTTGGAGTGAAAATACTTGACGGCTTGAGCCTCCCAAGGTTCTACCACGGCGTATAATGGCTATCATAGGCAAAAGCAAATGATTAGACACTGTACATGATAGAAGCGTGTAGCAGAAACTTGATACCTTCACTTAGGGAGATCGTCAAGGGGAAGTCCAAGTTCAAGCCCGTCAACATATTCAGTTGGACTCATCTTTACTCAAAAGCTTAATTAAAGGACTAGACATTTGATAGAAGCGCACAGCAGAAACCTAATACTTTCACCTAGAGAGATTGCCAGGAGAAAACCCAAGTCCAAGCCCGTCAACATATTCAGTTGCACCTACCTTTACTCAAAAACTTAAGCTAATGAGTTATGGGCCAACTAGAATATATTAACTGCTCTGCATCATACCAATTCTCTAATGTGGGATTTCTTTAACACAACTCACTCACACGTGCATCCTAACAGTATACATATCAAAATACATTTCATGACATGGTTGTGAGGTTTGAGTTTGATAGCAAGCATGCATCATCAAGGAATTAAGAAATGGGAATTACGAGCCCACAGCAGATTCAAATGCTCACCAAAGGACTTGCGCCAGAAACATCTTTGATTTCCGTTCTAGTAGGTAGGCTTCTGTGAAGTGGAATTGGAATTTACTTCTAGTTGGTGAAGTCTTTGAACCGCCTCTGCCTCACTACCCTATGAAAAAAAGGCAAATTCACAAATTGTTTGACGAATCCCGGTCAACAAATGAAGCATCTGCCCAAGCAGTTCAATATGATAAAAGTGCATAAGAGGAAAGAGAGAAGAAAATAAGTACAATTTAAATGTACCCGACCAAGAAGCAATAAGAAAAAGGCTTCCTCAAATTCCAGATCAATACCTTTCGATGCTATCAAGCATTCGCATATAAATTTTGCCTTGTCGATCTGCATCCATCAGTAGCGCATTTTCACATGAGCACAAAAGAACATAATGCTTCGTCAAAATAAGACGAAATGAAGTTCAGCCGAAAAACATTAAAGTAAGACCTTTGAAAAGGCCGTGGGGAGGAAGAAGAAGACTAATGGAGTATATTGGCTTCTCTTACAAACTCCATTTGCTTCGCTGAAAATCCAAGAGTAATATGAGCTATCAGTACCATGTAGAAACAATCAAAATCGAAATCACCCTCTGATTTTGGATTGCAGAGATTTCTTGTTCCGGGGGAGAAGATCTATTATTGCTGTAGCCATAACTCTAGTTAGAGCTTGGTTTAAAAAACGTGGCCAATCTTGGACTCTGCATGAAGTTTCCACATCAAGGCCCTGCCTCAGCTATTCACGCAAGGCTGCAAGTGTTCCCTGTCTCCGTTCAGCATTTTCAGGAGAACGAGGCATGCCTATCAATTCCAAAGTGTAAGCAGGGGCAAGCTCCTCCAAAGATTCTTCGATCTACAACAATCGTCGAAGTATCTCAAAAAGATGACTAATTACAACTTGAAGGCAAGACGAAAGGTGCCACAGCATACAGGCTATTCAAGAGGAGTCTATCTTGCCTGGACAGAAATAATATCTGGTCTAAAATTAACCATCTATTCAGGTGCAGGTTACCACTTTGATACTCCTTTTTCCTGATAACCAGGGCATCAGGAAAGAACTTTTTAGGAATTCTACACAAGAAATAGATTCTTCCACTACAAATTTGAAAAAGACGCTAGTAAATTGCACATGATGTTACCTGAGATAGTAATGGCATTTTCCCTGGGGATATCTACTTCTGAGATGACACTGAGCACGAGCCAGGGCTTCAACTCCTTGGGACACCTTGTACTTCTCAGAGCTAGTCTTCGCAATTGCACACTTCAAGAAAGCGCCTCTGATAGGACAAGGAAGCATAACAAGACTGCTTTATTGGTGATCTTTCTCTGCTCGGCTAGCGCCATAGATAGAAGCAAATCATGAACATGCAGCTTCGCATATGGGCGTTGAAGAGCTGCTTGGCCTATGCTTAGCACCAGGTTTTCCTCTCCAACCTGCCATAGACAATAAAAATGGCAACATTGTACCTATCATCCAAAGCCCTGGGCATTTGTCTTTCATATTAAGTCAAATACCATTTCTTTTCAAACTATTAATAAATATTCTAAGACAACAAGGGAAGATCACGCACTCAACCACCAATGCTTAGCTATTCGAGTTTATGTGATCTTACCTCTTGAAGGAGGCAGAGAGTGCCAGGCAACCGAGACCATGGCATTCTAAGAGATGATTTAGGTAGGATCTTTTCCCTCGTATTTCCAGAATATTCCGGTGCATACGTACACCTATTTGAACGAGGTAAATCACTGGATAACTAGTGACGGGGATGTCATCAGTGCGCCAGGTCAGCGGAATCTCCACAATGCGAGCCGTCTCGGTGGCCATGAATCTCCACGCACGGAATCTCACTGCGAGTCAGTCGCCGCCTGAGAAAAATGCAGAAAAGACGGCGAGGCATTCCGATTGAGGTCGCCATGGCTGCAAACGCAAGACTAGATAGAAACATCAGCCGCGACACGCACGAGCGCCATGAGAGCGATGATCCGGCAGCTAAATTTGGGATATTCCAGAGCTTTGAGGCAGTGAAGGGAGGTCGCTGATGAGAGAGAGAAATCAGAGGCTGTTTTTGTCGTGATTATGTAAGGTGATAGCTGTTGCGTTGGAAAAAAACGTCCCCCAAATTTCCAACTAAAAAATATTACATGCACGAATCATGTGAGCCTAGCTCGTATCCACCATTGGATGAGGCGAGCCACGTGTGAAATCTGCGTGATCTGACCATTCATGTAAGTCGAGCTCATAAAATCCATGTATAAGCAACAAATTCTCAAGTCCAATAACCTCGAAACTCAAACTAAATTTACCATTAGGTAGTATGTAGACATAAAATTGGAATTCATAGTTATTGTCCCTAGCAATAAACTGTTGTGCTCTTATGACATCAGGACATTGCATCCTATGACCATCAAATCGCTCATATTTAATCCCCCGCCCATCTCATTTTCCCCTCAAAATGTACATGTTTTTTGTTAATCTTTTCCTTAAAATTATCTTTTACCTTTTCTCTCTCTTTTTTTCTTTTTTGGACTCATGCCTTATCGGGAGAATCCTGAGTTTCACTTTCGTTGCAAACCAAAAAGAGCATCTTTCATCTCACCTCTTGCCAATATCAGTGCCCAATAGGGAGAAAAGCATCTCAAGCCCTCTAGAAAACATCGACTCTGAGAAATATAACCTTTGGTAATTCACATGGTGAGTCTTGTGAGTAGTAACAATTAGGTCAACCATTGACAAATCAATGGCGATATCCCGCAATCGCAAGTCCTAAGAATCTGTGCACCTCGGTGACAACAGTCTGTCTTGGCCAAATATTGTCCCTAACGCTGCTTGATTTGTTAACCTCCTCCTTAGTTACCATTCTTCTCCACCTACATAAGGCGTTCCTCATTTTATCCCTACATTAATAAATGCCAATTAATATAGAACTAGCAAAACCGTACACGTATCACGAGTGTGCAAAATTGATTTTTCTAAATTTTGCATTATAGCTTTATGGCTAACTTTTTAAATTATCAATTAACAAAAATAAATTATTGATACTATATGAATGAATTGTATATGTATATTTGGAAAGAGCAAAGTTTTTCTAGATTCAAATAGAAATTAAGTTCGCTTGTTAAAGAGCGCTATTTAACCAGAAGCTCTAGTTCTTCAGATGGGACCACAAATAGGAGGATGAAAAGATACTACTAATTTCACTGTGGTGCCCCTAGACGATCTCAAGGTCCTCTTAAGGATAGAGTTATGGAATTTACAGATTAAAATTGAAATATGTGTCCATCGATGCAATATTTTTAAAATAACAAGTTATGAATATTTTGCGGAAGAAAAAAAATAGATTTATCCCTTAAAAGTAGAAGGTCCAGCTCACTTCACAGAACAGTATAGATAATAAAAATATGCTTCTCTATCAATATTTAATGAGGAGGGCAGCAAGTATATGCGGGAATGAAAGAGCAAGATTCCCCTTAAAAATGATGAGTCCTTGAATAAATCAGTGATTGTGATTCGGATTTGGAAATGTTTTTGCTAAATAAGTTCAAAGATGTCTTTGGACTTGGTCATAGATTCCTCATTCAAGTTTTGAGCTGAAAAACAAGGGTATGATGAGTTAATTAAGGAAGGCGACTTTCCTTGAGGTTACACAGTTCATCATTTGTTTATTTTACAAAGTTTTGGGTTCGTTGATATGTAATAAATTAGCAATTTTGTTTATATATAGACAAATGAATATTTATATTTAATTATACGCAAACTTCATTACTTTTACTTTTAAATTTTATTCTAAAACTTTTGATAAATTTTCGTTATTGCAAAAATCTCATTTTCTATAAGCGGATAAAATCACACATCTTTTTTGCGGAGCTTACAAATTTTAGAGTTTATAATAGAAACTACTAGATAATTTTCATTACTGAATTATTTGATTTTCTGGCTTGATTACAGTCTCAATGTGTTGATGTTGATCCTTTGAAATTGGCACCACATAGCATTTGGAGTTTCAATTGTCCTCCACACTTTGTGTAGCAATTAGCACTTGGTTAAAAAGAGAGCACTTCTCGAAAACCCAACCCTCTTCCATGTTTTGTCCTAGAGAGGACATCCCACTTTCTCCAACGCATGCCATTCCTTCTTGCTTTTCAATCACTCGGCGTATTGAAATTGAGATTCTAGAAATAGATACGACATAACTACTTGTGACTCAAATTATAGGTTTTATAATGCATGTGTACTTATATGTTAATATTTGTGTTGCGAAGGTCTTAGGTATTTTCAGTCATTAAAAAAAAAATGTACAAGCCATAAGATTTTTTTTATATTTTTTTTTGTAAAAGTTATTTTGCAGACACTATATGAGTAAATCGGTTGTTGAGCGAGAAGAAACAAAGGAAAATCCACAAACGAAGATTCAAATACTTTCTGGATCTTTGATTTTCTACACTAATTATTACAGTAGGTTATTATATTCATATCTTAAGTCAACATCATCAACACCAAGAGATTATTTGGGATTAACGTTTTCTATACATGTTTTCCCACTTATTGAACATAATACACTATAGTTCATGTCGATAAGCCCAGTTTCTTTTCTTATATTACTGCCAATTAACTATTTAAATATATGCATATTGATATGTTTACGTGAAATGCAGGCAATGTAACTAGATTATAACCTAAGGATATTTTAATGTAAAATTGGATTAGTTGAAGCTTATTCTGATGGAAAAAAATAGCTGCTCTAAATTTTACAGTGTGGTTAATTAATTGTTTAGATTTCGTCAACTAATTTATCCTTACACGAATGGCTTTACCTCGAGGAGGCCTCAAAATGTAACATATGAAAGGAAAGCTTGACAAATATGAGAAGGTTAAAAGAAGGATTTGAAAATATTAATATTATTACAAGTAATGAAATTTGCAAGTTGGGGCCTCCTTGGCCCATAAATGGGCTTTTTCTAATGCCCTGACATATTCAATGTGCATGAAACCAAATTATTCATAAAACATGACATGGTCCCCATAGCGCGTCCCTTGCGGATTTTTCAAGAAGAAGTAAAATTTTGAGAGAAGAAGTCTGAAAGTTTCGCCCAAAAGTCTAACCATTTATGTTCTTCCCTTTCTAGGTAGGGGTAAGCCACTTTGATCCAAATTCTTAAACTGATCTAGGAGTTGACGCCAATCATTTTTTTAGGTTGATTGCGAACACAAAGGTCAACTAGACTATAAAGTGACAATCAAAAGTTTAAGGCTCAAGGATTTAGTTATGCATGGGAAAGCGCTAGCATATTCCACATTGTGAAATCCCAAATTTCGACCAATATATTAAAATGGAATTCGATGGATTGTAAATACAAATTTGAATCCGATCAGAAGAATTGGAAGTTCCGTTATCAATAATTCAAAATTCATCGGTAAACCCTAAATTTTCGAATAAATGACAATAAGCCGAAAATTGAGGATCGAAGAGACATTTCGGGCATGGCACGAACCAACGGGCCTATTTGCTATTATTTTCGGATTTCAAGAGAGCTTATAATAGGAAATGACCATTTTGCCCTCGAAGGCCCATTTTAGGCTCAAACAAAGAGCCTATTGGATATCAAGCCCATTGGGCCTGCTAAAATTCAAGCCCAAGCCACGTGAATAGTGCCAAGCCCCATGTGAATATTGCAAGCCCGTATGAATAGTGCCGAGGGTGGAAATTACCCTTTTACCCCTTCTAGAAAGTTAGATATTTTGAAGTTCTTAATGGATGCAAGACAAGGTAATTAAAGCTTGCAAGTTGTCTTCACCCTCTCTCTCCTCCCTAATGTGGCCGAATTCACCCCCTGACTCTCTCTCTTGCTTTCTTTCCTTGTCTCATTATTAGCTCAAAGTTGTCTTAAAATGCAAGAAGCCAAAATTTGGATATTTTGGAAGTGCATTGATGAGATTGCAAGCTTGGTGAGAAAGTCTTGTAACAAGACAACTTTCACTCTCTCTCTTTCACTCTTCACTTTCTCTCTTTTCCCTCTCACTCTCACGCTACTTTCTCTCTCTCTCAAGCTCTCCCTTTTCCTTCATTTTCTCTTGATTCTCGGCCACCCTTCACCACCACCTCACCGCCGCCCACCTTGCTGCCGTGAGGATAGTCGTCGTCATCACCAAGCCGTGCCGCACCGTCCATCGCTGTGAGCCGCGACATCACCACCCAAGTCGCCCACCTTGCTGCCGGCCACCTAGTCGAGCCACCACCATCACCGTCTTCGCACCGTCGCCGCCGTAGTCGCCGTCGCCGTTAAACGGTGAGTTAACTCCCTAATCCTTGATTAGGTTGTTAATTGCACTTAGGGTTAGAATTAGTGGATTCTAGACTTGACTATAGTTAGATGGATTAACTATGGTTATGGGAGTTAACCATGGTTAGGTTAGTTAACCATGATTAGGTTAGTTAACCATGGTTAGGTGAGTTAACCAAGGTTGGGTTAGTTAACTATGGTTGGGTTAATTATCTTATATATGCTATTAGTATGTCTCAAGATGAGAATTGCCTTGGAAAGGTAATGGTTTCACGATTGTTGATTTTATAGTGGAAAAGAATGCATTTTGGCATGTAAATGTGATCGATGTGGTGTCATGCTTATATACTGAGTTTCATGTATTGAAATAATCTAGTGTGCTTGAAAAGTGAAGCACGGGAAGTTTGGCATGAAAAACACGTTGGTTTGATCACGTGTGATTTATTCATTGCATTTTTATGTGAGAAAATGGCAATATATTTGCTGTATGAGCACGATCATGGCATGAGCACGAATGATGGGCATTGGCTAGAAAAATAAGAAGAACTAAATTGGCATGCATGATTGAGGTGTTCATGTGATCACAAAAAGGGAACGGACTCTAAATGGATTTTGAGGATGATGCTTGATTTATCGTAGTCTTGGATCGGATCGGCATGATGATGATTTATCGGATGCTCGATGAGGTTTGGATGACGGATCGTGGTAGATGCCGGACCGATTCTCTTTATGGAATGTTGTCTACCTCTGGGAAAGGTCGAGGTGTGGCTGCACCTCGGTCTTTTGGGAGGAGATGTTGCCATGTCCAATGGGGCAGGACGATGTCCAGTCAAGATCGGATGACTGCTAACCTATGAGAGGCGCAGTGGCCCAGAGAGGTCGAGGTCGCCATCCTTTGGAGTCGTGCGATGCTTGAGAGTGGGCGTAATCACTAGGCATAAAACTAGACTACGCTTGATTGCATTACGTGTGAGAAATGATGTTATATGTTCTGATGTTGTGCTTAGTCTGATGCATTGTTTATAGAATGTCATAATTGATAACATGCAAGGCGTGTGCATGTGCCGAGGCAAGGTAAGAATGCCTATGATTTGCCTATTGTTTGAGTTGAGTCAATCGAACATGATATAGGTTGTGTAGAGCGAGAGTCACTCACTATTAATCTGCCATCGACGTTGAGTTGCATGTTTAGAGTCTGCTCTAGATGAATCAACACCTTATGCGAGGCTTAGGTTGTTAACTTACTGAGATTCTTATTTCACTAGTTGTCGTTAACCGTTTTTCAGATTCGTAGTATGAATACAAGGATAGTACGGTTCGGGGTCCCGATGGATCAAAGCCTCAAAGTTAAACCGTATTTGATCCCTGACAAAGATTACTTCTTCGAGTTGCACATTACGACCATCTGGGTTGATGAGGGATTGATGCATTTAATCCCCTACTGGTTCGAGGCATGGTTCATGCGTCATGGTGACGTTCTTTTTGGCCCATTGAGGGGCTTTGACGAACCTAATGGAGGAAGACCTGGAGGAGCATCATGAGATCCCATAGACCTGGCAATTCCAGATGGCGCCATGGAGGATCCGGAGTCTAATCCAGATGAGGATCCGGAGGAGGAGAACTACCCTTAGGTCAGGCTTAGAAAGCTGACACCTTTTTGGAAGTAACCCCGTAGAGTAACGGAGAGAGATTAACTCAACCCCCTATATCTTTTTGTAGGTCAAGAAGGAAGTGGCCCGAAAGTGAGGGCTTGTAGAAATATACTTCTTAAGATTAACATGTTTATAAATAAAAGAAAGTGTGTTTTAGTATCGATGTTTGCTATGTTGTTTTTCCTGCTATCCCTACTGTCGAGTGTTGTTATTCGTTTCCGCATGTGTTAACTGAAAGATTAAATAAATGGGTCGTCAACGCGTCCTGGGACGTCGCATTTTACTGACCCAAAGGATAAGTAATAAGGACGGTCGCGTGCCCAAGGGCCGAGGGTGTGACACACATCACCCTTTCAATACCAAATTCCATGGTTAAATCCTCAAATCATATCATGAGATTTCCTTAAATAAAACATACATAGTTTTCTTTTTATGTTTTGAACGCTAAAAACCTCTATTACTCCCTCTAAGGTGAAATATAAGGGCTCAATTGATCATGGTGTGTGATCCTCGTTTTTAAAAAAAAAAGAAAAATGCCATAAATGAGCCCAATGCATCAAACAAGCATGGTCCAATCTATATCAAAGTAGCGAGCAAAAAGGTCATGAATCTGATGCCATGTCAAATAAACGAAGCAGATTCGAAGATAATGTTGGAATGTCGATCGTGAATCCAACATATGCAACTCAACTAACAAAGATAAATTCAATCCAATCAGAGCAGCATGCATGAGCATGAATTCGTTGCATACCATTCAAATAACAACATCAAATTTAATCATAACGGCGTGTATGAGTCCAATGTATACTGTTCTAATAACAAAAGTGAATCTAATCAAAATAGCAAACCAACATACATATTCTAATAGGTGCAAAATGACTTGCAAATCAAATCACGAGGACGAATGAAGTACATATGCAAACATCAAAGGCATTTCCATTGCAAAACATGCAAGTTCGGGTGAATACCTAATTTTGATGTGAAATACTATTTACGATGTACAGCGTGCAACTAGCTAATTTCGTGACATGTGCAAACGTGTACGTATTAATCATGGCTTAAATAAATACAAAATGACATGCATCGGTCCTACACGTATAACATGGATGAGTCCACATAAATCAGTATTCACGTGTCCGATTCATGGCATCAGTTTCACGATATAACATGGATGAGTCCACATAAGCAAATACTATTCGATGCATGTTGCAAGTGATCGAGAAATGGAGTCGGTTTTATTAAAATCTATTTTTTCAAATATATTCACATTAATTTCAATATATTGTAGACACGTAATTTTTTAGCAAAGGTTTGACTAAAGTTGGCTGAGAATGTTACCT
This sequence comes from Metrosideros polymorpha var. glaberrima, assembly GCA_001662345.2. Lineage (NCBI taxonomy): Eukaryota > Viridiplantae > Streptophyta > Magnoliopsida > Myrtales > Myrtaceae > Metrosideros > Metrosideros polymorpha. The sequence continues at coordinate 10,391,424 of BCNH02000005.1, forward strand.
TCTTAAAAATTCGACGCAAGGTTAGTCTGCACTTTTATGACAGAACAAAAAGACAGTCATCTCCGGACTACAAATAGAGGCGCAAGGCGGTCTTCGGGCGCGAAAGCTCATTCCAAACCGCACGAACCTTTGGCTGAGTCATCCTCTTCAACTTCTGCATTGGATGTCAGAAAAGAGGAACTGGTGGCTCGAAGGTCTTGCTCCGAAAACATCGATATAGGAGCATAAGTCCAGTCTACTGACTTGGCTGGCCCCTCAATCTACTTTATAAACCGGGTGTTCACTCAAACTCAAAAAGCCTTTCTGGCACTAGGCATTGTTCCTAATTCAATTCCCTTTCTGCCGAGCAGGGAAAGGAATCGATCTCTCTTTCATTTAGGGAAGGGGAAATGCGCATCCTTCTCTAGGGCTAATTTCCAGGTCGAGTTCCTTCGTCCCTTGAACATCATACCTGGAAAGAGTCAAATAAAAGTAAAGCCAGAGCTAGTATAAGAAAAAAACCTCCCGAGTTGGCTTAAGCCATGCCTTTACTGAACTAAACAATTCTCGCCATCTCAGAGTAGAGGGCAAGTCTCACCCCAAGGGCACAGCTTTACTACTTCCAATCTCCTAACTAAGTTTAGAAGAAAGTAGCTATGAAGCCCCTGCTATAACATTTGTAAGATTCAAAAGGCGAACAACCTCTCCCCCCCAAAAAAAAAACAAAAGATATTCCGTTCATCTATCTCTTGTCTATCTCTCATGGATTCTACCTATGAAAAAAGTCAAAAGACTTTGTTTTTGGGTTCCCCGGACGCCCTGAATGGATTAGATCCTTTCTGCCAACAAAATGAACGCGGAGCCCATTCCGAATGCTTCTCCGATCCGGAAGTTCTCGCGAAGAGAATAAGATGCAGCTCCCACTTCCTCTGCCTTTTCTCGCTTTGCTAATCTTCCCCTCTAAGATGGGCCGGGAGGCGGCAGGCGCGGGAGGAAGAAACCCAAGAGATCGTACTCGTTAATAGACTTCCAACAATATCCAATTTGCCAAAAGTCGAATAGCCGGTTCTCAACATATCGCAATTTTTAACTACAATTGTCCAATCATGAGGTGTCAAGAATTTTCTGATTTGATCCGATTGATTAATTTCATCTTTCATATCGAATCACATGGATCAGATTTTTAACTAAGAAAATATCTTGACTTTCCACCACAACCATCTATTTGGCCCTATTCTGGAAAATCCGATTCGAGTCACGAGCTTTTCGTGTACATAAAATTGGGATCAATCAGACGTCGGATGAAAACTCTATGCATAGTCATAGGGACCAGTGACCCCTCAACCAGAGACAAGTCGGTGCTTCACAACGCTTGCTCATTGCTAACCAAGGCCTAGGTTGCGTCTACCGCTGCGCAGGTCACAAATTCACAAATGGCCTTAGTCAGGTTTTCTAGCCTTTTGCGAGGGTTTTTGTTAACTCAGAAGTTTACATGAAGCTAATTAATAGATCTTGCCCAAAACAGCAAACTGCTTCTGCAAAGTTGTGTGACACTCCTCTACTTAGTAAAAAATATCAAACCCCATCAGACTTTTCCTCAAAGTCTCTCCGTGGATTTCAAGGCTTGAAATAAATGGCTTCAAAAAATCGATTGGAATTTGAATCAAATCAATTTAGAGCTAGAATTTCGTTTCCAAGTACTTGAAATACTGTCTACTCCGTTGATAATGTAAACTTCCTTGACAATGCAATACATCCAAACTTGGTGATTTCGCCGAATCTCGATATGTTCACCTTCTACACTTTGGTCCTTCCAAGCATATTGATATACACATATTATTGAAGTTGTTCTCCTTCTATTTAGTCCGTCTGAGCACCTAGACAATTCCATGTCCCTCACTTGTTCACCAAAATCCGAAGGTACTTCCAAGTCTAATGCTTTCCGCTCAGTACCTCGTTCTCCATATGCAGAGTAAGAAAATTCTTTAATAGCACAGACATCATGATGTTAACATCATCTGCATATAAGCATGTATATGTAAAGGATAATTTGTCTGCACACTCACACACACTTATATCTTCAAAATAAGTAAGGAGTCTTACCAACATATTTTACCTTGAAAAAATGAGCATTTGACGCCCTATTTAAACGGAAAAAACGGAAGCGCAAGGGGTCCAGGGGCCTTACTTGAAGTCAAGGCCATTGGGCCATTGCACAGCCTCAACCCACTACTTAGCAGACAAGGGTCTCTAGGTAGTAAGGGCGCGCATGGCAACACTTCTGCTCCAGAAATTAACTTCTGGCCATAAGTTGATTTTTCTATTTCTGCTACAGAAGTAGATTTCTGGAGAAGAAATGCATTTGATAAAACATGAGAAAATTGCTGCTTCTAAAGGAGAAATAATAATATTTTTATATTATTAGAATTTTTAAATATTTTTTCGATTTTCTTTTCCTTCCTTTTTGCTTCCCACAGAGTAAGAAGTGTGGCGAGGGTCACCAACACTCGCTAGCCACTAGATGAGGGCTATGAAGCCCTCGTCGGCCGTTTGTGAAGGTCGTGGTCCTCGCTTGGCCTCGCCCAAGCACGCAAGGCCGTGAGCGAGGCCTTGCCACAGCTAGCAAGGCCATGGCCAGCTTCACCAGCGGTCGAAGAGTCACGGGCGAGACTAGCCTCGCAACCAATCGCGAGTCCGACAACCCATTGCAAGCTCTAGCAATGCATCGCGACCCATCGCGATCCTCGCCATGGCCTGGCCCGTAACTTGTCGGCTGCAGGCGAGGCCACCTTCTCCTACGACCTTGCGCAACTGGGCGAGGGCTGCGACTCTCGTCGACCACACTTCTAAGTAAGAATTAAAAATTAAAAAAATTTCAAAAAATTTCAAAAATATTAAAATATTACTATTTTGGTCGGCCAAATGAACTGAATTGACATAAATACAAAAAGTTTAAGACTCAATTGGCAAAAAAAAAGTGTTGTAGAAGTAGAGAGATAAAGAAAAGTTACTTCTTTTTTTGGGGAAAAAACAACTTATGGAGGGAAAAAACACTTCTAGTGTAGAAAAAAGAAATTGTTTTATCAAATGCATTTCTACTCTAGAAGTGAAAATGTCACGTCTTGGCCCTCGAGCGCGCGACGATCCCCAACACTTTTCTCTTGGGTCATTAAAAATGTGACGTTCCAGGACGCGTTGTCAACCCATTCATTTTATCTTTTGATTAACGCATGCGGAAACGAATAATCAACACCCGACAATTACAACAATAGGGATAGCAGGAAAAACAACAAAACAAACATCATTAGCAAAACTCACACTTTATTTATATACTTGTTAACCCTAGGAAGTTATATGTACAAGCCCTCACTTTCGGGCCACTTCCTACTAAGATCAACAAAAAGATACTAGGGTCGGGATTAACTTATCTCTGCTAATACTACGGGATTATGCCCAAAAGTCGGCCCTCCAAGCCCGACCTAAAAGTAGTACTTGGGAAGAGGCTCGGGATCACTCTCCTCATCCGAATCGGACTTCGAATTTTCAACAGTGCCATCAGGAACATCTAGGTCTATGGGATCCCAAGCTCTTTCGCCCGGAGCTCCACCTCCGCTTGGTCCATCAAAACCCCTTAATGGACCAAAGAGGGCGTCATCGTGGCGAGTGAACCACGCCTTAAAACGGTGAGGTATCAGATGCCTCAAACCTTCGTTGACCCAGATCGTCGTAATATGAAGCTCATAATGATAGTCGGCACCAGGGATCAGGTATGGCTTTACCTCGAGGCTTTGGTTCATAGGAACCTCAAACCGCATTGGATGTATATCCATACTACAGGTTTGAAAAGCGGTTAACAACAACGAGTGAGATAAAATCTCAATAAGTTAACAATCAAAACCTCGTGTAGGGTGCTGATTCACCTAGAGCATACCCTAAACATGCAGCTTAACAACGATAGCAGATCAATAGCGAGCAACTCTCGCTCTACTTAATCTACGATAGGTTCGAGTGACTTAACTCAATCAACAGACAAATCACAGGCATTCTTGCCTCGCCTTGGCATATACCCTACATATTGTCAGTTATAACATTCGATGAACAATGCATCAGCCAAGGCAATCAGAACACATATCGCCATTTCTCATGCGCAATGCATCCAAGCGTGTTCCAATTGTATGCCTAGTGATTACGACCGCTTTCGGCCACCGCACGACCTGAAGGGTGGTGATCTCAACCTCTCTGGGCCACTACACCACTCGAAGATTAGCAGTCATCCGGCATGACCGAGCATCGTCCTAAAACCGTCAAGCACGACAACGTCTCCTCCTAGAAGATCAAGGTGCGGCCCCACCTAGACATCCCACGCAAGTAGACAGCATTCCATAAAAGAGAATCGGTTTAGTCTCTACCGCGATCCATCATCCGAACCCCTGCCGGGCATCCGATAAAATCTTCGATTAAATTGGGCATCGTCCCCAATCACCATTGAGGGTCCGTACACTATTGTGATCACACAAGCACCTCAATCATGCATGCCAATTTAATTTTTCTTATTTTTCTAGGTAATGCCACCATGATTCGTGCTTATGCCATGATCGTGCTCATACGTCAAACTTATTGTCATTTTCACACATAAAAATGCAATAAAATAATTACACGTGATCACACACACATGTTTTTCTCGTCAAACTTCACGTGCTTCATTTTTCAAGCTTACTAGATTATTCCAACACGCAAAACTTAGTATCTAAGCACGACATCACACAATTCACCATTTATATGCCAAAAATATATTATTTTCGACTAGAAAACCATAGTTCATGAAACAATTACTCTTCTAAGGTAATTCTCACCTCAAATCACACAAAAGCATATAAATTAATAACTAATCCAACCGTAGTTAACTAATCCGACCGTAATTAACTAATCCAACCATAATTAACTAATCCAACAATGGTTAACTTAATATAATCCTAAGTGCAATTAACAACCTAACCGAGGATTAGAGGGTTAACTCACTAGTTTAAGGACGGCAGCGACGATGGCGACGATGGCACGAAGGCAATGGTGGTGGTGGCTCGGCGACAACACGTGGATGGAAAATGGGTATAGACGGTGGCTCGGCTTGGTGACTTGGACGGCGGAGCTTGGTGCGGCAAGAACGGCACGAGTAGGCGGCGAGACGGTGGCGATGTGAGGATGGCAATGGCTAGGCGGTTCGGCGGCAAGGGCTTGACTTGAGCTTGGCATGGTGATGAACGGTGGCGGCAAAGTAAACGACGGCGATGAAAGAGGGAAAATGAGAGAGAGGTAGAGAGAGACAGACAGAGAGAGTGAGAAAGTGAGAAGGAGCAAGAAGAAAGTTGTCTTCCAAGGCTTGTCTTCCCCTCCAAGTTGCATTATTGTAACGCCAAAATTTATCCAAGCAAGCTTATAAGTCCAAGTTTCTAGAATGGGCATTATGGTCATTTCACTCATAGGGGCATTTTGGTAATTTCCACTTCAAAGGCAAAACTGTAATTTTCATCCAAGAGGCAAAATTGTAAATTTTCCACTCAAGGACCTTGTGGCCGAATTTGAAGAAAAAGACACCTATTGGCCTTGTTGATTCCATCATTCGATCGCTTGATTCAAAAATACCTTCGCTCGGAATCGATTTAGTGTCCGCTGATAAAATTGGAAAACGAGGCAACAAAGTCCAATGTTCGCTTCTCAATCCTAAAAAATCTAATATTCTTAATCGGATTAGAATTCATTGTTAAAATCCATCGAGTTCCATTTTATTACCTTGATCGTAAAACATTCGAAAATCCGATTATACATTTTTTTCGAATTAAATAGATAACCGTCTTTTGATTAATTCATAAAGTTGAAATTTTAGGATATCACATCAATCGCGCGCCGGTTCCTTTAAATAAAAATGTTAGCGCATGAATCTCACTGCTCGTGCCTCGGCCGAGTGGTATCCGGGAGTGAACAAACAATCCGACACCCTAGGTTTGAAACTTGGAGGTGGCGACTTCAGTTGCCATCCCCTCTTCCCCCCTTTTTGCATCCTCTTTTATTCTCGTCCAGGATAAAAGACACATCGGTTTAGCATAGACATTGTCCCCTTGCGGACTTGTGCAAATCAACTCTTATTCCCAAACTTATCCATTTAGCACCACGATATAATTAACTCATAATTTTCCAAGACAAGATCATCTCATAATGATCACATATTTTCAATCCTGCATTACTATCCTTAAACCAATCCACTAAGACTCTTTGTATCAAGACCTCCAAATACATAACAATAATCATGACTTATCACTGAATGGCTAATACTTTCATTCTAAAATCATATCTCATTATTTCCATGGTTCCTACTCTACCATATTACTTCTGAACTTACATTTCACGTGTTCAGTTCATCCATTCTTAAATGTCTCTAAGATCTTCAAAATGTCACACGTTTACAAAAATTCCTCTGGCACCAGAATCTAATATCATTTGTCGACACTTAAATTTCAACTTGCCGTATATCCATCAGATCACACTATAATGCACCTTTCACAACCATTATCATCTGAACTTTTCATCAGCCATCGATTAATTCATCAAGATTCCTATTATCTTAATTAAGATGTAGCCTAAGAACATCTTGTTTATTCAATTGAAAATTCGTATCGATCAATTCTCACTTCGGATGTAAATCATTCGAATACTTTTCATGACTTTACTAATTCCTCAAACAAAACTTCTCAATGACATAATTTCAGAACTAATCTTTCCTGAATCCACCAAATTATAATTTCCAACGCATCCTTGATAAGATACTTCCAATTATAGTACTTAGAAAAAAACTATTTCTCCAATTTTGATTTCACTATCTCCCAAGGTAATTTACCTAATTCCTTTCTATAGGATCATATACCATCGAAACAATAATTCATCTTTAATCCACATAAAATATCATTACTCAAAAGATCATAACTTAAACTTGAATAACTAGTATTCTCATGTTTCTACAATTACTCCCTAGCTTCTTTAGACCGTAACTTACCAAATAGTAGGTGGCCTCACTATACTTCTGCTGCGCCACTCTAATAAACCATATTTGTATAAATTTTCCTTGAGATGTCCAAATAATGTTTGAACACATGATTCATTAGATCCATAAAAGTAGCAGGGGCATTTGTCAAACCAAACGGCATTACTGTAAACTCATAATGACCATAACGTGTACGAAATGACATCTTCGGTATATCCTCCTTCTTGATTCTCAATTGGTGATAGCCCGTCATTAGGTCTAACTTGGAAAATACCAAAGCTCTCTGAAATTGGTCAAATAAATCGTCTATCCTTAGCAACGAGTACTTGTTCTTGACCGTCACTTGATTGAATTGCGTATAATTGATGCAAGGATGCAACGATCCATCCTTCTTTTTTACAAATGAAACTGGCGTTTCCCAAGGCGAAGCATTAGGGCGGATGAATCCTTTATTCAGCAATCCTTGCCTCTACGCCTTTGATTCCTTTAGTTTCGACAGCGCCTTGCGGTACAGTGCTTTGGAAATCGGCTCCGTTCTAGGGGCCAACTCAATCACAAATTCTATTTCTCTCTTTGGGGGTAATCTAGGCAATTCTTTTGGAAAGACATTGGAAAATCTCGTAGTACAGCGATGTCCTCCATCCTTAGTTTCTCAACCAAAGTATTGACTATGGTTACCAAATAACCTTAGCAACCCTTATCCAGCAAGGTCGTTGCCTTAAGCGACGAGATTAAGAGGATCAAGGGGAACCCTTTGTTTCTAATTAACTCAAAACTAACCCTTCCTAATGGGTTAAACTCGATTGCTTTATGATAGCAATCCATTGTAGCTCGTTGCTTGGTGAGCTAATCCATTCCCATGATGACATCAAAGTCATACATTGCCAACACCATCAAACAATCACACGTAAAGCATCGCTTCTAAATAGCATCCAACAATTATACAAAATAATCAAGAGCACTTCATTGCTAATGCATGTTAATTGCACACAACCAACATTCATCTTGCAAATCTCAAAACAGACAAGCAAATTGAAATCAAGACTTGACCTGCACACACGATGATACAAATGCAATAGCCAAGACACATGGATTATGCCGGTTATTCACCAATCCGTGCAAGGCCCTTATCTTCGAAAATACTTCTTCCATTACCTCAAATGACTTTCCCATTTCAATATTCATTCTATGCGTTTTAACACTTATACCTACCTTTTTTTATGTGTGGTTTGATTTATTCCTGCCCCTTTCGCCATCCTAGAAGCCTGTCAGGAGCCGCACCTTGTCCGAGCTCTCTCACCCCAGCGATCACTCCCCGCCCTCATCGGACCGGATCGTTACAGGTCCACCAGCCTTCACTTGGTTCGTCCCCAAACCACACACCTACGAAGGGAGTCTTGTGTGACTCGTCCCATACCGAGCCTCACAGTTCGCCCTAACCTATGCAACTAGTAGCAGTAACAATCATAAACCACAAGCCTCATCTCAATCAAAATGTTTTTCACACAGCATGACATGAATGACACTTAATTCTCTTATTTTCACACACTTCGGGCATTTATCTTATATATACAATCACATGTATATCCAATGCCACGTGCCATATAATCATTCCACACATTTTCCTTACCGAACCACATCAATTCAGCATGTCATTCGGTTTACATCTCTCAGTCCAGCAATGGATAGAACCAAATTACAACACAAAACCAATATCACTTCCCAGCTCCTCCAATCCAGCACCATCCGAATACCATAATTTACTAATCATCAATCCGAAAACTAAATCCAATGTTCCTAAGATGATCTGAATCTCAACAAGGCCAAATCATTATTCCTCAATTATTCCTCACATTCTTGTAATCCATCTTATAACTAAACCACAAAACTTGATGGTGATTCATCCATCAAAGTTCATCATGTAACACATCTCCCAACCAAACTACCTAAGGCAAGAACAGCTTCACCAAATCAGCATATAATCCAACAACAAAACTTGCCTTAATATTAATTCAACTAAACCAAGCTCAGAGAACTAAATGAGGTCCACGGTTTTCTTCAAATTCAGAATATCCATGATCATCAACCTCAAAATTAGCCAAATAAAAAGATCATATCAGCATTTCCATACCCTATGTGGTGATTCCAATGACTTCTCGACAATTCAAACTTAAAATTATATCCTATCTTCACGGTCTCCGTAATTTAAGGCAAACTTGAAAACACCAATTCCAGAATTCGTTAAATTAATGAACTAACTGTAACATTTCAATGCCCACAAACACATTCCTAATGAATTCTCAACACTTCAAGCCTAGAACTACAACATATTCTTATGATTTCATCATCCACAAACTAGTTAATAACTTTACCTCAACAAGCTCTAAAACTCACCAAAATCGAGAGCCCCCAATCACAATTAAAGTCTAAACCACCTTCTATCTTCACAGATTCCTTAATCAATTCACTGACCATGAACTACAGCATTTGTACATGGATCCATCATCAAAAAAACCGGTCGTGAACTTCCACTACACTAGCCCAAAACTGAATCAATAAAGAGATCAATAAGCCTAGAAACTATAGACTTCACTTACATCATAGAACACTCAAAACAACACATGTGCTAGTGTTAATAAGCTATCAATGATCACAACCATGAGGTGTTTTCCTAACTAACTATCCCAAAATCCTAACGCACCTTATCACTCCAGGCTATGACCATACTTTGATACCAAAACAGGAATGTCACGCCCCACCCCTCGAGTGCACGACGATCCCTATACTTCTCTTGGGTCATTTTGAATGCGATGTCCCAAGACGCGTCGTCGACCTGTTCGTTTTATCTTTTGATTAACGCAAGTGGAAACGATTAACCATCACCCGAACAATCATGACAATAGGGATAGCAGGAAAAATAGAAATACTATTGCTACCAAAACACACTTTATTTATTTACTAGTCAATCCTAGGAAGTTTACATATACAAGCCCTTTACAACGGGCTACTTCCTACCAAGACCAACAAAAAGGTACCGAGGTCTAGTTAACTTAAACTTCTCTACGCGATGGCACCTTGATATGCCCCGAACAGCACATGTCGACTTTCCATTCTATAGTCCTAAAAAGCGGTTAACAACAATGGGTGAGTTAACAACAATGGGTCAAATCTATCAAATTCGATCTTGGTACAATCGTCGAAAATTAGGAATATCACACAAAGACTATCCCTCAAGAGACATTATGAAATAACAATTCCAAATGTTATTCTCTACGCATTAAACAGGTGAGCCAGAATCAGGATGTCACAGTGTAATCCTTGATGCAATTAGGAAAATTGTAAAAAATAAGGATAGTTCTGGAAAGCCACTTCAACAATAGTAGAAGCTCTTTCACGAACTTTTAGTAATCCAAATGGCTACCATTTGAGGATAATAAACTAGATTAGTTTGTAATTATATGATAATATAGATAGAGGAATGGAGAGAGACAATGCCAACATTAGTGGCAGAAGAATCCACTCGTACCTAAATAGAATCTTTAATTTACCAATTGGTCCTGGCCGTTAGTGTTGAGGTCCCGGGTCAACCGCGGGGGTCTTGGGTTTAAGCTTCAGGGTCATGAAGCTGGCTTGGGGTCCCCGGACCAGGGTGTCAAGGTTATGGGCCCGATCCTGGGGTCCCAAGTGTCTCAAAGTATAATATTCTTGACGTCTCTCTCACAAAGCCTAATAGACAATCCCAACTGGGGCAAGGAGAAGCAAATATACTAACACTGATCTAGCCCTCGGGGTCCTTGGTAACTCGGTTATCTCGTGATTTTGATGCTGATGTAGTATATCTACGGTGGTAGTGAAATTTCAATTACAAGTGTTGCTTGGTAATTCAATTCAAAGTTTAAATATCTCTCCAAATGAAAAATCCAAAATTTTGCATCCGTAATTCATTAGGTAATCTGATACCACAGCCAACAAATAAGACCTAAGTAGAATTCATCTATTGTGCATTTATTTCTCAATGCTTTTCCTTACCATTGTTGGCCTAACCTTTTCATCGAAGCTAACCTGCTATTAAAAAAATAAATAGAACTTTTGCACTGGGCCTCAGCGTAGCATTAGTGGGTCGAGCTTTTCTAAGTCGGACAAATTCTCCAACCTTGACCATTTTTTCTTCGAGTCTAGTAGAGCCGATAGGGTTAGCAGCCCGGGTTGTGTTCCTATGACGTCAACTTAAGACCATATTATTAAATAGGCCAACTAGAAAGTAGTTGTCTCAAAACATTAAACTTTAATGTATCATAATTAAATGGGCAACCTGAACATGTCTCATGTAAAGCGCTTTAGTAAATGAGTCAAATTTTGTCAATTCCTAAAAGACAACAAGCAACAAGAATAGATTTTTTTAGATGTAATTTAACTTCTGTGGGTTCACCTATGAAATGATTTGCTTACTAAGTTAGCACTATTATTTAAGTGCAATCAAATAATATAGAAAAAAAAATTACAAGCTTAACTCTTTTTTCTTTTTTTCTTTTCCTTAATTTATGGAAGAATTCGATATTCATAGAAACATATATAGTAACAGTTTATAGAAACAGTTTATGAGTATAACATCTTACCAAAGTATAACAATGGCTGGTGTCAATATTCATTCATACTATTAGTCATTAGTCGAGGAAGAACTCTATTAGCAAAGTACTCAATTTTACGTGAAATACATATACGAACATGTTTTTTAAAGAAATTTTTTTCTCCCACACTTTTGCTCAACTTACGAAAAGATACTCGTACTTGATGAATGGACCGAATTGTACATATATAAAACACACGCCATAAACTCTTCTTGTTTATAAAAATTATGTATAATCATGATAGCATAATCTTGCGATTCTATTATAATAACACTGAACTTTTATACGTGGTTTTAAGGGCAATGACGATATATACCCATTCGTATTCTGAACCGTATAATTTCTATCCTGTAGATTACTAACAGATGATAAGAATAGATAAGGGATAATGAACTTATAAGTATTTGAAGCTTTGTTCGTTTTATTATCAGGTACCTAAACTTATTTTTTATTCAATTAAGTACCTAAACTTTTCAAATTTGGCTCAAACTAAGAACTCCATTAAATAAATTGTCATGTTATGTAATTATGATAACATGGCTCGCTTACTTTGCTAAAGTTAAGCCGAATTAATGACATAACTCGCTTGCTAAGCAAAAATTATACCTAGGGGGTGAGCATGGTTTTGAGTAAAATCGGGAACCGGGAACCGGACCGCTGGTTCTAGGTTCCAATGTGTAAGGGTTTGGTTCCCAGTTCCGGTTCCTATAGGAACTGGAAGCGGAACTGGTGAAAACCTCTATTACCCTAATGTCTATTGTTCACTTCTCACTCCTCACTCCTCACTCCTCACTCCTCACACCTCAGCCGAGAAAGACACTTGAACGGAACGCTCATGCTCGCGCTCTCCCTCCCAAACTCCTTCACTATCTCCCAAACCAGACGTCCCAGGCGGATCCACCATGCCAAGGGAAGCTCTTGACGTGAAGCACGGAGGTGGTCTTGCCCTCTCCTCCATCTTCCAGCGCCCTGTCGAGGTCACCACCGTCCTTGGCATGGTTGAGCTCTGCCTCGGTCACGTTGGAGATGATGATGGCTTCTGTGCCCACCGACACTCTCTGTCCTTGCATGTGTGTGGAGTCGATGCTCTTAGCTGGTTAGGTTTGTAGCTGATCGACTAAGTAGAGGACGCAAGAAGATGAGCAGTCTTAAGTTTCCATAGCTTGCGCATCAATGGAAGAAAGGACTTCTTTTTTCATCCTCATTCGGGGTTGAATTGCGCTGATGAGTTCGTTCTTTTCTCCCTTTCGTCTCAGACTATTCCAGACAAGAACCGCTGCAAAATCTCCAAGTATCTCTTCCAAGGTGACTCCTTTCTCCAATATCTTAACAGCCTTTTCAATCCATTTCGATCAAGTGGCATATGAATTTATTTCTATCTATGCTTTGTGTTCTGGTAGTCATGCTCTCGATTTCAAAGTGCTTTTAGACTTGCATTCGTGCCGCCGTGTATTTCTAGTCAAAAACAAGAAGAGAAGGAAATGGGTTGATTGATTTGGGCGAGATCGACAGTGATCAAAGATAGGTTTTTTACTTTTTTTGGTCAATCGTGGTGGCTTTTATCCATGAATGCCAAATAGTTTGATGTAGATGAACTCATAGGGAAAGTTCTGATTCTGTTTGCTTCTGACCCAACATTTCCTTCAGTTTATGCACCATCACCATCTCACTCACGACCAGCTCCAAAGGAAAAGCACTAAGCTTTCCTCAGTCTCGACTTCAGCTTCGCTTCCTCCCATTGCTCTTGCCTCTGATTCCCACTCTTCCACCATAGTTCAATGAGAGGAAGACCAAACTCGAGGTCTTCTTTTGTTTTTGAAGTCATGATGATTATCATTTCTTGCTTATGCAGTGCTGTGCAGTTTGTATGTTGAGGGGTGCTGATTTTTGTCATTTGAGCATGAATTAGGATTAAATTGGTCCTGTTCACTTGCTAGATTGCTGGTTTGTTGATTGGTGTTTGATTGTTCTATGTTTGTGCATAGAAGGGTTGTTTTCACTTGAGAGTAGCTTGGAGCTTCCCTCTCTTCCTTTCAACTATTCGACCTGTACCTACTGGCGGGAGGGAGGGCTGTTCTTGATGCGTCCTTGCCATTTCAGCTGCGACAATCCAATCGCGATCGATGAGCTCTGGGGGTACGTTTCTTTGCCAGTTCTTGACTGCTCTATTGCTTTTACTTTGCGAATGGATGTGATTCCCGACGATTGTGACTCCGAGTTGTGGGTTTTTTGTTTTATGTTCCTATTTCTCTGCTTGCTGATTGGTTTGTTGTTCCAATGGTGGAGATATGTCTCCTGTAGGGTGCTTTGTTTGAGAAACGATGAATTTGGGCTGGATATTATGCTTCTTTTGATTTGGTTTCTAGTCTCTCTCTTTTTTTTGAAATTTCTAATTATCTTCTGTTCTTGCTGTGTATGTGTGAAGTTGATGTATCAAGACAATATGTTAATGGAGGTGGAGGGACGTGACTATGAGGAGTTGCCTCCGATCACAGAATTGGAATTGTTAGGCGACGAAGGTGAAGAGAGCCAACCTTGACCATGAATGCAAGTGCGACAAAAGGGGTAGTTGGTTCTTCTCGTCCTCCTCTTAATAAGAAAACTTCATCAGAATGCTAGAATCATTTTACAAGAATCATAGATGATAAGACTGGACAAGCATATAGGGTGAAGTGCAATCATTGTGGGCATTTCTTGAAGTATCGTGTTTGTAACTGTACTTTTGCAATGAGGAAGCACTTGATAACGTGCAAGAAGTATCCTCGCAATCAAGATAAGAGGCAGAAATTTTTTGTACAACGTAACGTAATGTGGATGGCCAGACAAGGGGAGATACTAGCATTGGTAGTGTCTTATCGACATGGACATTTAATCAAGATCGTTGTAGGCAAATGCTTGCTCTGTTAATCATAGTCGATGAGCAACCTTTTTCCTTGGTTGAGCATGTTGGATTTCGTGACTTTGTGACTGAGTTACAACCTCTCTTCAAATATTTATCACATTTTGTAGTGGCTAGAGATTGCATGAAGTTGTATTTATGTGAAAGCACTTGTTTAAAGACTTACTTTGGTAAGCTTAATTCTAGGATCGCACTCGCGACTTGTCATGCCCCGATCCTCGAGCGTGCGACAATCCCTAACACTTTTCTCTTGGGTCATTAAAAATGCGACGTCCCAGGACGCGTCAGCGACCCATTCTTTTTATCTTTTAATTAATGCAAGTGGAAACGATTAATAAACACCCAAACAAACATCACAACAGGGATAGCAGGAAAAATAGCAGAACTAACATCAATAGCAAAACTCACATTTTATTTATGTACTTGTTAACTCTAAAAAGTTATATGTACAAGCCCTTGCTTTCGGGCTTCTTCCTACAAAGACCATAAAAAAAGATACAAGGGTCGGGGTTAACTTATCTCCGCTACTACTATGGGGTTACACCAAAAAGTCAGTTCTCTAAGCCCGACCTAGAGGTAGTACTCGGGAGGAGGCTCGGGATCGCTCTCTGCATCCGGGTCGAACTCCGAATCTTCAACAGTGTCGTTAGGAACCTCTAGATCCATAGGATCCCAAACTCCTTTGCTCGAAACTCCACCTCCACCTGGTCCATCAAAACCCCTCAAAGGACCAAAGAAGGTATCACCGTGGCGAATGAACCACGCCTTAAAACGGTGAGGTATCAGATGCCTCAACCCTTCATCGACCCAGACTGTCGTAACGTGAAGCTCATAACGGTAGTCGGCACCAGGGACTAGGTATGGCATTATCTCGAGGCTCTAGTCCGTAGGAACGCCGAACTGCACGATTCTCGTATTCATACTACAAGTTTGAAAAGCGGTTAATAACAACGAATGAGATAAAATCTCAGTAAGTTAACAACCTAAGCCTCGTGTAGGGTATCAATTTACCTAGAGCATACCCTAAACATGCGACTTAATATCGATGACAGATCAATAGCGAGCAACTCTCGCTCTACTTAATCTATAACAGGTTCGAGTGACTCAACTCAATTAATAGACAAATCACAGGAATTCTTACCTCGCCTTGGCACATACCCTGCATAATATCCATTATAGTATTTGAGAAACAATACATCAGCCAAGGTAATCAGAATACATATCACCATTTCCCATGCGCAAAGCATCCAAGCGTGTTCCAATTTTATGCCTAGTGATTACGCCTACTCTTAGGCACGGCACAACCCAAAGGTTGGCGGTTCTTGACCTCTTTGGGCCACGGTACAACCCAAAGGTTAGCGGTCTACCACTACGACTGGGCATCGTCCTGCCCCATTGGGTACGGCAACGTCTCCTCCTGGTCAATCGAGGTGCGGCCCCACCTTGACCTCCCCCGCAGGCAGACGACATTCCATAAGGAGAATCGGTTCGGCCTCTATTGCGATCCATTCTTCGAACCCCCGCCGGGCATCCGATAATACCGTCGATAAAATCAGACATCGTCCTCAATCACCATCGATAGTCCATACACTTTGTGATCATACGAGCACACCAATCATGCATACAAATCTCATTTCTTCTTTCTTTTAGCCAATGCACCAATGATATGTGCTCATGTCATGATTCGTGCTCATACGTCAAACTTATTGCAATTTTCACACGTAAAAATGCAATAGAATAATCACACGTGATCACATAAACATGCTTATCCCGTCAAACTTCACGTGCTTCATTTTTCAAGCCTCATAGATTATTCCAACACCTAAAACTTGGTATCTAAGCACAACACCACATGAATCATAATTTATGTGCCAAAAATGCATTCTTTTCAACTAGAAAATCATAGTTCATGAAACAATTACCTTTCTAAGGCAATCCTCACCTCAAATCACACAAAAGCATATATAGAACACCACATATTGCAAGCACAAGATATAATAATCAAAAACTCATCAACCAAATCTCGATAGCCTATCGATAATTCCTCAATAACTTATCCCCTATTTGACGATAGCTTATCACTCAAAAGCCGATAGCTTATCACCCCTTTAGCGATAGCTTATCATTTACTTATCGATAGCTTATCATCCCTTTGATGGTAGCTTATCACTTTTCCTTGATAACCTATCACTTCCACTTATCATTTCATGATAACTTATCACCTAGCCCAACCGTAGTTAACTAATCCAACCATAGTTAACTCTAAACATCACTTAATCTAACCCTAAGTGCAATTAAAACCTAACTAAGGATTAGGGAGTTAACTCACTAGTTTAACGGCGGCGGCGATGAATGGCAACACAGCGCGGCTTTGCTTGGCGTGGCAACGACTCAAGCGAATAGCATGACGATCGATGGTGGTGTGGCGCGGCTTGGCGACGGTGGCACGGCGCGGCTTGGGCGGTTCGGCATGGGCTCGGCTCGGCTTGGATGGCAAGGCGGCATGGCTCCACAGCAGCAATGATGTGGCAAGGGTGAAAGAGAGAAAATGAGAAGAAAAAGAGAGAGAGGAGAGGCGTGAGAGAGAGAGAGAGAGAGAGAGAGAGAGAGAGAGAGAGCAAGAGAGTGAGAATGAGGAAGAAAGAGAGTTATCTTCCAGGGCTTGTCTTCCCCTCCAAATTTGCATTATTGTCCTCATTAATGCAACCCCAAAATTTATCAAACTTGCTTCTTAAAATTCAAGACAACTTTAGACCAAATAATTGAGGAAAAAGGAAGAAAGAGAGAGGGGATAGGGGGCAGCCACATAAGGGAAAAAGTGAAGAGAAGACTTCCTTGTCCACTTTTAAAAGCTTGTCTTATATCTATTAAATTTGGTCCCTTAAAGTCCAAGTTTCTAGAAGGGGTATAATGGTAATTTCCACCCTTGGCACTATTCATACGTGCTTGCATTATTCATGTGAGCTTCGCACTATTTACGGGGCTTGAATTTTAATGGGCCTAATGAGCTAGATATCCAATGGGCTCTTTATTTGGGCAAAAAATGGGGGCAAAATGGTAATTTTCTCTTATATAGTCTTTTGGTGGCTGAATTTCATAGGAAATAGGCCTGTTGGTTCATGTCAAATCCGTAACATCTTTTTGGTTCTCAATTTTCAGCTTACCGTCACTTATCCGAAAATTTAGGGTTTCTAGATAAACTTTGATATCTTGATTACATAACGTCCAATACTCTTTATCAGATTAGAATTCGTGGTTAAAACTCATCGAATTCAATCTTAGTACATTGGCCGAAATTTGGGGATATCACATGATCGATGGATGGAGTTTTCGTCAAAACATAAATTATGTATGTTTCACTGCACAATTTTGTGGTGATGCATAGTCACAAGGGTAAGGAGATTAGGAAAATGGTGGAGAAATGCATCAACGAGTAGGGAATACAAAAAATGGTGTCCACAATCACCATAAATAATGCTAGTTCAAATGAAGTTGCAATTGGTTTATTAAAGGAAAGACTTTCAAGAAAAAAGCCGTTGATCTTAGATGGTAGTGTTTTACACGTGAAGTGCGCCGCTTATGTATTAAATTTGATTGTGAAAGATGGCTTATATATGGTACGTGATTCTATTGCACATATCCAAAATGTGGTTAAGTATGTGAGGAGTTCTCCCACAAGAGCCCAAGCATTTCAATTTTTCATTGAAATTGAAAGGATCAATTACAAGGGTTTGGTTATTCTTAACGTCGCCACTAGATGGAATTCCACTTATCTCATGTTAGACACCGCCATAAAGTTCAGAAGAGCTTTTGAAAGGATGGAAGAAGATGATTTAAATTTATCAAGTGAGGTGGGCAATGATTTTCCTACAAATGATGATTGGGAAAATGCCATTGTTATTTTGGATTTTCTAAGAGTGTTCTATTATGCCACCAACCGGATGTTGGGGAGTTTGTATGTTACTTCAAATGATTATTTTGAGGGGATAGCTCTTTTGTGTAAATATTTGAATGATGCGGCGGATAATTTGGATCCGAAGCTTAGAGCTATGGGCGAGAAAATGAAAGAGAAATTTGACAAGTATTATGGGAGCTTAGATAAAGTGAATATGATGGTGTTGATTGCGGTTAAGTTGGATCCTACAAAAAGGATGCAATATGTGAATTTCTTGTATGGATAGATTTATGATGATGAATCGAAAATTAAAGAGTTGCGTGATAAGGTGAAGAATGCATTGGAGTGTTTGTATGAATTTTATGAGAGATCAAGTAATCAAAATTTTGATGGCCAAAGTGTGAGTGCTAGTAGTAGTGGTTCCAATACCGATGGTAACAAAGGTAACAAGAAGTATGACATCAAAGCTTGGCGAACAGCCTTTATGCACTTGGACGATGATGTGTGTGATGACAACAATTCTGAGTTTGATCAATATCTTCAAAATCAAAGAGAAAAAAATTCTTGATCTTGATATCTTGATGTGGTGGAAGACTTCTGGCTCAAAATATAAAATCTTATCTTTGATGACTTGAGATGTTTTGTGTATTCCTATAACTACTGTTACTTCAGAGTCAACTTTTAGCACATCGAGGTAGTGTGCTTGATGCCTATCGAAGTTCTTTGACTCCCAAAGTAGTGGAAGCTTTGATTTGCACTCAAGATTGGTTAAGAATCGTTTGTGCGCCGATTACTGTTGAAGAATGTATCAAGAATGCACAAAAGTTTGAGTTGGGTGAGTGATGTCTATATCTTTATATATTGTAATTCCTTTGTATTATCTAATGAATGAACGTTTTATTTAATCTCTCTCTCGCTCTCTCCCTCTTTATAGATATGGATTGTCTTGATGAGGAGATTATCACCGATAAATAGAGTTTACCGGTTGAAGTGGAATGATAATATGCGGTGAGGCTTTCTACTAATTGTTAGTCATGCTTTTGTTACAAATGTGTTTTGACCAGTTTGATCAGAATCAAATCGTAGAGGCATGTTCTGCTCATCTAAGCTATTCAAGGCTTTGCTGTCCATCAGAAGCATGTTCGAAAAATAAGTATTTTTTCTATGTGCTTCCAATCCTTGGAGCAAGTCTCTCATTTCTAGACATAGTTTTAGATCAACTGAATCAATGACACCAACAGCTGAAATGAAATTACTCATCCTCTCATCTTCGGTGTTGAAGGTGCAAGGTCAATTTGGTTTCTTTTTCTACTTCTTTCGCATTATTTGCCACATCATGGAGAGATGAAAATTGTAGAATATTGGCATGTGTAGGAACACTTAACTCTAATGATGACAAAAGGAGAAAACTCGAATGATTTAAATTGTCTTTTGTCTTTATAAGACATCTTTTCATTGCCTTGATGTAACTTTCATTGCCTTGATGTATTGTCATCTCCGTGTCCAGTTTACACTTTTTCATTCTTGATGCATTTCATGCACGAGCACAATTATGAATGCATATTTTTGCATGAGATGATACTTTCTTACTTGTCATTGCTGAAAGCTCTAACTTATGCTATAGCACATTTTACTGGGAAATGAAGTTATGTTATCACTTCATTTAACTACCTTCCAGGTAGTGAAATTCATTGGAACTTCTTTGTCTGATTTGTTATCATTTCAGGCTCAAGAAACATGTTGAATTGAAACCAGCTGACCTTCAGGCACTAGGTTGGAACAGCTGAGAAGTCATTGCTCATGCTGGACTGAGTTTCTTTGAACTTGCTCCTGCAAGAGCACCCAAATGACAAATGGGAAAAGATGTCCATTGCCAAGGAGAATTTGAGTATTTGCTTCTTGCCCTCTGAGTTGTTGGTTGAACTACTATTTATTACCTGAAGATTAATACTTATAGTCGATTAACATTCATGCTAGAGATGGCAAATTGTAAGAGCTAGTAGAGTAATCTCTGTTGCAAGAGATAATAGAACTTTGGTGTTGCGAACGACAAATTTATTTTTGAACAAGGAAAAAAAAAAAGAACCTGTATGAACCTGGAACTGACCCTGAAACATGTGACAAGGTAAGTTCTAGGTTTCGACGGATAGGTTCTAGGTTCCAAAAAATGAAGAATCTATAGGGATGAGTAGGTTCCAAGTTCTAGGTGGAACCTATCCAGAACTTGGAACCTGGAACCGCTCATCCCTAATTATGCCATCTTCATTTAGATGTTCAATCATGAGAGAGAGAGAGAGAGAGAGAGAGAGAGAGAGAGGCTTGGATGATTTTGGACATCCATTATGTCTATGTTGATGTGTTATCATTTTTAGAGGCCATATGAAATGCCAATATAGGTAGTTAATTGTCATTTACAAAGATGAATGAACAAAAAAAATCTTTTCATTGTGCACGAAAATATTTAGACATAAATTGTTATCGATAATGAAAACATTTTTCATTATAATTATTTTAACCGATACAAGCGACCATTTTTAAGAAAATGTTTTTCAAATCATTCATTTTTTACGTAACAAACAGACTCTTAGATTTTTAAGCAACATTCAAATGGGATTATATTGGTCATTACACTTAAAATAAATGTCGTATTAGTAACAGTTGCTGTCACAATTGAACACAAAACAAATAATATATCTTGAAAAAAACTGAATGCATAAAGCTTTATTCTAAGGGCCTATTTGGTAATGCTCCAGATTCTTTGATTCTTGATTCTTTTGTTCCCGGAAACAAATTTGGAATAGAAACCTGTTTGGTTATTTTTTGTTCTCAAAAACTATATATGTTCCTGGGCACAGATTTGGAACAAAAACATGAATAAAAAAAAGTTACTTCTTGTTCCTAGGAATAAAAAAAAAAAAGAATCAACTTATTTCTCTCACTCTCACTTTTTCTCGCCATTCTTTGCACCACCACCTTTGCCCGACGTCATTGCTGGTATTAGAAAAAATCATTTATGATTAGAATTTGTTCTCGGAAACAAAAACGTTACCATACACATCCTATGTTATTGCTCAAAGGCATCAGGACAATCCACCTAAGGCAAATTAGGAAAAAAAAAATTCATTCTTGCATAAAACCTTTCACAACACCTCGTAAAAAAGCTAGAAGTGTCGTCTTCCAGTTGTCTCCTGGTGCCGCACATTCTACGTGACTATCTTGAAGCGTCGTTCCTCCCACTTTGGAAAATTTTCATAGGCTTTGACTTAAAGTCGTCGTTCTTCTTTCGGTGCTAAAGAGAAAAGAAGATGCCTTGTCTCATGGTGAAGAAAATCATTGTTCAAGGTGGAGAATTTATAATGAGAATTTATAGTCTTCCTCGGATTAAGTTCAACTTTTGCGGTACTCGCGATAAATAAGATCGTGGGAATCGGTTATCATTTTTAGCCCACAAGATCATCATCTGTTACGATGGAGGTATTAGGAACCAGGGTTAACACCTGATCTGCTTGCACCATTATGATCATCCCCCTCATTTCAAAAATTAATTTAATGAATCTAATTTACCAAGGATGATTGGATCAAACACATTAAATAAGGTGGGTCTTATGTTAGATCCATCCTTTCAACACATGAAATTTAGCCAATCGAGATTAGACAAGTTGCATTATTACCATTGAATTCCCGAAACAACTGATCCTGTGCATTAAGAAGTAGTGGTACGGTTATCTATCTAGAAAAATTACTGAGTGAACTTGGTGTGTAAACTAAATTGAATTTGAACTTTTAAAAATAGTGGACTCCATACGAAACTCTTCAAACTTTTATGATTTAGTTTTAGTTTGCCATGTATATTTTCCATTTGATAATTTCTTACTTATTAGACGCAAATAACTACCTCCAAGTTGGACTTTTGGTCGTGGAAAGCAACTCGGACTCGGAGTGAATCAGATCGAAGACAGAACAATTGCAGTACAGAAATGCATGCGGAAACAAACAGAATAATTGCAGAAGGTGGTTGATGACATAATTCTTTGAAAGCATCTACATTTTCTCACAAATGACAAGCAATTGTGGATGAGCTATCGCTGGCTCATTTATTTAATAAATTAGTTGAAACAGCACATCCATTTATAAAATATCAATACGTGGCAAGTCTGATTTATCTTCTTGCCCATTACATTTCTATGATTGAGAATGGAGAATTTATATATAAACGGGAGTAAAAACTATAGATTGTCAACAATGTTGATCCACATAATTTAGAATAAACTATGTATAATTAACAATTTAATTGCACCAATTTCTATATGAGTCCACGGTACTTTTCTTATTTCGAATTTCAATCTCCAAAAGATCTGAGTTATGTGATTAAGCAAATGTAAACTATTTATACACCACATATAGACAAAACTTGGGATTGGGACACCAGGAGTGCCATCACTTTTGTATGGCGCTCACTTGAGGGCCATAACTTTTTTAAAACATTCACTTAAGTGCCATCGGCGATTTGCCTTGCTGGAAATCCGTCGTGGACACCCGAAAGTACATTATTATTATTATTATTATTATTATTAATTATTATTTGTTTTTTTTACTTTTTCTTTTTCTTTTCATTTTTTATTTTGCTTTTTTCTTTTTAGTTCCAACGAGGGTCACTGGCGACCCTCGCCCAGACTATCGTTGGTTGCCTCGATTACGGCTGACAAAGTCGCGAAGGCCCTTGGAGAGGCCATCGCTGCCTTTCTAGTTGCAAGTGTGACATCCCGAAATTTCAACCTTATGGATTAATCAAAGGACGATTGTCGATTTAATTCGGAAAAAGTGTATAATTGGATTTTCGAACGTTTTCACATAGTCAAGGTAATAAAATGGAATTCAATAGATTTTAATCACGAATTCTAATCTGATGAAGAGAATTGGACGTTTCATTATCGATATTTCAAAGTTTATCGGTAAACCCTAAATTTTCGGATAAGTGACGATAAGCCAAAAATTGAGAACCAAAGAGATGTTACGAACTTGGCATGAACCAACGGACCTATTTTATATTAAATTCGGCCACCAAGAGGCCTTATAATAGGAAATGACCGTTTTACCCCCGAAAACCCATTTTTGGCCCAAATAAAGAACCCATTGGATATCAAGCTCATTAGGCCCATTAAAATTCAAGCCCAAGCCACGTGAATAGTTCCAAGCCCATGTGAATAGTGCAAGCTCGTATGAATAGTGCCGAGGGTGGAAATGACCATTTTGCCCCTTCTAGAAGAACTTGGACTTTAAGAGGCATTAATGGATATAAGACAAATTTATTTTAGAAGACAAGGATGTCTTCTCTTCCTCATTTGCCCCAAGTAGCCGAACACCCCCCCCCTTCTTGCCTCTCTCTCTATTTTTCCTCATTTTCTTCCTTTTTCCTTCTTGTTTCATCACCTTGCCGCCCACTTTGCCTGTTCGTCGCCGTGCCGAGCTTGAGCCGTGTCCTTGCCGCCGTGGAACCATGCTGCGCCTTGCCGTCCACCGTCGTCACCGCCTAAGCCAAGCCAAGCCACCGCCACACCGAGCCGAGCCGCCGTCCACACCCATTTTCCGTCCACGTGCCATCGCCGAGCCACCACCACCACTGCCTTCGCGCCGTCGCCCCCGCCGTTAAATGGTGAGTTAGCTCCCTAATCCTTGATTAGGTTGTTAATTGCACTTAGGGTTAGATTAGTTAACTATGGTTGGGTTAGTTAACCATGGTTGAGTTAGTTAACTATGGTTGAATTAGTTAACTATGGTTAGGTTAGAGTGAGTTAACTATGGTTGAGTTAGTTAATTATGGTTGGGTTAGTTATTAAATTGTACGCATTGGCATGTTTAAGGTGAAGATTGCCTTGAAAAGATAATTGTTTCATGAACTATGATTTTCTAGTCAAAATAATGTATTTTTGGCATATATATGGAGATTGGTATGGTGTCGAGCTTAGATACTAAGTTTTATGCGTTGGAATAATCTAGTAGGCTTGGAAAATGAAGCATGTGAAGTTTGACATGAAAAACATGTTTGTGTGATTACGTGTGGTTTATTTATTGCATTTTTCTTATTAAAATGGCAATAAGTTTGATGTATAAGCACGATCATGGCATGAGCATGATTTATGGTGGCATTGGTTTGAAAAATATGAAGAATTGAATTGGCATGCATCATTGAGGGGTTCGTGTAATCACAAAAATGTACTGACCCTTAATGGTAACTGGAGACGATGCCCAATTTAATCGACAATTTTATCGGACGCCCAACGGGGGTCTGGATGATAGATCGCAGTAGAGGCCGAACCGATTCTCCTTTATGGAATGCTGTCTACCTATGGGGAAGGTCGAGTTGGGGCCGCACCTCGGTCTTCCAGGAGGAGATGTTGCCGTGCTCGATGAGGCGGGACGATGCTCGGTCATGCCGGATGACTGTTAACTTTCGAGAGATGCGGTGGCCCAGAGAGGTCAAGACCGCCACCCTTCGGATCATGCGGTGGCCGAAAGCGGTCGTAATCACTAGGCATAAAATTGGAACACGCTTGGATGCATAGCGCATGAGAATCGGTGATATGTGTTCTGAATACGTGCCTTGGCTGATATATTGTTTATAGAATGCTATAATTGACAATATGCAGGGCGTGTGCATATGCCAAGGCAAGGTAAAGATGCATATGATTTGTTGGTTGATAGGTATTGAGTTGAGTCACTCGAACCTGTTATAGGTTGTGTAGAGCGAGAGTCACTCGCTATTGATCTGCCATTGATGTTAAGCAGCATGTTTAGGGTATGCTCTAGATGAATCATCATCTTACACGAGGCTTAGATTGTTAACTTGCTGAGATTTTATCTCATTTGTTGTCATTAACCACTTTTCAGACCTGTAGTATGGATATTCATCTAGTACGGTTCGGGGTTCCTACGGACCAGAGCCTCAAGGTAAAGCTATACCTAGTCCTAGGTGCTGACTACCACTATGAACTTCATATTACTACGATATGGGTTGACAAGGGTTTGAGGCGTCTAATGCTGCATCATTTTAAGGCGTGGTTTGTATGCCACAGTGACGCCCTCTTTAGCCCATTGAGGGGTTTTGACGAGCCGAGTGGAGGTGGAGTGGGCGAAGGAGCTTGGGATCCCATGGACCTAGATGGTCCTAATGCTGCTATGGAAGATCCGGAGACTGATTCGGATAAGGAGAGTGATCCCGAGCCTCCTCCCAAGTACTACCTCTAGGTCAAGCTTGGAGGGCCGACTTTTGACGTAACCCCGTAGTGTAGCGGAGATAAGTTAACTCAACTTCGGTATCTTTTTTATGGTCGCTATAGGAAGTCACCGCAGTAAGGGCTTGTACATATACACTTCATAGGGTTAACATGTATATTAATAAAGCTTGTTTTGGTAATGATAGTTGTTCTGTTGTTTTTCCTGCTATCCCTATCGTGATGTTTGTTTGGGTGAATATATATATCGTTTCTGCTTGCGTTAATCGAAAGATAAAATGAACAGGTCGACGACTCGTCCTAGGACGTCGCATTTTTAATGACCTAAGAGAAGAGATGTATCAGGATGGTTGTGCGCTTGAGGGTCGGGGAGTGACAGCAGGCCTCGACCTCGCCCGCGGCTGGCGGGGCCGCGAAGGGCCTAGGCAAGGCCATCACGACCTTGCTAACAGCAGGCGAGGTGCCCTCACCCATATTTGGCGAGGGCCTTCGCCAATGGCCACAGCTGGCAAGGGTTTCAATGACCCTCATTGGCACAAAAAAAAGAAAATAAAAAAATTTTAAAAAAATCTACATAGGACGAGTTTGCCAGAATTGGCACTCAAGTGAGCATTTTTATTCCGATGTGGCACTCAAGTGAGCCAAAAAAATTATGGCACTCAAGTGATCTCCATACAAAAGTTATGACACAAAAAAATTATGGCACTTTTACTGTCCCAATTTAATGAGATTTTATTTTTACCAATACAAAAACTTTTATTATATCGTATATTTTTAATATGCCTGAAGCCTAAAATTTTCACAAGGCTTGAACACCAACTTGATTGCTTGATCATGTGCAATAAGGGAATATATACTGCTTCTTTTTTTTAAGATTGCAAATCACTCAGACATTAATATGTGAAAGGCCAATCCTACAACAAAGAGTACGGCTACCATAATACATAAAAAAGATGTTCAAAAGATCTTTGAGAAATTTGATATGATGGTAAATTTTCTATACCAAAATAAGAAGAACTTAGTGTGATTTTAAGTTTTAATATGTAATTTCTATGTTTGGATTTTTCAATATATAATCTAGATAATTGTGAATGACGAAATGAAATGTTTATTATCAAAACGTTAACACATAATTTTACCAAAGTTATCTTCATATATTTTATTCTCTAAAAGCTTACTAAAATGATTTGCAAAAGATTAGTGCCATTTTAACAGTGTTCATTATGTTTTGAAAAATAAACAAAATTAATCCTTCAAGTAGCTAATATTCCGAACTTATGGAAGACCTTCCATGGGAACGAAGTGGGTATAGGTAATATCATAGAAAATTGCCCAAAAGGTCCTAAACCTATTATACGGCGACCAATTCAATCATAAACCTTTCAATTGTGCCAATTCAGTCTCAAACCTTTTGATGATTTGTCAATTTAGTCCTAAACATTTTAACGATTTGCCAATTTATTCCTTTCGTGCCAATTTTGGTCAGAAATCGCTGACGTGGCGATCTAGTCAGTGCCACCGTCCTACATGACACGATTGGCAATGATGTGGATAATTTTTGCAATTTTTTCTTTTTTTCCTTTTCTTTTCTAATCTGTTTTTTTTTTCTTGTTTCTTTTTCCCTTTGCCGGCCATCATCAGGCCTCATTGATGACCGGCGGAGGTCACCAGCCTTGGGTGAGGGCAACCCTCGCTCCATCTAGCGAGGGCGGCCCTTGCTTGAAGCCGGCTCCCTCCACCAGCCATTAATGAGGCCCAGCTTTCTGTTTTCCCACTCTTATCTCATCCCTGTCCAGCTCACTAGACCAAATCAATCTTTTCAAACTCCAGATCGCCTTGTTTGCTCTGTCTTTTGGCCATCAACCGAGGTTCGTCTATGAGTGGTTGACGATGTTTGATATTGTGTGATCCAAACCTCTTGACCGTATTTACTTCTTAAAAATATCTCTAAAAAAACCGGTTGATTTTCATAACGGTCTGCTCTCTTGGCCGGCCTCGACTCATCTAATCCTCATCTTGAAGGTTTTTTATCCAAACATCCACAATTCTTGGATCGTGATCCAGCTTGTCCGAATCATATCTAACTCCACAGCAATGATTTAGGACCAATTCCACTATCTTGAAATCATGTCCAATCCCACTATCTTAGAGTTAAGACAATCTCCCGCAATCTTGGAGTCGTGTCCAATCGGTCCATCTTGAAATTGAAGCTAACTCCCACGATTTTGGACTTTTGAACTCTAGTTCATCTCTCATGTTGGGGATAATTACCAAAAAAGTCCTAAACTTATTGCAATTGTGCCAATTCAATCCTAAACTTTCTTTTTTTGCCAATTGAGTCCTAAACCTTTTGCATTTGTGCCAATTTAGCCCATTTGGTCGATCAGCGCTGACGTTGACAATTTTAAATAATATTATATATATTTTAAAATTTTCTTTTCTTTCGTTACATTTTCTTTTCTTTTCTTCCTTTTTTCTTTTTCTTCCCCTTCTTCCTCCTTGGGTCGCCGGCCTCCGACCGGCCACAGCCGAGTGCAGGCAAGGAAATATTATTAAAAGTTATCCACGTCAGCGCTGGCCAGCCAAATGGACTGAATTGGCACAAATACAAAAGGTTTAGGACTCATTTGGCCACAAAAAAAAAAAAAGGTTCGGGATTGAATTGGCACAATTGCAATAGATTTATGACTTTTTTGATAATTTTCCTCGCATGTCGAGCGGCCCGATTTTGGAGTTGTGAATTCTAGCTCATCTCGCATGTCAACCTATCCATCGAGCGGTTAAAATGAAGAAGTTTGTAGTCGAGCCCCTATTTTATTCGACGCAAACAAGCTTTGTTTAATTCAAATGTATTGTGCCTAAACATAAATGTTTCTATTGTCTGAATGCAGAGAAATGCATTGAAAGATGCGAGTGTAGGACTAAGCTAAGCAAATGTTTTAGTTTAAGGATCCAATCAAACCACTCTCGACAAACTCAATTCTTAGTTTTTTTATGAAATGAATGAAAAGTCTCCAAGCAAAAATTTATGTGTCAACCCAAGGTTTGATGTATAAACTTTGAAAAACGGACTCTTTTGACATTTGTTGAGGAATGTGGTGATTATCTGAGTATTAGAAAGTATTGTTGTCATGTGTATTATATGTCGTTTGAGTAGTCATGTGTTAAATTATTACTTAGTAAAGAAGAAACCACTCAGAGGTTGGGGATGCCATTTTGAGGAAGCCAGCAAAGTTTTTCTGATTAGTACGGAACCTATCTATGACCAGATCACGAGAATCCACCGCCCCAAAGTTGTTTCTCCACTACTTTTGTCGGCCACAAAGAAGCTTGCGTCAATCAGAGAATCGGAATAACGCGGTGGTGAATATAGGCCCACGCGTTCACACCTATTACATATCTTGGTACACCCTTCAGCACCATGTTTTTCGAAAGTTCTACTATTAAATAGATCTAATATTATTTTTTGCTGGTACACTTGATTGTGCGTGTAATTATCATATAGCAAGGAAAAAACCACTTCTCAAAGGTCAGGGATGAAATTTCGAGGAAGCCAGCCAAGGTTTTTTTCTCAGCGAGCCCATGACCTAGATCACGAGCATCAACCACCCTAAAAATGTTTGTCGGTTTGTGCAATAATTGAATCCACTAGGACCAGTACTGATCTACACTATTCACTAATTTTGTCGGCCACAGAGAAGCTTTTGTCAATTGGACAGTCTGAATAACGCGGTGGTATCTGTTCTTAAAGTGAAAATAAGTCCATGTATTCACACCTTTAGACGTCTTGGTCCATCCTTAAGCACCAACATTTACCAGAGTACTAAAAACAGTCATGCATCTCTGTCCTCTGGTATAAGAATAATTCAACAAGAAGATCAAGTGGTGAACGAACTACTTGAAAACACTGTACCAAATCTTCAGCTAATACTCAGTTGCTGATTGTTAAACTCCATCATCTAATGGCTTCTTCATCAAAACCCAAAGGGATTTACCATGTGTTCTTGAGTTTCAGAGGCACGGATGTCCGCAACAACTTCCTTGGTCATCTCTACACAGCTCTTGACCTGAAAGGAATCTACACTTATGTTGATAGCGAGGAGCTTAGAAAAGGAGAGCAAATAGCATCAGCGCTTATGAAGGCGATCGAGGAATCACACATCGCGATCATCGTTTTCTCCGAGGATTACGCTTCCTCATGGTGGTGTTTGGAAGAGGTAGCAAAAATCA
The DNA here is from genome assembly GCA_001662345.2 of Metrosideros polymorpha var. glaberrima. NCBI lineage: Eukaryota > Viridiplantae > Streptophyta > Magnoliopsida > Myrtales > Myrtaceae > Metrosideros > Metrosideros polymorpha. The sequence continues at coordinate 10,421,320 of BCNH02000005.1, forward strand.
TGGAGTGCAAGGAGGAAAGAGACCTCATGGTCTTTCCGGTGTTTTACAAAGTGGAACCCAGAGAAGTGAGAACACCAAGAGAGAAGTACAGAAAAGCTATGCTTAAGCATGAGTCCAAGTTCGGGAAGGATTCAGAGGAAGTGAAGAGATGGAAGAAAGCTCTTTCCGATGCCGGTAGCTTGTCCGGGTGGCATTTGCAAGATGGGTAAGTGGAGTGGAGTTCATACTTTATGTAAAAGATCATTTTTACAAGTAAGCATAGAGATTGTTTGTAAAAATAAATAAATAATTCTACACACACGATTGTAAGTATACATATAGATACTTCATCTCAAGATTCCTAAAAATTGTTACGGGACTTCAGTTAAAATTAGTAATTTCATAGAAGAGTTGGTAAATCTAAGACTCAGTTAAGAATGAAAATTTGATAAATTAAAGAAAAATAAGTTTGGCAAGTAACTCAAACGAGAATTGACAACCCAAAATTGGTTGGTAAGTTAATGGGAAAAAAGTTGATAGGTCACTCTAATTAAGATTGGCAATCTCTAAAATTAGTTAGTAAATAACTCAAATAAGAGTTGGTAACTCTATAGAAAAGCTGGTAAATTAAAAGAACATAAGTCGCTACAGTGAAAGTTGGTAACCCAAAACTAGTAGGTAATTATTTAATACAACAAATGTTGGTAAGTGGGTAATTTCATATAAAAGTTAGTAAGTTCGAGGCCATAAGTTATGTAGATCAAGTGTGGTAAGTATAAAATTGGTAATTTGCAAATTATGAAAAAAAAAATAGGTGATTTAATAATATTGTTGGTAAGTTATTAACATGTTATGAAAAGGAAAAGTCGCCTCTCTTTTTTTCACTGACAATTTTTCGACATTTACCAACACTTATTAAAATTCATTGGCACAAAAAAAAAACCTACTGTTGGGCATGGAAGAATAGAATTTTGCCTTTGGCTTTTAGCAAGCCCTGTTTCGTTCGGACAAGGTCTACAGTTCTTTGTTTTGGATTCTTATTGCCCTCCTCAAAGTATAATAAAAGTTCTAAACGTTTTGAGTGGGCTATCCGAGTTCTTCACATTTTATTTTGGTCAATTAAGTTCTACAGATTTTCAATTTTGGTCAACCGAGTCATAAACTCATTACCAGCTGCATTTTTGGCTAACCATAGAGTAGACACGTGGCTTTTTCCCGTAATAAAAATTGACAAATGGACTTCATCGGCTGAAAGTTTTACCTGCTTATTTGAACAAAATAAAATGTCAAAAATTGATTGATCAATGGAAAAAATGTTAGATACGTGTTATTGCGCTTACCCCATATTTTGAAAGGAATAAGAAAGTTTGCAACGCTTGATACAGGATCATTAGTGTGTGCACACCATGTAAGGCAATGACAGGGTATTTTAATAGTTTTCGAATCGAAATCTTACCACCGTTCAAAGTCCTAAATTGCTCTTTTTGATTAAGTGAATAAATAAATCATATATAACTGTTCAAAAAGAAAAATAAGTAAATCGTCATGTATAAATCAAAAGAACATAAATCACTTGGATGACTAAATGTTGAACCTGAACTTGTTGTGATTGTTGTGGAGCTCTTGGAGTTCTAATTCGACTCGGTGGGGGGATACATTTTTGTTTTGGCTGTGATAATGTGAAAATGTAGCTATGTTATTGTTGACTCGTGATTGCTCATTATTTGCTTATTTAAATTGCTAACACGATGCCACAACTTCTTACTCTGTTTTGGTCAGAGATGAACCAAAGCTTATACAAAGAATTGTGAAGGAGATCTCCATTCACCTAGATCGAACACCTTTACATGTTGCTAAGCATCCTGTTGGGATAGATTCCCAAGTGGTTAAGCTGAAATCAATGGTAAACCTTGAGTCTGATGATGGTGTTCTCATGGTGGGATTATGGGGACAGGGAGGCATAGGAAAGACAGCTTTAGCAAAAGCCCTTTACAATACTATATATAGACAATTCCAGGGTTCGTGTTTTTTGGCAGATGTTCGAGAAGCTTCAAAAGATTGCAGGGATTTAGTTAGTTTGCAAAAAAAAATACTATCCGAAATATTATCGCGGAAAAGATTAGTAGTGTCCAATTTCCATGGAGGTATTAATCTACTACGAGATAGACTTTGTCACAAAAAAGTTCTCCTTATCCTTGATGATGTGGATGACCGGCGCCAATTAAATGCTTTAGCAGGAGAAGGCGAGTGGTTTGGTAATGGGAGTAGAATCATTGTTACTACAAGAGATAAACATTTGCTAACTTGTCATGGGATAGATCAAAATCATGTGTATGAAGTTAGAGCACTGGATGACAATGAAGCTCATGAGCTGCTTAGTAAGCATGCTTTTCCGACATACCAAAAATTGAATATCAGGACAGATCTAGTGAAGAGTGTTATGAATCATGCCAAAGGCCTTCCTTTAGCACTTGAGGTGCTAGGTTCCTTCTTATGTGGTAGAAGAGAAGATGAATGGGAAAGTACACTAGATAAAATTTCTACGGCTCCTAAAAAAGACATCAATGATGTGCTCAAAATAAGTTATGATGGACTAGAGGCAAATGAGAAAGAGATCTTTCTCCACATTGCCTGCTTCTTTAAGGGGTGGGATAGTGAGCACGTAAAGAACGTTCTCAACAGTTGCGATTTTAAGGCAGTAATAGGATTACAAATTCTCATTGAGAGGTCCTTGATAAGAATTGAACACAGAATCCTACAAATGCATTACTTGATTCAATTGATGGGTAGGGACATTGTGAACCAAGAATGTCGTGATGATCCCGGGAGACGCAGCAAACTATGGTTGTGTGACGATGTTCTTGATGTACTGTCACACAACATGGTAAGACTTGCAGATATGATCAAAATTCTGCTCCTTATCTTTTTTACTTTAATTACTGGACATGCATAACCTAAATAGTCTTGTATATACAGGGAGATTGCGTTGTAAAAGCCATAGTGTTGGAGCCACCTGAACCAACAGAGATATGTATCGGTCCTGATACTTTTATAAAAATGAGAAGATTGAGATTGCTCATCTTGCGCAATGTGAACAATTCTTTCCAAGGTCCTGTGTGTCTTCCTAATTGGCTAAGATGGTTCGAGTGGCCTGGTGCTCCATTTATTCCTGAATTTTCGTCTGGACCAAAGAAACTAGTTGGACTTGATATGAGTAACAGTGGTTTCACGGTTGTGGCAAAACAATTTAAGGTGAGCATTTACCTACATAGACCTTTTTATTATCTACTTCATTTGTGCATATACATACTAGTACCCAAAAGGAAGTGGCTGTCCTCTGATTTAGAAACCAATTATCTATTTGCTTTCAAAATGACCGTCACTACTTGACTTACAGATATATTTACGTGCAGCAAAATTGGCATTTGAAAATTAAGCGAAACCACTTTGTTAACAATATGTAATGGAAACATTTTGTTGATAAAATACAAAACACAAAGAAATTCATAAATATATGTGGAAAGAGAAAGATAACTCAAGATTTGAAATTTTTTTTATGAAGGTCATTGAATCATAAGAGAAAGATATATGGAAAGAGAAAGATATTTCAAGATTTAAAATTTGTTTGGATGGTTATTGCATCATAAGAAAATTCAAATTTTAATATGAAATATGTGAGAGATAAAATAGAATAACCAATTTCACGTATCTGTCCATGAGGATAATATTTGCAAAGTAAGTAATTGCAGATGATAAATGGAAAAAAAATTATAATCCTTTTGAAGTAGGAGATTTTAATAACAAATACTTTTTAAACTTAATACCTCTAAGATATAAGAGATCTAGTGGGGGCATACCGCTGGTTTCTCAATAGAAAGTCAGACCCAGATTTTGAAGTATATGAAAATTTTATTTTCTCCTGAATGTTTTTCAAAGTTGGCTTCATAGTCTTCGCAGGACTTCAAAAATAAATTAAAGTTTATTTTTATGCGCAATTACATTGTGATAGTAGTTATATCCTGCATTTATCTCTTATATAGTTAAAGCTAAAAGTAACAGAGTATTCATTCCTATGCTCGCAATTTAGCACTTAACTTTGCTTCTATAATTGTCACATGGCATAATTTTGTCACGTGGCACGTATTTGAATACTCATCACGTGCCACCTAACACTTCACTTTGCTTCTATAATTGTCACATGGCATAATTTTGTCACGTGGCACGTATTTGAATACTCATCATGTGCCACCTAACACTTCACTTTGCTTCTATGTTGCCACATAGCATGGCACATGGCATAGTTTTGTAATGTGGCCCACATCACCTGCTTGCCACGTGGCATACACTTTACAAGAGGTGACATAGTTTTACCCCAAACTAATTTTCTTCTGTTAATGGAGGCTAGATTTGGGTTAGGTGTACCGGTTTGGGATTTTTAGTGAGGCAAAAAGTAGTTTGGGGTAAATGTGTCATGAAGTATTAGTTTGATATTTTTGTTTCCTAACTATGAAAATCCTTAAAAGTGGCAACGGGATCGTACATATACCCTTTTTTGCCCTTTCAGAAAGTTTATTGAAGTTGGTTTCGCTGTTTTCGCAGGACTTCCACCAATTGAAGTACATTGACTTGAGTTACTGCGAGTCACTGGTTAGTATGCCCGATCTCTCATGTACTCCGAATCTCGAGGAATTGAATCTCATGCATTGCAAAAACTTGGTAGAAGCACACGAATCAATTGCATATCATGACAAGTTACAGATGTTAAAGTTGACGGGGTGCTCTGAACTTGGTGTGTTTCCCAAGGAGCTTAAGTCAAAACGTCTCCAAACTCTCTATCTTGATGGTTGCAAAAAATTTGAAAGGTTCCCTGATATTCCAAATGAACTCGAAGGCCTGAAAGAGCTTTGGTTATTAGGGACTGCTATTAAAGAACTTCCTGCATCAATAGAAAATCTTGTCTCTTTGGAGGGTCTGTTTTTAGGTAATTGCAAGAACTTGGTAAGCCTTCCATCTAGCATTTACAAGTTACAAAACCTTGAAGACTTGGGAATTCCGGGTTGCACAAATTTGATCAGGTTTCCAAAGTACGAGGATTTAGCTGATCCGCACATGGAGACTGGACTTTCAAATTTACGATCATTAAGACTAGAGGGATGTAATCTGTCCGAAGTAGAGTTTTTTGAGAACCTTTCCTGTTTTCCCTTCTTGAGACAATTAAGATTAACGGGAAACAATATTACTAGCCTTCCTACATCCCTCAATAAGCGTGCTCATTTGTCCCATTTGATTGTTGAAAATTGCCATCAATTAGAGGAGATTCCCGAGCTTCCTCCAAGTTTCAGATGTCTTTGGGCGGACGGCTGCGAATCTCTGAAAAATAGTGGAGATGTAACTTCACTTCATGATTTTGTCCGTAGAGGGTTGACCATGGCTGATATCTACTCAAGTGGCCAGGTTAGATTCTCTCTCTCTAACACACATACATCGATGTGGAGTATAAGCTGGATCTATTGTGTGCTTGTATTGTGCAAAAACAGAAAATGCAAGATTGGAGGCTTAAGAAAAGCAAAGAAATATGAAGTGATTCTGCACGTGTATGCATGTAATGAAGTTGGCTACTGTTCTTTTATAGAATGATTTCTATTACATGAGACTCATAAGTTAATGCAAGTCAGCATTAATGGATAATTTATAGAGCTCTAGTTTGAAGTGGAATTCACTCGAATTACTTACTAAACTCTAATTGCAAAATTATTCTATTGAGGTGCTAATAACAAATTTGGGTACTTTCTAACAGTTTCCTTATAATTGAAATTCATAACAGATGCCTGATACATTCATAATTATTCTCTCTGGAGGAGAGATGCCAGAGTGGGTCTTCCCTATTGAAGATGGTTCCATATCTTTCATGGCTTCAAAGGATTTGTATGACAAGTTTCTTGCATTGGCTCTCTGTTTAGTTCTTTGTAATGATGCATTGTCCGAGAATATTGAGGTTGTATCACATGTTAATGGCAAAAGGCTGGATCACTTGGTAAACTACTCATATGTGACGGAATTGGATCAAATCTCGCTCGAGTATCTCCTGCCATGTGAGCTGTGGGGAGAAGTCGATTTTAGTAAAATTGATGGGAGTTATGTACGGTTTAGCAGTACTGTATCAACTAGAGGAGTGAAAAAGTGGGGATTTCGAATACTATGCAAGCCACTAGAGGATGATTTAAAGGTTGTACTTCAAGAAAATAAACTAATGGATCTAGCCTTACTCTACGAGGTTTGTCATGGATCAACAGATTCAGAAGCTGAGGGTTCACTTATGCACGAAGATCGTTCAATCAAAACAGATCTACACAAGGACTTGCAAGATTGTCAAATGAGTACTAAGAACCATAGTCAAGTAGTATCAAAGAGAAGTCATAAGCTTATTCTCCCACAAGGCATGCGAACGACTTCCAATTCGATCGGCAGAGATGAGTATGGTGGTGTTGGTTTGCAGCTTTTGTTGTTAGAATGATCGAGAAACTTGCTAAGGAAGCAATTCATAGGTAAGTGAAATCGTCGATCTTGATTACAATGCCTTCATTTTTCTTGTTCTCCTCGTTTTCTTTTCTTAAACACCTTGTAGCATGCTGTTAACTTTGCCAGCGACAACGATGGAAATGAACGATGGAAATGATCAGCCTTGTACAGACCTCGACATGGAAAGAGAAATTGAGTTCGACCAAGAAAGCATGCAAAGGTTGTGGCTGGAGAGTTACACGAGTCTTGGGCGATTAAAATTTCGTGTGTAGAGAGTGCATATCATGCGAAGAAAAGTCAAACAACAAGATCATAAGTACAATATATCTTTTCTTTTTGGTTAAATACCCTTTTCTCCGGCATTGGCAAACTTCGAGCTCCACCGACGCCACTGTCAGCATCACGACTGATCATCTTCCGTCAGACACCAGCGAGCTATGACGAACAGAAGAATTTTGTCTTCCTGAACCAGAGTCCCTAGCAAACCGATCGTGATGGAGACTGGCGAGCAGAGGCGACGGACTACCACCACCGACCGAAGCCATGGAAACTGATGACGTACCTTTGGGTGAACGATTCTCTCCTAAGGTTCTAGGCTTAATGCAGCTTGCTATAAATCAGATAGCGCCTGGGACATCCGAATTGTATTAATACTTGAGCTGGATTTTGAATTCAATTCGTTTGGTGCTACGGTTGCTTGGGACTTGGAAAATGTGTCGTTGAATTTGTTCGAGAGACGATGAATAAGTGCTTCTTCGTAAGTTCAGTCTGCGCATGCTTGGTAGTGAATTCATTGGTAATCGATGTTACACGCTCAAAATCAGTAACACTCCCTAGAAGTTATAACTTTTCTTTCTTTCTTTTCATAGAAAGAAGTAGGTGAAGTCGAGGTTCAAAGGAAAAGAAGCGAGGCAGAGTGAAAGAAAGGGAAGTAGGGTGTACATGGGTTGGTTTAGTCCTCTTTTTAGGCAAAAAACTGAGCCAATCCCGGTGCTGTAAGGTTGGGAACTCCCTAATGCGGAACCAGGCATTGAAGCGGGCAACCATGCGCATTGAACGGGTAAAGGACACCAAAAGTGCCAAAACTTGTGTACGCCGCTCACTTTAGTGCCAAAACTTTTTTTCGGATCACTTAAGTACCAAAAAAATTTTCTAGATCACTTAAGTGCCAAAATAAATAAATAAAACAAACACTTAAGTGCCAAAAACTTCTCTGATTTTGGCACTTAAGTGATAAAAAAAAAATTTAGCACCTAAGTGATTCGAAAAAAGTTTTGGTACTAAAGTAAGCGTTATACACAAGTTTTGAAACTTCTGACGTACTTTTGGAGAGAGAGAGATATTTGGGTGTTTTTGAGGTGTCTAGGGATGTGGATGTGCAATGCGTCATAGGTTTTCCAGGACAATTGAACGGTGAGAAGAGGCAAGACCTTAAGGAATGAAGAAGTGAGATGGCAAGCCACTCGGAAAGGTTGCTTGACAGTAGAGTCCTTTTACCACTCGTTGACTTTGGCAACTAGAAGAATTGAAAACTAAATTTACTTGGAGCGTGAGAGTAGTATGAACGTCATTTGTGCCCCTGGATAACTGGTTGGATGATGGAGTTTGACAATCTACAGACAGAAAAAGAAAAAAAGGATAAAATATTAAAATAATAAAAAAAAATTATGAAAGACGAAAATACCCTTGAAGTTAAGCCTTTATTTGAGAAAATGAAGGCATTTCATGTCTTATAAAAGTTGGTAATTTCACAACCATTGGTAATTTCAAACAATCAAATAAACAATGGTGAAAAGATTCAAAACGAGAGTTGGTAATTCCCTATAAGAGTTTTTTAACCCCAAAAAAAATTCCCTATAAGAGTTAGTGAATTTAACACATTAGTAAGCTCCACACATTAATGTCGGTGAATTAATAAAATCGTTTGAAACAATCAAATAAATGTTATTAACTCACTTAAAAACAAATTAGTAAAACTATTAGTAGTTGATGACTTAATCCATGAAAAGTTGGTAAATTATTCAAATCAAGACCGGTAATTTCTCATATGTCGGTGACCTGGCATTTTACCTCGAAAACTCTATTGATTGCGAGATAGCCATATCTACTAGAACATCATTGTAATGGTATGTCCCAAGTAATAGATTGAATGAACCATTTTGATACACGACTTAGATGGGTTTGGTTCAGCTTTCCCAATTAGCTTTGGGCGTCTAAAGCTCTTGAGGAAAAATTGAGATGTTTGGCAAATTTTTTTGGGGACCCTTTTGTCCAAATGTTTGCACTGGCAAAGCTATTACATATTCAGAATGCTATTGTGAGAGTTTAATGACTTTCTTTCTTTTCAATATTGCCCTCACTAATAATTATGTGTTCCACTTTTGCCCTAAAAAAGTACCGTTCATCTTCTTCGACCATCGTCTTTCATCTTCTCAGAAGCCCCTCATTTCGATCAAAGTGGAGGAGTTCCACGGCAGAGATTCAGATTCCCATCGCCACTTGCACTCCTACTCCTTCTCATCCTCGTCATCTTCTTCGTCATCGTCAATTGCGCTAGGGTTCATGAGAGAAGGGTGAACGGGAGGTCTGAATTGGACGATCCATTTCGTGCTGGTGTTTGTGCTCGCCAGAGGGAGGTTCGACAGCGATTGCTGTTTCGGCTGAGGGAGCAAAGAGAAGAGTCTGGAGGAGGATCCAAAGGCGACCGGAGCAAGAGACTTGGAGCTTCCTTCATCGGAGGGGACGGTTTTGAGGGTCAGAGCGAGAGGGAGAAGAAGTTAGGTTTTGCTTGGGTTGGGGGAGGGAGGAGAAGAGAGAAGCGGAGGAAGAATAAGATGATTTCGGAGGAGGTGGTTTTAGAAGGAGACGAGAGAGATGTCAAGTGAGAGTGGGGTTCGTCGCGATGATCTTCTTTGTCGGAGTTAACCACCAACGACTCCATGGGAGGAGGAGGAGGAGAGAAGCCGTTCGTTTTTCTTTATTGGTTTTTTTTTTTTTTTTGCCATTTCAAATTACTTTGCAAACAATTACACCAAAAGTCACTAACCCTATTTGCTTTGAGCAAAATACACTTGAGTCATTTCCCCAAAGCTCAACCAAAGGCACCCTTCCTTTTGAATTGGAAAATGCAGTATGCAGTCCTTCGATTGCAAAAATAAGTGTGCAATAGTCTCGTGATATTGCTTACATACAGAGGAAGCAGGGGAAGCGGGAAGGTACCATCTTTCTTCGAAATAAGTGCTCAATTAAAATCGTAATTTAGCTTGATGTAAGATTTGTCTGACTAGACGAAAATATTTCACCGACTGGGTGAGGAATTTGAGAATTGTTCTCAATTAAAAAAAAATCGGGTATGTACTGGATGAAAATATGCCAAAATCTTTTCCTAAGGATGGGACCCAAGAGGAACGTGTCACTTATGATAAGTGGCATGATGATGACTTAAAAGTTAGGTCATATATACTTGCTTCGATGAATAATGAATTTCAAAAGAAGTATGAAAATATGGAAGATGCTAGGTCGATCATCTTGCACTTAAAAGAATATTTTGATGAGAATGGTCGAACCTCTAAATATGAGATATCTAAGGCATTGTACCGTATGAGGATGGCTGAGGGTTCATCAGTTAATAATCATGCTTTGAAAATGATTTGGCACATTGAAGAGTTGGCTAGGCTAAATCTTGTAATGGACAACGAGTTAGCTGTGGATTTGATCCTCCAATCTTTGCTCGATTCCTTCTCTAGTTTTGTCCAAAACTTCCACATGCATAAGATGGAGAAAACTCTTGCTGAATTACATAGTATGCTAATAGTTTATGAGAAGGAAATGCACAACACGAGGCCCAATATAGTGGCCATGGCTAAGGCTTCTTCTTCAAAGAGTATGACTATTTTGAAGAAGAAATGGAAGAAGCCTATGAAAACTGTTGTGCAACCAAAGCCCAAGGTTGATAAAGGGAAATGTCATTACTATGGTGTCAAGGGGCACTGGAGGAGGAACTATAAGAAGTACCTCGCGAGCTTGAAGGTCAAGCCCAAGGACCAACCTTGCGAAGGTATGGTGTCTATGCTTATTGAGACTAATCTTATGGTTAGTGCTGAATCTAGCTTATGGGTTCTAGATTATGCTGCAACTTCACATATTTGCATGTCTTTGTAGAATCTGGAAAAAAGCAGGATGCTAGGGAGAAATGAGATTGTCTTGACATTTGCAAATGGAGCAAGGGTTGCTACATTAACTATATGGACTTTTCGTTTATGTTTACCCTCTGGACATGTATTGGTTTTAAAGAATTGTTTGCATTATGAGAATGATGTTAGGAACATCATCTCTATACCTCGTTTGAGTAAAGAGAATTATGAATTTTCTTTTGTTGATGATATATGTTCTATTTATTCTAATAGAAGATGTGTTGGTTCTGGTTTATTAACCAATAATCTTTATACCATTACAATGTCCAGTAATGCAATTACCAATGTCAATAAGCAAAATAACGATATAAATGCCATAAGTAATAAACGCTCTAGAGATAGTCCAAATACAAAGTATGTTTGGCATCTTCGTTTAGGTCATATTAGAGAAGACAGAATCGACAAGTTGAGTAACGATGGGTATATTGATCCATCCAAGTTTCAACAATACTCGACCTGTGAGGCATGTCTTCAAGGAAAAATGACCAAAGCGCCCTTTGTAAAACATAGTGTGCGAGCTGCTGACATACTGGGATTGATACATAAAAATGTATGTAGACCATTTAATGAAACTGCTAGAGGTGGCTATTCTTACTTCATTATCTTTACTGATGATCAGTCATGGTATGGTTATTTATACTTAGTGAAGCATAAATCTAAATCCTTTGAAAATTTCAAGGAATTTAGGGCTGAAGTTGAGAAACAAACTGGAAAGTCTATTAAGGGTCTTCGATCTGATCGAGGAGGTGAATACCTTAGTACTGAATTCCTGGACTATCTTAAAGATAATGGCATTTTATCACAATGGACACCTCCTACGACTCCAAAGCACAATGGTGTATCTGAACGAAGAAATCGCACTTTATTAGATATGGTGCGATCTATGATGAGTTACACCGATTTACCTATATTCCTTTGGGGATATGCCTTTGAGACAGCTGCGTATTTACTTAATAGAGTGCCATCCAAATCTATTCCAACTATGCCCTATGAGATATGGCATAGTAGGAAATCAAGTCTTAATCATATTAAGATTTGAGGTTGTCCAACTTTCATCAAGAAGCTAAAAACTGATAAATTGGAGACTAAATCTGAACAAGGTCGCTTCATTAGATATCCAAAAGAGACTCTTTGATATTATTTCTATTTTCACTCTGACCAAAGAGTTTCGGTCAGTAGGCATGCTTCTTTTTTGAAGAATCAGTTCGTCCAGGAAGGTGGTGCTGGGCGGAAAATAGTCTTACAAGAAGAAAATAATGAAGTACGAAACAACCAAGTTTAGACACCAATATCTGATTCAGTGGGAGCTTCTGATACACAACTTCTTAGGAGGAGTGCGAGAACGTCTCGTCTACCTATTCGTTATAGGCACTTGGTTGAAAATATTGAACCTCTATTCATTGTGAATGATAATGATCAACCTAGCAATCCTAATACCTATGAGGAGGTAATGTCGGACATCGATTCTAGTAAATGGCTAGAAGCCATGAAATCCGAAATGGATTCAATGTATTCCAACGAAATTTGGACTTTGGTTGACCTGCCTGATGGTATTGTACCAATTGGCTGCAAATGGATCTTCAAGAGGAAGATGAACGCTAAAGGTCAAGTTGGAACTTACAAAGCACGGTTGGTGGCAAAAGGATATCGTAAATAAGAAGGGATCGATTATGACGAAACTTTCTCACCTGTAGCCATGTTAAAATCAATTCGAATCATGTTGACTATAGCTGCACACCTTGATTATGAGATATTCCAAATGGATGTCAAAATGGCTTTTCTAAATGGTTTTCTCGAGGAGGACATCTATATGGAACAATCACGGGGTTTTGAATCCAATGGTGAAAGTCAAAAGGTGTGTAGGCTTAAGAGATCCATTTATGGACTCAAACAAGCCTCCAGAAGTTGGAACATCCATTTTTATGAAGTAATCAAATCGTTTGGCTTCATTAAAAACCCGGATGAACCTTGTGTCTACAAGAAGGTCAATGGGAGTGCAATTGCGTTTCTAGTTCTATATGTCGATGATATACTTTTGCTTGGAAATGATGTACCAATGATATCATCAATCAAACTATTCTTGTCACATAAATTCTCCATGAAAGATTTAGGAGAGGCAACATATATTTTAGATATCAAGATCTATAGAGATAGATCAAGATGATTGATTGGTCTCTCACAGTCTACATACATAGACAAAGTGTTAACATGTTTTAACATGCAAAGTTCCAAAAGAGGATTATTGCCTTTTAGGCATGAAATCCGTCTTTCCAAGGAGATGTGTCCCAACACTCTTGAAGAAAGAGAGCGAATGGCGAAGATACCTTACGCATCTGCTATTGAAAGCATAATGTATGCTATGCTATGTACAAGACCTGATATTGCACATGTTATAAGTTTTACTAGTAGATATCAGTCTGATCCAGGGGAAGAGCACTGGACAGCAGTCAAGAATATCCTTAAGTACTTGCGAAGGACTAAGGATTTATTCTTAATATACGGAGAATGAGAGTTTAAGGTTGAAGCTTATACTTATTCCGATTTTCAATCGGATCCTAATGACTATAAGTCTACATCTAGGTTTGTCTTTACACTTAATGGTGGTGCAGTTAGTTGGAAGAATTCCAAACAAAATATAACTGCTGATTCTACCACCGAGGCAGAGTATGTAGCTGCTTCTGAAGCGGCAAAGGAAGCCGCTTGGATGAAGAAGTTCATTTCTGAACTTGGAGTAGTTCCTTCCATTGAGCAACCAATTACATTATTTTGTGACAACAATGGGGCAATTGCTCAAGCTAAAGAACCAAGGTCGCACCAGAAGTCCAAGCACATTGAGAGACGCTTCCATCTCATCAGAGAAATTGTTGGGAGAGGTGATATTGCCTTGCAAAAAATTGCCTCAGTGGATAACGTGGCAGAACCCTTTACTAAGGCCTTACCTTGATCGTCTTTTGAAAGACACATTGACAAAATGGGTTTGAGGTTCCAAACAAGTTGGCTTTAGTGCAAATGGGAGATTGTTGGATATATGCCCTAAAGCAACAATGTAATAGTTACATGTTAGGGATTTCAGTTGTACTTTCTTATTATTTAATTAATGGCAAAGACATATTCATGCATTTGTCCAATTATTTTATATATATGAATGATTCCATAAGATCAGTTGTGACGGACCTATTCTTAAGACGTTAAGAATATGTGTGACGGGTTCACAGTTAAATTGAACCTTTAAACAGTTCCCGGTTGATGGATCATTAAGTGGATATTAATGATCTTATTGAGACTGGTGTGTTCGTAACTTCACAATTAAGTATTGGATACTTAAGGGAATAACGAGTCACGAGTCATTGGGTATTATGATGCCCGAGTTAGAACACAGGGTGCTTATACAAAACAAGTTCACTGAATGTGACACGCATTGAACGATTAGCAACATGGAAGCTTTTAGCATGGTCAATGTCTTATTGTTCATGCTCTGGTCTTGTGTAAATAATCCTTAGACCTGAGGCACAGTATTGACTTGTGTGTTGGATGGCTATGGTTCACAGGTGCGCATATTGACGGTTCGTTGATCCGTCTCTGTACTTGATGGTCATAGTTCATTCACACACGAAGTTAAACGTGTGCGCAAAATGGAATCTGTCTCCTTGTTACAAGCAAGGTACAATAATGATGTCCTATGTGATCTAATCGTGACACTGCATTAAAAATCATTAGCCAGGGTTGTAATTGAGAATAAATTGTTTATGTCTCGTATAAAGTGCATGTCGATTAAGTTTGTACATATGATCGAATTGGTGGCTTGACAAATATTTCGTGGTCTTTGTTCGATCAGGACATAATAAGATAGAGGGATTGAATTACACTATAACTAAAGTTGATGGGTTCATTATGTTCTTAAAGCATTCACACTGTCTGGGTAGCCATGACATATTGCTAGATGTCAATCATGACTTGTAAGACCTAGAAATTGATCGGGATAATCAATTCTCTCGAAATTACTAATGTGTTAGTGCAAGTCTTACTACCAGTTCAGTATTGAACCTAGGGATGTCACACACCATAACCAATTCAAGATAACGTTAAGCGAAAAGGACAATATTGCAAATATGTTTGCAATTACGGCAATCGAATTAAGTCGAACTGAAATTAAATTAAATGAGATTTTATTTAATTTTTTGTCAAAGACACACATGCATATGGTGCACATGCACACCCAAAATGGACGCATATTGATGTGCCCAAAAATGCACACATGTTAATATATATTTAGATATATATTTATATATATATGATATATATTTATAAAATTTAAAAAAAAAAAAAAGAGAAATGTGCATTAGTGCACATGGTCAACAATCGTTGCTGACCATGTGCGTTAACACAGTCAGCAATGGTTGCTGACGGTGTGCTTCTGCACACGATCAGTAGTTGCACGTTGGACACGATCAGAAACAACGGATCGTGGGCTCTGTGCGATCAGCAACTGTTGCTGATCGCACATAATTTACGATCAGCATCAGTTGTAATGAGTAATGAAAAATTCGCAAAAGTGTGTGCTGAAGAGAACTTGAGTGAAAAACAGTTTTCTCTCTTTTATGGTTGCCAAAAAAAAAATACGAGAAAGTACGGAGTCCACAAGATTGCTAGCACAATTGAAGTGGTGTTTTTCCGCAAGCTCGTTCTTCGCTTGTCGAAGATTGGTAGTGTGTGTGAACTAGAGGTCCGACATTTGTGGGACTTGAACTGAAGAACATCTGAACCAGTCGCTTTGGGCACACTACGAGAGGTAATTCAATTAACCCCGTTCGTAATTCCGATTTTTGATTGAAACGCACGAACGACGCCTCTGGAGATACGTGTATAGTTTTTATTTCTGCTGCGTTTATGTACTATTTATCTATGCACGTTACGTGAAAAGCCAACAGACATTTCATTCATGGCTTGAATAAATGCATAAGGACATGCATTGGTCCTACATACAGCATAGATAATACGAATTAACATAAATTTGATATTCACGTGTCTGATTCATGGCATAAGTTTCACCACAAAACATGGATGACTCCATGTAACCAATACTATTCAATGCATGCTGCAAATGATCGAGAAGTGGAGTCGATTCTATCATAACCTATTTTTCATATATTTTTACGTTATTTTCAAAAAGCTTATAGATACCTAATTTTTTTTAGCAAAGGTTTGACTTAAATTGACTGAGAATATTGCTTTATTGAAAATTCGATCCAAGGATATCATTTTATCGGACTTGTTAACAATTTTCCAACAATATCCAATTTGCCAAAGTCGAACGGTTGATTCTCAAGATATTGCAACTTTTAACGACAGTTGCCCAATCGGGAGGTGTCAATAATTGTAATTTGACCCGATTAACGATTTCATCTTAAATATCAAGTCACAAGTTTTCCAAAGCCCCAAGAATCACATTGATTGGATATTTAATGAAGAAAATATTTTAACTTTCCCACAACCATCTTGTTTAGGTCGATTTTTGGAAATTTAATTTGAGTCATGAGCTTTTATGTGGATGTGAAAATTGGGTCAATCAGACCTCAAATAAAAACTATATGCACAGTAATAGGGGCCAGTAACCCCTCCACCAAAGATAGGCTAGCACTTCGCGACGCTTGCTCATTGCTATTTAAGGCCTAAGGTGCCTATCCCTATGTGGGGCACAAATGGCCGTCGTCAAGCTTTCTAGCATTTTATGAGGGTTCTTCCTAACTTAGAACGTTTACATGGAGTTAATTAACAAATCTTGCCCAAAACAAATCAAATTGCCTCTATGAAGTTGTGTGACACTCCCTCTACTTAGTCAAAAATATCAAACCCCACAAAGTCTCTCCGTGGATTACAAGGCTTGAAATAATTGGCTTCAACGAATCAATTGGAATTTGAATCAAATCGATTTAGAGCTAGGTCTTCATTTCTAGGTACTAGGAGTATTGTCTTCTCCATCAATAACGTAAACTTCCTTTACAACACGATACATCCAAACTTGTTGATTTCGTCTAATTTCAATCTGTTCAACTTCTACACTTAGGTCCTTCCAAGCATATTGATGTATTCAAATTATTAAGGGAGAAGGACACTATGAGTGCCATAAGAGTGCCATAACTTTTTTTTTGCTCACTTAAATGCTATAACTTTTAAAAAAATGCTCACCTGAGTGCCATCGGTAATTTGGCCTACTGGAAAATCTGACGTGGCATTAAAAAAAGTTAAAACTGTGATATCTCGAAATTTCGACGTTAGAAATTAATCAAAGGACGATTGTCGATTTAATTCGGAAAAAGTATTTGATCGGATTTTTTTACGTTTTCGCATGGTCAAGGCAATGAAATGGAATTCGATGGATTGTTAATCACAAATTTCAAGCCGATGAAAAGTTTAGGACGTTTGGTTATCGATATCTCAAAATTTATCGGTAAACCCTAAATTTTCAGAAAAGAGACAGTAAGCCGAAAATTTAGGATCGGAGAAACGTTTTGGACTGGACACGAACCATCGGACCTATTTTTTATTATTTCCGGATTTCAAGAGGCCTGATAATAGAAAATGACCGTTTTGCCCCCGAAAGCCCATTTTGGCCCAAAATGAAGAACCCATTGGATATCAAGCCCATTAAGCCCGCAAAAATTCAAGCCAAGCCCACGTGAATATTACCGAATGAATAGTGCCAAATTGAGAAAAGACCATTTTGCCCCTTCTAGAAAATTAGATATTTTGAAGATGCATTTATGATCTTAAGACAAGATCATTAAATGATTGCAAGTGGCTTCTTCTCCTTCTTCTTTCTTCTTGTCTTTTTCTTTCTTTGATCAATTATTGCTCTAGTTGTCTTGATTTTTCAAGAAGACAAGATAAGATAATTTTGGAGTTGCATTAATGAGGGCAATAATGCAAAGACTTTCAAGACAACTCTCTCTCTCACTTTTTCACTTTCTCACTTTCACTCACTCACTCTCACTCTTACTTTCTTTCTTTCCTTTCTTCTCAAATTCGTAGCTCTGCCCCCCCCCCCCCTCCTCCTCCATTTCACCCTTTTTTCCTTCTTGTTTCACACCCCTCATCTTGCCGTCGTGCTACCCAAGCATGCCTTGAAGCCATGCCCTTGCCACCGACGTTTAGGCCGTTGTCGCCAAGCCATTCCGCCGCGCCGAGCCTGTACCGAACCGCCGTCCGAATGCCGCACCGTGCCGAGTCGAGCCACCATTAATACCCATTTTTCGTCTACACATCGTCGCCGAGACACCACCACCATCATCTTCGCGTCGTCGCTGTTAAACGATGAGTTAACTCCCTAATCCTTGATTAGGTTGTTGATTACACTTAGGGTTAGTTTAAGGTGCAAATTAGACTTTTAACTATGATTACATTAATTAACTAGGGTTAGTTTAGTTAAACTATGGTTGGGCTAAGTTAACCATGGTGGTTAAGTTAACCTTGGTTAGGTTAGTTAACCATAGTTGGGTTAGCTAACCATGATTAGGTTAATTGACCATGGTTGGGTTAATTTTTCTATATATATTTTAGTAGGTTTTTAAGATGATGTTTGCCTTGGATAAATAATGGTATCATGAATTGAGAGTTTATAATAGAAAGAATGCAATTTGGCATGAAAATGGAAATTGATGTGGTGCCATGCTTAAATGCTGAGTTTTATGTTTTGAAACCATTTATTTGACTTGAAAAGTGAGGCACGTGGAGTTTGGCATGAAAAGCATATTCGTGTAATCAAGTGTAATTTATGTATTGCATTTTTCGCGGGAAAATGGCAATGAGCATGACATATGGCATGAGCATGTATCGTGAATGCATTGACAAAAAGAAAGAAAGAAATGAGATTTAAATGCCTGTGTGCTCGTGTGATCACAAAGTATACGAACCTTCAATGGTGATTGGGGACGATGTCCAATTTTATCGTTGATATTATTGGACGCCCGGCGGGGGTTCGAATGATGGATCGCGGTGCCCTTTGAGGCCGAACCGATTCTCCTTTATGGAACACCATCTGCCTGCTGGGGAGGTCGGGGTGGGGCTGCACCTCGATCGACCAGGAGGAGATGTTGCCGTGCCCGATGGGGCGGGATGATGCCGGGTCATGCCAGAAGACCGCCAACCTTCGGGTTATGCCGTGGCCCGAAGTGGTCGAGAACCGCCAACCTTGGGGTTGTGCCATGCCTGAGAGCAGGCGTAATCACTAGGCATAAAATTGGACTACGCTTGGAAACATTGCGTGTGTAAGATGATGATATGCGTGTCCTTATTGCCTTGTTTGATGCATCGTTTATATAATGCTGTGATTGATAACGTGCAGGGCGTGTGCATGTGCCAAGGCAAGGTAAGAATGCTTGTGAATTGTCTATTGATTGGTGAGAGTCACCGAACTTGATATAGATTGTTTAGAGTGAGAGTCGCTCGCTATTAATCTGCCATTGACGTCGAGTTGCATGTTTAGGGTATGCTCTGGGTGAATTGGCACCCTGCGCAAGGCTTAGGTTGTTAACTTGCTGAGATTTTTATCTCACTAGTTGTTGTTAACCACTTTTCAGGACCGTAAAATGGAAAGTCGACAGGTGCGGTTCAAGGTGCCCTCGCATAGACAAGTTTAAGTTAACCAGACCCCTGGTCTCTTTTTGTTGGTCTTATTAGGAAGTGGCCCGGAAATGAGGGCTTGTAAATATAAACTTCCTAGGGTTAACATGGATATAAATAAAGTGCGAGTTTTGTTAATGAAGTTTGTTCTGCTGTTTTTCCTACTATCCCTGCTATTGTGTGTTGTCGGATGTTTGTTATTCGTTTCCGCATGCTTAATTTGAAAGATAAAATGAATGGGTCGTCAACACGTCCTGGGACGTCGCATTTATTAATGACCCAAAGGAAAAGTGATAAGGATGGTCGTGCGCTCAAGGGGTCGGGGCATGACAAAAACCATTCGACATGGCTTGCAAGCAAGTTGAAGTCAGCATTTGCACTACTAAACGACGTCATCTCACTTCAACCAATTGGGGCCAAATCCAAATTGGGGTCTTTAAGAACACTAACCCTAGCCGAATCGACAATTTTCAATTTTTCCAATTGGGGCTAATTATCTCATCAAATTCGCAATGGAGAGCAGAAGCAAGAGAAGCAGCTCAGGAATTTATGAAGAAAAGCAAGATGAAAGTCATTGTTTTTGCTCTTGTGGGCTGTGAAATCGAACAAGAATAGCGTGGACGAGAGATAATCCCAAGAGAAAGTTCCATGGATGCGCCAAGTATAGAGAAGACTTCAATTGTGAATACTTTAGGTGGGTTGACGCAAAATATTCGCACCGAGCAACGGAGGTGATCTTGGAGCTACTTGAAGGACGATTTGAATGTCAACCGGTATTGACAGATGAGTCGGACGATGCCGACTCAATGCAAGCTGAAATCAAGGGTCTAGAATCTTTAGTGATCCATTTGAAGAAGGAAGTTTCAAGGATGAAATTTCAAAGAGATATTTATAGAGTATTGTTGCTTGTTTTGTTGTTGTCAGGTTAGGTCTGGTTTGTAGTTGTAAGTAACCTCAGTAATAAGAAGAAGCTACTGAGTTTACCATAGTTGAAGAACAATGAAATGTATTGTTGTATTTTGAGCAATGAATGTTAGTTGTTGCAATGTTAAAAACATTGGTCGATTCGGAATGTTGAATGGGATGTTTTTTTTTTTTTGGTAAGATGTTGAATGGAATGTTGTTACTCGTGGCAATTCTATGTATGTGGGTTGAATGACCTGGGTTTATGATTACTTGACTGAGTTGAATGTCTATTTATGGTCAATTTGGTGGAGATGCTTGCATTATTGTTGGTTGCGTTGTGGCCATATGTGGTCGATTTGGTTGAAAATGATGTTTTATGATGCGAATGTGTTGGTTGCATTGAATTGTCGTAATCGAATGGTGTTTTATGATGTAATTTGTGCTGCAATTTCTGCAGCAAGAACACAGCTTATCCAGCATTTTCTGGTTGGAGTTGTTTATTATGCGTAGGTTTTGAAGGACAATAGAAGTTTCAATAAGTTTACGAATGACCGTTTAAATGCCACAAATTTTTTTAAGTGAACACTTAGGTTCATTGACTTTTTAAAAGTGGCCACTTAGGTTCCTCAACTTTTTAATAAGTAAATCTGTTAGTTTCACTTTCTTAAACACGTAATAGGTTAAACGCATGGTGTTTTACATTATTATCATACTGTAACCAAAATCATGTTCTCTTACGATGTTCTTACATTCAGACCGAACAACAATGCTGCTTAAAACATCACTAGCCAAAATGCAGCAATAAATCAAATGTAACATTGCTGCTAAACACATCACCAGCAAAAAATGCAGCAGTAAAACACCTTCCACAGCCTAACAACATTGACATTGATACCTAACAACAGA
>BCNH02000005.1:10442755-10480073 GCA_001662345.2 Metrosideros polymorpha var. glaberrima
AATGTTTAGAAGACAAAGCTAGATAGATATTTTGTGCCATCATTGCAATCTTGGAGAATAAGTTGCAAGCTTAGACTTTTGTAAGGAAGAAGCCAAAATAGGATTAGAAATCTTCCACTTTCTCTCTCCTTCTCTTCCTTCTTTATTTTTGTCTTACTCCAATTAATAAGATTTGAAGTCCATATGAGGAATTGGATAAGATTTGGAGTCCATAGGCTTAATTGAATAAGTTTTGGAGTTGCATTAATTAAAAGTGATGATGAAGATTGACCTTGGGGTAAACCTCTCTTATCTAACCTCTCACTTCTTCTCCTTCTTTCCCTCATTTCCCTCACCTTGGCCGAACCCCCGTCTCTCCATCGTACACTCTCATTTTCCTCTCTATTATCATCTTTTGCCTTCCCAAATCTCGCCCGTCTTTCATTCATTGAAGCGTGGATCCCCGACGCGTCTCAAGAAAGTAAAGGATTCAAGCATCTCTCCTGAATTGAAGGCGAGTTATCTCGCCATTTCAATTCTTTTCAACCGATTATGTTATGGCTAAAGACGTAACTTGAATATGCACGTTGAGCTTAAAAATGGATAGTAATTATATTTTGTCTGAGATTGATGATATTTGTTCAGAAATGGAGTAGTTGCGATGATGGGATCATTCGTCGGTTATATGTTGGAGGAATTGTATTGTTATATCGAGACGGTATTGTGGTCGGAAACCGAATGAGGTAAAGTTCGGGTCTTATTGGCTTTGAGATGTAAAAATACTGAATTACGTTGTTCCAGCGCGATGACAATGAAGTCGTGGAATGAATTGTGGTACGTGGAAAGAAAAATGAATAGTGCCGATGAATAGTGCACATGAATAGTGTTAGTGAATAGTGCATGTGAATTAACCGGACTGATATGAGGATTGATGGTTCAATCATGTTCAGCCGAATTAGTGTTACACTTTTATCGCATTGTGATGGTTAATTGTGGAATTTAGTATGGCACATTACTACATTTACATTCATGTGCATTCATTGAGCGTGGTAACAGTGAGGATAGTCGAACAATGATTGTATCGACTATGCCCCGTGGGAGCTAGCGAGGGAAATCGAGATACCTACTGCTTAGTGGTCTGCAGATGCATATTGCTTAGTGGTCTGTAGGATATAACCTCGTGGAGTAGGAGACAAGATGCCTACTGCTGTGTGGTCTACAGATGTCTGTTGCTTAGTGGTCTACAGATAATCGATTCATAAAGAAATCAATAGCGATATTAATGAAACTGATCGATTCTTATAAACTGATGGTTACAATTGAGAGTTGTACACATGGGGGAATTCACTACATGCATATCATTAGTATGGGCTAACGATCATCATTCTGCATATCGTTAGTATGGATTGACGATCATTACTTATATATTACAGTTGTACATATTTGTGGTAGTAATAGGTGGTGGGTCTTTTTCTATGATATGATTATTTGAATAGAAAGGTCATGGCTTGTTTGACTTGCTGAGTTTATCTCACTGTTGTTGAATTCCATGTTTTCAGACCGTTAATATGACGGATGGCCCTCAAGGTCGTAGTGCGGCAGCTTGGTGGTGGGCGTGGATATGACACTTTTATGTAGATGATGGTGGAAGTAGGTTAGACCATTACCGTCCTTGACGTCATTTCCTTGCATTTCTCTTTAGATGTAAATCTGTGAAACGCCCGAAGTAGGAAATAAATAAAAAGTTGTCGTGTTGTTTCTTTGACATCGATGTTTGTATATTGTCTTCTGCTTGCGTTTTAAATAAACTTGATAATTAAGCCGTTAGTTATGTGACACTCTGGGACGTCATGACTCGTGAAGGTATCGTCACAATGCGGATCCAGATCAAGAAGAGATTATCTATGCTGATTCTGGTGAGTCCCTAGTCTTTAGAAGAATTTTAAATATTGCTGAGGCGGAAGATGAATCGTGGCTTAGGCATAATATTTTTCATACTAAGTGCATTAGCGAAGGAAAATTATGTAGCATAATAATAGATATGGGAGCTGCAAGAATGTGGTGTCTACTACCATGGTAGAGACGTTGGGCCTGAAAATAGAAGATTATCCTCAACTATACAAGCTGTCGTGGCTTAGAAAAGGGAACAAGGTGAAGGTGAGCAAGAGGTGTCTTGTGCAGTTTTCGATTGGGAAAAGGTATGCTGATGAGATGTGGTGCAACGTGGTCCCAATGAATGCTTGTCATATTCTATTGGGGAGACCGTGGCAGTTCGACAGAAAGACACAGCATGATGGCTTCAGAAATACCTACACCTTTAAGAAGGATGGCCGAACCATTACCTTAGGTCCTATAGATTTGAGAAAGAAGGTGAAAAATAATATGTTGTCTAGGTCAGAGTTCCAAGAAGAGGCAGTGAACGCGCCTGAGCATTTTGCCGTTGTGGTGATGGAGCAGAATTCTAACGGTTCTAAAATTCCTACACAAGTTCTGCCATTGCTTGAGGGGTTTGCCGATGTCATACCAGAAGAGATGTCACTTGGGTTGCCATCCATGAGAGACATTTAGCATTGTATTGATTTCATTTTAGGAGCTGCTATTCCCAATAAGGCAGCTTACAGAATGAGCCCTAAAGAACATGAGGAGCTGCAGAGACAAGTGCGAGAGCTGTTAGAGAAAGGCGCAGTCCGAGAGAGCATGAGTCTTTGTGCAGTACCGACCTTATTGGTTCCTAAGAAGGATAGATCGTGGAGAATGTGCATAGATAGCAAAGCTGTCAACGAAATCACAGTCAAGTATCGATTTCCTATCCTACGATTTGATTGATCTGTTACATAGGGCGACTATCTTTTCGAAGATAGACTTGAGGAGTGGTTATCATTAGATTAGGGTGCAACTTAGAGATGAGTGGAAGACGGCGTTTAAGACTAGAGATGGTCTGTAATTGTGGATGGTGATATCTTTTGGGTTATCTAACGCGCCGAGCACTTTTATGAAACTGATAAATCAGGTTTTTCATCCTTTTATTGGTCAATTTATTGTCGTTTATTTCAATGATATTTTGCTTTATAGTGCTTCAATTGAGCAACACTTGCAGCACTTGAGAAGAGTATTTGAAGCCTTAACGGAGCAGAAATTGTATGCCAACACCAACAAATGTCACTTTTTAACTGATCATGTGACATTTTTGGGTTATATTGTGTCAAAGGAGGGCATTCAGATGGATCCAATTAAGATCAAGGCCATTACAAATTGGGAGATTCCGAGGAATATTCATGAGGTACATAGCTTTCATGGGTTAGCGTCCTTTTATCGGAGATTTGTTCAAGATTTCGGCACCATTATTACGCCTCTTACGGATTGTCTGAAGGGAGGCAGATTTATGTGGACCAAAGAGGCAGACACTGCGTTTCAACTGTTGAAGAAGAAGGAGACTGAAGACCCAATTTTAGTGCTTCCGAATTTTAATAAGGTTTTTTAGGTGCATTGTGATGTCTTAGGTGTTGGTACTGGGGGCGTCCTAAGCCAGAAAAATAAACCTATCGCGTTCTTCAGTGAGAAGTTGAATGAAGCGAAGAGAAGATATTCAACTTATGATAAGGAATTTTACGCCATAGTGAGGAGCTTGAAGCATTGGAGGCACTACCTTATTTCAAAAGAATTTATTTTGTATTCTGATCATAAGGCCTTGAAATATATTAATGGGCAGCATAAATTGAATGCTAGTCATGCAAAGTGAATGGAGTTTCTTCAGGCTTTCAATTTTGCCATTAAACATAAGGTCGGAGTGTTGAATAAGGTAGCAGATGCATTGAGCATGAGATATTCTCTGTTGTCTACGATGCAAGTGAGAGTTTTGGGCTTTGATTCTTTTAAGGATTTGTATGTTAATGATCCATATTTTGGAGATATTTGGAGGAAGTGCAAAACAGGGCCCTTTCAGCATTTTATTATTATTATTATTGAGGGTTTTCTTTTCAAAGGCAACAGGTTGTGTATCCCTCAGTGTTCTTTGAGGGAATCCATTATTACTAAGAGTAATGCAGGAGGTCTAGCTGGGCACTTCGAGGTAGATAAGATGATGGCCATGCTATGTGAGCATTTTTATTGGTCTCGAATGGAGCATGATGTTGCTCGGTTTGTAGAGAGGTGCATGGTATGTCATGTGGCAAAAATCAGAGGTATCAATGCTGGTTTATATATGCCTCTACCTGTCCCAGTTGCACCATGAGAAGATGTCAGCCTTGAGTTCGTCTTGGGATTGCCAAGAATAGAGTGGAATAAAGATTCCATGATAGTGGTTGTCAACATATTTTCGAAGATGGCGCACTTTATTCCCTGTAACAAGACCTTTGATGCTTCACAGGTCGCTCGTTTATTTTTGCAGGAGATTGTTAAGTTGCATGGGATTCTCAAATCTATAACCTCAAATCATGATGTGAAGTTTGTGAGTCACTTTTGGCGCACTCTTTGGAGGCACATGGGAATCGGATTGCAGTTTAGTTCCTTTCACCATCCCCAAACTGATGGGCAGATCGAAGTTGTCAACCGAAGCTTAGAGAACTTGCTGCAAAGTTTGGTTGGAGATAGCCCACGGCAATGGGACTTGATGTTACCTTAGGTAGAATTTGCCTACAACAAGTTACAAAATTGAACTACAGGCAAGAGTCCTTTCGAGATAGTCTATAGGCGTAATCCAATTACTCCTTTGGATCTCATGCTATTGCCAGTTCACAAGCAATTCAGTCCAGATGCAGATGAGCATGCCAAGCAGATCAAAGAGCTGCATTCACAGATTCATAACCAGATCAACAAGCAGAACATGAAGTATAAGCAGCGGGTGGATAGGCGTAGGAAAAGAGTCATCTTCAATGAGGGTGATCCAGTATGGATTCACCTCTCGAAGGAACGTTTTCCAGCTAGCAGGTTTGGCAAGTTGCAACCTAGAGCTGATGAACCATTCATGGTTCTTGAGCAAATTAATGGCAATGCTTATAAGATTAAGCTACCGGGTGAGTACAAGGTATCCAGGACTTTTAATGTAGCAAATTTGTCACCTTACCATACAGATGAGGAAGAACCTGAGGAGATTGATGTCAATGAAGATGAAGCAGATTCGAGGGCGAATCTTTTTCTTAGCAGAGGAGAATGATGCACTTAGGGTTGACAAACTCAGAATGGGCTAAAATTTGATCGGTTGCATGGAAACGAACCACTGGTCAAAACTCGCCGCTACGCTGTGACCGATGTCATTTTTTTTTGCGTTCAGAGTCGTTTTTGTTGGGTTTTTTAGTCATTTTTTGTAATTCCAGTGGCGTTTTCGTAATTTTGTGTTTCCTATGTTAATTAGGGTTAACACCGTATAAAAAGGTGTTAAGATTCCTAGTGGAGGCAGACTTCGATATATTTTATTGATTTTGATAATCGAACTTAAGAGAACAAATTGTTCCCCTTTTCTATTTCGATTCTTTTGCTTAGCCAAATTCTGTTGCGATTCGGCATTAGTCTAGTTCCAGATGGGACGATGAGCACGCCGTGATGACATATTTCCTGGAGTTTTGCAGCGGGATGAGGCATGGTTTCGTATCAGACCTCAATGTAATGATGGAGAATTCATACTCCGATGCATTCTTTTTTATCCTACTTGGTCAGTCTGTGGATGAACAGTGGGAGGAGTATATTACGTTGCTGTATGAGACCGTTGTCCTAGAACCAGCATTAGCACCAAAGCATGGCGTACTGGATTAATCAATCAAGTTTTCGACCAAAAAAAAAAAAATCAATCAGGTGACTATAAGACAACCATAAATAGTGTCTAGGGGTGGTTTTCCTTTTTCCACATGTATAAATATACGATTCAATAAAATGTTGAGCAAGTACCGAAACAGGAAAGGTTATTTAGGGTTCAATATGAGGGAGCTTGTAATTTTCATTGCATCTTTACATAGATCTCTTTCTCTCTCGATTAATTTCTCTCAAGTATAGAAAGCTGCCTGTGAAAGCATATAACTTAGTAAAAGGGGTAAAAAAAAAAAAAAAGCCAGTGTTCCATCGATTTGCACCAATTAGTCACGAACAATTTGTTTTTCTTTTTTTTAATTTCAGCTAGCAAGTCATCAAAAGAAATGAATAATGCGACTTTTACATACACAAAAAAGTCAAGAAATAGTTTTTTTTTCACCACATTAATTAGATTAATTAGATAGTGAAAAAATGGCTCTTCTATTGATTCATAGCTGAACAGGGTAAATTTAACTAAGTAATCATCTCTCGACATGTGTCACCAGACTCACCACTTTGTCTTCGTGTATATATTACATAGACAGAAAGATCCAAAAGTGTTCAACCTAGGGCTTAATTATTCGACAAGCTAATCTTGGCAAAACATCGGGTTGCTTTCATATTATAGGCACGCAACGGTGTTACCACTATCTAAAAAGCTGAACATGCATTGGTTCATAAAACAGTACGAATGTCATTTGTCATGCCTTTTCTCCACCTATCATCCATAGCCGCAACTTGTCTCATACCATATGGTGACCCCTTCACATATAGAAATATGAAACTTTTGTATGGGGGCGAAAACATTTTCTCCCGCAAAGGATTCATCTCTCTCAACTTTAAGCTCAACTTCTCTCTCCAGAAATGTTCTCATTTTGTGGTGTTTATTTAAGCATTGGAGGGCCAATCTGGATATAAATGTAGGAGGTCTTGACCCAATTGTTGGGCTGCAGATTGATTTCCCAGCGAAATTGTAGACCAAGCTCGTGGTTTCCAGCTCTAGCATCAACATTGGTGCCGTTTGTGGGAAACCGAGCAAATCCAGGTCGTTCATCTTATTAAGTTCCTGAAAATATACAGAACCAAACGTAGCTCTTCCCATCGTGTACTCATACAGAGTCCCATGCTCCTAATTTGGTTTCCCGGGCCGTGCATGCACCACATCCTCATGCCACGCTAGCTCCTCCACCAAACCGCCTCCATACAACATGCCTTATTAATACCTTCAGCAGTTCCCTGCTCCTCTTCCAATGTATGGTCATTTTGGCTACGATCATGCGCCAGCCTATACTCCTTTTGTTCACGAACCCCCCGTGTCACAGGAGCCTACTTTGAAATCTGATGCAGGTTTCATTAACTTAAACCAATTCTCCACCATGGAAAATAAGGTCGACATGCTCTTAGAGGTGTACCGACGGGGTCCATAGGTTTAAGTTGCTAATGGTTTTGCCTATGGAGGGGAGTCCGCAGTTTAGCCCGCGAGCTTAGGAAGTGGGTATGGAGGATGGCGAGAAGCTTCCATCTCCACGAAACTAGTGGATGATACTGTTGTAAATCTAAGGTTTATGGAAATGGAGTGTAAAAAGGGAGATGTTGTCTAGAGAATTGTTCATCCTAAGTTGTCGGCAACAAGCTCTTACCGTCATGTTCCTAAGTTCACTAAAGAGATACTGGTTGATCCTCTGTCAAAAGGGTTCAAATGACGCAATTTACACTGGCACGATTGCTTAGGAGATCCTCTAGATCACATTGAATTGTTTCGGGCTGCCATTATGCTGCATGCAGCACCGGCTGCAATCACGTATCGAGCCTTTCCGGCCACCTAACAAAGGCGGCTCGAATATGGTTTAGTGGATTGAAGCCGCGATCTGGCATCTGCTTTCGTCAACTAGGAGATACATTTATTACTCACTTTTCCAGCAGCCGACACTTCCAAAGAATGGGAAGTTCACTCCTAGCAATTAAGCAGCAGCTGAGAGAGTACTGGAAAGATTTCTCCATAGATTTAATGAAGTGGCCATTGAGATTCCAAACCTCCCCTCTAATGATGCCTTCCTAGTTGCCATAGTGGCGCTTCATACTTCTCCATTCTTGTTTTCTGTTAGCAAAAAGCGGCCCACCGCTCTATAAGAATTCTTAGCCCACGTGACCATCTCCACACTCATCTACTCCTGTTACGCAGGTGCATACACCAATAGTCCAACCGGCGGGAAAGAGAGTGAAGAAGCAAGTTTGGCCTTCACGTCTCAAAGAAGGGCTGAAATCCCAAACGCCACCGATTAAGGCCCAAGGCCAGATCCTGTTGGAGGTTACGGATCAAGGAATTTTACGTTGACCAGGTCGTCTGAAGACTCCTCCTAGATGCCGGCAGGATATGTCTCAATACTGCCATTTTCATAGAAACTATGGCCACCATATAGATGACTGCCATGAGATACTGAACGATTGATCCGCAGATGTGACATCCTCAATTTTCGACCAATGTACCAAGATCGAATTCGATGGATTTTAACCATGAATTCTAATTCGACAAAGGGTGTTGGACGTTTCGTTACTGATATTTCAAAGTTTATCGATAAATCCTAAATTTTCGGATAAGGGACAGTAAGCCAAAAATTGAGAACCAAAGAGACGTTACGAACTTGGCACGAATCGACGGACCTATTTTCTATTAAATTCGGCCATCAAGAGGCCCTATAATAGGAAATTACCGTTTTGCCCCCGAAAGCCCTTTTTGGCCCAAACGAAGAACCCATTGGATGTCAAGCCCATTAGACCCATTAAAATTCAAGCTCAAGCCCACGTGAATAGTGCTAAGCTCATGTGAATAGTGCAAGCCCGTATGAATAGTGCCAATGGTGGAAATTACCATTTTATCCTTCTTGAAAGTGGGATATTTTGAAGATAGCATTGATGGGCTAAAGACAAGATCATTAAAGGTTGCAAGAAGTCTTCTTCCTCTTTTCTTCCCCAAAAGTGACCGAATGCCCCTCCCCCCTTTACCTCTCTCTCTCTCTTGCTTTTCTTTCTCTTCCATTAATTAGCATAAAGTTGTCTTGAATTCAAGAAGACAAATTAGATATTTTGAAGTTGCATTTATAAGAGCAATGATGCAATCTTGGAGAGAAAGATTAGAAGCAAGACAACTCTCTCTCTCTCTCTCTCTCTCTCTCTCCTTTCCTCTCAAATTCGTAGCTCCCCTCCCTCTCGTTCATTTTCTCCATTTTTCCTTCTTGTTTTACCCCCCTCACCTTGCCACCGCACTATCCAAGATGTGCCTTGAAGCCATGCCCTTGTCGCCAACGTTTAGCCCGCCATCGCCGAGCCATGCCGCCACGCCGAGCCCGTACTGAACCGCCGTCCGCACGCCGCGCCAAGTCGAGCCGCCATTAATACTCATTTTCCGTTTATGTGCCATCGCCAAGCCACCACCACCGCCGCCTTCGCATCGTCGCCGTCGTTAAACGGTGAGTTAACTCCCTAATCCTTGAATATGTTGTTAATTGCACTTAGGTTTAGTTTAATTGACTATGGTTAGATTAGCTAACTAGGGTTAGTTTAGATAACCAAGGTTGGGTTAATTAACCATGGTTAGATTATGTTAATTAACCATGGTTGAGTCAGTTAATCATGATTAGGTTAATTAACCATGGTTAGATTAGGTTAATTAACCATGGTTGGGTTAGTTAACCACGGTTGAGTTGATTATCTTATTTATGGTTTTAAGATGAGAATTGCCTAGGAAAGGTAATGGTTTCATGTTTGATGATTTTTTAGTAGAAAAGAACGTACTTTTGGCATGAAAATGGTGATCAATGTGGTGTCGTGCTTATATACTGAGTTTCATGCATTGAAATAATCTAGTATGCTGAAAAGGTGAAGCACGGGAAGTTTGGCATGAAAAGAATGTTGATTTGATCACGTATGATTTATTCATTGCATTATTATGTGAGAAAATGGCAATGTGTTTGCTGTATGAGCACGATCATGGCATGAGCACGAATCATGTGGCATTGACTAGAAAAATAAGAAGAACTAAATTGGCATGCATGATTAAGGTGTTCGTGTGATCACAAAGTGTACGGACCCTCAATGGTGATTGGGGACGATGCCCAATTTTATTGCTGATATTATTGGACACCCGGTGGGGGTTTGGATGACGGATCGCAGTAGAGGTCGGACCCATTCTCCCTTATGGAATGCCGTCTGCCTGCGGGGGAGGTCGAGGTGGGGTCGCACCTCGATCGACCAGGAGGAGACGTTGCCGCGCCTGATGGTTTTGGGGCGATGCCCGGTCATGCCGGAAGACCGCCAACCTTCGGGTTATGCTGTGGCCCGAAGAAGTCAAGAACCGCTAACCTTCGAGTTGTGCCGTGCCCGAGAGCGGGCGTAATCATTAGGCATAAAATTGAACCACGCTTGATTGCATTGCGTGTGAGAAATGGTGTTACATG
Organism: Metrosideros polymorpha var. glaberrima; assembly: GCA_001662345.2. Lineage (NCBI taxonomy): Eukaryota > Viridiplantae > Streptophyta > Magnoliopsida > Myrtales > Myrtaceae > Metrosideros > Metrosideros polymorpha. The sequence continues at coordinate 10,452,970 of BCNH02000005.1, forward strand.
TTCTGATGTTGTGCCTAGTCTGATGCATTGTTTATAGAATGCTATAACTGTTAACATACAGGGCATATGCATGTGCCGAAGCAAGGTAAGAATCATGTGATTTGCCTATTGATTGAGTTGAGTCGACCGAACCTGTTATAGGTTGTGTAGAGCGAGAGTTGCTCGCTATTGATCTGCCATCGACATTGAGTTGCATGTTTAGGGTCTGCTCTAGGTGAATCAGCACCCTGCGCGAGGCTTAGGTTGTTACCTTACTGAGATTTTATCTCACTCGTTGTTGTTAACCACTTTTCAGGACCATAGATCGGAAGGTTGACAGGTGCAGTTCGAGGTACTCTCGCGTAGAGAAGTTTAAGTTAACCCGACCTCCGGTATCTTTTTGTTGGTCTGGTTAGGAAGTGACCCGAAAGGGAAGGCTTGTAATTATAATTTCCTAAGGTTAACGAGCATATAAATAAAATGCGAGTTTTGTTATGAATGTTTGGTTTCGCTGTTTTTCTTGCTATCTCTGCTGTTATGTTTGTCGGGTAATTGTTATACGTTTCCGTATGCGTTAATTGAAAGATAAAATGAATGGGTCGACGACGCGTCTTGGGACGTCGCATTTCTAATGACCCAAAAGAAGAGATTCAACGGGATGGTCGCGCGCTCGAGGGTCGAAGCGTGACATCCCCGTTTAATGGTATCAGAGCATGGTCATAACCTGGAGTGATAAGGTGCGCTGAGATTTTGGGATAGTTAGTAGGAAAATACCCCGTACTTGTGATCATTGATTGAGTGAAGTCTCTAGTTTTTAAGCTTATTGATCTCCTTATTTATTCAGTTTTGAGGATGGTATAGTGGAAGTTCACAATCGATTTTCTTGATGATGGATTCGTGTACAAATGATGTTGTTCGTGATCGAAGAATTGATTGAGGAATCTATGAAGATAGAATGTGGTTTAGGCTTGAATTGTGGTTAGGGGCTCTCGATTTTGATGAATTTTGGGAGCTCGTTGAGGTGAAGTTCTTAATTGATTTGTGGATGATGAAATCGTAAGAGTATGTTGTAGTTCTAGGCTTGAATTGTTGATGATTCATTAGGAATATGATTGTGGGCAATGAAATGTTACAGTTAGTTTATGAATAGAACGAATTCTGAAATTGGTGTTTACGGGTTTGCCTTAAATTAAGGAGACCGTGAAGATAAGATATAATTTTAAGTTTGGATCGGCGAGAAGTCATTGGAATCACCACATGGGGTATGGAAGTGCTAATATGGACTTTTGATTTGGCTGATTTTAAGGTTGGTGATCTCGGGTATTTTGAATTAAGAGAAAATTGTGAACCTCATTCGGTTCTTTGAGCTTCGTTTAGTTGAATTAGCACTTAAGGCAGGTTTTGTTGTTGGATAACATGCTGAATTGATGTGGTTTGGTAAGGAAGATGTGTGGAATGAGTATATGGCACGTGGCATTAGATATACATATGATTGTATATATAAGATGAATGCCCGAAGTGTGTGAAAAGGAGCGAATTAAGTGCCATTCAGGTCATGCTGTGTGAGAAACATCTTGATTGAGATGAGGCATGTGATTTATGATTGTCTCTGTTACTAGTTGCATAGGTTAGGGCGAACCGTGAGGCTCGGTATGGGACGAGTCAAGCAGAACACCTACAAACCGTGAGGCTCGGTATGGGACGAGTCAAGCAGGACTACCTTCGTAGGTGTGTTGTTTGGGGACGAACCAAGCGAAGGCTGGTGGACTTGTAACGACCCGGTCCAATGAGGGCGGGGAGTGATCGCCGGGGAGAGAGAGCTCGGAGAATGTGCGGCTCCTGACAGGCTTTTAGGATGGCGAAGGGGGCAAGAATTAACCAAACCGCACATTGAAAAAGGCGGGTATAGGTGTTAAAAATGCATAGAATGAAAGTTGAAATGGGAAAATCATTTGAGGTTGTGGAAGAAGTATCTTCGGAGATGAGGGCCTTGCGCGGACTGGTGAATAACCAGCGTAATCCGTGTGTCTTGGCAAAGATAAGAGCCTTGCGCGGACTGGTGAATAACCGGCGTAATCCGTGTGTCTTAGCTAAGAAGAGATCACATTAGATTAAGGCAGTATGGAACATGAGTCCTTAGCCATCGTGTGTGCAGGTCAAGTCTTAGCTTCAATTTGATTGTCTGCTTTGAGATTTGCAAGATGAATGTTGGTTGTGTGCAATTAACATGCATTAGGGATGAACTATTCTTGATTATTTTGTATGATCATTGGATGTTAATTAGAAGCGATGCTTCACGTGTGATTGTTTGATTGTGTTGGCAATGTATGACTTTGATGTCATCATTGGAATAGATTGGCTCACCAAGCAACGAGCTACGATGGATTGCTATCGCAAAGCAATCAAGTTTAACCCGTTAGGAAGGGTTAGTTTCGAGTTTGTTGGAAACAAAGAGTTTCCCCTCGATCCTCTTTATTTCGTCGCTTAAGGCGGCAAGTTTGTTGGATAGTGGTTGCTAGAGTTATTTGGCAACCATGGTCAATACATTGGTTGAGGAACTAAGGATAGAGGACATTGTTGTAGTATGAGACTTTTTCGATGTCTTTCCGAAAGAATTGCTTGGATTACCCTAGAAAGGGAAATAGAATTGGTGATTGAGATAGCCCATAGAATGGAGCCCATTCCCAAAGTGCTGTACCGTAAGGCATCGTCGAAACTAAAGAAATCAAAGGAGCAAAGGCAAGGATTGCTAAATAAAGGATTCATCCGCCCTAGTGCTTCGCCTTGGGGAGCGCTAGTTTTGTTTGTAGGAAAAAAGGATGGATCGTTACGTCTTTGCATCGATTATAGGCAACTCAATCAAGTGACTGATTTTCAAGAACAAGTACCCGTTACCAAGGATAGATGATTTGTTTGACCAACTTCAAGGAGCTTCGGTATCTCCCAAGATAGACCTAAGGACGGGCAATCACCAGTTGAGGATCAAGAAGAATGATATATCGAATACAGTATTTCTAACACGTTATGGTTGTTATGAGTTTAAGGTAATGCCGTTTGGTCTGACAAATGCCCTTGCTGCTTTCATGGATCTAAGGAACTATGTGTTCAAGGAGTATTAGGACATCTCAAGGAAGATTTATACAAAGATGGTTTATCAAAGTGGCACAGCAAAAGTATAGTGAGGTCACCTACTATTTGGTAAGTTACGGTCTTAAGAAGCTATGGAGTAATGATGGAAAGATGAGGATACTAGTTATTCAAGTTTAAGTGATGATCTTTTGAGTAATGACATTTTTATATGGATTAAAGATGAGTTATTGTTTTGATGGTATATGAATCCTATAGAAAAGAATGAGGTAAATTACCTTGGGAGATAGTGAAATAGAAATTAGAGAAATAGTTCTTTCCTAAATTCTATGATTGGAAGTATCTTGTTAAGAATCTATTGGAGATTATTATTTGGTAGATTTAGGAAAGATCAGTTCTGAAGTTATGTCATTGAGGAATTTTATTCGAGGAATTAGTTAAGTCATGAAAAGTATTTGAAGATTTTGCATCCGAGGTGAGAATTGATCGACATGAATTTTCAATTCAAGAACAAGATGCCTTTAGGCTATGTCTTGATTAAGATGATTAGAATCTTGATGGATTAGTCAATGGCTGATGAAAAGTTCAGATGATAATGGTTGTGAAAGGTGCCATATAATGTGATCTGATGAATATATGGCAAGTTCGAATTTAAGTGTAGACAAATGATATTGGACTATGGTATTAGAAGAATTTCTGTAAACGTGTGACATTTTGAGGATCTTAGAGACATTCAAGAATAGATGAGCTGAATACATGAAATGTAAGTTCAGAAATAATATGGTGGAGTAGAAATTATGGATGTCATAAGTTATGATTTTAAAACGAAAGTATTGATCCTTCAGTGATAAGTTATAATCATAGTTATGATGAGTTATGATCTGTTGCTAAAGGTTATGATTTTAAGATTTTCATTGAGATCAATTGAGGATTTCAGTTTTTGATTATGATTTATACTCGAGGCGTTGATAAGGACTTGTTATGTATTTGAAGGTCTTGATACAAAGAGTCTTGGTGGATTGATTTGATAATAGTAATGCAGGATTGAAAGTATGTGATCATTATGAGATGATCTTGTGTTGGAGGATTATGAGTTAATTATCTCTTGGTACTAAGCGGATAGATTTTGAAATAAGGTTGTCAATGATCCCTTCTCGAGGTATTAGCAATGACATGAAAGGTATTTGAAAAGTTTTTATAGCAAATAAGAGTTGATTTGCACAAGTCTGTAAGGGGATAGGATACAAAAAGAAGAGGATGGCAATCAAAGTCGCCGCCTCCAAGTTTCGAACCAAGGTGTCGGACCATTGTTCATTCCTAGATACCACTCGACTGAGGCACGAGCGGTGGGTTTCATACACCAAAATTTATATTTAAAGGAATTGGTGCGCGATTGACATGGCCTTTCGCAGTCCTCGACGCATCTTTACATTGGATGGCATGTTCCAACTGGGGAAGTAAAGTATGCATTTAGACATCGAGGACATAGAAGGAGCATACTCGATGGTCAGAAAGGAATTCAAGCTTACAAGCTTTGCCTTGATCATTAAGATGTCATTGGTGAATGAGCGAGTTAAGTACGTAAAAAAGTCAGTACGGATATTGGATAAAAAAGAACAAGTGCTCAGGAATAAGGTTATTGCTTTAGAAAAAGGTATTATGGTAGCACTATGTGACATGGAAAAGGCAACGTGGGAATGCGAGAAAGTCATGAGGTGCTAGTACCCTCATTTGTTTGAATGATTAGGTAAGGTCTTAGATTTTGAGGACGAAATTTCTTTAAGAAGGGAAAAGTTGTGACATCCTCAATTTTCGACCAATGTACCAAGATCGAATTCGATGGATTTTAATCATGAATTCTAATCCGACAAAGGGTGTTGGACGTTTCGTTACTGATATTTCAAAGTTTATCGGTAAACCCTAAATTTTCGGATAAGAGACAGTAAACCGAAAATTGAGAACCAAAAAGACGTTACGAACTTGGCACGAATCGACGGACCTATTTTCTATTAAATTCGGCCACCAAAGGGCCCTATAATAGGAAATGACCGTTTTGCCCCCGAAAGCCCATATTTGGCCCAAACGAAGAACCCATTGGATATCAAGCCCATTAGGCCTATTAAAATTCAAGCCCAAGCTCACGTGAATAGTGCCAAGCTCATGTGAATAGTGCAAGCCCGTATGAATAGTGCCGATGGTGGAAATTACCATTTTATCCTTCTTGAAAGTGGGATATTTTGAAGATAGCATTGATGGGCTAAAGACAAGATCATTAAAGGTTGCAAGAAGTCTTCTTCCTCTTTTCTTCCCCAAAAGTGATCGAATGCCCCTCCCCACTTTACCTCTCTCTCTCTTGCTTTTCTTTCTCTTCTATTAATTAGCATAAAGTTGTCTTGAATTCAAAAAGACAAATTAGATATTTTGAAGTTACATTTATGAGAGCAATGATGCAATCTTGGAAAGAAAGATTAGAAGCAAGACAACTCTCTCTCTCTCTCTCTCTTTCCTTTCCTCTCAAATTCGTAGCTCCCCTCCCTCTCCTTCATTTTCTCCATTTTTCCTTCTTATTTCACCCCCTCACCTTGCCACCGCACTACCCAAGACGTTTTTTGAAGCCGTGCCCTTGCCGCCGTCGCCAAGCCGTGCCGCCGCGCCGAGCCTGTACCGAACCACCGTCCGCACACCGCGCCGAGTTGAGTCACCGTTAATACTCATTTTCCGTCTACGCGCCATCGCGAAGCCACCACCGCCTTCACGTTGTCGTCGTCGTTAAACGATGAGTTAGCTTCCTAATCCTTGAGTAGGTTATTAATTGCACTTAGGGTTAGTTTAATTGACTATGGTTAGATTAGCTAACTAGGGTTGATTTAAATAACCAAGATTGAGTTAATTAACCATGATTGGGTTAGTTAACCCTGGTTAGGTTAGTTAATCATGGTTGGATTAATTGACCATGGTTGGGTTAGTTAATTATGGTTGAGTTAATTATCTTATATATGGTTTTAAGATGAGAATTGCCTAGGAAAGGTAATGGTTTCATATTTGATGATTTTTTAGTGGAAAAGAACGTACTTTTGGCATGAAAATGGTGATCAATGTGGTGTCATGCTTATATACTAATTTTCATGCATTGAAATAATCTAGTATGCTGGAAAAATGAAGCACGGGAAGTTTGGCATGAAAAGCACGTTGGTTTGATCACGTATGATTTATTCATTGCATTATTATGTGAGAAAATGGCAATGTGTTTGCTGTATGAGCACGATCATGGCATAAGCACGAATCATGTGGCATTAACTAGAAAAATAAGAAGAACTAAATTGGCATGCATGATTGAGGTGCTCGTGTGATCACAAAGTGTACAGACCCTCAATGGTGATTGGGGACGATGTCCAATTTTATTGCTGATATTATTGGACGCCCGACAGAGGTTCGGATGACAGATCGCGGTAGAGGGCGGACCGATTCTCTTTTATGGAATGCCGTCTATCTGCGGAGGAGGTCGAGGTGGGGCCACACCTCGATCGACCAGGAGGAGACGTTGCCGCGCCTGATGGTTTTAGGGCGATACCCGGTCATGCTGGAAGACCGCCAACCTTCGGGTTGTGCCGTGGCCTGAAGAGGTTGAGAACCGCCAACCTTCGGGTTGTGCCATGTCCAAGAGCAGGCGTAATCACTAAGCATAAAATTGAACCACGCTTGATTGCATTGCGTGTGAGAAATGGTGTTACATGTTCTGATGTTGTGCCTAGTTTGATGCATTGTTTATAGAATGTTATAACTGTTAACATGCAGGGCGTATGCATATGCCGAGGCAAGGTAAGAATACCTGTGATTTGCCTATTGATTGAGTTGAGTCGACCGAACCTGTTATAGGTTATGTAGAGCGAGAGTTGCTCGCTATTGATCTGCCATCGACGTTGAGTTGCATGTTTAGGGTCTGCTCTAGGTGAATCAGCACCCTGCGCGAGGCTTAAGTTGTTACCTTACTGAGATTTTATCCCACTCGTTTTTGTTAACCACTTTTTAGGACCATAGATCGGAAGGTTGACAGGTGCGGTTCGAGGTGCTCTCGCGTAGAGAAATTTAAGTTAACCCGACCCCCGATATCTTTTTGTTGGTCTGGTTAGAAAGTAGCCTGAAAGTGAAGGCTTATAATTATAACTTCATAGGGTTAACAAGTATATAAATAAAATGTAAATTTTGTTATGGATGTTTGGTTTCGCTATTTTTTCTGCTATCCCTGTTATTATGTTTGTCGGGTGGTTATTATATGTTTCCGCATGCGTTAATTGAAAGATAAAATGAATGGGTCAATGACGCGTCTTGAGATGTCGCATTTCTAATGACCCAAAAGAAGAAATTTAACGAGATAGTCGCGTGCTCGAGGTTCGGGGCGTGACAGCAGAGGCCACCTTACCAAGTATGTCAAGAAGGAGAATGCGGGGTCTAATCCTTTTTTGGGGGAAGAAGTCGAGGTGGAGGAAGAGAAGCAGGACGCCAGCCCCGTACTGTCTACCAGCAAAACACGCCAGCTGCAGTGTCTGGTAGTGCCCAACCGAGTAAGCCCTTGAACCATCCTTATAATCTACAAAGATCAACTGTTTATTAGCAGGGGCCCGTTGGTAAGGCTAGATTGGACAATCCTGTTGAATGGTGGAGTATATTTCATCTTCGGAGGTTTAGTAGGCAAAAGGCGTCGTTCTTCTTTTCAGATACGTTTTCAATTGGCGATCTTAGAGGTGCCCAATTTTTGAATGATGTGCTGTCGTCATTAGCGCCCTCATAGCTAAATATGAAGTTAGATGGCTCCAGGTGGATAATGGTAGCTCCCGAGACTTCCTATTCTTAGATGCAGTTTGGAAAGTAGTGAAGCATGTCAAGCAATTGAGAGCCTATGGGGGCCTGCCGTACAGGTTTTCAGGGGATACAATTATAGTCGATGGGATTGTCCGACTGCCAATCACCTTTAGGAGTCCCCCTCGAAAGGCTCAGATAGAAAAGGATTTCCTGATTGCAGATGTGCCGTCAGCATTATAATGGCGTTATTGGTAGGCCAACAATGAATGCCGTCGGCGCCATCATTTCAAAATATCACCTAGATCAAGGCCCGTTTGATTCAGCATTTAAAAGAGATTTTAAAATTGTAAAGTCACTTGGACAAATGTAATCTCATTTGACAATATTTTTCGGCGCACTTTGAGCAAATACAATTTTATCTCGAAAGCTCCCTAAGGTCCCGTAGCCCAAAGCAAGTCCAAAAGTACTTTGAGAAGTTACATTTCTGGAATGCAACTTGTACTGTTCATCTTTACCTCGACATTTCTGGACGGTGGCCGGCGACCATTGCCTGAGGGTCGCCGCCCTTCGGTGACTGTTTGCTTGGGTCGTGCAAACCCAGGCGCGACCTCAGGCGAGGTCGCCTGGGTCGCACAAACCCAGGCACGACCTCAGGCGACGTCGCTTGGGTTGCGCGGCCTCAAGCGGGGGTCGCGTGCAGACTAGATTTGGCCAACAGTCAGCCGACGACCATTTTGGACTGCAATAGCTCAGTTTTTTTTTTTTTTTTTTCAATTGAGTTCGTATGAGAAAAATAGCAAATTTTTTTACAAATGTTAGTTTTTACCAAATAACATTTACATCAAAATAACTTTTCAATGTATTTTTAAAATATACTCAACTAAACAGTTTTTACATTTGCTTAAACGTCTTTAAGCTAAAGGTATTTGCATTTTCTCAAGTGCATTCCCCAAATGCTAAACCAAATGGGACCCAAGTTCGAAAGTATGTTGAGATCATTCGATGGCCAGACAGTGTTATATGGTGGCCACAAAGGGAGAGGCACTTAATCAAACTACAACCGTTTGGATGATAGAGACCTCTTTGCTGTGAGTCGTGCTGCTGCAAGTGAGTTGACGGTAGAAATACGCCTTTACGAAGAAGATTCGCTTAATACGACATTACTAGCAGTGAATCTCCCAGCAGATCTCGCCACCAAGATTGCTGGTTTTTGAAGGGTAATGCAGATGTCTTATTTTAGGAACTGTTGGATAGGGGTGTCAATGGGCCTCGGGTATCATGTATACCCAAACCGACTCTACCCAAAACGAATACGCACAGAGCCTGAATTGACCCAAAACCCGACCCATATATATCCCAAAACGTGGGTCGGGTCAGGTCACTTCATACTCGAGTCGGGTTTCGATTTTCAAGTTTTTTTTTTTTTTCAAAACTTAGATAACCTCTTCAACCAACTAATGAACTTTCTTATGATCTATATACTTGAACCCATGATTTCAAGTTGGGATTTTTTTAGGGAACTAAGCCCGAACCCCAAACTAAAGCCTTTAATTAAGAGATGATTCCCAATCCATAATTATACCGTTTTAAAAATAGTAATAACAATAAATAATAATAATCGTCATCGAGGTGAACTCGTTTTTATCCGCTTCGCCATGTTCCTCGAATCGCATGCTCACACCTTCACATCACCCATAGTTTTACCCTCTCTCCCTCTCTCTCTCCATGATATCTCTCAGCCTGCCACTTTTGTCTTCTCTCGCGTCTCTGTCCGGTAAAAATCCCCCACCACATTTCACGCTCCGTCTCACCCATTTCACCATCTCAAATGAAGAACACGGGGAATAGCAGCCACAGCTCGAGGGCCAATTCGACGTCCAACGCAAGGAAGGACCAGAAGTCGACGACGGGTGTGAGCAGGTCGCCGAAGAAGGGCGGCCACGGGGGCAAGTTCACGTGGTCCAGTGACAGATGCTCCCGGGCCGAGATGGGGCTCGCAAGGGAGGAGGCCGTGGACACCAAGGACCCCAACTTCGAAGATTCGAAGGAGGACGAGGAACAAGCTTAGGCCGCTTGGTCCGCGCGAATCGGGTTGTATATATTTGCTAATGTTTGTTGTATGCGATCAATAAACGAAATGTGATTACGCGAGATAAATCCTGTGCGCACTGTGTTTGTCTCTACTGCAATCGATCGATCTCGTCGCACGTTGTCTTGTTCTTCTTCTTCTTCTTCTTCTTCTTCTTCTTCTTCTTCTTCTCTCTCTCTCTCTCTCTCTCTCTCTCTCTCTCTCTCTCTCTCTCTCTACGAATCACATTGGCTAAGTGTCTAGAGGCGACGATTCGCCAAAGTTGGAGGAGGATCGCCGAAGACGGAGGTGTAGTGAATGGTGGCGTAGAGGGCGACAGAGGGGGCGACCTGTAGGTGAAGGTGAGGGATAGAGGCGGAGAGTCCGAGAAAGGAGATGGAGGGGTTGAGGGAGTAGGGGACAGTGTTTGCCGCAAGGTTTAAGGTTCCTATCCTGTGTCTCGGGTCTTTTAGGTATTATCCTGAATCGACCCCAAGTGTCGAGATACCTTTTTTTCACTCACTACTTGAACCTAAATGCGACCCTAACCGAAAAAACTCAAAAATTTTGAATAGGGTTGGTTCGGGTAAGGTCAATTTAGGTAGGTGCAGGTATTTTTGACACCCCTACTGTTGGATATGTTTGGCACAGACACAGCGGTGATGTTCCATAAGCTCAATGTTTCTCACTTCTCAAGATTATGGGTGGGTTTGATTCAGCATTTGAAATGAGCTTTTAGCCTAAAAGCTACTTTGCGAAATGCTAAATTGTTTGGCAAGTTTTTCCAACAGAACATTCGACTAAATGCTGATATTGAGAAGACTGAAATGCTTAATATTGGTATTTGGCCTAATACTCTCTTAGAAAAATTTGCCAAACAGTTCAGCATTTTACGAAGGAACTTTCGGACTGAAAGCTCCTTTCAAATGCTAAATCAAACCCTCCCTATAAGCCTGTCAAGGAAAAAAAGAAACGCTCGTTTGGGCAGGAGAACAACGAGCCATCAAGGAAGAAAATTATCACGAGGCTTCATACGAGAAGTGATGTACCCTTAATGGCTGCAAATTTCCATCTCATATTAATAAAATTATCCAAGACCTCTTATTTCAATTAAACATTTAAAAGGAGACAATGGAACAAAACTTTATGAGTTTTGGTGTAGCTTTTACAAACTCGTCCTTAGGTAGAGGATGCAACAATTAGAAATTCTCCTCATCAACAATAAAAATGGTACATGCTAAAATACAAAGAAATTCAACACGCGAATGCGGGCTCCAATAAGAATTGATATTTCATCTGAATGATCACGAGACAATATCAATCCAAGAAAGCTTATTTCCTTTGGGTAAACTAAGCCTCCTAGAATAGTTTGTCTCATTACATTGCCTCCAATCCTCAGCTTACAGCATATAATAACGCTGTCTGAGATATAATTGTATACTATAATGTTATAGACATCCCATAAAATATAAAACTTGTGTATGCTCCACAAGTCTCAATGAGTGAGCCATTTTGATGGTCAAATACCCATATCATAAGGGAAAATTACCCAATTAGTCCTATACTTATTGTATAAATGTCGATTCAATTCTAAACTTTTCTATTTCGTTAATTTAGTCCAAAATTTTTTCACAAAATTCTAATATAGTTCATCCAGTCAAGTTTCGTTGGGAATTGCTAACGTGACAGTCCAGTCATTGCTGACCGACCTATGTAGCACACTATTACGTCAGCGATTTTGGGTGAAAATTGGCTAAAAGGACTACATTAAAATTCAGTATAAAATTTTAGGACTAAATTGATATCCATACAATAAGTTTCGAACTAATTGACTCAAGCACATATTGAATCACGTGAAATCTCTGAACAAAGAATGCTTAAATAACATGAGAAAATTCCATGTGTCACCACGAGTAAGTCACTTTGCAACCAATCACTCGTGGTACACTATGAAACTCCTTACCCTGTTTAGAAACTTCGTTTCAAACTTGTACATGAAACAGCATATTCCTTCAAAAACTCTAAACTCATAGCAGCACTTAAAACTGACTCAAACTATAATACTTAGAAAATAAATATTTTCAAAGAACAAAATAAACTAAGAGCGCCTCTATGTCATTACATAAATGTTCTCACAATATTTTGTAATGTGCTGTACCTTCAGCAAAATACAATTATCTCATTGGAGTCTAAATCAGGCTAGGCCCCAAATTTAGAAAACCCAGGATAAGATTAATATCTTACTTTATTTCTTAAATTTTTGTTCCAATAAAGACCTTAATGGAGATAATGCTATTGTTTACCCCAAAAGAGACTATCAAAAATCAAGAAATGCAACCGACTTATGCTGTGAGCAATAGTAGTTCAAATAATCCTGAAATCATATGACTATTTTCTTCGACTAGGGAATCCTATAACATCATCATACCCACTTCCCTCTGGGCAGAGAATGTAACAAGTAAAGGAACGTCTCCATAATGCTTCCATGAAATAACAGGAATCTTTAGAAACAAGTCATTTTTGTGTAGAGAACTAGAAGTTCTCTAAATCAATGTATTGCGTAGCCTATTATTATCCCAACTTTCATGAGAAAAATTGTCACTATGTTTGAGCCGCTTTGGCAGCCAAACACTTACAACATAATAACAGATTCCAATTACAAAACGTGTCCAAATATCACGCGAGAGATAATTTAGCAGACTAATTGACAAAGCACTTTGCGGAAGAAGGTACTATCTAAGCAAAAATAAGTTTGCCAGTAGGAGAATATGTTTTGTTTAAGAAGATTACATTTCGGTCCTAAGATTATCAATTTTAAGAAATGTCCGCACTCCAGGAAACAGGTTTTCATGCAAGCAAATTATCTCTGAAGTGAACCATTTGATTCAATTGACATATACTAGGCTCTATTAGTGGCATTGACCTTGGCAAAATTCTTGGATCAAATCTAAAAAAGACGTGTTTGGGTAACTATGGCTTAAATTTTTTCACTTTAACAATGCCTTTGGGCCGTTCTATTTTTTCTCTTCTACATAAAACCCAATGTCCAAGGAGAACAAATAACATGCTGTAAACAGGGTGATACTTAGAGGCTTTTAATTCGGATGGGCAACTTCTCTTCAGAGAAATGTTGGCACCAGTGATCTGATTGAGAGAAGATTTGTGGATAATTTGTATACTAGTAATGGCTAGGATGGGTTTCAATCAGCTATGTCTTCCTAACATTGCATAGGAACCATGCTCACCATTTTTAACAACAGTCTCATACTCTCTATCATGAAACTATGCAACAATTAGGGCTAGTTTTATAGCTCCGGAGGGAGAAAAATTGAGCAAGGCGGTCCTTTATCTGCAAGATGAGTCCTCTTGCTAGATGTCGTATTCAGAAAGGCAATGAGCTAATTCATTTTTCCCACTACTTTTAACTCATAATCACATAATTAAGAACAGCATAAGTATAAATTTCAAGCTCTAAGAGTCAAGAGTTTTCCCTAAATTTTTTGTTTAGATGCATCCTTAGTACATCTCTTGCTTCTTCTCCCTGTAGTTGAGCTTGTTATTTCAAAAGTAATACTTGAATAGAAAAACAATGTCGGTAATCTAGATTAGCTACTTCATGTACTGCTTAAATGACAATGAAACAGATCTTGTTTCACTACGTTTTAACTTTTGTGTCAACAAAGTTTGAGTAAAAACTTGATGAGTTTTAAGCAAGCTTAGGAAACATGAAATGTTAGATCATGGCTGCGTCAGACAGATGAAAAATCATACTGGAAAAACAAGCCACACACCACAACTTAGTAGGCACCTGCTCTCATGTATGAAAGAAGAGACAATTGCAACTAATAAACAAAAAAGCAGTTTCTTTATCAAGTAATTGCCCATGGCATATCAGAACGCAAAATTTACTCATAGATAAAGTATCACATTTCTTTGCACATTTCCCGATTTAAACATGACAACACTAAAGACATCAAAAAATCTCGCTGCAGTGAGAAAAAGTGAGGAAGAAGAGATGAAGAAACAAGGGGGAAAGGGAAAAGGAAAGAAGAAACTAATGTTTGCTTAAGTTGTAGCACTTCCAAGAACTGTATATCTTTTAGGGCATATAAAAAATATATGGAAATGTCTAACAAGTCACAAAGAGATCTAGGAAAAGGAAATTTAGAATTAATATATACTTAACTTCTTAACACTTCCGGAAACTCCACCTTCTTCCATTTAGACTAGGAAAAGGACAGAAAAGATGGAAAATTAGTTCCATAAAACCCCATTTATTTTCATGGTTATGTGTTGCAATATTCAAATAGTGACAACAAACAGAATCACTACGAAATCACATTCATCAGTAATCAACATAAGGAATCATAAACCTCCAGTAAGCTTTACTTGTCAATTATCATATGTCACAATTACAAAGTGGAGCTAAGTAGATACGAAATCAGAATCAAAAGCAAGTTCAGAAATGCATGCCTTGGAGCTACTTGAATGCAATGCCAGTATTGAACCCCAGCCTCCAAATTTATCTTGTGCACAGCCATAATATACTTCCTTTATACCTAAAAAGGTGTAAGAGCCATCTAATCAGTTATGAATAAACCAATTTTAGGAAAGTTTAGTTTTATTTCAGTACGACCAACAGATGTACCAATGATCAATAATGCTGCTGCACACATTATGATTGGTTCACATGTCACATAAGGGGAGCATGTTGAAAACTTCTCTGCAACGTCTGCAGCTGAAAATCCTGTCCTCTGCTGCTGTTCCGGAAGGACATCAAGAGCTTCCATCTCTGCATGTCTTGTTGCCTATGAAAGCGCAGGGAGAATAACAAAGCAAGCATATCAAATTTAGGAGCTTTGTCAGAAAGACAGTTTCTCAAAGTGTTGGTTAACATAAATTTAAGAAACGCATTTCATGAGAAATGTTTTCTCCTTCAAGTTAACTGATTGAGAGTATATATAAGATTGATTAAGGCATATACTATATGAACTCAACAAGTTTTTGCTCGCTTGAAGTTGCTGAGAATCTCACATGGAAAAAAAGGCTTCTTATTGGATTAGCCACCTCCACCTTTTCTAAAAGTATTTTTATATGAACCCCTTAGTCTTTGAGTCTGCTCCACGAGATACTAAAAGGGCCAAATATTTTTTACATCAACTATTCATTACTATCCACAAAATCATTTATAGTAGTGTGTTGTCACCATACGACTACAAATAATTGCAGCATAAATAATTGCAGCAATAGACTATTAGATAGGAGATGATCTCTACTAGAAACCAGGCTTAAACTTTCTACGTACATGTAATGTGCCCAAGGAGTTGGTTCTTACATCTTAAAAGGCAAAACAATGCTCACAATGCATTTTTATACCAAGTAAGTATACCAAAGTCTAGAATACAGCCTAAGAAAACAATGTTTGGAACTTCACAAAAGCAGATAAACACCATGATCTGGTTCCAGACAGAGCACGATGGTAAATGAAAAACGCAACAAATTGTGCATAATAAAGCAAGAATATTGCTATTGTTGGCCTTAGTCATATCTTATGAAAGAATAATGGGAGCAAAACCCTTTACAGCCTAATAAATGCATGGAAAATTCCACTATTAATAGATTTGTTCAGATATACTATTGTATAATATATTAAAGAAATAGGTAAAGAGAAATATAAAATGATCAACAATAATCTAAGAGTGGATAGTTCAAGGGTATCAATTCAGAACACTAGAAACGTACTGCTGACCAAAATTTATATTCATGGCTCATAACACTAACAACGTACTGTTGACCAAAATTTATAGAAGGGGGTGGAGAAGCAATGACAAATATACATTTCGTGGCTCATTAGTCTGGTTTCTTCCGGCAGCAATAATGCTCCCATCCTCAACAATCACACAGCTGTTCGATCAAAGTACACTATAAATAAATAAAGTACACTGTGAAACCATTCACTAACTTAGACTAAAATACTAATCATCTTAATTAGAAAATAAAGTAAAATATCTGAAATGCACCAAGTTACTAAAAATCAGTTTCTTACCCAATTGAAACTTCAAGGCTGTCCAAAGCAAGCTTTGGCTTATATGTGAAAAGCCAATAGATCTTGTTACTGGTTAGGAGAAGAAAAAATGAGGACAAGAATTAGAAATTCTCTCATGCATGCATTGTACCAAGTTGCTCCCAGTAGAAATATTCAGCATGTCTCATAGCTAAGGACGGAATGAATGCATGTCTCATAGCTCTATGATCAAGATCTTGGCAGTCCTGTATAATATACTGGTCACAACCTTCCAAGCAATGGTTATTGCCCCATAGTAATCCTGTAATTCAGATGCAAATCCCACCTAACTCTTAAACTAATATGGGTCCAACAATACTAAAGCAAAAACAGCAACTAATTTGAGAAACTACATGTTGCTCATTGCTGTGAGTCTTATCATTGGTACCTCAGAAGCCTCTCTTTCATTAATATTAGGTTTCACTCAAACATTCGAGAAGCTTCCAGGAGTTTTAGCTTCTAGGTCATTTTCCATCATAAACGTTATGGCACATAAGGATAAAAAGAGAACTCTAAACTGTTGCGAAGGCCTCAGAAATCAGAACTGACAACCAGCTTCTGGTGCTTTTGTCTCTATTCTACTGAAGAACTTATGTAAACTCCGTGTTTCTCGTGATTTTTTCTTTTTCATACCCACAGTCCACAGGGCGAAAGAGAATAACCACCTAATCAGTTATTTATGGGCCCAACCAATGTTCATATAACGCTCATGCTCCAAGTAATCAATTCTCCCTAGTTGTCAAAGTCAACAAGCGGTAAAAGGATTTGACTGTCAAGCAAACCTTACTTGTGGCTTGCCATCTCACTGCATCTTCTTCTCTATGGTTTTGCCTCTTCAAGCGCCTCATAAAACGTAGAGACAGAGCCCTATCCCAGTAATCAAAGTTTCTCACAATTCAGTAGCCCTGGAAAACCTATCCCCAGCCGCACATCTGTATGAATTGTAACTACTACACATCCACATTTCCTAGACACCTCAAAAGCACCCAGATTGGCTCAGTTTTTCACCTGCAAAGCGGACTTAACCAAACCATGTACACCCTACTTCCCATTGTTTCACTCTCCCTCGATTTTTTCCTTTGAACTTAGACTTCACCTACTTCTTTAAATAAGTCACCACTGATGAAAAGAGAGACAGAAAAGCAATACCGTCTAGGGATTGTTACCGATTTAGCAGCATGTAACATCGATTACCGAGCATCCAGAGATTAAACTTACGAAGAAACACTTGATCAATGTCTCTCGAACAAATTCAACGACACATTCTCCAAGTTCCCAAGCAACTGTAGCATCAAACGAATCGAATTCAAAATCCAGCTCAAGTATTACACCAACTTAATACAATTTGGATGTGCCAGGCGTTACCTGATCTATAGCAACCTGCATGAAGCCCTGAACCTCAGGATAGAATCGTTCACCCGAATATAAGTCATCAGTTTCCATGGCTTCGGTCGGCGGTGGTAGTCTATCGCCTCCGCTCGCCGGTCTCCATCGCCATCGTTCGCTAGGGACTCTGTTTCAGGAAGACGAAATTCTTCTGTTCGTCAGAGCTCGCTGGTGTCTGGTGGAAGATGATCAGTCGTGATGCTGAGGATTTACCCAAAAAGAAAAGATCAATTATACTTGGGATCTTGTTCTTGTTTGACATTTCTTCGCATGATATGTACTCTCCACACACGAAATTATTCGCCCAAGCCTCCTCATGTAACTCTCCAGCCACAACCTTTGCATGTTTTTTTGGTCGAACTCATATTTGTCTTTGATACCATTGACTTTGTTTCTCGATACTCATTTGACAATCTTGCTAGTCTTACTGTAGATCTGTTACTCCGATCCAACTATCTTTGTCCATAAGGGAACTCTGGGCTTCTGAATATGTTGATTCCTTACCAATCTCATAGAGTAAAGCTGGATCAATGAGCTGATTGTCTTGAAGCAAAACCTCTAAATCGTCCTCTAGTTGCTTGCTTATTATTCGGATTCCCCACTTTTTCACATTTTTACCAGATACTGAAAGGCTAAATTGTACATGACTCTCATCAATTCGACCAAAATCAACTACTCCCCACAACTGGAATGGTGTGAGATACTGAAGCTGGATATGATCCAAATCCAACAATTGGAGATTGTATGTGCACTTTTCCCGCATTTCGCCATTAATGTGGGTTACCAAATCATATAAGTTATGTGTATCATTACTCTGCTCATCATTACCAAGAACAACACAGAGAGCAAATCTAAGAAACTTATCATACAAGTCCTTTGAAGTCATGAGAGATATGGAACCCTCTTCAACAGGGAAGATCCACTCTGGCATCTTTCCTCCAGGGACAACAATAGAGCATACAGGAGACTGGTACAAAGACAGATTGTTAGAAAGTACCCCAATTTGTTAGTTGTACCCAAATAGAAGAATTCAATTTGAACCTAGTGAGTAATGCTAGTAAATTCCACTTCGAACTAGAGCTCTATAAATGAGTAGAGATCCTTTGATCCTTGCTTGCATTAACGTACAGTCTAATGTGATAGAAATCATTCTCATCAAAGTACGGTAGCTAACTCCGTCGCATGCATACTCGTGCAGAATTACTATATATTTGTTTGCTTTTCTTAAGCCTCTAATCTTGCATTTTCTGCTATTGCAATATCCAGGCACATACTAGATCAAGCATACACTCCACATGAGAGAGAGAGAGAAAGTCTAACCCGGCTATGTGAGGAATTATCAGCCATGGGCAACCTTCTACGGACAAAATCATGCACTGAAGTTAAATCTCCGCAATTTTGCAGAGATTCGCAATTATCCGCCCGAAGAAAATTCAAAAATGGTGGAAGCTTGGGAATCTCTTGTAATTGACGGCAATTTACAACATGCAAATTGGACAAACGATCACGCTTATTGATGGATGTAGGAAGGGTAGTAATATTGTTCCCCGACAGATCTAATAATGCCAAGAAGGGAAGACAGGAAAGATTATCAAGAAACTCTACTTCAGACAGATTACATCCCGTAAGCCATAAACTTCGTAAATTTGAAAGTCCGGTCTTCATGCTCGGATCAGCTGAATCGTCATACTTTGGAAACCCAATTAAATTTGTGCATTCCTGAAGTCGCAAGTGTTCAATGTTTGGTAAGTTGTAGATGTTAGATGGAAGACTTACCAAGTTCCGGCAATTACTCAAATACATTATCTCCAAAGAGACAAGATTTTCTATTGATGCTGGAAGTCCTTTAATAGCCGTCCTTTCTAAACAAAGCCTTTTCAAGCCTTCAAGTTTATGTGGAATATCTGGGAACCTTTCAAATTTTGTGCAATCTCGAAGATTGAGAGCTTGGAGATTTTTTGACTTGAGCACAGTTGGAAAAACACTAAGTTCAGAACACCCATCTAAATTCAACACCTGTAACCTGTCATGATGTGCAATCGATTCGTGTGCTTCTACCAAGTTATGGCAAAAATTGAGATCCAATTCCTCGAGATTTGGAGTACATGAGAGATCGGGCATACTAACCAGTGACTCGCATTCACTGAAATTAATGTACTTCAAATTTTGGAAATCCTGCGAAAACAGCGAAACCAACTTTGATTAACATTCTGACAGGGATTTCAACCTACTTTTTATTCCTTCCATCAATTATCCCCAATTACTTATCGTACAAATATTATAACCGTGGACAAAAACCTGACATTATTCTATTTTATCTCCCATAGATTAATGGTAAAATTTGAATTTCCTTTTAATACAATGACCTGCCTAAAAAAATCTCAAATCTTAAAATATCTTTCTCTTTCGACATATATTTATAAGATTTATTTGTATTGTGTATCTTATCAACAAAATCTTCCATTAAATACTCTAATAAAGTTGTTCCGTTTAATTTTTAAATGCCAATTCTGCCGCACGTAAAATATTTCTAATGCAAGCAGTTAGGGTCGTTTTAGAGAAGTGATTTCTAAGACATTGGAACACCACTACCTTTTGTGTACTGATACACATAATACGCATATACATACACAAATGAAGTAGATAATAAGACGGTCTATGTAGGTAAATGCTCACCTTCAATTGTTTTGGCATTACTGTGATACTGCAATTGCTCATATCAAGTCCCACTAATCTATTTGGACCAGAGGAAAATTCCGGAATCGAGAGAGCACCAGGCCACTCGAACCATCTTAGCCAATTAGGAAGACACACAGGACCTTCGAAGGAATTATGCACATTGTGCAAGATGAGCAATCTCAACCTTCTCATTTTTGTAAAAGCATCAGGACTGATACATATCTCTTTTAGCTCAGGTGGCTCCAACACTATTGCTTTTACTGCACAATCTCCCTGTATATACAAGACTATTTAAGTTATGCATATTTAGTAAATAGAATCAAAGATAAGGAGCAGAATTTTGATAGTATTCGCAAGTATTACCATGTCGTAGGACAGAACATCGAGAACATCATCATACAGCCATAGTCTGCTACGTCTGCCGGGATCATCGCGACATTCTTGCTTCACAATATCCATACCCATCAATTGAATCAGGTCATGCATTTGTAGGGTACTAGACTCAATTGTTATCAAGGACCTCTCAATGAGAATTTTCAATCCTATTGTTGTCTCAAAACCGCAACTGTCGACAACTTTCTTTATGTACTCAGTTTTCGACCCCTTAAAAAAGCAGGCAATGTGGAGAAAAATCTCTTTCTCATTTTCCTCCAGTCCATCATAACTTATTTTGAGCACATCATTAATGGATTTGTTAGGAATTTTAAAAAGTTTATTTAGTGTACTTTCCCATTCTTCTTCTCTTCTACCACATAAGAAGGAACCCAACACCACAAGTGCTAAAGGAAGGCCTTTAGCATAATTCAGAACACTATCCACTAGATTTGTCCTGATTTCCAATTTTTGGTGTGTCAGAAAAGCATGCTTACTAAGCAGCTCATGGGCTTCACTGTCATTCAGTGCTTTAACTTCATACACATGATCTTGATCTATCCCGATACCAGTTAGCAACTGTTTATCTCTTGTAGTAACAATGATCCTACTTCCATTACCAAACCACTTGCCTTCTCCTGCTAAAGCACGTAACTGGAGCAAGTCATCCACATCATCAAGGATGAGGAGAACTTTTTTACGATGAAGTCTGTGTTGTATTCGATGAATACCTCCATCAACATTGGACACTTCAAATTTTTGTCGCGGTAACAATATATCGTTTAGTAATTTTTCTTGCAAAGTAGCTAAACCCCGGTAATCTTTTGAAGTTTCTCGAACCCGTGCCAGAAAACTTGAACCATCAAACTGTCTGAAAATAGCATTGTAAAGGGCTTTTGCTAAAGTTGTTTTCCCTATGCCTCCCTTTCCCCATAATCCCACCATGAGAACATCATCATTAGACTTGAGATTTATCCTCGATTTCAGCTTAATCACTCGAGAATCTATCCCAACTGGATGCATAGCAACATGCAAAGGTGTTCGGTCTAGTAGAGTGGAGATCTCCTTCACAATTCTTTGTACAAGCTCTGACTCATCTCTGATAAAAAAAAAAGAAGAAGAAGTTTTAGCATCGTTTTATCAATTTGAAAGCACAGAACAAGCAATCACCAGCCAACAATGACAAAGTAGTGCATCATATTTTCCGATAATCACAGCCAAAACAAAAATGTATTCCCACCGAGTCAAACTAGAAATCCAAGATCTGCACACCAATCAAAACAAGTTCCGGGTTCAACTTTTAGTCATCCATGTGATTCATGTTCTTTTGATTTATACATGCCTATCAGAGATTTCGATTCGAAAACTATTAACTCGAAGCACGATGTCATTGCCTTAACACTTTGTCCATTGGTCGATCAAGTTTTAACATTTTATATAGTTCAGATGAGTTGGTAAATTTTTCAGCCGATAAGAAGCCCTAGTGTAAATTTTGTGTTGCTGGAAAAAAGTCACGTGTCTATTCTATGGTTAGTCACCTGTGGTTTTCAAACTCAAAATGCCACCAGTAACAAGTTTAGGACTCGGTTGACCAAAATTGAAAATCTGTAGAACTCAGTAGACCAAAATGAAATGCGTAGAACTCAAATAGCCCATGAACAAAACGTTTAGAACTTTTGTTGTACTTCAAAGAAGGCAACGAGTTGGATTTAAAAGAAAAATTGGTCAACAACATAAAAAGGTTGGTAATTCTTACAATAGTGGGGGCATGTTTAAGACGTTGGCAAGAAATGTAAATAGACGTTGGTAACAGATAAGAAAAAGTTTTTTTTTTTATCAGAAATAAGAGAATAAGCAAAAAGACAAACTTTACTAAGCAACTCATATGAGCATTCATAAATTGGTAACCTAACGGAAAAAAAAAAAAAGGTAAATCACACAAATAAAGTTTGGAAAATTCATATAAGAGTTGAAAACTTTAAGGTATTTGTAAGAAAAATAGATGAAATTTTTTAAACAATAATA
Source organism: Metrosideros polymorpha var. glaberrima (assembly GCA_001662345.2). Classification (NCBI taxonomy): domain Eukaryota; kingdom Viridiplantae; phylum Streptophyta; class Magnoliopsida; order Myrtales; family Myrtaceae; genus Metrosideros; species Metrosideros polymorpha. The sequence goes on from BCNH02000005.1 coordinate 10,475,430, forward strand.
GAAATCAACATATTTAAAAGAAAACAAATAAACGTGGGTATGAAACTCAAATGAGAGTTATTAATTCAAAATTAATTGTTAATTAATAGGAAAGAAGCTGGTAAATGAATCAAAGAAAAATTGATAGACTAATGTAAGAGTTGGTAAATTTAAGCCGTTAGTAAGAAAGACAAATAAAAATTTACAATCTGTAAAATAATTTATCAATTTCATGAAAATGTCATTAGGATGCCAATAAGATACTGGAAATCAGGTGACCGGTATTTTCTAACCATCAGTTTTCTGACGCTTAAGACCAATTCCATGGAAACTATATCGCTCGGCAATTGGGTACGAACTCAGGAATTTTCAGGAATCATAGGATGAAGCATCCATACGTATATCTACAATTATGTGGGAGTAGATTTTTTTCTTCACAAAAAGTCATAATTCTTACTTGTAAAGATAAATTTCTTACACAAAATATACTCCATTCTACTTACCCATCATTCAAATGCCACCCGGACAAGCTACCGGCATCGGAAAGAGCTTTCTTCCATCTCTTCACTTTTTCGGAATCCTTCCCGAACTTGGACTCTTGCCTAGCCAGAGCTCTCCGATAACTCTCTCTCCCTCCTCTCACTTCTCTTGGATCCACTTTATAGAAAACTGGTAGAACGGTGAGATCCTTTTGCTCCTTGCACTCCATAATCTTCGCCAGCTCTTCCAAGCACCACCATGAGGAAGCGTAGTCCTCCGAAAAAACGATGATTGCGATGCACGATTCTTCGATGGCCTTCATAAGCGCCGGCGATATTTGGTCTCCTTTCCTCAGCTCCTCGCTATCAATGAAAGTGTATATTCCATTCTGGTCTAAAGCTTTGTAGAGATGACCGAGGAAGTTGTTGCGTATATCCGTGCCTCTGAAACTCAAGAAGACGTCGTAATTCCTTTCAAGTTTCGATGAAGAAGCCATTGGACGATGGAGTTCGACAATCAGCAACGACGGTTAGCTTAAGATCTGATAGTGTTTTCAAGCAATTCGTTCGCCACTTGATTTCCTTTTCGATTTATTCTTATACCGGTGGACAGAGATGCTTGATGACTTTTCTTGGTACTTTGGTGAGAGGTCGGGCTTAAGGACGGACCAAGACATCTAAGGTGTGAACACGAGGACTTATTTTTACTGAGACCGAGTGCCACCACGCGTTATTCAGACGACCTTGATTGACACTGGCGTCTCTGTGGCTGACAAGAGCAGTAAATGGGGTAGATCAGTACAGGTCCTAGTGGACTCAATTATTGCACGAACTGACTAACTTGGCTGGCTTCCTAGAAATTTCATCCCAACCACTGAGAAGTTGATTTTCCTTGCTATATAGTAATTTACCACATGACCCCTCAGAAGATATATAATTACACGCAAAATCAAGTGTACCGGCAAAAAATAATATTATATCTATTAATAATAGTAGAACTTTGAATAAACATGGTGCTTCGAGGAAATGGCTTTGATCTGTTTTGCCTTCAATTTTCTTTTTGTAATTGAAGTACTTCGTGTCATCAGGTTAGCTTTTATCCTAGGCTCACTAATTAATTGATGGCTTCCACTAAAGGGCATACCCAATCTTCGAGTATTTTTTTTCTTTGTTTTCTTTTTTTCGTGTGATCAATAATAATTTAACACGTGACTACTTTAAAAATATATATATAATTATATTTACAACTAAGTATATAATAGGTCTAATCTTTTTTCTTTTTTTTATACGCACAATTACTAACATGAGCACGAAGGCCTAGCTATTCTAAAGATCCATAAAATATCTTCAAGTCCTATGAACAAATTAAGTTTAGGCCTTGACTTGTAATAGCAATTTTGATATAGAGCAATTTGCATGCAATAGTTCGTTGGCTTTTACGACAACATGCTTAAGAAAAAATTTAATTTGGATTGTGCAAGTATATATATATATATATATGTGGATGTCAAATCTTGTCACTTGGCAAAATGTGATCATAGGGTTTCTTGACATGAGTTGTTGACATTGATATTTGCTGCCAACTATATGGTTTATGTTATTAATGCATATTATGTGATGCATTGACTTGTGGAGAATATATGGAATATTCATGTTATTTGAGAATATTTATTGGTAACGCTTCCTTGATGCATTTTGTCGATACATATTTATAAAAACGGCATTAATCAGTTATTGATCTAATGGACATACCAATGATTGTCACTTGCTAATCCCTGATTTTGCTTTCTCCTTTTATTGCCATTCCAATGTCACAAGAACGAAGAAGACAACATGGGGGCATGTAGAGAGTGATATGAGGTGACCTAAAATCACATTTACCGAATAAATTCTAAGAAATTAAGAGTTCTTGTGAATTCCTTTTGAAAATGGTTTGGATATTTTAAGTTTTGTGAATACAATTTTTACCTTATGAACAATTTGATACGAAGTTAAATTTATATGAAATTATTTTCGTTAAAGATTTATGATTAAATTGATCAAATTAAAAAGTTAATGACTAAATTAGCATATGTTTACAACTTTTTTAATAATTTTTTCCATATAAAATTACGTGAAGTTGAATTTTATCCAGAAATAGAAGAAGTTTTTGTTAAATCTCATAGACCTAATGAAGAGACAGAGAGGCTCTGCGAATGTTAATTGAGGGGTTTTGGAGAAGAGTTGATGGGACTTTTCAGAAAAGACCAACTTTCAATTCCAAAACAGAAGAGAGGAGGCTGGTCTGAATGACCTTCATTCTAATACCTCTCTCTCTACTAGAGAGAAATAGAAAGTAGTTATTTCCACTTTCCATGGTCTAGGTTTTCTCACTTGAGCGGAAGGGATATCTTACGTGTGAATATTTTCTTTGGTGGGGTCAAGCCATAAGAAAAGTCATAAATACTCTCTTCTTTGCAGAAATTCCTGCATGAAAGCCCATGGATGGCATTGATGCTAGGGCGAGCAATTCCATATTCCATATAGATTCTTCGTAGAACCTAAAATCTATTCATTAGAATAGGTTCCTTATTTTTTAGAACCTGAAACTTATCCGTACAGATTCTACATAAAACCTAGAACCTATCCGTTAAGTTCATCATTTTTTGGAACCCGAAACTTACTATGTATACCCTAGAACCTGAAATCTAACCTGTTACAGGTTTCAGGATCGGAACTTGGAACCTACCCTAAGACATGTTCCAGGGTCTACCCAACTTCCACTTGTATTCTTAATTGAATGATTGCAATGATCATCACTTTTAATGACCATAACTTACTGCTACAATCTATTAATTAAAACTTATATTTAGACACACGAAAAATATGAAATATTAATAAAGTAAAAGTCTTAGTCATAAATATTGTCAGAAATAGAAGTTCAGATTGGTGGTTTTAGATTATACGCTCATCATCGAACGCTACAAAATACTGCAAGATCGCACAAAGACATAAACTAAGAAAAAAATAATAAAAGCTTGTTACAGGTTCCAGGTTTTAGGTTCTACTACCTATAATCCGAAACCTATCCATCCAAATAGGTTCTCCAATTTTTAGAATCTAAAACCTACCCTGCTTATCTTGAAACCTGAAACTAGACAAGCGCTCACCAGATAAATTCTTAGATTCCAAGTTCTAACCCTAGAACCATGCTCATCTCGAATTGATGCAAGATTTCCTGCCAAATCTCCCAACTTTCCACCAACCCAACTCATACAGCTGAGAAATACTTGAATGCCATTAGCCATGGATTCCACATGAATTTATTGTCTATTACGTCAACAATAAGGATAAGCCCATATTAAATAGTGTCGGTGTAGCTGCTCACCACTCTCATCAATACCTAACACGATGAGCAATTTCAGGATGCTTACAAGTTCATGATAGGAGAAATGACCCCATGCCCTTGCTACCAATAATCCCCACAAGAGCAAATGCCGCTCCTAAAGGGATGCAAGCAGCCAAAATCGCTGACAACGTTCTCATGATTAACAATCTTTGCAATAAGTTTTATTGCAGAAAATGCATGTCATTTGTGTTAATTCGTATCATATATGCTACATGTAGGACCAATGCATGTCATTTCGCATTTATTTAAGCCATGAATTCTACTTACAATGTCTGCACATGTCACGAAATTAGCTAGTTGCCCTTCATACATCATAAATAGTAGTTTACATCGAAAACTGAAAAATATCACAACCTATTGCATAGACACCTCCATCAAAATTGAGGAAAAAGAAGAATGATTAAAGAAGACTAGGGGCCTAGAGACTATGATGTGCTACGAGTCCCTGCCTAGACAGAAAATCAGTATAATACCTTCTGCTAATAGTACATTGAGACTTAGAAATTATAAATATAGCTTGACCTGCATCATTACGTACAAGCAATAGGAAAGACTCATTGACCGACTCAAAATGAAGTCAATATGCACCGGAAAACTAGGCTGCCTTAAACATAAATTAAAGGTATTTTGTTTGAAGAAAAATTATTTTCAAAAAATTATTTTTTAACTTTTCAATGGAATAATAAAAAAATAATTAATTTTCGAAAAGCATTTTTTACAAACTGAAAACAACAAATTTAGATAGGAGGAAAACTGATTCTCTTTTTAGTGAGATGGAAATTACTTTTCATAAATTAT
>BCNH02000005.1:10494550-10521539 GCA_001662345.2 Metrosideros polymorpha var. glaberrima
ACTTACCTATCATTCAAATGCCACCCAGACAAGTTACCAGCATCGAAAAGAGCTTTCTTCCATCTGTTCACTTTCTCCGAATCCTTCCCGAACTTGGATTCATGCTTAGCTAGAGCTGTCCGATAACTCTTTCTGCCCCCTCTCACTTCTCTTGGATCCACTTTATAAAACACTGGTAGAACGGCGAGGCTCTTTTGCTCCTTGCACTCCATAATCTTCGCCACCTCTTCCAAGCACCAGCATGAGGAAGCATAGTCCTCGGAGAAAATGATGATTGCGATGCACGATTCTTCGATGGCCTTCATAAGCGCCGACGATATTTGGTCTCCCTTTCTCAATTCCTCGCTATCCCGGAAAGTGTATATTCCATTCTTGTCTAAAGCTTTATAGAGATGGCCAAGGAAGTTCTTACGCACGTCCGCGCCTCTGAAACTCAAGAAGACGTCGTAAATACTGTTGGGTTTCGATGAAGAAGCCATTAGAGGATGGATTTAAACAATCAGCAATGACTATTAGCTGAAGGTTTGAAACTGTGTTTTCAGGTAGTTTGTTCACTACTTGATCTTCTTGTTGATTTATTCTTCTACTAGAGCACGGAGATGCATGAACTTTTTTAGAACTTTTGTAAATGATGATGCTTAAGGGTGGACCAAGACATCTAATAGGTGTGAACACATGGACTCATTTTTATTGAAGACCGCGTACCACCGCATTATTCGGATTAGCTGATTGACACAAGCTTCTCTGTGGCCGACAAAATTATTTGCACGGATGGACAAATAGCTCTAGGGTGGTGGATTCTCATGATCTAGGTCATAGGCTCACTCATGAAAACAACTTTTGTGGTCTTCCTCGAAATTTCATCCCCAACCTTTGAGAAAAAGTTTTTCCCTCGCTATAAAATAATTTACCACGTGACCACTCAAGAATTATAAAATTACATGTACAATCATCAAGTGTACCGGCAAAAAATAATATTAGATCTATTAATAATGGTACAACTTTGGAAAAACATGGCGCTTTAAGTATGGACCCCTATATGTAATAGGTGTGAACACATGAACTTATTTGCACCACCGTGTTATTATTCTCTGATTGACAAAAGCTTCTTTGTGGCCGACAAAAGTAGTGGAGGAATAACTTTCGGTTGGTGGATTCTTGTGATCTGGCCATAGGCTCAATAATCAGAAAAAGATTGCTGGCTTCCTTGAAATGGCATCCTCAAACCTTTGAGTGGTTTCTTCTTTACAAAGTAATGACTTAACAAATGACTATTCGAACGATATATAATACATATGACAATAACACTTTCTAATAGTGAGATAATCCCGGTATTTCTCACCAAATGTCAAAAGAGTCCGTTTTTCAAAGTTTATACCTCTAACCTTGTATTGACACAAAAAATTTTGCTTGCAGAATTTTGGAAAAATTACCAAAATAGTCATAGACCTATTGCAATTGTGTCAATTCAGTCATAAACCTTTATTTTTGTCAATTTAGTCCTAAACCTTTTGCAATTATGCCAATTTAGTCTATCCAGTCACTTTTGGCCGATCAGCGCTATCGTAGGGCGAATTGGTGGACTGAATGAGAAGAGGATTCGGTGGTTTGTTTTTAAAAAAAGAGGTAAATACGAGACTTGGAAACTCTTTAAAAAAAGTAAAATCGATCGTGAGCTTCAAGGGGGGATGGCTTTCGGTGGCTGGGGAATTCAAGAAGGGAGATTTGAGTGAGAATTGGAAAGTAATGGAAAATCAGAATCAAGAGACGTAGGATTCGTTTCTCACGCTATTTTGATATGAAATTCGCATGAACTTTTCTAGGGATGAATTATGATGTCTAGTTTTCTCCTTCGCACGATGGTATTGGACAGAGTATGTTTTGTACATGTTCGCCCCCTTGAAGTCCCCCAGAGTGCACGTTGTTTGTTTGCATGATTTTGCTTCATCTTGCACATTTCCGTTGCGTTAGATTTGCTTTTAGATTAAATTCATTATTTGTGTAGTTTATTATTTGAGGTTTTTCAAAGTATTCTGGTTGTCGTTTTTACGGAAAATTATCCAAAAAGTCCTTAATTTGTTGATAATCTATAGTTTTACTCCCGTTTATATATAAATTCTCCATTTTCAATCATAGAAATGTAATGGGCAAGAACATAAATGAGACTTGCATAAAGTGACACGTATTGTTTTTTTTATAAATGGATATACTATTTCAACCAATTTATTAAATAAAAGAGCCAGCAACAGCTTATCCGCAATTGCCCTTCTCGAAGACCAAGACCAATTCTGGTGGACTGGCCACTCCTCAGGTGTATTCTCCATAGCCATTGCATGGAATCTCCTTCGAAACAGGAGGCATTTGGTGCCATGGCACTCATTCATCTAGAACGTTGCTTCGCTCTTCGATACTCATTTCATCTTTGGCTAACCACACTTAGTAGATTACCTACTTAGGTTTTTCTGCTAAACTGTCGGAGAATTCAGGAAGGATCTTGTGCTTTTTGTAGAGGCCGCCTAGACTCGGTTGACCACCTATTCTTCGACTGTGGTACCACAAAAGCCCTAGCCCTTTTATGGGCCACAAGGTGCAACCTCGCATGGCAAAATCGAGGATGGCAAGACAATCTTAAGTGGGCTATTCAGTACCTTAGTGGACAACAATTCCACCAAATTATTGCTCGATTCTCTTTTGGTGCCTTATGTCACATGATATGGACCGAGAGGAACCATATCCTCTTTTGGCAACAGGACCTCTATGTGCCTGCACTTAGAAAACATCTTGAGAAGGTTGTCAAGGACAAGGCCATTACTTTTCAGCATGTCCACGATACACCTAGAAACCGTAGAACGCAAGGCAGTTGGGGCATTTCTCGTTCGATTTTTGACTAAGCAGGAGCTGCGTCTCCTTCTCTTTTGCCGAGCCCACTGTTTGGCTTCGTTTCCCTTTTAATGCTTATTGGGGTTCTTCGCCCCCCCTTGTTCCTCTCCTTATTTCACCTGAGACACCCATGCACCCGTATTGACATTCCCTAATGTCACCATGAGTGCGAGGTTTGTCTCCTGGGTTTTCCTCATGTAAATTGCTCTTTGGTTGGTTAATATACTACTTACCTTACCCAAAAAATAATAATAATAACAGCTTATCCGCAATTTTTGAATTTTGTGAGAAAATATTAGATGCTTTCAAAGAATTATGTCATCAACCACCTACTACAATTATTCTGTCGGTTTCCGCATGCATTTCCATCTGCAATTGTTTTATCTTCGATCTTATTCACTCCGAGTCCGAGGTGCTTTCCACGATCAAAAGTCTAATTTGGAGGCAGTTATTTGCATCTAATAAGTAAGAAGTTATTAAATGGAAAATATACATGGTAAACTAAATCAAAATCGTAAAAGTTGAACAGATTTGTATGGATTCCACTATTTTCAATGGTTTAAATTCAAATTGGTTTATATAATAAGTTCACCCAATAATTTTTCTGGATAGATAACCGCGCCACTACTTCTTAATGCGTACGAACTATCCTTTCGAGAATTCGAAGGAAATAATGCCGCTTGTCTAATCTCGATCCACTAGATTTCATGCTTTGAAAGGATGGACCTCGCATAAGACCCACCTTATTTAATAGGTTTGATCCAATCATCCTTGGTAAATTAGATTCATTAATTATTTTTTGAAATGATGGGATGATCATAATGGTGCAAGCGGATCAGATGTTTAGCCGTGTTCGTAATCCCTCTATCGTAATAGATGATGATCTTGTGGGCTAAAAATGACAACTGATTCCCACGATCTTGTTTATAGGTGTGTAAGAGGAATTTGTTCAGCGAGGACCCAAAAAGTTGAACTTAATTCGAGGAAATTTCTTGTCAACAAAATCCAAGTCAAGTTGGAAAGTTTTGAGTGTCTTATTGTTCTTTTAGAGAGAGCGGGTCGGTGACAGAGAACGCCAATGTAAGAGTCTGGGAGAAAGAAGGCTTTTCTTCACTATGAGACAAGGCATCTTCTTTTCTCTTTACCACCGAAAGAAGAGCGACGACTTTGAGTCAAAGCCTATGATATTTTACCAAAGTGGGAGGAACCACGCTTCGAGATAGTCACGTAGAATGTGCGAATTTGTTTTTTCCTAATTTGCCCTGGGTGGATTGTCCTGATCCTTTTGAGTAATAGCTTAGAATAAAGCTTTATGCATTCAGTTATTTTCAAGATATATTATTTGTTTTGTGTGCAATTGTCACGGCAACGGTTAGCAATACAACAGTTATTTTAAGTACAATGACCAATATAATCCCATTTGAATGCAGATTAAAAATCTAAGGTTCTGTTTTTTTTTTTTGGCTGAAAATAAAAGATTTGAATTTTTTTTTTCTAAAAACGATCGCTTGTATTGCTTAAGATAATTATAATGAAAAAAAAAATTCATTATCGATAACAATTTATGTCTAAACATTTTCGTGCACGGTGAAATATTTTTGGTTAATTCATTTTCATAAATAACAATTAGCTATTCATATTGGCATTCGATGTGGTCTCTTAAAATGATACCACATCAACAGAGAAATCATGGATGGCCATATCGCTTTGTCTGTGTCTGTGTCTCTCTCTCTCCAACAGGTATAATTTTTGTTTTCCATCATTAATTCGGCTTAACTTCAGCAAAGTAAGCAAGCGATGTTATCATAATTACATAACATGACAATTTATTTAATGGTGATCTTGGTTTGAGCCAAATTTAAAAAGTTGAGGTACTTAATTGAACGAAAAAGAAGTTTATGTACTTGATTATAAAACGAACAAAACTTCAAATACTTATAATTTCATTACTCCTTATCTATCCTTATAATCTGTCGATACTATACAAGACATAAATTATATGGTTCAGAATACGAGCGGGTATATATCGTCATTTTCCTTAAAACCACATATAAAAGTTCGGCATTCTTATAATAGAATCGCAAGATGATGATATCATGATTATACATCAGTTTTTATAAACAAGAAGAGTTAAATATTATGAAGGACTATTTGAGTTACAAGACTTTATAGAAAAATCGTATCTAATAGCTGAATTTTGTCGCTAATTCATGCTATTCAATGAGAAATCACAAGAGAAATATATTTAGTGACTATGAAATAAAATTAATCATAATTTGGGCATTAATGATTTTGACATATTACATCATCAATTGACTAAAGAAAAGATATTAAATAAATCCATTCTAGTACTATTACCCGAATATAATATGGCATGCGTTTTATATATGTATAATTCGGTTCACTCACAAAGTACGAGTATCTTCCCGTTAGTTCAGCAAATGCGTGGGAGAGAGAAATTTCTTTAAAAAAAACATGTACTTATGTGTATTTCACGTAAAAGTGAGTACTTTATTAATAGAGTTCTTCCTCAACTAATGACTAATAGTAACAAATATTGACACCAGCCATTGTTATACTCTAGTAAGGTATTATACTCATAAACTGTTTCTATGAAATCTAATATGAACATCGAAGTCTTCCATAAATTAAGAAAAAAATAGTTAAGTTTGTAATTTTATTGATTTTTTCTATATTATTTGATTGCATTTAAATAATACTGCCTACTTATTAAGCACATAATTTCATGAGTAAAGCCACAAAAGTTAAATTACATCTATAAAAGAAGCTGTTCTTGTTGCTGGTTCTCTTTTAGGAATTGACAAAATTTGGCTCATTTGATAATCGAGATATATTCAAGTTTAATCTTGTGAGACAACTATTTTAGGGGGTCGTAATTGTAACAAGATGAAAGAAGATAGGAATTTGGAAGAATAATTTTCTGTGTATATTGAATGAATGTCTTTACAATTGTATGTGTACATTTATAATGTAAAAACTGTACATGGAAGGAAAGAATAATACAAATTCTGATTCACATTGATCCCTCAATATTGCAATTGATTCTTATGATTCCCAATCTGATTTTCATGATCTGCATATCTGTCAACACTCCCCCTCAAGCTGGTGGCTTATATATGTCCAAGACATCCAGCTTGCCTAACAGATATGCATGTTGTCTCTGACACAAGCCTTTGGTAAAAATGTCTGCCGGTTGTTCCGTGGTGTTAATTCCACTTGTCTTGATTATGCCCTCCTGGATTTTCTTTCGGGTGAAATAACAATCCACTTCTATATGTTTTGTCCTCTCGTGAAATATAGGATTCCCCGCGAGTTTGATTGCCGCATCGTTGTCACAGAATAGCATGGTTGGTCCTTTAACTTGAACACCAAGATCTAAGAGAAGTCCTTACAACCAGACTATTTCACATACAGTCTTGGCCATCGCCCTGTATTCTGCTTCTGCTGACGACAAAGATACAGTTGGTTGTTTCTTGGTTTTCCACAAAAGCAGGGACTTACCCAGTTTGATGCAAAATCCAGTGATTGATCTCCGACTCATCGGACATGTAGCATAATCGGTATTGCAATAGACAGTCATCTCCATATTGCAATCTCGTGATAGAAGAATTCCCAATCCCGGCGACTTCTTCAAGTACTTCACAACCTTCAAGGCAACATTCATGTGAGACTGCTTGGGTTTGTGCATAAATTGGCTCAAGGTCTGTACTGCAAAACATATATCTGGCCTGGTTATAACGAGATAAATCAGCTTCCCCACTAATCTTTGATAGCTGGACGGATCCTCAAGCAGTGGATCACTCACTTCTGATGATGACTCCGCATCATATTCAGCTGTGGTTAATCTGATGTTTTGCTCAATTGGAATAATAGCTGGCTTGCATCCTGACAATCCCGCCTCTTATATGATTTCAAGGATAAACTTCCGCTGGCTAAGAGAAATTCTCAAATTTGAGCGAGCAATTTCTATGCCAAGAAAGTACTTGGGTGGTCCCAGGTCTTTGATATGGAAGGTAGAATGTAGATATTCTTTCAAACTTTTGATGGCCAAGTTATCATTTCCCATTATAAGGATATCATCCACGTAGATTATCAGGTATACGTATGACGTACCTTTTTGCCATGTGAATAAGGCGTAGTCATGCTTAGATTGCGTAGACGCTGTGAACTTTGTGTACCACTGTCGTGAAGCCTGCTTCAGTCCATATAAGGATTTCCGGAGACGACATACTCCAAACTCCCCCTGTCGCCGTAATCCTTTGGAAAGGTCCATGTATATTTCCTCATCAAGATCGCCATGGAGGAAAGCGTTATGGACATCCATTTGCTGTAATTGCCAATCACGAATAGTAGCAACGGATAAGAATGACATTACAGTGACATCTTTGGCTACGGGAGAGAAAGTCTCGTGGTACTCAAAACCTTCTCTTTGTGTGAATCCTTTGGCGACAAGGCGTGCCTTGTATCGTTCTACAGACCCGTCAGCCCTGTACTTAATTTTGTATGCCCATTTGCACCCAATCGATTTGCGATGGTGAGGTAAGGGTACTATCTCCCATGTGTGATTTTCAATCAAGGCTTTTAATTCTGCTTCCATAGCCTTCTGCCAGCGCGGATCATGAACAGCTTCCTGATATGATGTGGGTTCCTTGTCCTCGGAAATTCGGTTGACGCAACACATATGATCCGAGGATAATTGATCGAAAGATATGTAGGAAGCGATAGGATATGGAGTACCGGTAGTACGAGAGGAAGTATATACGTAATCTGTAGTCCAAGTGGGGGGATGAGTGATCCGGCCAGATCGTCGTGGCACAACGGTCTCAATCACAAGAGAAACAGGTGGAGTAAACGTGGGAGAATCTGTGATATCAGAAGACAAATGTTCGCTTGAAAGGGAAGCGTCTCCTGTACCAGTGTGGCTGGTTGAGGGAATATCCTGTTCAATCGTTGGAGAAGGAGTTGGTGCATTCGTTAGTATGGCCATTTGATAGTGCACAGTTAGTAGCAGGTCTTCTTCAAGCAAGAACCTGTTGTGTGGTGAGGATGATGCTGCGTTGTCAGTGGCAGATTCCATTTCCTGGAAAGGGAAAACTTCTTCATGGAAGATGACGTCTCTGCTGACAAAGAAATCTCCAGACGATGGGTAATAGACACGATATCCTTTTTGCAAAGTTGGATAGCCCATAAAGATACAAGGACGAGCACGTGGATCAAGTTTATGTCGTGGACCCACATTTGTAACATAGCAAAGACACCCGAAAACCTTAAGGTGACTGGTTTCGGACTTCTTGCCATAGAGCAGTTCAAAAGGACTCCTACCACCGAGAACTCGAGTAGGCATACGATTAATTAAGTAAGTAGTTGTGATCACACAATTGCCCCAAAAAGTCTCAGGAATGGAGGCTTGGAACTTTAGAGCACGAGCGACTTCAAGAATATGACGATGTTTCCTTTCGACAACACCATTTTGTTGAGGGGTGTAAGTGCAAGTACTCTCATGTAAAATTCCATAAGAAGAAAAAAGATCGACACAGTCATGATTGAAGAATTCTCTCCCATTATCTGTTCGAATTTTTTGAACAGATTTTCCAAATTGATTTCGTGATACTGAGAGAAAGAATTTTAATTTAGAAAAGACTTGATTCTTTGATTGCATGAGGAATACTCATGTAGCCCGAGAGAAATCATCCACAATTGTAAGGAAAAATTTGGCCCCATCACGAGTTGGAGTGTGGTATGGGCCCCAAACATCAACGTGTATAAGGTTAAAAATGCTCGTTGTGCGAGTATTGCTTGACGAGAAGGGAATTTGTGATTGTTTTGCTAAAGGGCAAATTGGACATTGAGGATAAGGATGAGAAGCACTGTGCCCAAGACGCTGATGAAGAATGGAAATTTTATTATGGGCACTACATAATGATTGCTTTTCATGGGAAAAAGAAATCTGTGGGGGGTGTAGTCCAGAAATAGAGCCCATCTGAAATTTTACCCGAGCCCATTAGTTTGCCAGTCGAAGGGTCCTGAAATAGACAGGAATCAGAATTGAAAAGGACGCGACAAGAGTTATCCTCACAGGCCCTAGAGACGGAAAGGAGATTAAAGGTAAATTGTGGGACATAGAGGACATTTCGAAGGGTAATATGAGGACTGAGTTTAACGATGCCAATTTTGGTGACAGGAGTAGTGTTTCCATTTGGGAGTCTCACAAATGTCGATAAATCATGTTTTCATAAATAACGGAATAAAGACTATCATCGCAAATAATGTGATCACTAGCTCCTGAATCGATTACCCATGCACTACTCGTAATGGAGTTCATCAAGCAATAGGAAATACCTGAGAAGCTAGCTCTTTTATCATCCACTTCCATCAGTTTCAAAGCCCTCATTAGCTGCTGAGACTGTTCATAGGATATCGGCTGATTGACTCCAGCGACTTGATGTGCCGTTGATTCCTTTGGTTTTTTGTCTTTATCACCTGGTTTTCCATGTAATTTCTAGCAAGTTTCCACTATATGGTGTGGGCGCCTGCAAAAATCGCAATATAATTTCCCTTTATTTTTGTGATTTGCGCTACCTGACCACGCAGGGGAATTCTGGCCGTCTGATTTGTGGAAAAATTGCGCTAACGTGGCATATCTAGAACCGTCGGATCCGGCTGAAGGCCGGATAAAATGAGAGCCGTTCGATGGCCCAAATGAATCTTGGCCCTCCAATGGACTTAAGAAGCCCTTAGGGTTTCCACCGTGGGAACCGAAAAAACTTCTCCCTTCATTCTGCGGCTGCGATCTCTCGTTCTGCGGCTGCGACTTCTCGCTTGGTCCCCTTCGTCGTTGGTTCGCCTGAGCTCCGAGGATGATGCCATCACTTCTCCTTTCATGGCCTGAGGAAGCAGATCTCTGACTTTCCTCTTGGATTGCGAGTTGGTATATGCGGCCGAGAGACGGAGGCGGCTCCATCGCGAGGATTTGCGTCCGGAATGCCAGGTAATTGTCGTTGAGGATGAGTAGAAACCGCGTCGCCTTCTCCCTCTCCTTGATTTCCTTGTACTGCTTCAAGGTTGCTTCGGAACCATCGAGTTTCTCTTCAACCGCTTCTAGCTCGTTCCAGAGCGCAGATAATCTGTTGAAGCAGTCCTTAATCGACGAGTTCCCCTGCTTTAGTTCTGATAATTGCTGAGTAATTGCAAAAATTCTGGCCCGATCGAGTTTTCCGTACATCTCTTTTACGTTTTCCCACATCGTCCGGGAATCCTCCGTCGGGGGTAGACCGGCCACGACTTCTGGACTTATGCAGTTGTCGATCCAGGTGCGAACAAGTTGATTGCATTTGTTCCAGAGTCTCGCTTGGCGTTCGTCTGTCGGAGTCGGAATGGTTCCGTCAAGGAACCCTTTTTTTGTCTTTGGTTACAAGTGCCCTGCGGAGTCCCCTTGCCCACATCGAGTAATTTTCTAGACCGGTGAGTTGATGGGAAATCAATTTGAGTTCTGGTCCATCCGCTGTGCTTGTGTACAGGGGATCGCTGGGCTCCGGCCGGCCAGTGATGACCGGAAAGGGAAATGGTGTGAATCCGGGTTGAGGAGTCGGATAGGGGTTACCACCCAGACCGGTGCTCCTCGGATCCGCTGAATGACCCGAGAATGCTAATCTGGGTTGCGGTGCCGTGTAAGGGCTTCGATCCATACTTGCAACATTTGGGTCTGAGGCCTGTCCCGAAACAGTTAATCGTGAGCTTTTTTCTGGCTGAAAAAAAATGGTTCGCGGGTCCTTGTGGATGGATCAGCGGCAGTAGTCCACTAGTCCATGGATTGTACATGCCCTGAATCGGTACCCATTTTATGGGTTGTTGCAATGATGCTTGGAAAGGTACCCACTGAACAGTCTGCGTGGACTGAGTCTGAATTTGCATTGAATCTTCCGTCCGCACTTCTTCAGTAATCTGCTCCGACTGAGGGACATCTTCCAGGTTTGTGTTTCCTGTGTTTTGATTCCCTTCGGATGAGGTAAAGTTCGTTGCCATGGTGTCGACAAGGTAGGAAAAATGGTTTTTCCTGTGGCTTGTTTTTCTGGATGCTAATTTCCATGCCGGAGTGCTAACTCTGTTTTGCAGGTCAGATTTTGCAACAACAGATTAGGGGATGATGGCGAGGATTATCAGTTTAGGGTCGAGGTTTGCGGAAGCGAAGTTTAGGATCGTGGGTTAGCTTTGATACCATGTAACAAGATGAAAGAAGATAGGAATTTGGAAGAATAATTTTCTATGTATATTGAATGAATGTCTTTACAATTGTATGTGTACATTTATAATGTAAAAACTGTACATGGAAGGAAAGAATAATACAAATTCTGATTCACATTGATCCCTCAATATTGCAATTGATTCTTATGATTCCCAATCTGATTTTCATGATCTGCATATCTGTCAACAGTAATCGAATTAGCCTATTTAATAAGATGGTCTTAAGTTGACGTTATAGGAACACAACACGGTTTACTAACCCTATCGGTCCTACGAGACTCAAAGAAAAAATGGGCAAGGTTGGAGGATTTGTCTTACTTAGAAAAGCTCGACCCGCTAATGCTACGGTGAGGACCGGTGCAAAAGTTCTATTTATTTATTTAATAGCAGCCACAGGCTAGCTTCGACGAAAAGGTTAAGCCAACAATGGTAAGGAAAAGCATTGAGAAATAAATGCATGATAGATGAATTCTACTTAGGTCTTATTTGTTGGCTGTGGAATCGGATTATCTAATGAATTGGGGATTCAATGTTCGGATTTTTCATTTGGAATGGTGTTTGAACTTCGAAATGAATTACCAAGCAATACTTGTTATTGAGATTTCACTACCACCGTAGGTATGCTACATCACCATCAAAATCATGGGATGGCCGAGTGATGAAGGACCTTGAGGGCTAGCTCTGTGTTAGTATATTTGCTTCTCTTTGCCCCCAATTGGGACTGTCTATAAGGTCACCTTTTCTTCCTCATCAAGAGTAGTACGAAAGCATATATCTCTTCTTTCAAGGAACTCTTCTCGAAATCAAGAGCGATAACGCCTAGCCAAATCTATAAAGCTGTACATTCAAAATTTCATGGTAATAGACTCGTGGTGGCCTTCAAGCATTCTTTAGTATTTTCTTTGCACGAGCGTGTAGATTTTCTGAACGGATACAAGTACTTCTCTCTTTGCAATTATTATTGTAGGCACATTTTTTTTTACCAATGTTTGACCACGTATATTATTCTCGGATAGCACTCGCTTCAGTAGAACATTTCTTGATTTCGAATTTATTGAAACCTTGAGTGTTGAAAAAAAAAAAAACTTAGTTAAAATTACGATTGGTTAGTGGAATTCGGGTGTGTTCTGCAAGAGCAACAGTGCCCAATTTTGCCACATCGGAATAGCCGGATCACAAATTTCATGACTTTTAACTATGCCCATCCGATCTTGAGGGGTGTCAAGAAAATTATGATTTCCCAGATTAAGTGACACCTCGAGAATCAGGTCGATCAAAGTTTTAACAAGGAAAGGACGATATTGTGACTTTTTTCACCGCGACCAACCATCCAATCATATTTGCAGAAATCGACAACCCTGAAACTTTTCCGGACATTGTAATGAATTTTCGAAAAATTCAGGTCATGGCTTTCTGTGAACGTGAATGCCGGGTCAATTGGACTATGATTTTTTTAAAAAAGAATGGAAAAGTTGTGCTGGGTGGTGGCTCGCCTAATAAGGGCGTGCCGGATGGCGTTTGCAGCGCCCCGGCCCGGCTCATGCCTTGCGTTGTTTCTTTACTGCCTAGAGAGGCCCGAGTCTGCTAAGTAGCGGGCCGAGGGCCCTGTACAATCTCCCTATGACGCTGTGCTTGGTCGTTTCAGCAACAACAACAATAAGAGCAACAAACTAAACTTCATCCCACTAAGCAGGTCGGCTATAAAAATCCTTTTGCTCAATTTTGTTCCAAGTCCAAGAATAGCATTCTCTAGAAAGGCATGAAATCGGTCAGTCTTGTGCTTTCTAATACAAGTGATCGCCTTTATAACCGAGAGGTCCAAGATGATGGCCCAGCTGCTAAGTTCTTGCGTGAAGTAATAAGTCAAAATCAAGATCATTCGATTTGTTTCAAGCTCCTGCAGATTTTATGCCTTTGGAAAGAGTAGTGATTGCATGGGGAATTATGAATCCCCCCAATTGCATCTATTTTTAACCTACGAGATCATATTTCAGAGGAGGGCCAAAAAACAAAAGTGCCGGCAAGATGCCAAGATTTAGCTCATAGATCAATATGTTTGAAGCTAGCATGACCTAGAGATAGGTGTCGCCGTTGTGATTTGTTGAACACGTTATTTATATGTTGTATTTGGTAGGTATTATTTGTGTACTAGGATTCACAATGGATTCCCGCACTATTTCGGGCAATATTGTGGATCCGTTGATTATCTTGATTTGCCTTTACTAAGATGGGCATAGTTTTACTGTCGATATTCTTGTGTGGTTGCTTTCTCACCGAACCCTTTCATACCATGAGAATGGAAGTACTTTCTTCCTCCTATTTACTGATATGCCTCTAATCACTGCCAATTGCCAAGAAAGGAGAAAATTTCATTGACCTTCTTTATGTTGTCAAAGGGATGGATGTATCTTTCACCGAAACCTTAAGCTTTAACGAAGCTACTGCTGAAGAAAAGCTTAAAAATAACGAGTGACCAGGTAACTTGGGCTGGCATCCATCTTTAAAAATTTGCAGTTTTTTACCGGCTTATCTGCAGCTCTGGAGAGTCTGACATTTATACCTTCGTTCTGACAAAATATTTGAGCGCCATTTAAAGTTTTGCTTGTTGCTTTGTGCTACAGGAAACTCCTTTAGCGATGCTCGTGGAAATCAAGAAGCAGGCAATGGCGCATTGCGGCAAGAACGTTTTCATTGTTGGCAGCATGGGTTGTAAGTAACAGTTGCAAGAGATGATGAAAGTTATGTGCTTGGAGCGAGGTGGAAAATTGTATGCGACCGACAATAGGTACAGAATCAACAACAGTGCTATCATTGTGGACACTGCACTCCTCGCTTATATAGTCACGGGACATCGACTCCATTAGGGGAGTCGACTTTCACCCAAAGGTTCCATATGGATGTAGTGCACGCAATCTGGAGGGACAAAGGATATGAAGAAAGTGAATGGTACTGTACAGTAGATGAAACTACTGGATTAGTTTATGCAGTCGTTTCTAGCAGAAGAGACTTAACACTAGCAACAGCCGAGCTTTTCTTTTCATTTGGTAATCTGAGCTTTTTGTTCGACAACTGCTTTCTCCAGCTTGCTAATCCAACCTTCAAAATCCAATGCTAGCATTTCATACAATAAAAACCCACTGCTTTCCCCCGCATCTTCGTCGGCTAAACCTCCTTCAGTAAATCTTTGTCGCTTAAAAATGTCACACGTGAATGGGCGTGCTAAGAGACGGACAAGTAAGAACGGCATGCTTCTTATATGCTCATAAATAAGAAAGTTACATTTATATAGGGAAAATCAATTAAGTAAAAGGCATGTATCTATCTAATTGCTCTCCTAAATAGTATGATGACTAGCAAATGGACAGACTGAAAGTCTGCACACATATCCAAGACTACGCACCTTGTTGGATTCCATTTGCACCAGACGCCCTGATATCCAAGCCCTTGTATTGAACGCCTCGACTAGCATCTTCATCAGAACTTTAAGGCCATTCATGTCGAGTTCACCTTTCTTAGGAAGATAATCTGCGTCAATCTCCATAAGTTGCGAATCATACTTTCTGCGAAATTGTGTTACAGTTTCCTCTATCTTCTTGGCAATCAAACACCAGTTTCATTTTCTGCTCAAAGAAATGTGAATTTACAATGATAGAATATTAAATATCAAATTCCATAAAAGAACAAGTGGAACCCCTCATGACTAAACATAATGTCAAGAAGTAACTCACCGCATCTTCATGTGCTTTGTCCATCTGTTCCATTTGCCTTTGTATTCTGTCCAGCTCATTCTGAAGAGCATCCAAGTAAAATTTCAGAGGATTTCTGCGTTGTGCCATTGGAAATGGACTCCGTAATAGCTGTGCTAGGTTCCCGAGAAATGGATGCAGTTGAATTGCCTGTAACCTGTGCCACCATCCCACCACGAGGAATGCTAACTGCAGATTTCGGCATTGCTTGATTAGGAGGCATAGCAGGGTTTTCATCAACTTGTGTTGACTGAAAGCGAACAGTTAAATTAGAAGTCCCTCCCACCCCCCAGAGTGGAGTTGCAGTTCCACTAACTAGAGCTAAATCAGTTGAGATCTTGTGGCTGCGGAAGCACTGGAGGCTCCATATCTGCTGCTCCAGAGCAATAAGATAACGTAGCATTACAAGTACCAGATGATAGAAATTTAGTTTGTTGAGAAGCATTATGCTGCTCTTTGTCGGGTGCATTTCTCTCTTCCATGCCAGTGGATGCGGCGTTACAATTATTTCTCAACTCCTAGGCAGGTAAGGTTTGTAATAAACATACAGAAAAATCATATCGCATAGTAAATTTTAACATACCCTCGAGCCTGTATGGCTGTATGGGAAAATGATTGTTCTGCGAAAAATTACTCTACTCTTTATATATCCCAACAATGCAGAGAACGCATACACCCAACCATTATTTCCACTTTCCAGGCATTCATATCAAGAATTGAGTATTCGAAGGAAAAGGAGGGCAGATATAAACATAGTTGAGAGCATAGAAAAACATACAAGATGAGATGGAAAGGAAGCGCCCTCGGCATTACGCTGCTCTTCATCAGGTGAATTTCTCCCTTGCGTCATGGTGGGTTACAATCTTCTCTCATATCCTGGTCAGGCGTGGTACTGTAATAAACATAAAAAGAGTCATTTATACACTGAAGCCATTATAAGAAAATTTTTGTTCTATGCCGAAAAAAAGAAAGACTCCACTCTTTATGAATGCTAATAATGCAAAGAAGGCATATATGTCTACATCATGATTTCAGGCATTCCTACTATTCCAAGGAACAAGGATGAATCTCAACATTGTCAAGAGCATAAAATAACATACATGATGAAATGTCGTAGAAGCAGCCACAGCATCATCCCGCTCTTTATCAGATGCATTTCTTTTTAGCATGCTGGTAGATGTGACATTACAAATCATCGCTCAAACTCCTCCTCAGGTAGGGTCTGCAATCGAAAAATCGTGTCATTAACTGAACTTTAAAGTCCTCTCCAGCACTCATGAGACAATACTGTCCGTTGAAAATGCTAGTTTACTCCTTATAAAATCTAATAATGCACTGAAGCGGTTTCCACTAATGGTTTCGAATTTATTCAAGTCAAGACCTGATATGAAAAGGAAACAAGGATGGATATCGACAATGTCAAGAGAATAGATAACAAACATGATCAGATGACAAAGAAGCAACCTCATAATACTGTTGCTCTTGATCGGGTGCATCTTTCTCTTTCCTGCTGGTGGATGTGGCATTACAATAATCTCTCAATTCCTGGTCAGAGACTGAATGGGCAACCATACTTCAATCATCTTCTTAACACGTGCAAGACAGCACCAAACTCCAAGAGAATGCCGGTTTTGCATGAGGCAAGTAT
This sequence comes from Metrosideros polymorpha var. glaberrima, assembly GCA_001662345.2. Classification (NCBI taxonomy): domain Eukaryota; kingdom Viridiplantae; phylum Streptophyta; class Magnoliopsida; order Myrtales; family Myrtaceae; genus Metrosideros; species Metrosideros polymorpha. Next base: position 10,511,087 of record BCNH02000005.1, read on the forward strand.
TTTCCTCACTTTGTTTTTCCACTGTTTGTGTCACGGATTCTTTTTTACTACGATCACTACAATCGTTGACTACATCAGCTTCCTCTGGACCAACGCCCCCAGAATTGTTGGGTTCCTGCTGAAAGGACTTGTTTAGACAACACGACTCCTTGCGGCAATCTACAAGCCCGATGATCACAGTCAAGTAAATTATTTAATAATCTCCGTAGATGCACAAATAAAACAAAATTGCCACAGTCGCACATGCATGTGCATTCCACAGCTAACCATGTTGAAACAATTGAAATTTACTTCTTGAAAGGAAAAACATATCCAGTTGAACAAGGATGAGGTTTAGAAATGCAAATTCCACCAAAGAAATGTCAATGTAAAGTTCAAACTTGAATAGTCCTCTGGGCCAATTATTGACTCACTGGAAAAGTAAACTCGAGAGAGTTGCCCAGTACAGGTCATAAACTTATGAAAAAGCAACAAATGCAAGACAATGCCTTATTTAGGTCATCTAACTTACACGTTTAGGAACAAATTACACGTATTAATCCAACAATAATCCTGGCGACAACTGCGCTGAAACATTTTAAGTTTTAAACATTTGATGAGAGGAAATTGACCGGTGCACATTTCTTCGTGAATATATACCACGTGATGGAAAGAAATGCTATACAACAACAAGGTCTTCTTCAACAGATTTGCCAAACAAATCTTTTAATAAATTATTGTAGCATGCATAATGACCCCAGCTAAAGTACCCAAATGAAACCTTCGTTCGATAGTATAACAGGGTCATCGTAATCTAACAGTTTCACAACAGTCATAAATATAACCTTCATAAAAACATGATGATATGTTAACCTGCCGTTTCATATATGAGGCATTCATTGAACTAGTAATTCCAACAGAAAATGAAAAATTTAGCGGAGTAGAAAATCATTTAGTCTAATGCTTTATCGTCCACGTCCAATTGTTTCGCGTTATTCTTCTTTCTTTTCCATCTGGTTTTTCATATCAGATGAATAAAAATAGGGAACTTCTTGCATCTCTCGGACCTCCTTAATAGACTTGGTGTTCGTGGCATCATTTGTTCAAATGATGATGATCAAACGCGACGAATAAATGAGAAATATTTCTACATTCTCAAGTTATTCTCACGGATTTTGAGTACATAACAAAAGCCAAGAGGAGATGAATCTCGCGCACGAAATAGGAAATCCGGTGCAACCAAAAGCTATGAGATTTAGATTCGAAAAGAGAAAACATAAAGGAAAAAAAACCAAAAACAAAGAAACATACTGAGAAAGCAGAAATACTTCTCATCTGTTTGTCGCGTATGATCATCATCATTTAAATAAATGATGCCCATGAACACCAAGTTCATTAAGGAGGTCCGAGACATTTAGATTGCAATATGGACTTTGGACTTTGCACTTGGACTATTCTTGTTGCTAAAACCGGTATGTGTCGAGAGAAAAATTGAATGTGAAGTGGAAGGGGGTGGTCTCGGTTTGAAGAGGGGAGAAGGGTGGGGGAGAAGAGTGTGTGCTTTTGTGTGTAGAAGAAGAGAATGAAGAAGACAAGAAAATGCGAGGTGGATGGAGAGGAGGAAGAGAGAGAGGTGGATTAGTATATGTGACCGTGTGGGCCGTGTGGGCCGTGTGGGAGACGACCCTGTGTCACTTTCTTACCTCAAAATCTATATCATCTTAAACAAATTAAACGAAAAATGAAAAAAAAAATCAATATGTTTAAGTACCATAATCATTATGTTAATAGAAAACATACCGAAAACATCTTTTTTTAGAAAAGTGGGCAATATGAAATTCGAAATTCTTCTAAATCCAACAACATCCATAAAAAAAGAAGAAGAAGAGATACGTTTAAATATAACATAAAAGTTGAAAAGAGCAGGTGATGGAGATTGGATTGGCATTGAATGTTTCTTAGAAAATGCTCATTAATTAAATAAGCACAGAGCCTATAGCACTCTTCATCTTCCTCTTAATGACCAATGTATGGGTGATGCATGATTCATGTGGCATAAGAATGAGTCGTGATATATAGATCAATGATCGAGAAAATTGGCCACAAATAGAGCACCTCTAGACAATGATGGATTTGATCCATCCATTCCTAATGCTCACCCTTTCCTCGATTCTTGTATGTTTAAGCACTTATTTATGACGACTAATTAAAGTCTGTTATTACACCAAGTAAAGGGATTTTGCACTCGTTTCACATGTCACGTCACAGTATCGTCTGTATGTGTACCTTTGAATTTATGGAATTTGGTCAATTATTCTAAGTCTTGCGCATCTTATTTGACGTGCACAGCGTACGGTTTAAGAATTTTTTTTCAATTCCATATGCCTTTGGTATGATCACTGTTTCCGTTAAACACGAACTTGGAGATTGGGTTCGGTTCAAAGGGGGGCCACGAGATAGGGCGTGGGATGGTCAAGAAGCACCTTTCGATTCATGCAGATTTGGTCCAACCCCATGTGACTGTTGCAAAATACAGGTGGGGTAACTAGGGGTGTGCAACCGGACCGGGTTGGCCCGGAACTCGGACCGGCCCATCTGGAAAATCGGGCCGGGAACCGGTTGTTGAACTAACCAGTCCGGGAACAGGGTCTAGATTTCAGGGACCGGTTTGAACCGGTTTGGGTTCCGGGTTTAGGTGGAGGCCCACTCGGACCGGTCTATAGAACCGGTTTTAGGGCTTTAGAGAAAAAGTTTTAAAATTCCTTCTCTATATATATATTTTTTTTTTGCTAAGCACAAGATGCAGCAAAACAACTTTGCAACTGTAAGTTGATTATTTTCAACGACACTAGCCAAAAGACTCTAGAAACAAGGTTCCATGGAATACGTTGACTTGAGCTACAAAATTTGGATAACAGGATAAAATTCTATAAACTAAAACTTCTTTCACCTTTTCTTGTCATCTATGTTCATTGTTTCAACCACACCACTATGATTGACCTAGCCTTCAGCAAAAGTTCTAGTGCTAATAAAAAAGACAAGTTGCGAAACTTGAAAAAAAAAAAGTGAAGATTTTTGCAAGTTTTTGCGGAATGAAATGATGATTTTTGCTTAGATTTTATTTACAAGTTGCGAAAGATGAAAAAAGAAGAAGTGAAAACAGGGTTGACCCTATTTTGACCCTGTTTACTCTGTTCCCGAACCCAAAAAACAGGGTCGGTTCCAAAACAGGTTCCAAAAAAATAAGGTCGATTTCTGGGCCCAAAAAATGGAGACCTGTTATAACAGAGCCGGTTTCAGGGTCTAGATTTAGGACCGGCCTGCTCGATTTTTGCTCACCCCTAAGGGTAACTGAGCAAAAGCCAAAAAAAGGGCAGCGTCCACTTGTACCATAATAAAGTATGCTCTTGACCAGTTATAGATGCGGAGTTTTAATAAGAGGAGAGCCTTTCCGACCTTTCCTGAAAAGCAAAAGTGAAGTGACCAAAAAGAGGTTGAAAAGTATCCCATTACTCCCTCTATCAACTTATAAAACAAATTTTACTTTGAAAAAAATGAAGAAATCTAAAAACAAGTACGATGAACTCCTGTAAACAAATTGATTTACACAAAGCTTTAGGGTGCTAAAGCTTTAATTGCAACAGCAGCCCATGACAGTGTTGACACTTGATTTTTGACCATTTATTATTTTTTCATAAAAAGCATGAAAATCAAAGTTACAAACCTCAACCACAAACCTAGGAATTAACTTTGGCAAAAAATAAAATTTTCTTAATTTTTTGGATTTTTTGAATTTTCTTACACATTAAATGGAGTCGAAATTTGAAAAAAATACCAAATGAGATCGGAAAAATATAAAAAAAAAAGTAGTCATTCATTTTATTTTTCTCCTAATTGTACTGTTGCACTGTCAATTTTATAAAATTCCATTGGGAGTATACTTTTCCCTAATTTTCAGGATGAATATATACCCTAATCGGACCAAAAATTCAATTGAAGTATTTCTAGTCATTTTTTTCACTTTGAGTCCTTCATGACATTTGACCTAGAGACTATCAATTGCAAATTGGACAAGCCAATTTCACAATTTGGCATGAAATTCGATTTTCCCCAAAATTTGAGTACATTTTAGTCCATTTCAAGCCCAATTTGGGGATTTCGATCAAAAAAGTGAAATAGATCGGAATTGAACCTTACCCCAAGTGTAACCAGCTCTAAGAAATGCAATAGTGAGGTCAATTTCATGAGAACAAGTCAGTAAGACCCCAAATTTGACAAAATTCAGTTTGACCCGGTTTGGATAATTCGAGGATTTTATGTTTTAACACGACAATTAGTCCAAATTTCTGCACGTTCAAATCTTATACATGTCCTGGAATCGTAAGAAATCGTCGATTTTGTGAAAAAAACGATAAATTTGGGGCTTAATTTCGATTTTTAGATCAAATCAGGTCTGCCGGGTCAAGCCAACCTGATGCTATTCATGGTCTTCTCCAGGCCTTCAGCGCGCGGAAGAGAAAATGCAAAAACAAAAAAAAGAAGAGAAAAAACGGAAAAGCCAGCTAGAATATAGAAAGGAATCTAAATCTGTTTTGGGGTATAACACATTCGGGATCGAGTTATCCGTTGGCCAGAGAGAAGGAGGAGAGCATTCGGTTTTCTGGGCAGAAGGCAGTACACAGAGAGAGAGAATGGCGATGAGGGCAAGGAGGTGGTCTGGTATGACGAAAAGCGCCTTCCTCCGGTGACCCGACGCCGTTCAGTCACCCGAGGCTCCGCTGCTGTAATCCGGTAGCTTCACCTAATCGACGAACCGGGATTCGGTTTGGAAGCGAAATCACAGAGAGAGAACGAGCGAGAGTTTGCAGAGAACGAGCGCGAGTTGCAGAGTCAAGGCTGGAGTTGCAGAGAGAGCGCCAGAGAAAGAAGAGTGGGGGCGGGCTTCAGTCTTTTGGTTCTCGGACGCACACAAGCAGACCGAGAGCTTGTAAAAAAAAAAAAACGAAAAAAACTCAGATCATCGAAGGAGAGCTAATCCTATTTGCTGAAGTTCTTCGTCGTTCCCACTTCAGTCCTTGCCGTTGCGGATCCCCGACGATGTCTCCTCATCGCAAAACCAGTTGCTCTCCGTTTCATGTTATGATGTCGGTTTTCAGCGCCGGCCATGAAAGAACATTCAAATGGGAGAGTCATCTTGCTTTCCGGCCATGCCTTGGGTTAAAGTCCCACCACGTTAGTTTTCTATTCCTGAATTCATATCTGTGTGCTCGCTGGATTAGATTTAGCATGTTTGTCTTGGCTGCAAATTTGACGACTGAGGAATGTCGTTCGGACTTGAAGTTCTATCGCCGAAGTGGCAGTCCGGTGAGGGTGAGTTGGCTGTCCGGTGTCGACAATCGGAGGTGACGAGCTCCGGTGAGCTCGTCGGTGGAGGATCTCGGTGAGCTCGAGGTCGGGAGAGAGAGCTCTAGGTCAGTCTTGGTGAAGAACTCAGTTGAAGGAGTTCTGGAAAAGGAGCTCTCGCGGATGACTCGCATGAGGTAGAAGAACCAGAGAAAGAAATATAAAAAATAGAAAAAGAAAGAAAAAATAAAATGGAAAAAGAAAGGAAAAAAATAATTAAAAAATAGAAAAAGGATTAAAAGATGAGTGGGAACCTGGGCGGGAAAGATGTACCCGAATAAAAAGAGAAAAGATAATAAAAAAAGATAATAAAATCGAATAATAAAAATAATAAAAAATAATAAAAAATTTTGAAAAAATTCAGAAAATTCAAATTAATAGAAAAAGACTAATCTGGACTTTCAAGGTTTAGATTTGACCCTTTTTGGACTGGATTCCTCAATACGATCCGAATCTCCAAAAAAAAAGAAAGGAAAGCCAAGAAAATCAAATTCAAATCAAATAAGCCATTAAGGCTATACAATATGATTTTGGATGTAATTTATTTTTAGAGACGATGCGTAGGATGTTGATTGCGCATTTTCAATTCGATTTCATTTGATTACGCATTTAATACATTAAATGTCATTTGTTTTCCTAGCTCGGTTAGAATAAAATGTTAAGGAAAAAATTATTTGGACATTTTAGTTGATAATTGGTCTAGTTTAGGTACCGAAAAGGCATTAGTTGGATAACTAGTGTAACCAAGTCCCTGAATCTAGAAAATCTCTAATTGCGTAAAATTCGAGCCGACACTCTTGTCTCGATCGGTTTCTAGCCGACTCCAAATAGGCTAGTGGTGACTCCGAAACAAAAAACAATAGAAATTTCTGAAAATGTTTTGGAGGTGGTTGCAACAGACAGGTTCTTTTTCCCCGCATAAGTTAAGATATCTAAGCGCAGTGAGAAGGGAAACATCGGAATCATTCAGCAAAGCGGAACCCGCCCAAATCTTTTTCTGGCAACAAATGGTTACCTGTCACCTATGTGTCAGCTTTACATAGTGCTGCTCTCAGTCCATCTAACAAAGATTGGTCGTGAAAAGCAATTTAGGAGAGCGTCCTCACCTCTAAGTCTAAGAACTTTTTCTTATGCTGAACTGAGGATAAGAAGCAGCACAAAATTGTCATCCAGGCAAGGCAGGCTATCGCATTGTCTTTCATTTAGAGTCGATTTTGACCCTCTGAGATTAACCCAATTTGCCTCCATCAAAGACGAGCTGGGGAAAAAGATTGACGGGTTTGAAAAAGGAGTGCGGACTCGCGACGGATCATCTTCTGTCATTTCCTCCATCCAAAGACGTCAAGTAGAAAAACATCTTTATCCCGAGTCATCAATAGAAAAACAAAGATGGTGTTCATCATCGTTAGTCTTAGCACAGCTCACAAGTTTTGTCAAGCTAAATCATTTCCGAGTTCTTCTGCCCTGAGAGAGAGAGAGAGAGCCATTGAGCCATTGAAGAAAGCAGGTGTTGCAGACAGCGCAGAGTCGCAGACCGTCTTACAAAACGTCTCTATCTCTCTTTTGTCCAACCTGGTGAAAATCTTCATTCTACTCTTCCACGCCAAAACAAAAGCCCGCGAGTATTCTCTCTCTTGGACGATGCAGCGCCCGGACCGTCCAAACAAGGGAAGGTGCGCTGAACGAGGACAATACGATGGAAGATTTGATGGGATGTTTAATCATCCTAACCTCCCTCTCGTTTAAAGACCACAATCATTATGTTAACAGAAAATCATAGTACAAGCGCCTTAATTTTAAAAAATTCAGCAATATGAATTTCAAAATTCTTCTAAAAGCGACATCCATGAAAAAAGAAGAAGAAGATATACATTTAAATATAAAACAGAAATCAAGATCAAAAAAGATATAAAAAGTTTAAAAGTTTAAAAGCGCAGATGATGGAGATTGGACTGGCATTTAATACTTCTCGGAAAAATGCTCAATATTTAAATAACTTTTCGTCTTCCTCTTAGACTTTTGACAAGCCAAATGGAATTTCCTAAGACAGAAAAGGCATAAATAAAGCGTCGAAAGCTTATCTTCTTTTTTGGCCTTTCAGGATGAAAGTATTAAATATCGTTAAGTGGACTTTATATGGAATAATTAAGTTTTATTTGTTTCGTAAAAAATAAATGATTTGAAAAATATTTTTCTAAAAATAATTACTTGTATCGGTTGAAATAATTAATTAACAAAAAATATTTTCATTATTGACAACAATTATGTCTCAAAATTTTTTGTGGACTATGAAAATGATTTTTCGTTTGCTCATTTTTGTATTCGATACCGTTTTCATGAAAATATTTTCCAAATCACTCATTTTTCGCAAAATAAACAGAGCCTTAATGTGTATTTAAGTCTCTTATTTATTGTTAGCATTTTCTTCGAGGCTTGTTTTCTTTATATTTGTAGGGAGGGGAAAAAGATCATTTAGCCACCACCGAATATTAATGCATATTTCAAAACATTCATAGGGGCTTGATTGTGCGGATCAATGCAGAATCGTAAATGCACCAGCAAAAGAAAATGGAAAGAATTTTTATAATATTGTCCTCCTTCAGGCTTTATGTCACGCCCCGGTCCTATTTTCTTAAGGCTCGGGCGCGCGACTTCCCTGCATTGGTCATTGAATTGCGGCATCCCAAGAGGTGTCGCCGACCCATTCTTTTATCTTTCAATTAACACATACGAAAGCGAATTTTATATCACCAAACTAATAATAATAACATGATAACATGGAAAACACATACATAAAAGTACATTTTATTTATATGCATCATTAACCGACATCGGAAGTTAGTTTAATTACACGTCCATTACTCTAGCCTTTTTTCGATTTCGCAAAAAAGAGAGGGGTCGAGATTAACTTAACTCCTTCTATCTACGAAGACTATCTCCAAAAAGTGACTTCCTCCACGCTTAGGCAAGCTATGGCTCAGGCTCAAGGTCGTAGTCGAGATCTGACTCCGAATCACTCGTGGTATCATCGGGGACATCCACCACTCTAGGGTCCCATGGCATCGCCTTTGGTGCACCCGGCGGTCCATCAAAACCTTGAAGAGGCCCGAATATTTTCCCTCTAAACCATATGTATCATGCCTTAAAACGATGAGAAACCAAATCACTTAATCTCTCGTCGACCCAAATGGTCGTTATATATTTCTCATACAAGGCATCAGTTCTTGGTATTATGTATTCTACTACTTCCACTTCTTGGTTCACGGAAACACCAAAACGAACGAAACGAACGTCCATCACTAGAGGTCTAAAAATAGTTAAACAACTACAAATGAGTAAATTCAATAAGTAAGACCTCTAAACCTCATGTAGGAGGATACCTCGCCTCGGGAATGCACCAAACATATGACTTAACAAATCAATGGCAGATCAATAGCAAAGCCTTTGCTTTGCCTTATCTATATTCATGAAAGGAAACATCATCGTCTCGACATACCAAGAACACAATCAAATAATTACACGTGAATTTTTACCTCCCGTCGGTACCTATAATTCACAAGAAATAATCACCTGTGAAACCTCGCTTCTAATTAGCATCCAACAATTATACAAAATAATCGAGAACACTTCACATCACAAATTCATGCACAATGCATCCACATGTGTTCCGATTATTACGACCGCCCATGGCCATTATCGACACCCGCGTCAATGGTCTTCCGACATAATCGGGTATCGTCTCACCCCATTGGGCACAGTAACGTCTCGACCTCCCTCGAAGACGGCATTCAATTAAAAGCATCGTTCCGAAATCTATCAGCGAATGGCATCCGGGTTGCAAATCATCCAAGCATCTGGGTCACAAATCATCCGGGCATCAAATCCCGTAGGGTAACATCCCCCATAGTCGTATGGGTGGACAATCCATTTATGTAATCACACAAGCACATAAACACTCAAATCAATTCTTATTTTTCACTTTAGCCAATGCAAGAGTATTTAGTGCTCATACGTTTGAACTTCTTCAATCACACATACATAAAAATACACGAAAATAATCACACTTGAACAATCATAATTTTTCAATATACGAAAATTCACATACTTCACTTACAACCCTTCCTTGTCAAGATGTACACAAGCAAAATGACTTATAACGTTGGTTTCTAGAAAATCAATAATCATAGAGCAATAGTAGCCTTCTTTGCAATAAACCATTGTACGAACATATACCATTCATTTTTAATCCTCATGGCCTACCTATGCCTCAAGAACACATATCATTATATGGTAATTGATTAACAAGAATAGCATAACCCTCTTTACATGAGCAAACCATACAAATGTACACGTGAGCTTTCTCTTCCTAAAACAAGCAAAACTAAGCAAAACAAGTATTAACATGTAGATCAAGCTCATATAATACTCATCCTAAGTCTGATTTGCATAGAGTAACGCATTATCCAAGGTTTAGAAGAACTACTTACTAAACCAGATGAACTTAAGGCGATGATGAATGAACGAAATGACGACAGTGAAGACAGGCAGTTGGTAGTGAGGACGGCACGGACGGCGTCACGGCGGCAAGATAGCGGACGACGATGGTGAGGGTGGCAATGGTGGTGGTCGAGAGAGAGAGAGAGAGAGAGAGAGAGAGAGAGAGAGAGAGAGAGAGAGAGAGAGAGAGATAGATAGATAGATAGATGAGTTAAATAACCTCTTGCAAGGCCAATAATGCAACTTGCAATTAATAGGACTCCAAGTTTTATTAAAAACACTCTAATGGACTTCAAATTTTATCAAAATAAGACTATAGAAATTTTTGTCTCTAAATCATAAATACAAACTCATAATTGGACTTCAAATTTTATCAAAATAAGACTAGAGAAATTTTTGTCTCTAAATCATAAATGCAAACTCATAATTAGACTTCAAAATTTATCAAAATAAGACTATAAAATGAAGAGGTAAGAGAGAAAAAATATCTTGACTTATCCTCTTAAATTGAAATTATAAGCAAAATGCCAACCTTAATGAGCAACAACCAAAACAAAGAGGAAAATGTTGGTGG
>BCNH02000005.1:10523018-10585588 GCA_001662345.2 Metrosideros polymorpha var. glaberrima
AATTTCGACATTAGGAAATAATCAAAGGACGATTGTCGATTTAAATTGCGAAAAGTGTACCATCGAATTTTCAGACGTTTTCATGCGATCAAGACAATGAAATGGGATTTGATGGATTGATTATAACGAATTCCAATCCGATGTAAAGTATTAGACGTTCCGTTGCCGATATTATAAAGTTTATCGGTAAACCCTAAATTTTCGGAAAAGAGACAATAAGCCGAAAATTAAGGATCGAAGAGACGTTTCGGACTTGGCATAAACCAACAGGCCTATTTTCTATCAAATTCGGATTTCAAGAGGCTCGATAATAGAAAATGACCGTTTTGCCCCCGAAAGCCCATTTTAGCCCAAAACAAATAGCCTTTGGATTTCAAGCCCATTAGGCTCATCAAATTCAAGCCCAAGCCCACGTAATAGTGTCAAGCCCACATGAATAGTGCAGCCTGTGAATAGTGCCGAATGAATAGTGTCGAGGGTGGAAATTACTATTTTACCCTTCTTGAAAGTGGGATATTTTGAAGATCACATTAATGGATACAAGACAAAGCTCATTAAGGTTGCAAGAAGTCTTCTTCCTCTTTTCTTTCCCAAAGTGACCAAATGCTCCCCCCTTGCAACTCTCTCTTGCTTTTCTTTCTCTTCCATTAATTAGCATAAAGTTATCTTGAATTCAAGAAAACAAATTAGATATTTTGAAGTTGCATTTATGAGAGAGTAATGATGCAATCTTGAAGAGAAAGATTAGAAGCAAGACAACTCTCTCTTTCTCTTTCACTCTTCACTCATCCATTTCTCTCTTGCACTCTCTTTCTCTCTCAAAATTCGTAGCTCTCTCCCCTTTTATCCATTTTCACCATTTTTCCTTCTTGTTTCACACCCCTCACTTTGCCGTCGTGCTATCCAAGCTGCGCCATGAAGCCGTGCCCTTGCCGCCGACGTTCAGGCTGCCGTCGCCAAGCCGTGACGCTACGTCGAGCCCGTACCGAACCGCCATTCGTCACCGCATCAAGCTTGAGCCGCGCCTTCCCATTCACCGCTGCACCGAGCCGAGCTGCCGTCCATACCCATTTTCCGTCCACGCTCCGTTGCCAAGCCACCACCATCACCGTCTTTGCGTTGTCGCCACCATTGTCGCCATAGTCACCGCCGCCGTTAAACGGTGAGTTAACTCTCTAATCCTTGATTAGGTTGTTAATTGCACTTAGAGTTATAATTAGTGGATTTTAGACTTGACTATAATTAGATGGGTTAACTAGGGTTGGTTTAGATGACTATGGTTAGATTAGTTAACTCTGGTTAGGTTAGTTAATCATGATTGGGTTAATTAACCATAGTTGGGTTAGTTAACCATGGTTAAGTTAATTAACTGTGGTTGAGTTAATTAACCATGGTTGGGTTAATTATTTCTATATGTGTTTTGGCATGTGTTAAAATGGGAATTGACTAGGAAAGGTAATGGTTTCATGATTGATGAATTTATAGTGGAAAAGAATGCATTTTTGGCATTTAAATGGTGATCGGTGTAATGTTGAGCTTATATACTGAGTTTCATGCATTGAAATGATCTAGTATGCTTAAAAAGTGAAGCACGGGAAGTTTGCATGAAAAGCACGTTAGTGTGATCACGTGTGATTTATTCATTGCATTTTATGTGAGAAAATGGCAATATGTTTGACGTATGAGCACGATCATGGCATGAGCACAATTCATGATGGCATTGGCTAGAAAAATAGGAAGAACTAAATTGACATGCATGATTGAGGTGCTCGTGTGATAACAAAAAGGGAACGGACCCTCAATGGTGATTGGGGACGATGCCCGATTTTATCGATGATATTATTGGACGTCCAACGGGGGTTCGGATGATGGATTGCGGTAAAGGCCGGATCGATTCTCCTTAAATAGAATACTGTCTATCTCTGGGGAAGGTCGAGGTGTGGCCACACCTCAATCTTTTAGGAGAAGATGTTGCCGGGCCCGAAGAGGCGGGATGATGCCTGGTCATGCCAGATGATTGCTACCTGTGAGAGGTGCAATGGCCCATAGAGGTCAAGATCGCCTCCCCTTTGGGGTTGTGCGATGCCCGAGAGCAAGCGTAATCACTAGGCATAAAACTGAACCACACTTGATTGCATTGCGTGTGAGAAATGATGTTACATGTTCTGATGTTGTGCTTAGTCTGATGCATTGTTTATGAGATGTTATAACTGATAACATGCAGGGCGTGTGCATGTGCCAAGGCGAGGTAAGAATGCCTGTGATTTGTCTATTGATTGAGTTGAGTCAATCGAACCTAATATAGATTGTGTAGAACGAGAGTCGCTCGCTTTTGATCTGCCATCGACGTTGAGTTGCATGTTTAGGGTATGCTCTAGGTGAATCAGCACCCTACGCGAGGCTTAAGTTGTTAACTTACTGAGATTTTATCTCACTAGTTGTTGTTAACCGCTTTTGAGGACCGTAAAATGGAAGGTTGACAGGTGCGGTTCAAGGTGTCCTCGCTTAGAGGAGATAGGTTAACTCGACCCTCGGTGTATTATGTGGTCTCTATAGGAAGTGGCCTGGAAGTGAGACCTTGTATTTATAACTTCCCATGGTTAACGTGTTTATAAATAAAAAGACGTGTTTTGGAAATGCTGTTTGTTCTGCTGTTTTTTTCCTGCTATCCCTGTTATGTTTGTCGGGTGTTTGTTTCTCGTTTCCGCATGCGCAATTCAAAAGATAAAATGAATGGGTCGCCGACGCGTCCTGGGACATCGCATTTATTGATCCAAAAGATAAGTGTATCCGGATGGTCGCGTGCCCGAGAGCTCGAGGCGTGATAGTGTTACTGAGCATGTAATGTGTCAAGCTTTGGGCAACGCAAAATTTACAATTGTTTAAGAGAAGAATGTAACTTGCCTGCGGGTGTTATGCACTTAAGCTTTGCATGATAGCCAATTAAAAGAAACTAGAGAGTAGTAGGTAGATCACACGTCACATAATAAGCAGGTGAGGGATCCACACTTGGCGATGATAGGTATTTGAGAAAATAAGTATTTGTTTTTGTCAACATTCTCCTTGTGTGCTAGTGGTATAGAAGAAGAAAAGCCATTGATTTCCCTCATTCAAGCCTCCAAAATCATATACTCAATTAGATTTTAAGTTATCGAAGTTATATGACCCATTTAAGTTAATTAAATAGACTAATTATGAATTATGCATGATCTAAGACCCATTTAAGTTTATTCATTTTATTAGTGATGCTATATAAGTTGACTCTATAGTGACAGGATAAAATTATTTGACTTAAATGAAAAAAAATAAGAAGAGAAATTATTTTCAGGAATAGAAATTATGTGCGGTTACCAAACATGTTTCTGTTCTGAGAACAGAAATTTTGTGTGGTTATCAAACGCGTTCTGATTCTCTGAAACTCATCTAGGAAATAGAATTAGAAAGAATCACTTTTAAATAGAATTGATTTTTTGGATCAGAATCGTTGCCAAACAAACCCTAAGAGCAACAAACAAAATCTCATCCCATTAAGCAGGGTCAGCTATATGAATCCTTTTACTATGATGCTTTCTAATTCAAGTGATCGCCTTTATAACTGAGAGGTCCAAGACAATGGCCACATAGTTTTCACATTTTGGCTTCTCGCTTATCAACCCTTACTAGATTTTAATGCAATTAAAGAGCTTAAATTAATTGGCGTCTTTATATTTCTCATTCTTTAAGATAAGGACAAATCTATGACCATTTCACCTATTTATATTGTCATGCCCCAACCCTCGAGCGCGCGACCATCCCTATCACTTTTCCTTTGGGTCATTAAAAATGCGACATCCCAGGACGCGTCGACGATCCGTTCATTTTATCTTTCAATTAACGCATACGAAAACGCCCGACAAACACAACAGCAGGGATAATAAGAAAAAACGAAACAAACATTACTATCAAAACTCATATTTTTATTTATATACGTGTTAACCCTAGGAAGTTATACGTATAAGCCCTCATTTCCGGGCCACTTCCTAACAAGACCAACAAAAAGAGGTACCGGGGTCGAGGTTAACCTATCTCCTCTACGCGAGGGTACCTGGAACCGTTCCTGTCGGTCTTCCGTTCTATGGACCTGAAAAGCGGTTAACAATAATGATGGAGATAAAAATCTTAGTAAGTTAATAACCTAAGCCTCGCGTAAAGTGCTGATTTACCTAGAGCATATCCTAAACATGCAACTCAACGTCGATAGCAGATCAATAGCAAGCGACTCTCGCTCTACACAACCTATATCAAGTTCGATAGACTCAAGTCAATTAACAGACAATTCACAGGAATCATTACCTTGCCTCGGCACATGCACACGCCCTGCATGTTATCAGTTATAACATAATATAAGCAATATATCAGACTAGGCACAACATTACAACATGTAACACAATTTCTTACATGCAATGCATCCAAGCGTGGTTTAATTTTATGCCTAGTGATTATGCTCGCTCTCGAGTATCGCATGACCCCAAAAGGGTAGCGACCTCAACCTCTATAGGCCATTGCGCCTCTCACAGGTTAGCAGTCATCCGGCATGACTGGGCATCGTCCCGCCCCATCGGGCACGGCAACATCTCCTCCTGGAAGATCGAGGTATGACCCCACCTCGACCTTCCCCGTAGGTAGACAGCATTCCATAAAGGAGAATCGGTCTGGCCTCAAAGGGCATCGCGATCCGTTATCCGGACTCTCGTCGAGTGTCCAATAATATCATCGATAAAATCGGGCATCGTCCCCAATCACCATTGAGGGTCTGTTCTCTTTTGTGATCATACGAGCACCTCAATCATGCATGTCAATTTAATTCTTCCTATTTTTCTAGCCAATGCCATTATGAATCGTGCTCATGCCATGATCGTGCTCAAACATCAAACATATTGCCATTTTCTCACATAAAATGCAATGAATAAATCACACGTGATCACACCAACGTGCTTTTCATGCCAAACTTCCCATGCTTCATTTTTCAAGCATACTAGATTATTTCAATGCATGAAACTCAGTATATAAGTATGACATTACACCGATCACCATTTACATGTCAAAAATGCGTTATTTTCCACTATAAAGTCATCAATCATGAAATCAATACCTTTCTTAGGCAATCTTCACCTCAAAACATACTAATAGTATATTTAAATAATTAACCCAACCACAGTTAACTAACCCAATCATGAAACCATAGTTAACTAACCTAATCATGGTTAATTAACCCAACTATGGTTAACTAACCTAACCATGATTAATTAACCCAATCATAGTTAACTAACCTAACCATGGTTAACTAAACCAACCCTAGTTAACTAATCTAACCATAGTAAACTAAACTAACCATAAATACAATTAATAACCTAATCAAGAATTATGGAGTTAACTCACCGTTTAACGGCGACGACGACTATTATGACAACCGCGGCGATGACGCGAAGGCAGTGGTGGTGGTGGTTTGGCGATGGCGCGTAGATGAAAAAATGGGTATTAACGACGGCTCGACTCGACGCAGCACGACGTGCGGACGGCGATTCTGTACGAGCTCGGCGCAGCGGCACGATGGCCTGAACGTCGGTGGCAAGAGTACGGCTTCAAGGCACGTCTTGGGTAGCGCGGCGGCAAGGTGAGGGATGTGAAATAGAAGGAAAAATGGTGAAAATGGAGGAGAGGGAGAGGAGCTACGAATTTTAAGAGAGAGGGAAAGCAAGAGAGAGTGAGTGAATGAAAGAGAGAGAGTGTGTCTTGCTTGCTCTTGAATTTCTAAGACATCATTGCTTCTTCAATAACGCAACCCCAAAATATTCAATTTGGCTTCTTGCAAATCAAGACAACTTGAGCCAATTAATTGGGGAAAGAAGAAAAGCAAGAGAGAGAGGCAAGGGGGGAAGGATTCGGCCAAGGGGGAAGAAGAAGAAGAAGAAGAAGAAGAAGAAAAGCAAGACTAAGCTTTAATTAAGCTTGTCTTTAGCCCATTAATGCAACATTCAAAATATCGCACTTTCTAGAAGAGTAAAATGGTAATTTCCACTCTCGGCACTATTTATACGGGCTTGCATTATTTACATGGGCTTGACACTATTCATGTGGGCTTGAATTTTAATGGGCATAATTGGCTTGATATCCAATGGGTTTTTCATTTGAGTCAACAATGGACCTTCGAGGGTAAAACGGTCATTTCCTATTATCAGGCCTCTTGGTGGCCGAATTTAATAGACAATAGGTCTGTCGGTTCGTGCCAAGTCCGTAATGTCTCTTCGATCCTTAAAATTCGGTTCACCATCTCTTATCTGAAAATTTAGGGTTTACCGATAAACTTTAAAATATCGGTAACGAAAGTCCAAAACTTTTCATCAGATTGGAATTCATGATTAACAATCCATCGAATCTCATTTCATTGCCTTGGTCGTGTGAAAACATCCTAAAATTCAATTATACACCTTTCCCGAATTAAATCAACAATCGTCCTTCGATTAATCCATAGAATCAAAATTTCGGGATATCACATATATAGAATTCACTTTGTTAAATCTAGAAGACAAACCAGACTAGAAGATAGTAAGCTTTACCGTATATTCCCCAACCAGGAGCAACAGATCTATGCTCTGTGCAGAGAGAGAGAGAGACGGGGATCATGTCCATCTATGGTGACAAAAATATAAACCATTTATAAGAAAAAGATAACACCATAGTACTATTTTGGTAACCGATGCTTTGAATGGCCATTTGCAAGAAATACCAGCTACTCATTTACACACTCATACACACATTTAATGGATGCACTCTCACTTCCATGAAATAAGCATCTGTAAAGCTTGTTACCAACTTTCTCATCTCCATCACACCCCCCTCTTTAAAGCTTGTTAACGTTTTTTATTTTCTTAACATAAACTTTAGTTGAAATCGATAACAAAATTACATATTCAAGAGCAAATGAATAATATTTTCTTAAAACTTGCTGTGATTCTCGTGTATAAATGATAAGCACACCACAAATATAAAAACAAGCCCCAAAATCCCAAACCCTTTTGTTCAAGCCCAGCCCAAAAATGCTGTCCATATGTGGCCAATATGGCTCGGTCGGGGTGCGGCCCACGCGTCCTAGTGACCCACAACATAAGTGGCCTTGTGTGAGCCATGTGTGGTCCATTACTCGACAAGGAAATGCTTAAAGGAAATAAAAGTTTGCAGAGTTCCAGTAAAATTGCATGACAATAATTCATCATATCACAATTATTGGGCAGAATTTGAGAGGGAAGTTGGATGATTACACGTCCCCATCAAATCATGTTACTCCTGGTTGGGGAATATACAGTACAACTTACTATCTTCTAGTCTGGTTTGTCCTCTAGATTTAACAAAGTGAATTCTATATAAATAGGTGAGAGGGTCATAGATTTGGCCTTCTCTTATAGAATGAGAAATATAAAGACACCAATTAATTTAAGCTCTTTAATTGCATTCAAATCTACTAAGCGTTGCTAAGCGAGAAGCCAAAATGTGAAAGATATGTGGCCATTGTCTTGGACCTCTCAGCTATAAAGGCGATCACTTAAATTAGAAAGCACCAGAGTAAAAGGATTCATATAGGTGACTCTGCCTAGTGGGATGAGGTTTTGTTTGTTGTTCTTATTGTTGTTGTCGTTGCTCATTTCTCAACCAACTTTCCTATTTAATTGATGCACCGTACAATATCAATTTGACTGATAGCACTATAGTATAAGCTATAGTAATTTTATCAATTTCCTGAGCAAATCATAATCGGTCAAACAATTAGCTACCACAGCATATGGGGTCCCATAACATCAAATGGAAGACAACCATGTCATGCTTGGTACTATGGTGGAGAGGTTCATCAGCGAGTCACTACCATCGCTCACTAACGTAATTGCTGGAGATGGTACAACAGAACTAGCACTCGACAACCTCCGGTTTCTAAAAGTTGGGAATGTTAATGGAATTGAAAGATATGCACTACCAATTCTCAAAAGCATGCCAACAACTACTCGAAGATAAGAGAACCTCCTTGAGTTTATTGCATAGCCTCTTGGCATTATAACTCTGATCTCACTATAGTTTTCTATATGCTTCCACACCCATTTTGTGGACATTGTGGATCTGTTTCTTGGTTGGGCAATGATACCGGACTTTGGAGAATCAAATAGACGTGTTATTATGGATTGTTCCGTGCAATTCCAAAAGCATTGGGTCGGTAATTTGTAGTTTTTGCTTGGATTAATGTCGAAGTTCCAGGGTGACATGGATGCGCTACTGCAGGATGGGGTCTGGGGTACTCCACAACACTTTAGAAGACTGCTCGCCCTGCTTTTGTGTTTTTCTACCATCTTGCAGTCCACTGCCTTTGGGTTGAAACAAATGTTCTTCTTCGACAAATAAGCATCCACTTAGCAAAGATGCTTCCACAGCTGAAAAGTGCAATATTTGACGTTTAGGAGTCCTCCAAAATCGGCCGCTTCACTTGCAGATGGATGGCCATCTATGTGTATAGCTGGTATGAGGATAAGAACTTGTGCATGTGTACCGTTAAATTTGAAGGAAGAAATGGATCTTAGTTTTCGTGGACAATGATTTTTCGATTCTAGAAAATAAAAACAAAAAGCTCTCGAAGAATTCACATAAGATTGATTTTGGTAATTCAGCTGAAAATGATCACCTTCTTTTTGAATTTTTGGGCTAAGTGACCGATTTGCACAATCAATAATGGGTTGGGCTGACATTTATGTCTGGATAGGCCCAAACCTCGCACCCACCGCATCAATGGTCATCAATTCAGGTAGCATCAACACTAGCCCTCACTCCATTCGTTCGCCGTTCCCTCGCTTCATCAATGGCCGTAATCACTCTTCAATGCCCGCACTTCTCTCTCTCTCTCTCCGCGCAAAAAGCTCTAAGTTCGGCCCCTTGTGGCTGCTGCTTCCGGCCACTAGCTCTTCCAATCAATTGCGTATCCGAGCCGTCGCAGGAGTTGAGGTCGGCGGCTCTACGGCCCTAAGAAGCTGTTAGAAATGTATTAGGCGGTAATGTTTTTCTAATTATGTCATGTTTAGGATGAAGGATAATGTGTCATGTTTATGATGAAGGATAATTTAGTGCTTTATTCCTGATAGCAGACACGTATGCAATAGGGTAGAACAAACAAGATCATGTTGTTTTCATTTGGCCAGGGAATAACCTTAATTTATGACATTATTGCAACCTTTTTGGAAGTTGTAAGTGTCACAAAATGTGTGTACACAATTATTTGCCTCCAATATCGGCATATGGCAAAAACAGATGGAAGGAAAATGAAGTCCTTTTTTGGTGTTTCTTGAAAAGAAATTACTGTTGTTTATTTTTGTTAATTTTTTACGTGTAGGTTCTTATTTGTAGATTGATTGATTGATATGCCTTCACGTCGGACAATGCTGAAGGGCTTATACCATGAAACTCAAGTTCATTCTTGGGCATGAATAATTCTCTCATTGCTCATTGCGAGCTTGGTTTTCTTATGGCTGACGGGTTCTTGGTTCAACACACTCAGGGCGAGGCCTTCACGACCTCGCTAGCCATGGGCGAGGTGGCCTTTGCTAGCGGCTGTGGGCGAGCAAGGCCTTTGCAGTCCCGCAAGCAATGGCCGCCTCGCCCACGACTAGCGTGACCGCGAAGGCCGTCACTAGGGGCCCTGCTGGCCGAGGGCAAGGCCTTCGTGGCCGGTGAAGGTCATTGGTGACCCTAGTTGGGTCAGAAAAAAGCAAATAAAAAAAGGTAAAAAATTTGAAAAATAATTTTTAAAAATCCATGTGGAATGGAAGATTAAATAAAAAATCCACGTAGGACGATTTGCCAGAATTGGAACTCAAATGATCGATTTTACTCCAATGTGTCAATTAAGTGAGCGAAAAAAAAAGTTGTGGCACTCAAGTGAATGCCGTACAAAAATTATGGCACTCACTACTGTCCTTATTCCTTTTCTAGGCATGACCTAAATAAACTATGTCCATTTTCAAAGACCTTTCTTTGCGTAAGTTGTTAGATATGAGGGTGTTAAGATTATTTGATCCTGAAAGTATGTTTCTGGTTTAATCTGAAGGGCTTCTCTTATCAAATCCTTTGTTGTCTGGACTTGATGCCAGGACGATAGCGATATGATGGTCGAACCCCTGAGGAAATAAGGCCAATTAGCTCAAGGTGTGGATTGCTTCCTAGGGCACACGGAAGTGCCCTATTTACACGTGGCGAAACACAGGTTTGCCATATGCATACTTTTGTTATGAATATGAACCATTAGCTTCTCTTTTGCTGGTTGGACGGAAACAGTTTCCTCTAATTTTGCTGGAACTTTCTTTTTCTCTGTTGGAGTGCTCTTCCATCTGCAACTTGCTAAAGTTAGATCTAGTTAGTGTATATCTTGGAGGCACTCATTCGTGTGCCAGTTCTCTGCAACCTTATTAGTCTACTTTTGCATGCACTTTCATCTTTGAGATTTTGTGATTTTTTTTTTCCGGCTTATCTGTTGAACTAGAGTCACGTACAAAAATTAGCACAGGCTGAGATATATTCCTTCTTGAGACTTGAATTACGTGCACTACAAGACTCTTGAATGCTTGTAATTTCAAATTCAGTGTTACTACAAATTGACGGGTTTAGATTCAGTGGGATACGTTCTAATGATCGATGCAGCAATGCACATGCACCAAAATATCAATCCGTGTTACCTGGGTCCATATTTTGTTGTTGAGGTGGAACTTTTCTGTTTTTTCTAATCAACTCCCCATTTACTCTTTCCTATGACCATTAAGATGTTTAACATTATTCTCTTTCCTATGACCACTTATCTATTAACAGCTTCAATAACTCTAATATGACTAAAATAGTCTATCTTGATACTTCTATATAGATGCCGACGATAATATTGTCCATTTCATTTCACGTGCAATTCACATGCAAGCCATGTCGAGTGATTTGGGACAATACTTCAACACCACTCCTTACGTGCAATTCACATACAAGCCATGTCAAGAGATGTGTGACAATATTTTAACACCCCCACTCATGTGCAAGCCACATGCAAATACATGGAATTTGACTAATGGGATAACACTGACTTTGATATTATGTGTTGGGTGATCTTTAGCCTTAGCGCAAAGGGTGAGACTTTTCCTCACACATAAAATTAGATTGGCTGTAAAACTAGATTCTAAAACAACAAATAAAATAAAGAAAATGTATATATAATTCTAGAAGGCAGAGAAGAAAGAATGATGCCCTTCCAAGTTTATAATTCCTCTAAGGCGTCAATTCTCTTAGGACAAACTGCACCTACTGGGATCATCTCACGAGCTTGAATTCTTATCAAAATCATACCAATTTAGAGTCATGTTGATTTTCTTTGTTAGATAGGCACGTTGCTTCAACATGTGTCTCAACTTGAAAAACTCAATTTTTCTAAGAACGAAATCTCATTGAATTAAGTGACAAAAATAGATAGTTCCACTCTACTAGCTCATTGACTTGACCTCATTTAGTCTCTTTTCTCATCACAGCACATGAGACAACTGTAGTTCTTTTCTCTTTTTACAAGTAATTAATTACTTTTTCGATTTTCAGAAATTTTTATGATTCCAAGCAATCTTAACAAACACACTTGCACTTCGCTATCACTACAATAGTGATAAACAATCACTATAACATGTGCAGACACAATAGTCAACTACATTATTTGAATAGATCTCGTGTATGCTTCATTTCATCCTCGAGACACCTTATGTACATGCTCCACGAGTAGATTGAAGAGAATGCATGAACCTCACTATTGGTATTTTACATCTTTTCAAAATGAGAACCTCGAAGCTCTTTCTTCTCTTCACCTTTGTCCTCGTTGCTTTGGAACCAACCCAAGCAGCTCGAGTCTTTAGCTACAAAGTCTTTGACAACACCTCTGACACCCCTAACACTAGATTCAGGGACGAGATAGGATCTAGATATGCTGTTAAAGTTTTATTAGCCGCTTCTGACTTCGTCTTGGAGACGTTCAATCAAAGCAATGGTGGGGGAAGAGGCTACTCGATGATGCTCGCGATCGTCGAGAGCTTTGTTGCCAACGGGTATCCCCCCACTATCGCGACCAACAATGGTAACCAATTTCCCAATGTACGCCAACTACCTCCAGGCCTACATTGGTGACGTGAAGACTTGAGTTCACGAGGATACGAAAGCGCTTGCATATGGCAATGGACAAGCAACAATATTGCCCCCATCGGCCTTATCGCAAGCATCGCCGACTACATCTGGTTGAAAGCGGGATGGCCATTAAAGAATTGGCCACCGAGAGGGTCCAATTCCAAATGGAATGATGGGTACGTCGTGACGGCGCATTTCCTGGAGTTTTGCAGCGGAATGATGCATGGGTTTGTGTCGACCTCAACGCGATAATGGAGAATTCCTTCTTCGATGCGTTCTTTTTTATCCTACTTGGTTAGTCTGTGGATGTATTGTGGGAGGAGTATATTATGTCATTGTATGAGACCATTGTCTTAGAACCAGCACTAGCACCAAAGCATGGCTTACTGAATTTGTTAAGATATGTCTCGAGTTTGAGTTCGAAAAGGAAAGTTTCCTAATTCAATTAGGTTTCCTATTTTGAATAGGTTTTCTAATTAAGTGGTTTCCTAGTTGGTGAAGGTTTCCTATTTTGGATACAATTCTTGCCTATATATAAGAAGAGGATGTTCTTTGTGAAGAGGATTAAAGAGGAGTTTCTGCTTAAAGAGGAGTTTCTGGTTGTGAATTACACCCTAAAGAATGATTCAAGTCTTGAAGCCAATTAAATTCTTGTGGTAAGAGTTTGTGTATATTTCCTTCGTAAGATTGAGATATTATTTCGTGAGGAGTTGTGAGGCTAAACACTGCGTGAATTATTGAGTGTAATTAGGGCTTTGAAAACACTGTGATTGTTTGAGTAACTCGAGTATATTTGTAATCTCTATTGTATCGCTAGATCCATAGTGGAATTCATTTCTACTCTCCCTATGGACATAGATCACTCGACTAAACCACGTAAATCTGATGTCTTATTTATTTTCTTGTTCTGTCAATTTTATTATTCGATTGTTTGCTTCCGTTTATTAATTGGTATGAGAGCCAGGCTTGGCTGAGTTGAATTGATGGCAATAAAAGAAGGAAAAGTGAAAATTGACAAATTTGATGGGAAGGATTTTGGTTTCTGGAAGATGTAGATTGAGTATAATCTGTATCAGATGAAACTGCACTTGCCTTTATTTAGGGAGAAGCCAGAGACAATGAAGCAAGTTGCATGGGAATTGCTGGAAAGACGAGCGTTGGGTGTTATTCGGCTGATGTTGGCTCGTAGCATCGTGTTTAATATCGTGAAAGAGAATATCACTGCGGGTTTGATGAAAGTCTTGTCGGATACGTACGAAAAGCCCTCTGCAATCAACAAGGTCTACTTGATGCGACGTCTATTCAATTTGAAGATGAGCGAAGGTGCGTCAGTTGCTGATCATATTAATGAATTTAATGTGATTGTTAGTCAATTGAGTTAATTTGAGATTGACTTTGAAGATGAGATTCGTGCTTTAAGTCTATTATTCTCATTACCTGATAGTTGGAATACTATTGTTACTGTTGTTAGTAATTCCCCAGGTCAACAAGTTTGACATTTGATGGAATTCGTGATTTGATTCTAAGTGAGAACATCCGTAGAAGAGAATCTGGTAAACATGTATCTGCTGCTTTAGTAGGTGAAGGGAAAAGGCTTGTGCAAGTGCCACAATTTGGCACGGGTGGACACTTTAGTGCCATAATTTTTAAAATGTACACTTAAGTGCCAAAATCGGAGAAGAAGGGAACACTTAAGTGCCAACATCGAGATATTCTTGCCAAAACACTAATGTGGTTCATCAGTGCAATTTTTTAATGTTTTTTTCTTTTTTTTCAATTTTTTCTTTTAGTTTTCCATCTTCTCCTTCCTCTGGCTCGCCAGCTAGAGGGAGGGTCGGTGAGGTTGGCCTCACCATGGCTACACGAGGCCGACCTCGCCCTTGTCATCGTTGGGGGAGGCCGACCTCGCTCTCGCTGTCACTGGGTGAGGCCAACCTCGCCCAACCATGGCAAGGCTTGACCTCGCCCAGATCTGGCAAGGGCGAGGTTGGCCTTGCCATGGCTGTGCAAGGCCTCTGCGGTTACTGATCTCACTTCGAACGGAGGTCTGGGCATCGATCTGAACTTCCGATTGTGCAATGCTTCGTTCGGCGAGGAAGAAGAAGAAGAAAACGTGGGTTTTGTGGACGAAAGCGGCTCGTTCAGTTCAAGCTCTGTCGCAGCTCCTGAAGTTTGTAAGAGGAATATAGTGCTTGAGAAGAGCTCTAAGGTTGAACGCGAGACGACAAAGCAAACTAATGAGATGAACTGTGACCAAGTTCACCGTTGCTGGGTGAGGTTCGACCTCACCCAGATTTGGCGAGGTCGAGCCTCGCCATGGCTGGGCAAGGCCGACCTCACCCATGGTCGGCAAGGCTGGCCTCACTGACCCTTTCTCTAGCTGGAGCTAGAGGAAGAAGATGATGGAAAAAAGAAGAAGGGAAATTGGAAAAAGAAAAGAGAAAAAATTAAGAAAATTAAAATATTATTTGAAAAATATTATAAAAAAAGTGCAACTTCAGCACCGGCAAGCCTCATAGGCTAAAAATATTAATAAAATAAGGCAACGTTGGATTTTCGACAAGGCTCGCCGGAGTTGGCACTTAAATGTCCTACTTTTAAAAAAAAGTAGCACTTAAGTATGCCTTTTAGAGATTGTGGCACTAAAGTGCCAACCCATGCCAAATTGTAGCACTTGCATAGACCTTTTCCCAGTAAGTGAAAATAGAGGAAGAATTAGTGCGCGTGTTAGCAGAAGTAGTATAAACTTGAACCAACAAAGTTAGTTTAGGGCTGGTGGTGCTGACTATTGGAGTTGTGGCAAGGGGGCATCTTAGAAGGGATTGCTTTCAGTTGAAAAATAAGAAGGTAAGGGAATTAGAGTTGAGTCTACTAATGATATTGCAGCTGTAGCCGACGGTAAATTGGATAATGCCGATTATGCTTTGTCTGTCATTGATGATTCATCTTCTGATAGATGGATTATGGATTCTGGTTGTTCGTTTAATGCTATACCAAATAGAAATTGGTTTACTATTTATCAATGCATGGATAGTAGTAAAGTACAGTTGAGGAACAATGTTAAGTGTGATGTTGTAGGTGTTGGCGATATTAAAATTAGAATGCATGGTGCTATCATGAGGACATTGACTAGAGTGAGGCATGTTCCAAAGTTGAAAAAAGAACCTGATTTCCTTGAGTGCCCTGGATTTAGTTGGGTGTCGGTATTCTCTAGAATGTGAAATTTTGAAGATTGTTTAAGGTGCCTTAGTAATAATGAAAAGAATCAAACATAGTAGTCTGTACGAGCTTCAAATTGAGACAGTGACGGAATTCACTACTGATATGTCGGATGCATATGTTCGAGAGTTTAAACTATGTCATATGCGTTTATGGCACATTAGCGAGAGATGCCTAAATGTTCTAAGTGAAAGGAATCTGTTATGTGGTTATGTTGCTGATGATCTGAATGTATGCAGGTGTTGTGAATTAGATCAATGACAAAAAGTGCAGTTCAGTACGACTGTCATAGAAACCACGGAGATAGCAGAGTTAATTTACTTGGATATTTGCAAGTTGTCGTGATTTCCTTCGAGGAAGAATGCCAGAT
Organism: Metrosideros polymorpha var. glaberrima; assembly: GCA_001662345.2. NCBI lineage: Eukaryota > Viridiplantae > Streptophyta > Magnoliopsida > Myrtales > Myrtaceae > Metrosideros > Metrosideros polymorpha. Next base: position 10,538,815 of record BCNH02000005.1, read on the forward strand.
TTATGCTAACAGTTGTAGACGACTACTCAAGGAAGATTTGGGTGTTTGTGCTACGGCACAAGTTTGATGCTGTTGTCAAGATTAAGCAGTTGAGAGCTTTGATTGGAAAGAAGACTGGTAAGACAATTAAGCATGTGCGAACTAACAGTAGCAAGGAGTTTTTCAAAGCTGTTAAAGCTGGTAAGACGATCAAGCGGTTGCTATAACTATTAAATATAACACGGTACATGTTTTGGCAAATATGAATGCAACGATGGTTTTGCTTTATTTGCAGTTAAGGAGGTTGCATGGGAAAATCCTCGTGGAGTAGTTAAAGATGTAAGTGGAGTTGGTGTTCTAATGAGGTTCATGGTTATAATGAAGTTCAAGCGAGGTTTGGACTTGAAAGATGTCTATGGCAGTTGAGCCCATTGGGGGCTGTGGGAGAGTAGTAGTGAACTTCAGCGCAACAATTATGACTTGGCTCAAACGTCGAGCTAAGGTGGAGATTGTTAAGTTATGTCTCAAGTTTGAGCCCGAAAATGAAAGTTTTATAATTCAATTAGGTTTCCTATTTTGAATAGGTTTCCTAATTGAATGGTTTCTTAGTTGTTGAAGGTTTCCTATTTTGGATCCAATTCTTGCCTATATATAAGAAGTAGATGTTCTTGTGAAGAGGATTAAAGAGGAGTTTTTGCTTGTGAATTACACCATAAAGAAGGATTTTAGTGTTGAAACCAATTAAATTCTTATGATAAGAATTTGTGTATAATTCTTTCGTGAGATTGAGAGATTATTTCGTGAAAAATTGTGAGACTAAACACTGCATGAGTTATTGAGTGTAATTGGAGCTTTGGAAACATTGAGAGTGTTTAAGTGACTCAAGTGTGGTTGTAATCTCCGTTGTATCGCTTGATCTATAGTGGAATTCGTTGTTGCTCTCCCTGTGGACATAAATCGCTTGACCGAACCATGTAAATCTTGTGTTCGATTTATTTTCTTGTTTAGTCAATTTTATTGTTCTATCGTTTGCTTCTATTTAATAAAAATTAATCAATCAGGTGACTATGAGACAATTATAATAGTGTCTAGGGGGTGGTTTTCCTTTTTCCTCATCTATAAATATACGATTCAATAAAATGTTGAGGTAGTACTAAAGCTGGAAACATTATTAAGGGTTCAATGTGTAGGAGCTTGTATTTTCATTGCATCTTTGCAAATAGAGATCTCTCTCTCTGTTCTTTGTTGAATAATTTCTCTCAAGTTTAGAAAGCTGTTTGTGAAAGCATACAACTTTAAAATGTTAAAAGGGTAAAAAAAACAAAAAACAAAAAACCAGTGTTCCAACAATTTGCACAGATTAGCATTTCTCCAAGAAGTCACAAAATTTTTTCTTTTTTTAATTTTCAGCTAGCAAGTTATCAAAAGAAATGAATAACGCAACTTTTATGTACACAAAAATAGTCAAGAAATAGTTTTGTTCACCGCATTGATTGGATAGTGAAAAAGCCACTATCGTGTTGATTCCTAATTGATAGGGGCGACTGTGACCAACTAATCATCTCTCAACACGGGACACTACTTTGCCATCGGGTAAATAGATAGACAGATAGATCCAAAGTATTCAACTTGATGAGTCACTTAATTATCCGATAAGCTAATCTTGACAAAACATCACTTTTACTCTCATTTCATAGGGCACATGATGGTGTTACCACTATCTAAAAGGCTGAACATGCATTGGTTCATAAAACGGTATGAACATCATTTGTCAAGCCTTTTCACCACCTATTATCCATAGTCACTATTGGTCGCATACCATATGGGGACCCCTCAATAGTCACATATAGAAATATGAGACTCAGGTATGGGGGCGAAAACATTTTCTCCCTCGAAGGATTCATCGCTCTCAACTTTGAGCTCAACTTCTCTCCGCGGAAATCCTCTCATTTTGTGGTGCTAATTTAAGCATTGGAGGGCCAATCCGGGTACAAATGTCGGAGGCCTTGACCGATTGATGGGGTGCAGATTGATTTCCCAGTGAAATTGTAGACCAAGTTCATGGTTTCCAGCTCTAGCATCAACATTAGTACCATTTGTGGGAAACCGAGCAAATCGCTAGGTTGTTCTTCCCATTAAGTTCCTGAAAATATACACAACCGACGTAGCTCTTCCCATCATACTCATACAAAGTCCCACGATCCTGATTTGCTTTCCCAAGCCCGCATGCACCACATCCTTATACGACATTTGTTCACGAAACCTAAGTGTTGTAGGAGCCACTTTGAAATCAGATGTAGGATCCACCGCCAGAAACCAATTTTCCACGTTGGAAAATAAGGTTGGCATACTCTTAGACACATACAAACGAGATCCTCAAGGTTAAGTTGCTAATGGTGTCGCCCCGGGGTCCATGAGCTTAGGAAGTGGATGTGGAGCAGGGCGAGAAGCTTCCAGCTCCATGAATCTAGTGGATGATACTGGTGTGAATCGAAGGTTTATGAAACTGGGGTGCAAAAAGGTAGATGTTATCTAGAGAATCAATCATCCTAAGTAGTCGCCAGCAGGCTCTTCCTATCTTGTTCCTAAGTTAACAAACGAGATAATGGTTGCTCCTTTACCAAAAGGGTTCAAATTACCCAATCTACACCGATACGATGGCTTAAGAGAATCCTCTTGATTGCGTTCAATTGTTTTGGGCTGCTATGGTGCAGCACTGGATGAAATCACATGTCCATCCTTCCCAGCAACCCTGATGAAGTCGGCTCCAATATGGTTTAGTGGATTGAAGTTGCGATCTGTCAGCTCATTTGATCAACTTGTAGATACATTTATTACTCACTTTTCCAACAGCCAACACTTCCAAAGAACAGAAAATTCACTCCTAGCAGTTAAAGAAGCAGCCAAGATAGTACCTAAACAATTTCTCCGTCTATTTAATGAAGTAGCCATTGAGATCCCAAACCTCCCTTCTGATGATGCCTTACTAGTTGCCATAGTGAGCGTCAAACTTCTCCATTCTTGTTCTGTGTTAGCAAAAAGTAGTCCACCACTCTAGAAGAATTCTGAACCCACGCTAAGTATATCAATGCAAAGTAGACTGTCAACTACGCGCTTCTCTACTCCTATCGCAATGGTGGAAACGATAATAATCCAACTGGCGGGAAAGAGAGTGAAGAACGAGAAAAAGGGTAGGGCCTTCACGCCTCAAAGAAGGGCTGAAATCACAAAGCCACTGATTAAGCCCCAAGGTCAGATCCTAATGGAAGTTAAGAATCAAGGAATCTTACATTGGCTAGGTTGTCTGAAGATTCCTCCCAGCTACCGGCAAGATATGTCTCAGATATGGGCGGATTTACTGATAGTATATGTCCCGTCCGCAGATAATGGCATTGTTTGTAGGCCACAATTCAATGCCACTGGCGCCGTTGTCTCCACTTATCACCTAATGATCAAGTTTGAAACTGAGAATGGCGTGGGCGATGTGCTAGGAGATCTATCGTTGGCCAGACAGTGTTACATGGTGGCCACAAAGGGAAAGGCACTTGATCAAACTACTATGGTTATTTTGGATGCTAGAGACCATTTTGCTTTCAGTCGCCCTGCTACAGGTGCGTTGACGGTGGAAATACACCTTAACAAAGAAGATTCGCTTAAGACGAAGTTAATAAGAGAGTGAATCTTTCGGCAGATCTCGCCGTGAAGATCATTGCTTTTATAAAGACCCGCATTTAGAAAATCAGGGTAAAATTAATATCTTACTCTATTTCTGAAGTTTTTTAACCAATCAAGACCTCATTGGAAATAGTGCTATTGTTTACACCAAGAGAGACTATCAACAATCAAGAAATGCAACCGATTTATGTAATGAGCAATAGTAGTTCATATAATCCTGAAATCATATGACTATTTTCTACAGGAATCCTAACATTGTCACACCTAGTCCCTTTCGGGCAGAGAATTGTAACAAGTAAAAGAACCTCCCCAGAAGACTTGCATGTAATAACAGGAGTCTTTGAAAGCATGTCATCTTTAGGTAGACGAAGTTCTCAAAATCCATGTTCTCATAATCCATGGATTCCATAATCTATTGTTATCTCAAACGTCATGAGAAAATCCAAGTGTCACTATGAGGGAGCCGTCATGGCAGCTAAATAATGACAACATAATATGAACTCATAAGGAAACTTCACATATCACTGTGAATGAGCTGCTTTGGCAATCAAGCATCCATGGAACATTATGAAATTCCTCATATTAGAGTACATGCTAGGGAAATTCTCAAAATGTTGCTGCGCATGTGCCACTTTGGTGGCCAAGCATTTATAGCAAAACATGAGTATTTTCTTAATTATACAATATTATTGCACATCAAATGCCTTTTCTATGCATATTTACTCATGACCATTCTGAATGAGATACGAAACCTTATGTATCTTGGCAAATCATAAAATTTAAGTTTAACGTTGTATTCATGAATCTCAAATGCCTAAGCATAATTACATGCATATTTGCAAAGTAGATTGTATAACTCTGTACCATACTAAGGACAGTGACTGTTGCTATTATATCCCTCATATGTTAAAGTAATTTTGCAGCACCTCACTCCTAGAAAATTATGCATGTATACAATATATCTGGAAAGACCGCATGGAGCACCCAAAAAAAAAAAAAAAAGAGGACACGGAGCCCAAAAGACTTGTCATGCACCCACACACGCTTCTTCCGCAAGTGGCAAGTGGCATTTGCCTTGCACGTGCTTACAGTCTTCTCTAACCTTTGTCCACGTCGTTCGACCCAATTTGCTACCCAATCGTGACCCGTTAAAGACCCTGCTTTTGTTTTGGGGGTCGAAAAAGACCCTACATTGGGAGCGCAATTAAAGCACTATTTTTATTTTATTAAATATTAATCATAGAAAATCTTGATTAAATTCTGTAGTTCGAAATAAAGTCTCCGATTTATCAAGAGATAGACCCATAACCAAAAAGCTTGTGATTTATCTAGAGATAGACCAATAACTGAAAAGCTTGTGAATTAACTCTACAACCAATCAAATGCATTCTCATGTAAATGCATAATAACTCGAAACTGCACTCAATTAAACCATCATTAAGATCCGAAATAGAATTACAAAGTTTTCCTATGCATCTAATAGCCTAATGACGGTCCAACTATGAGGAATTTCTACCATTAACACTGGGTTAAATTATGAGGAATTTAACCCATGCATTCAGGTGCCCTGAATGGAATTGATTCGAAATTAAAGGTGCAAAGTGACCGACACACAATAATGAAGCCAATTTGGACATATGAACATAAATCGACATCCAATTTAAAGCTTGTTTACTCGGTCACATAGTAATTTATTCCAAAAATTTCTGAACCTCTAGATCGCAATTCCCACAACCCAGATCATATAACTATAATAAATTAGCAGAGTAAAATTGTTATTCAACATAGAAAAGAACCCCCACATATAAAAAAAGTTCTAACGGATTGTGGTTCAAAATCACCATCTTCCTGTTCATTTTAGACCATGGTCTTTCGGGCAAAGTGTATGGTATGTTTTACTAGACATCATAATAACATAATCATTACTAGCTTAAAAAAAAAACACTAAAATATCGACATTTTATTACCAGAAGAAAAGAGGCCCCTTCAGGATTGAACAATAATGAAACTACACACAGGGAAGAAGCAATTTCCAAATGCCCCTTGACCGAGCAAAACACTGAAACTTTTGGAGCGACCGCGTGACTATCTCAACCAATCATGGTCACCAAGTGACCAATCAAATCACTGAAACTTTCTTGCAACAATATGCTAGGCAAAGTCAACAACGATCAAGACATTAATTGACTCATCAATTATAAATTCAAGTATTTACGACATAATAGGTACAACCAGGAACCTTAAATACAATCATTGCAATTCTTTGCCCGGAAATCTGCACAAAACACATGCAAATCATTTACCTCTTTATCATCATTAGGGATGACACATGATATAGTCCGGAACTCTAGAGCTCAGACAAATCAATAGCACACCTAGACTAACTCAAACTTCAAAAAACTCGTAAAAAAATAAGCTAGATTACAGAATACGTTGATAACCAAATTAGCATCAGAAAAGTGATGCCTACACAGTTTATGCCGTAAATTATCTTAACAATCTGATAATCAAGTTAAAGCATGAAATGGACTTCCAATTACAACTACAACCCTCTGTAAACACATGAACATCCGGGCAAAAACTGATCTGGACAAGCATCACGCTTCCTTTCACAGCTCCCTTGATGAAATTCTGTGATTGGAAAAGTAGTAAATGGCACATGCATTATCAGTCAGATTGCACCGAATTTTGAAGACACTTCTGGGATGCTAGATGTCTAACTACATCCTCTTACCATGAAAAAGAATGCGAATTAGCATCACTAATAGTCACACAGATCTCTATACGTGAAGGGTTGTCAAACACACTGATTATTAAATTTTGTAAGATCTTGAGACAAAATAGTTAACTGTTTCTGACATCACACACAAACGGGAGAGAATCTTATTATGCTAGAATCAGCACCAATGATGTCGCATCCGAATTTGCGCTTTACATGTAGAATACAAAGAGTCAGCAAACTATAGCTCAAAAGTAATTTTGCTATGAGTTCACCTCAAGAATGAGAACTACCTTGAACTGCAAGTTTGACTTAGGTTATAGTCAAATGAAGAGATTAACTAACACGAATAAGAATAATGAACAATATCATCAGAATAAACCAAGAATAAACCAAGAATCAGGAATGAAGAGCAAGGATGTTGTCTTAACTTCATCTTGAAAACCTTTATAGCGTCCTCGTTGTGATTGACTACTATCAAACAAGGAAATCTATAGCTAAAGGTAAACCCAATCTTAGCATGAGCATCATATCCTACTGCCACAGCAAGAAACATTGCCACATCGCCCTAATCCGTGTCATTCCCTTTTAACAGGCTATACTATAGAAGTCACACCATCCAACCCACTTGTTCTATGCACAAGTAACTAGCACTCATTCAATATGCAGCAGAGTTGCATCATAATACCATACATTATGTCCAGGATGTTCAGAGAAGCAAGAATCATAATCCGTAGGTCTTACCAAGTCGTGCAAAGCCATGAGAGGATTCAACTGGAAAAATCAATGCACGCAGATCTAACGAGAAGCCTGAGTAACCTGTGACTTGTGAGGCTTTGGAGCTGAAATCCAAATATTAGCATTCAGCCTATATCTATAATACTTAAATAACTGACAGATTCCACAATATCATAAACAGCAAATGAATGGAAAAGGAGGGGAAAATGGCAAAGAGAAATCATGTTACAGGGTTCTATGAAACAGAGAAGAAAACAAAATTTATTTTATCATTGCATAGACATCATTTCAAGGCCATCTTTTCTGTATGTAATGAGTTTTCAAAGCATACTAATTGTCTCAGAAGCATGAAAAGGTTATGGTCTGATCAGTCTCTTGAAATATTTGCAACTGAAGAGCTCAAATTGGAGAATTACTTGACCAAGAATTATATATGTTTAGTAATTCACGATAGGGATCAAGGAAGAAGATACTTCTCCCAATGAGTCCCAACAGATTATCAACTATTAACTTCGTCTTTTTCCTTAACCAAGGACATGATGTCTTGTTTCTCAAATGACAATCTGGCTAAGAATACCTATTCTGGAGGAAGCTACATTTGATAAACAGGGCATCTGAAAATTGGCCAAAAGAAAAGACTGGGTATCTGAAATTCTACCTTTTGTTTACTGGGCATATTCTGCACCTATCATAGCAACCATTATATGGCTAAACACCACTCCACTGAAGCAACTATACTTACTGTCACTCTGGATAAGTGTACCCACCATCTCAAGATGTGCAGCCTATCCTTGATGGAGCAAACTTCTGAATGGGTTCTTATGCAACCAATGACCCACTAGTTCTATGCTTCCAATTTCATTAACCTTTATAATTACAAAAAATTCCACCAGGCCAGCTTTATTTACCTGGGATGTGGGTAGATAATTCTCCGGACCAAGGATACATATTTTACTGCAAAATACCATTTACATATGGACGAGAGAGAGAGAGAGAGAGAGAGAGAGAGAGAGAGAGAGAGAGAGAGAGAGAGAGAGAAGTGTTGTTCAGCAAGATCTGCAATTACCAAAAGCCCCAGCTACAGTTCTCTCTAGCTGGTTAAGAGAATTGATTGAAAAGTAGAAATCAAACGGGGCTAGGAAGACTGTAGCATTAGATTTTAAAGAGCTTTATCTGGAAGGGTGCTTCAGGGAGATGTTGCTAGCAGGCACAATGCTCTAGTTCATCGATTGATAAAGTAAACTTTGGTTCAAAAGGTTTGCTCTGTTATGCCTCTTGAAGAGTGCATTTAGCTATGGGTCCATTGAAAAAGAACTATCACTTCCCTTAGGTTATCTAATGTAAATAGGTGCTAACTGCAGTATTCTAACATTCTTTCGAACAGACAGTTCAGCTGGTTAAAATGGTTGATTGCCGTTCATACCATTAGGGTTTCCTTGTTCATAAAAATCTCGCAGAAGAGAAATTGCTTCTGATGCCGTGAAAGCCACCCAATATTTCTGATGATTCTGCATCTTTACCTAGCTCATCAGCCTGAAACCTAGACAGATTCCATTCGCAAAACATGTCCAAATATCAAGCAAGAGATAATTTAGCAGACTAATTGACAAAGCACTTTGCAAAAGGATATGGCTTAAACCTATGTTCTTCGAGAACAAACAATAGCTGTAAATAGGAGATACTTCGAGGGATGGGCAAGTTCTCTTCAGAGAGATATTGGCAAAGGGAATCTGATTGAGAGAAAACGACTTGTCTACTACTGGCTAGGATGGGTTTCAATCAGCTACATCTTCCAAACATTGCATATGAACCATGCTCACCATTGTAACAACAATCTCATTCTCTCTAACATGAAACTGTGCAATAATTAGGACTAGTTTTTGAGCTCCACACAGTGGAAATTGAGGAAGGTGGTAGTTTATCTGCAAGATGCGTCCTCTTGCTTGATGTCGTATTCAAAAAGGCAATGAGCTAGTTCGTGCTTCCCACAATACTTTTGACTTCTAATCAGATTCTTAAGAGCAGCATAAGTATCAATTTGTAGCTCTAAAACTCAGTTTTCATGGCTGAATTTTTCCCCCTAAGATTTTTTACTCATACTCTTGCCCCTCCCCCGTGATGGGATATATCATCAATCTAATTAGAACGATCACGCAGAGAATAAAAATTAACACACGAATTTACCCAGGTTTACCCTAGAATAGGGCTACGTCCTGCAAAAGGTATTCAACTATGATATTTAGGTTTACAGCCACAACCTCTCGCACATATGATATCTCATACTAGTACAATATATATGACTTAAAATGGGCCCAAAACCCAAACCTATCCGAATCCCTTTGATCCCACAACAACGAAAACCGTTGTTGTTTCGGGGGCGCTGCCCCCGAGCCCCCGCCCACTGACCGGCGAGTAGGGCCGCCGTCCGCTCACCGGGGAGCGGAACCCCCGCCCTTTGTCCGGCCAGCGGGACCCCCGACATTCCGTGCGTAGGGGTCACATGTCGTCGGTTCATACTTTGGTTTTCCTAAGCTCATGTGGGCGTGCCCGATGAGAAACAAGGGTCCCCGAAGTGTTCGCCAACTCCAACACCCCGTACTTGAGCTTCTTCTTTCAAAACTAATTCAACAAAAAGACATTGTCCGTAATTTGGATTAGATGCTTTATGTACTGCTAAAATCACAATGAAAACAGATCCTAATTCACTACGCTTTTAACTTTTATGTCAACAAAGTGTGAGCAAAAAATTAATGACTTCTGGACAATCTTAGGAAACATGAAATGTTAGATTATGGCAGAGTCATATAGATGAAAAATCATACTGGAAACACATGACATACACCACAATTTAGCAAGCACATGCCCTCATGTATGCAAGAAGAGACAATTGGAACCAATAAACAAGAAAAGAGATTTTTTTTTTTATCGAGTACATTGCCCATGACATAATCAGAAGCATAATTTCCTCATTGTTAAATCATATTTCTTTGAAGATACTATATTTCCCGCTTTAAATTTGATAACACTCAAGACATCAAAGAATCTCGCTGCAATGGAAAAATGGAAGGAAGAAGATATGAAGAAACAGGGGGGAAAGGGAAAAGGAAAGAACAAACTAATGTTACCTTGATTTGTAGTACTTCCCAGAACAGTAAATTTTTTAGGCAAACAAAAATGGAAATGTCTAACAAGTCACAATGAATTTTAAAAGAAAAAAGAGGAAACAAAGCAGGGTAACAAAGATATAATGTAAACTTGACTTCTTGACACTTCCGGAAACTCGACTTTATTCCATTTAGACTTGGAAAAGGACAGAAAAGGTGGAAAATTAGTTCCATAAACCTCCACTAACTATCATGGTTATGTGTCACAATATTCAAAGTACGACAACAAACAGAATCACAGTGAAACCACATACATCAGTAATAAACATAAGGAGTCATAAACCTCCGGTAAGCTTTAGTTGTCAAATGTCATATGTCACAATTTCAAAGTGGAGCTAAGTAGATACAAAATCTGCAACAAAAGCAAGTTCAGAAACTGACCTAATGCCTCATAGCTACTTGAATGCATCGACAGTATTGAGCCACATCCTCCAAATTTATCATTTGCACAGCCATAATATACTTCCTTTATACCTAAAAATGGCTAAGAGTCATCTAATCATTTATGAATATCAAATTTTATAAAAGTCTAGTTTTATTCAGTATGATCAACTGATGTACCAATGATCGATAATGCTGCTGCACACATTATGTATGGTTCACATGTCACATAAAGAGAGCATGCTGAAAACTTCTCTACAACTTCTGCAGATGAAAATCCAGTCCTCCGTTACTGCTCAAAACGAACATCAAGAGCTTCAATTTCAGCATGTCTTGCTGCCTAGGAATGCGCAAGGAGAAAAATAAAGAAAGCATATCAAAATTAGGAGCTTTGTCAGAGAGAAAGTTGCTCTTATTGTAGTATCAACATAAATTTAGGTAATGCATTTCATGAAAAATGTTTTCTCCTTCACATTAATTTAATTTTTACTCTTCCTTAACGCTTGAGTCCAAATCTATTTCCTCTTCAAATCGCCTCTTTTGCATCTGCTCCATGTTGATTATACTTTCAAGGCTTGAATCATATTCATCCTTTGCTCGGTATGCAGACTAAGTGACGAAGATTAGAGTGTATACGTTGTATCCTAGGGACAGGATTTTCGTCAGGGCGAATTGCATAAGATCATGACTCCTATTGAAAGAACCGCTGTCTTTAAGACAGAATCATCAATACACCTTATCCGGAATTTCAGTTCTTTCTTCAGATACCCACAACACTTCAGAGTCTAAGAGAGGAGCATGGACAACTCTCTTTGCTCCTCAATGTCAAGGTAGGCGATCTAATTTCTAGTACTCAAGCGTTATATTCACTGAAAATTCTTGTGAAATTGCAGTTATCCTCCCTATACTTGAGATTTTGCAAAGTCTCTTAACTCGCTTCGCATAACTTTAGAATTTTGCATCTCTCACTACGCCTTTTTAATCAGAGAGGTGAAGCCACCATAACAATTTACTCTCATGAAATGTAAAGCAATAAATACGTACGCAAAATTATCTATAGATTTATAATCTATTGAGGTGATCAAGTACTAAGAAACACATTCAAGCATGCAATACAGCACAATCTATGAGCACTCAACATTCTAATCCAGCAGCTTGCAACGGCTTTATTTCTATTCAGAAAAATAAATATCATTCCCCTATAAGCTTTTTCTTTCTATGTTCTCGGTCCAAAATTCAGACAGAGCACAATGGCAAATGAGAACCGTGAAACTTTGTACATAGTAAAGCAAGGTTCTTGTTATTGTTATCTGTAGTCATATTTTATGAAAGAATAATGGGAACAAAACCATTTACAGCCTAATAATGCATAGAAAATTCCACTTTTTAACAGATTTGTTCAGATATACTATTTTAACATATATTAAAGAAATATTTAAGGCAGAAATACAAAAAAGATCAACAATAACTACGAGTGGACAACGTGAGGGTATCAATTCAGAACAACAACAAAGTGCTGTTGGCCAAAATTTATAGAAAGGGGTGGAGAAGCAATGATAGACATACATTACATGTCTCATTAGTCCTGTTTCTTCCTGCCGCAATAAGGTGCCCTTCCTCAACAATCACACAGCTGTTCAATCAATGAATAATATAAAAAAGTACACTGTGAAATCATTTACTAATTAAACTGAAAATACTAATCATCTTAATTAGAAAATAAAGTAACATATCCGAAATGCACCTGGTTACTTGAAATCAGTTTCTTACCCAACTGGAACTTCAAGGCTGTCCAAAGCACGCTTTGCCTTATATAGAAAAAGTAAATAAGTCTTGTTACTTGTTAGGAGGCAAAAATCATGAGTATAAGACTCAGAATTTCTCTCATACGTGCATACAAGCAATTCAAGGGGAAATCAGTATCAATTTGCCTGCAGTAGAAATATTTCAGTATCAATATGCAGCTACTAATGAAAGAATGCATATCACGTAGCTATAAGATCAAGATCTTGCAGGTCCTGTATAATATACTGGTCACAAACTTCCAAGCAATGATTATTCATACATACTCATCCTGTAATTCAGATGCAAATCCCACCGAACACTCAAACTGATATGGCACCATAAGGATAAAAAGAGAATCCTAAACTGTTGCAAAGGCCTCAGAAATCATAATTGACAATCAGCTCCAAGTGCTTTTGTCTCTATCCTACTGAATAACTTATGTAAACTCCATGTTTCTCGTAATTATTTCTTTTTCATATCCACAGTTCACAGTCAACAGGGCAAAAGAAAATAACCAACTAGCCAGTTATCAATGGGCACAACTGATGTTCATGTTATTCTCACTCTCCAAGTAAATTTGGTTTTCAATTCTCCTTAGTTGCCAAAGTCAAGAAGTGGTTAAAGGACTCGAGTGTCAAGCGACCTTTCCTGGTGGCTTGCCACCTCAATGCATCTTCTTCATTCCTCTATGGTTTTGCCTCTTCAAGCACCTCATAAAACATAGAGACAGAGCCCTATCTCAGCGATCGAAGTTTCTCAGACTTCAATTCTCCTGGCAAACCTATCACCCGCTGCACATCTGTATGATAAGTACATACTACACATACACATTTCCTAGACACCTCAAAATCACCCAAATCCATCCCTCCCTCCCTCCCTCCCTCCCTCCCTCCCTCCCAAACTACAGCACCCGGATTGGCTCAGTTTTTTGCCTGAAAAGGGGACTGAACCAACCCACGTACACCCTACTTCCCATTATTTCACTCTCCCTCGCCCGTTTTTCCATTGAACCTCGACTTCACCTACTTCTTTCAATAAATTGCCATCCATGAAAACAAAGAAAGAAAAGCTATACCTTCCAGAGATTGTCGATGATTGTGCAGCGTGTAACGTCGATAACCCATGGATTCACTATCAAGCATCCACAGAAAAAACTTACGAAGAAACACTGATTCAGCGTCTCTCGAACAAATTCAATGACACATTCTTCAAGTTCCCGTGCCATTGTAGCATCAACTGAATCGAATTCAAAATCCAGCTCAAGTATTACATCAACTTCATAAAATTCGGATGTGCCAGGCGTTACCTGATCTATAGCAAGCTGCATGAAGCCCAGAACCTCAGAAGAGAATCGTTAACCCGAAGCTACGTCGCCAGTTTCTATGGCTTCGGTCGGCGGTGGTACTCCGTCGCCATCCGTTCGCTAGGGACTCTGTTTCCGGAAGACGAACTTCTTCTTCTGTTCGTCGCCTCCGTTGGCAGGTGGCGATCTTCCATTTCGGGAGAGCGCGGTGGTGTCGGGATGGAAGATGAGTAGTCGTGATGCTGAAAGTGGCGTCGATGGAGTTCGAAGTTTGCCTAATGCCTTTGGCGGTAAAACGAAGGAGCTTACAACGGGAAAATCAAAGAGGAGAAAGAATTACAGAATTCTATTTTTAGGAATAAAGTTAACTAGGGTTAAAAGGGGATTTGAGCAAAAAAGAAAAGGTAATTGTTTATTTAAGCAAGCGATCATCAAAGATATATTATATTTCTATCAAGGGTACTTCGACAAAGACGGGAATCAATTTTGATATATATATATATATATAAAATGACATAACGGGACAGTTATGTGGTCAAGACTTATGATAATTTTTTATGAGTCATGTGTTCGAATCCGTTTACAGTGATAGTTGAGTAAAGGGAGAACGACCTTAATCCCTCCATGATTTTATACTCAATGCACGAATAAAAGCAAATGCACTGGAATTGAAATGACATTGAGAGGAAATGAATTTTGAAACAAAAATAATGAAAAACAAAGATAAGATAAAACTCACGAAGAGAGTATTCTTGCGTGTGCTCGTCTCTCTCTTCTATGATGTATTGGTGCTTTAGGCTTGTTTGGTAACGTTTTGGATTCTCTGATTCTTGATTCTTTTGTTTCTGGGAACAGATTTGGAATAGAAACATGTTTGGTAATTTTTTATTCTCGAGAACAGATTTAGAACGAAAACAAGAATAAAAAAAAAGTTGCTTCTTGTTCCTGAAAACAAAAAAAAAAAATCAACTTCTTTCTCTCACTTTCTCTCTTTCTCGCCACTCTTTCCACCGTCAGCCGCCACTCATGAGTTGATCGCCCGCGCGCCGCCAACCACCACGGTCGCCGCCCGACGCCGGCCACCTCCACCACTAGTGCCGCTGGACTCCAGCCCCCACCGCCGTCGCTGCCACCCGACACCGGCTACCACTGCCGCTCGACGCTGGCCACCACCACCATCATCACCACCGCCGTCTCCATTGACATTTTTATAATTAAATGAAAAAAAATTGGGAATAAAATTTTTAAGATCGTACTAGAAATTACCAGACGCGTTTTTTAACTCAAAAATTCTTTTTAGAAATAAAATCACAAAAAATCATTTCTGATTGAAAATTGTTTCCGAAAACAGAAACATTACCATCCACGGAAGTTGTAACTCCTCTTACCAATTTTACCTCCACCAGCATCAAACGCACATCCCACGTTGATAGCCGCACGATGACTTCCCACTTCTTTACATGTGCTGGAATCCGTCCACGTTCTGACCACTTCCCATGTTTGCATGCCTGCCACATGTGACTCTCTAGCCACACCCTCGTCGAGAAGTAGGTCGAGCTTCTCTCTCCTTGTCGAGCTCTCTCCATGGCAAAGTTTAAATGGACACATAAATTACCGGTAAAAGTAAGTAGTAACAGCATTTCAAAAGGAAACGAGAAGAACAAGGAGAAAGAAGGCACTGACATAAAGATCAGCAGAGTTCACTCACCTACGAATTGTTCCCTTAGCAAGTTTCCATCATTCTAACAACAAAAGCTGCAAGCCAACACCACCATTCTCGTCGCCACCCGTCGAATTGGAAGTCAACATAGTCTTGGTTCGCATGCCTAAGGTGTGAATAATAAACGCAAGATTTCGCTAGATCCCGTTTGACTATGTTCCTCAGTACTCATTCCACAATCTTGCATGCTTTTTAGTATATCCATTTTGACCGGTCTGTCTTTGTGCACATATGAACTTCCGGCTTCTGGATCTGTTGAGCCATGACTGACCTCACAGAGTAAAGCTCGATAGATTAGCTGATTGTCTCGAATCTCAACCTTTAAATCGTCCTCTAGTTGCTTGCAT
Source organism: Metrosideros polymorpha var. glaberrima (assembly GCA_001662345.2). NCBI lineage: Eukaryota > Viridiplantae > Streptophyta > Magnoliopsida > Myrtales > Myrtaceae > Metrosideros > Metrosideros polymorpha. The sequence continues at coordinate 10,554,626 of BCNH02000005.1, forward strand.
ATTATTTGGAATCCCCATTTTTTCCTGCGGTAACTCGATATTGCAAGGCTAAATTGTGCATAGCTCTCATCAATTCGACCAAAATCGACTACTTCCCATAGGTCATATGGTATGCGATACTCAAGCAAGATAAGCTCTGAACTCCACCGAAAGCCATAATGTATGTTACCCCGCCTTTTGCCTCTAAAATGTGCTACAATCTCACATAAGTTGCAGACTTCTCCTTTTTTAATTTTACTGACAACAATGCAGAAAACCAATCCAAGAAATATGTCATACATGTCCTCTGAATTCAAAAAAGATACAGAACCCTCTTCAATAGGTTGGAACCACTCTGGCATCTTTCTTCTAGAGAGAGAAACAGTGCAAGAAGAATCCTGTTATAAAGATAGACCGTTAGAAAGTATCCAAGTAGGAGAATTCGATTTGAGTTTAGTAAGTAATCCCAATGAATTCCACTTCTAACTAGAGCACCATAAATGAGTAGAGATCCATTGATCCTAGCTTGCGTTTATGTAGAGTCTCATGTGATAGAAATCATTCCCATAAAAGTTCGGTAGCCACCTTCATTACATGCATGTACATACAAAATTACTTTACTTTTGTTTGGTTTTCTCAAGCCTCCAATCTTGCATTTTTTGCTATTGCGATATACAAGCACGCATTGTATCCAGCATATACTCCACATGAATTTGTGTGTGTATGAGAGAGAATCTAACCTGGTCAAGTGAGGCAGTATCAACCATGGTCAACCCTCGACGGACCCACTGATCAATTGAAGTTGAATGTCCACTTGTTTGCAGAGATTCACACCCATCCGCACGAGGCAATTTTAAAGATGGTGGAAGCTCGGGAATCTCTTGTAATTGATCGCAACCAACAATATTCAAATGGGACAAACGATCACGCTTGCTGAAGGATGTAGGAAGGCTAGTAATATCGTTATATGTCAGAATTAACTCTCTTGGAAAGGGAAACAAGGAAAGTTCCTCGGGAGACTTTATTTCGGATAGATCACATCCACAAAGTCTTAAAATTTGCAAATTTGGAAGTCCCATCTTCATTCTCAGACCAGCCGATTCATCGTACTTTGGCAACCCGATGAAATCTATGTAACTGTCAATAGTCAATTCTTTAAGGTTTTGTAACTTGTAAATGTTAGATGGAAGACTTACCATATGACCACCATATAAAGACATTGACTCCAAAGAGCATAGATTTTCTATTGATGTGGGAAGTTCTTTAAAACTGGTAAATTCTAAATCAAGATGTTTCAGGCCTTCGAGTTTACATGGAATATCAGGGAACCTTTCAAATTTTGGGCAACCAACAATCTTGAGACATTGGAGATTTTTTGACTCGAGCACTTACGGAAAAACACGAAGTTCATCGCACCAGCCTAATGTCAACACCTGTAACTTGTCATGATGTGCAATCGACTCGTGGGCTTCTACCAAGCTTTGGCACCAAGAGAGATACAATTCCTCAAGATTTGGAGTACATGAGAGGTCGGGTGTACTAACCAACGAGTTGCAGGCCCTCAATTCAAGGTACTTCAATTGTTGAAAGCCCTGCAAAAACAGCAAAACCAACTTTGGTAAACATTCTGTAAGGGAAAAAAGGTTCCGTCGGCCACAATACTCTTCACGTGGAAGGAAGCAAGGAGCATCGTTAGATCAGGAAACTTGGAACCTACTATTCAGGTTTCTAAGTAAATTTCTTAACCTATTAATAACTTTTCATTCAACGTTATTACAAACTGATTATGTGAAAATTGTATATTGTATAGTGCAATTACTAAACCCTTAGAAACTTTATTGGTAAATAAAAATCTTTATGTATATACGGTAAAGCTTGCACGAGGTTGAGTCATATGGCACTCTCACGAGTGATTTTTACCCGGCAATTGATTTTTTTATGATCACTTTAGCAAATTAGAGATAACTCTTATCATTTTAGTTTTTAAATATTATTTGAAAGAGTTGAATTATATGTAAATACACAATATTAAAATGATTTCACAAATAAGTTATTTTAGACGATCATCAAAGCAATTATATATAACATGATACACCATATACTTGACTAATAAAAGATATATGATGATTATTAGAAAATTACATGCCGATTTTAAAAACTAATGAATACTACATATTAAACAAAATAAATTCTACCAAATAATAAAATCATGGCATATGATGTATCGATGCGTAGTTACAAATATGACATAATTCTTTTAATATCTATATTTAAGATATTTTTTTAATATTTCATATTTGAGAATTGCACGTTAATAGACAGGTAAAACAAAATTAAGGGACGGTTACTTTAAATTTCTAAATTACTCGGATAGAATCAAAGACAATTCCTATTACTTTATAATTTATGGAGATAATTTACATCCCTTATAATTGGTGAGAATATATATTGAATGAAGGATTGAAGAAAGTTTTGAATGAATTAGTTATAATTCATATCACCTTATAACTGGTGACGATTCCTGGTGGTATGCCCCTACGGGATCACTTATATCGAATTAGTTGTTCCCGCACTACTAGCAAAGTATCTAATAATTATTTAATTACGTGTATTTAGAAATGCCTCTCAATGCCTTTTTTACAGGTAGAAGGACACCAGGAGTGCCATAAATTTTGTATGGGGATCACTTGAGTATCATAGCTTTTTTTGGCTCACTTGAGTGCCACATCGGAGTAAAAACGCTCACCTAAGTGCCAGTTCCGGCAAGTCTTCCTACGTGGAATTTTTTTTTTTTGAATTTGTGACCCTTTTACTATTATTATTTTTAATTTTTGACCCTTTTTATTTTTTTTTTCTTCTGTGCCGGCAAGGGTCACCAGCGACCCTTGCTCGCCTGCGACCCTTGGTGAAGGCCCTTGCCAGATCTGGGCGAGGGCGCCTCGCACGCGGCCGGCGAGGCCGCGATGGCCTCGCCTAGGGCCTTCGTGACCTCACTAGTTGCGAGCGATGGTAGGCAGGGCCATGACGACCCTCACCCAATTTGGGCAAGGCATTTGAGTTCGGCGAGGGTCACCGGCGACCCTCGCCGACAAGAAAAAAAATGAAAAGAAAAAGTAAAAAAATTATTAAAAATAATTAAAAAAAATAATCAATTCTGACGTCCACGTATGATTTTCCGACATCCACATCGGATTTCCGGCGAGCCAAATCTTCTATGAAACTTAAATGATCGTTTTTTCAAAGTTATGGCACTCAAGTAATTTTCGTACAAAATTTATGGCACTCCTAGTGTTCTTCTGCCCTTTTGTACGGCACAGTGGAGTCAAACCTTCAACTTAGCTAATTCTATTGATGCAGGACAAATCCCACCGTTTGCAACGTACATTGGGTAAGCTTCCATAACTTGGTGACTGCGTGGCCTCTAAGATTTTTTTTGTGTGGAAGATGTTGTGATTAGGATATCTAATATGTCACATCCAAATCAAAAGCTTGATTACTCAGCTGGCTACTCCTTGGGTGTTTTTACGTTTATATGCATGTCAGTAAGTTGGTTCGTCATATTTTTGTTTACTATCTATTTGGTCATTATAAAAAAAATTGTAAATAATTTTTTTTTATATATAAACAACTGATATAGTTAGAATTAGATCACATAGCTTGCACTAGCAGATTTGCATTTTGAGTTTCTTCACTAGGTAGATTTTATTTGATTTTGAAATATAACTATGTTGATAGTTAGAGACATTAGGTTTAGAAAGACATTGAACTTCATCCATACTATTATATAAAGTAAAGAAGACTTTCCACTTTGAGGGGATTTCAATCTCTTTTTTATTCCTTCCATCAATTATCCTCAAGTACTTACTACTATTATTATAACCATGGACATTACATATTTCGATATTAATTTGAATTTTCTTATGATGCAATTTCAGATATTGAAATATCATTTCTTCCCACATATATTCATAAAATTTCTAAGTATTGTGTATTTTATCAGCAAAGTGTTTCCATTAAATATTTCTAATAAAGTGGTTCGCTTAATTTTTCAAATGCCAATTTTGCTGCACTTCAAAATATTTCTGACGCAAGTAGTTTGCATCATATCGAAAGAAAATAGAGAAATGTTTTCTAAAACAGAGGAACAATACTTCCTTTTGTGTACCAGTACATATAATACGCATATACATACACAAATGAGGTAGATAATAAAAAGCTCAATGTAGGTAAATGCTCACCTTAAAATGATCTGGCCCTATTGAGATCCTGCAATTGCTCATTCTAAGTCCCACTAATTTCTTTTGACCAGGGGAAAATTCTGGTATGCAGGATCCATCCCATTGAAGCCATCTTAGCTCATGAGGAAGACATATACGACCTTGAAAAGAATTATGCACATCGTTCAAAATGAGCAATCTCAACATTCTCATTTTTGTAAAAACATCAGGACCGTTGCATATCTCTGTCGGCTCTCGTAGCTTTGACACTATGGCTTCTACAGAACAATCTCCCTATATATACAAGTCTTTTTAGGTTATGCATGTTCGGTAATTAGAGTAAAAAGAAAGGGAGAAGAACTTTGATCGTATTTGCAAGTCTTACCATGTTGGGTGACAAAATATTGAGAACATCGTCCTGCTGCCAAAGTCTGCTACGTCTCCCAGGATCTTTGCTTTCTTGGTTCACTATATCTTTACCCATCAATTGAATCAAGTCATGCATTTGTATGTTTCCAGAATCAATTCTTATTAAGGACCTCTGATTGAGAATTCGTAATCCTATTACTGGCTCAAAATCGCAACTGTCGAAAACTTTCTTTACATACTCACTATCATGCCCCTTAAAGAAGCAGGCAATGTGGAGGAAGATCTCTTTCACTTTCGCTCTAGTCCATAATAACTTATTTTGAGCACAGCATTGATGTCTTCGTTAGGAGCCACAGAAATTTTACGTAGCTCACTTTCCCATTCACATTCTATTTTATCGCGTAAGAAGGAACCCAACACCTCAAGTGCTAAAGGAAGGCCTTTAGCATGATTCAGAAAACCATCCACTAGATCTGTCCTGCTTTCTAATTTTTGGTATGTCGGAAAAGCATGCTTACTGAGTAGCTCACGAGCTTCACCATCATCCAGCGCTTTAACTTCACACACATACACATGGTCCCAATCTATCGTGGGAGTCAGTAAATGGCTATCTCTTGTAGTAACGAGGATCCTACTCCCATTACCAAACCAATTGGCTTTTCCTGCTAAAGCACGTAACTGGTTCAAGTGATCCACATCATCAAGTATGACAAGTACTCTTTTGTGACGGAGTTTATGTTGTATTAGAATAATACCTCTATCGACATCGGACACTACTGTTTTTTTGAGGGGTAATAATATATCGTCTAGTAATTGCCGTTGCAAAGTAACTAAACCCTTGCAATCTTTTGAATTTTCTCGAACACGTGCCAGAAAACTTGAACCTTCAAATTGTCTGAAAATATCATTATAAATGGCTTTCCCTAAAGTTGACTTTCCTATGCCTCTCTGTCCTCATAATCCCACCATGAGAACATCATCTTTAGACTCAAGGTTTAACTTTGATTTCAGCTCAGCCACTCGGGACTTTATCCCAACCGGATGCTCAACAACATTTAAAGGTTTTCGGTCTAGGCGAGTGGAGATGTCCTTCACAATTTTTTGTACAAGCTCTGACTCATCTCTGACAAAAACAGAAAAAAGAAGTTGCAGCATCGTTTAGCAATTGGAGTAAGCAAATAAGGAGCAATCACCAGCCAACAATGGCAAAGCAATGCATCTCATTTTCAGATAATTACAGCCAAAAGAAAATGTATTCCCACCGAGTCAAATTTGAACTTCGAGAGCTCCACACCAATCAGAACATGTATCTATCTACTTAAGTGGTTCATGTTCTTTTGCTTTAGACGTGAAGGTTCACTTATTTTTCTGTTTGACTGTCATATGTGATTTATTTTTAAGCTTAGTCAAAAAGAGCCATTTAGGACTTTGAATGGTGGTTAAGATTCTGATTCCAAAACTATTAAATTCCGCAAAGCACGATGTTATTGTTTTACATGGCCTGCACACGCTAATTAATCCCGTATGAAACATTGCGAACTTTCTAATTCCTTCCAAACAAATGGGGTAAGGGCAATAACACTACTTAACATTTTGTCCATTTGTCAAACAAGTCTGAACATTTTATTTTGATCAAATGAGTCAGTAAATTTTTCAGCCGATGAAGTACTAGTGTCCATTTTTTAGTATTGGAAAAGCCACGTGTCTGTTCTATGGATAGCCACATGTGATTTTTTGAACTCAAAATGCCACTTGTGACCAGTTTCGGACTTGGTTGACCAAAATAGAAAATCTATAGAACTCAATTGACCAAAATGAAACGAGAAGCCTCAATTAGCCCACAGATAAAATAAAAAAAAAAAAAAACTTTTATCACACTTTGAGGAGGGCAACAGGGATCCCAAAGAAAGAGCTACAGACCTTACCCGAATGAAGAGCTTAGCAAAAGCCAAAGGCAGAATTCTATTTTTATATGCCCAAAACTAGGTTTCTTTTTTCCATGCCGGTGAATTTAAATAAGTATCGGAAAGTGTTATAAAACTGTCGGTAAAAAAGGATCGGTGACTTATCCTTTCAGATAACTTGGTAGTAACTTATCAACGATTTTATGAATTCACCGACTTTATTTATAATTTGAAAATTATAAATTTTGTTCAAACTTACCAAATTTGATTTGCATAACTTATGACATCAAATTTACTTTTATATGAAATTACCGACATAAATTAAAATGACTTATCAACTTTTGTCATATTATATAATTATTGGGTAACCAATTCTCACTTGAGCTACTTGCCAATGTTTACTTATTCTTTTAATTTTTACTAATTTTTCTGTTGGGTTACTAGCTCTCATTTAAGTTACTTACTAACTCATTTCAGAAATTGCCAACCTTAATTAGAGTGAATTACCAACTTTTCTTCAATTAAGTTATCAACTAGTTTTAGGCTATCAATTCTTATTTGAGTTACTAAGCAAGTTTATTTTTCTTTTAATTATAAAATTTTCTAATCTTTTGCCAAATTTCGTTTGTCTTTCTTAACTACGTCTCATATACCAACTCTTATATGAAATTACTAACTTTTACGATTTATTCATTCAATTATTTTTACAAACAATACATGTAAAGATTAGTTTCATATACAAAATATGGAACCCACTCTACTTACTCATCATTCAAAGTCCACCCGGACAAGCTACCAGCGTGGAAGAGAGCTTTCTTCCATCTCTTCATTTCCTTCGAATCCTTTTCGTACTTAGACTCATGCTTAGCCAGACCTCTCACATAACTGTCTCTCCCCTCCCTCACTTCTCTTGGGTCCACTTTATAAAACACTGGTAGAACGGTGAGGTCCTTTTGCTCCTTGCACTCCATAATCTTTGCCAACTCTTCCAAGCACCACCATGAGAAAGTGTAGTTTTCAGAGAAAACAATGATTGCGATGCACGATTCTTCGATGGCATTCATAAGCATCAATAGATTGTCTCCCTTCCTCAGTTCCTCACTATCTCGAAAAGTGTGTATTCCATTCTGGACTAACGCATTGTAGAGATGGCCGACGAAGTTGTTACGCACCTCCCCTCTGAAACTCAAGAAGACATCGTAAGGCCCTTTGTATTTCGATGAAGAAGCCATTGGATGATGGAGTTCAACAATCAGAAAGGAATATGAGCTTAAGATTTGATACAGTGTTTTTAAGTAGCTCGTTCACCACTTGATCTTCTTGTTGATTTATTCTTATATACTAGAGGACAGAGATGCGTAACTTTTCTTTGTACTTTGGAAAATGGTGGCGCTTAAGGATGGACCAAGGCATGTAAATGTGTGAACACATAGACTTTTTTCACTGAAGACTTCTCTATGGCCGACAAAAGTAGTGAATGCTATAGATCAGTATTGGTCCGAGTGGGACTCAATTGTTGCACAAACCGACAAACAACTATAGGATGGTGGATTCTCATGATCTAGGTCACAGGCTCGCTGATAAAAACAACTTTGCTGGCTTCCTCAAAATTTCATCCCCAACCTATGAGAAGTTGTATTTTCCCTTGCTATATAATAATTTACCACAAGACCCACTCAAGAGACAAATGATTACAAGCACAATCCAGTGCACCGGCAAAAAATAATATTAGATCTATTAATAATAGTAGAACTTCAGAAAAACACCGTGCTTAAGTATGGACCGAGATATTTATTAGGTGTGAACACGTGGACTAATTTTCACTGAAGACCGCATACCGACTTCGAGGGAATGGCTTTCATCTATTTAGTCTTCGTTTTTCTTTTTTGAAAATGAAGTATTTCATTTCATCAGTTTAGCTTTCGTTATAGGCTCACTAATAAGATAAAAACTTAGCCGGCATCCTTGGAAGGGCAGGCAATTCCCAACCTCCAAGTAGGTGTCTTTTCTTTGCTTTCCTTTTTTAAGTGATCAATAACAATTTAACACATGACTATTGGAAAGATATAAATTCATATGCACAACTAAGTATGTAATAGGTCTAACCCTATTTCATTTTTTTTATACACACAATTATAAGCAAGAGGGCAAAGGCTTGGCTATCCTAAAGACCCATAACAACGTCTGCAAACCCTATGAATAAATTAAGTCTAGGCCTTCACTTGTAATAGCAGTTATGATATAGAGCAGTTTGTACGCAATAGCTTGATGGCTTTTACGGCAATATTCTTAAGAAAAATTATGTCTTATATAAAGCTTTGTAGAGATGGCCGACGAAGTTGTTACTCAGGTCCGCACCTTTGAAGCTCAAGAAGTTGTCGTAAATCTTTTCGGATTTCAATGAAGAAGCCATTGGATGATGAAGTTTAGCAATTGGCAACGACTATTAGCTGAAAACTTGAAAGTATGTTTTCGGGTAGCTCGTTCACCACTTTATCTTCTTGTTGATTTATTCTTATACTGAGCGGACAGAGATGCATTACTTTTTATTAGTACTTTGGAAAATGGTGGTGCTTAAGGATGGACCAAGACATCTAAAGGCGTGAATCCATGGACTTATTTTCACTTAAGACCGCGTTCCACCGCATTATTCGGACTGTCAGAGCGACACAAGCTTCTCTGTGGCCGACAAAAATGGTACACAATCTAGTGTACCAGAAAAAAATAATATTAGATCTATTAATAATAGTAGAACTTTGGAAAAACACGGTGCTTAAGTATGGACCGAGATATTTAATAGGTGTGAACACGTGGACTTATTTTCACCACCGCGTTATTCCGATTATCTGATTGACACAACCTTCTTTGTGGCCGACAAAAGTAGTGGAGAAACATCTTTGAGTTGGGTGGATTCTTGTGATCTGATCATAGGCTCACTAATAAAGAAAAACTTTTCTGGCTTCCTCAAAATGGCACCCCAACCTCTAAATAACAATTTAACACGTGACTACTTAAACGGCATATAATACATATGACAACAAATACGTTTTAATAGTCAGGTAATCACAACATTTCTCACCAAATGTCAAAAGAGTCAGTTTTTGAAAGTTTATACCTCTAAACAGATAAATTTTTGCTTGGAAACTTTTCATTCATTTCATAAAAAAATTAAGAATTGAGTTCGTCAATAGCGGTGCGATTTGATCCTTGAACAAAAACATTTGCTTAGCTTAGTCCAACACTCTCATCTTTGATTAAATTTATATCCATTCAAGCAATAAACACATTTATGTTTAGGCACAGTGCATTTGAAGTAAACAAAGCTTGTTTGCATCAAATAAATAGGGGCTCCACAACGAACTTCTTCATTTTAATCACCCCATGGATGGCTCGACATGCCAGATGAACTAAAATTCAAAATTCCAAAATCGTGGGAGTTAGCTTCAATTTCACGATAGGGCGATTGGACACAACTCCAAGATAGTGGAATTGGTCCTTAATCCTCGCTGTGGAGTTAGATATGATTCGGACAAGTTGGATCACGATTCCAAGAATTGTGGAAGTTTGGATAAAAAAAACTTTCAAGATAAGGATTAGACAAGTCGAGGCCGGCCAAGAGAGCGGACTGTTACGAGAACACAACCGGTTTTTGAAGCGGATTTTTGAAGGAGCAAAATACAGTCAAGAGATTTGGATTACACAAAAATCAAACATGGCCGAATACTCAGAGCGGAACCTCGGTTGATGGCCAAGACAGAGCAACCAAGGCGATCTGGAGTTTGAAAAGATTGATTTGATCGAGTGAGCTGGAAAGGGGTGAGATAAGGGGGGGAAAAACAGAAGGTGGGTCGTTCGGTGATTGATTAAGGAAAATCTGACCCTGACCTTTGGAGGACCGAATGAGAAGAGGAGACGATTCGTGGCTCTTTTTCGAAAAGAGATAAATACGACAGATGGGGACTCTTTGAAAAAGCTAAACCGATCGTGAGCTTCAAGTGGGGATGGCTTTCGGTGGCTTGGGAATTGAAAAAGGGAGATTTTTTAGTGAGAGTTGGAAAGTAATGTAAAATCAGAATTAGACAGAGATTAGAAAGTGGTGAGTGGAAGAAAAAAGCTTGAGAATCAAAAGGTGTAGGATTCGTTTCTCACGCTATTTTGATATGTAATTCGCTATGTCTTCATCCCCTTCGCATGAACTTGTCTAGGGATGAATAATGTTGTCTGGTTATTCCCTTTGCATGACGGTATTGGACAGAGTATGTTGCGTCCATGTTTGGCCCCTTGAAGTATCCAGGAGTGACCACGTTGTTTATTTGCACGATTTTGCTTCGCTCAACACGTTTCCATTGCGTCAGATTTGCTTTTACATTAAATTCAGTATGTGTGTATTCGGGGTTTTTGGAAGTATTTTGATAGTCCTTTTTACGGGAAAATTATCGAAAAAGTCCTAAACTTATTGTGCGGCGGTCAATTTAGCCCTAAACCTTTCAATTGTGTCTTTTTATTTTTAAACCTTTTGATGATTTGCTGATTTAGTTTTAAATCTTTTAACGATTTGCCAATTTAGTCTTTTCGGCCAATATTGATCGAAAATTTCTGCCAATTGTCCTATGTGGCACAGCCAGAGCTGACGCGGATAATTTTTGCAATTTTTTATTGAATTTTTTATTCTTTTTCTTTTTCTTTTTCTTTTTCTTTTTCCCTTCGCCGGAAATCATCAGGCCTCATCGATGGCCGGTGGAGGTTGCTAGCCTCAAGCGAGGGCCGCTCTCTCTAGATCGAGTGAGGGCAAGGGTCACCCTCGCCTAAGGCCATCAATGAGGCCTGGCGATAGCTGACAGAGGGAAAAAGAAAAAAGAAAAAAATATATTTAAAAAGGAAAGGAAAAAAATTACAAAAATTACAAAAATTGTCAACGTCAACGTCGGCCATGTCAAATTGAAGAGATTCGTGTGGAGTCCACTATTTTTAATGGTTCAAATTCAATTTAGTTTATACACTAAGTTCACTCAATAATTGTCCAAGATAAATAATAGTGCCACTACTTCTTAATTTGTACGAATTGTCCTTTCGAGAATTCGAGGGAAATAATACCACCTGTCTAACCTCGATCCGCTAAATTTTATTCTCTGAAAGGATGGATCTCGAATAAGACCCACCTTATTTAATAGGTTTGATCCAATCATCCTTGGTAAATTAGATTCGTTAAACTAATTTTTGAAATGATGGGGTGATCATAATGGTGCAAGCGGGTCAGATGTTTAGCCGTGTTCCTAATCCCTCCATCGTAATAGATGATGATCCTATGATAATTGATTCCCACGATCTTATTTTTTTTAGGTGTAAGAGGAATTTGTTCAGCGAGTACTACACAAATTAAACTTAAATCCGTGGAAGACTATAGATTCTGATTATAAATTCTCCACCTCGAATTTCTCGTCAACAAAATCCCAGTCAAGTTGGAACGTTTTGAGAGTCTTACTTTTCTTTTGGAGAGAGTGTATCGGTGACAGAGAACGCCAATGTATGGGTTTGGGAGAAAAAATGTGTATGTACAGTCGGTCCCACTGCGCACTGAGCAAGGCTTTTCTTCACCATGAGACGAGGCATATTCCTTTCTCTTTAGCACCGAAAGAAGAGCGACTTTAAGTCAAAGCCTATGAAATTTTACCAAAGTTGGAGGAAAAAGTTCCAGCTTTTCTAGTTAGTGGAACGATGCTACGTGATAGTCACGTAGAATGTGCGCGACCAGGAGACGACCGGGAGACGACGCTTCCAGCTTGTGTCACGCCCCGGTTATATTTCTCCAAAGCTTGGGCGCGCAACTTCCCTGCATTGATAATTTAATTGCGATGTCCCAAGAAGCGTCACCGACCCATTCTTTTATTTTTCAATAAACACATGCGGAAGCGAATATTATAACACCCATCCAAAATAATAACAGGATAGTATGAAAAACACATACATAAAAACATTTCTTATTTATATGCATCATCGACTCACATCGGAAATTAGTTTAATTACACACCCGTTACTTGAGCCTTTTTCTGATTACGCCAAAAAGAGAGGGGTCGGGGTTAACTTAGCCCCTTCTATCTACTTCCACTTCTTGGTCCACGGGAACACCAAAACGAACGAAACGAACGTCCATCACTAGAGACCTAAAAATAGTTAGATAACAACAAATGAGTAAACTCAATAAGTAAGACCTCTAAACCTCGTATAGGAGGATACCTCGCCACGGGCACGCACCAAACCTATGACTTAACAAGTCGATAGCAAATCAATAGTAAAGCCTTTGCTTGGCCTTATATATATACATGAAAGAAAACCTCATCCTCTTAACATGCCAAGAATACAATCAAATAATCACACGTGGATTCTTACCTCCTGTCGGCACCTATAATTTACAAGAATAATCACACGTGAAGCATCGCTTCTAATTAGCATCCAACAATTACACAAAATAATTAAGAACACTTCATATATCAATTTTATGCGTAATGCATCCACACGTGTTCCAATTATTACGATTGCTCACGGCTACGACCGGCACTCGCGTCAGTGGTCTTCTGGCATAACTAGGCATCGTCCAGCCCCATCAGGCACAGCAACGTCTTGACCTCCCTTAGAGACAGACGTCATTCAATTAAGAGCATCGTTTCGAAATCTATCACGAACGACATCCAGGTCAAAAATTATCCGAGCATCCGGGTCACAAATCATCCGAGTATCACACATCTCCATAGTCATATGGGTGGACAATCCCTTTAAGTGATCACACAAGCCTTTAAGTGATCACGCATAGAGTGAATGTTGAAATGGGAAAGTCATTTGAGGACTTGGAAGAAGTATCTTTGGAGATAAGGGCCTTGCGCAGACTGGTGAATAACCAGCGTAATTTGTGTGTCTTGGCTAAGAAGAGATCACACTAGACTAAGGCAATATGGAACATGAGTCCTTAGCATTCATATCAAAGTGTGTGCAGGTCAAGTCTTGGTTTCAATTTGCTTGTCTGCTTTGAGATTTGCACGATAAATGTTGGTTGTGTGCAATTAACCTGCATTAACGATAAATTGTTCTTGATTATTTTGTGTAATTGCTGGATGCTACTTAGAAGCAAAGTTTCACATGTGATTGTTTGATTGTGCCAGCGATATATGACTTTGACATCATCATCGAAATGGATTGGCTCATCAAGTAACGAGTTACGATGGATTGCTATCGTAAAGCAATCAAGTTTAACCCGTTAGAAATGGTTAGTTTTGAGTTCATTGGAAACAAAAGGTTCCCTTCGATTCCTATGATTTCATCGCTTAAGGCAACAACCTTGCTAGATAGTGGTTGTTAGGATTAATTGGCAACCATGGCCAATACGTTGGTTAAGGAGCTAAGGATGAAGGACATCGCTGTAGTATGAGACTTTTCCGATGTCTTTCCAAAGAAATTGCCTAGATTACCCCAAAGAGAGAATTAGAATTTGTGATTGAGTTGGACCCGAGAGCGGAGCCAATTTCCAAAGCACTATACCACAAGGTGCTATCGGAACTAAAGGAATCAAAGGCGCAGAGGCAAGGATTGCTGAATAAATGATTCATTCGCCTTAGTCCGTTGCCTTAGAGAGCGCCAGTTTCGTTTGTAAGAAAGAACAATGGATCGTTGCGTCCTTGCATCGATTATAGACAACTTAATTAAGTGACGGTCAAGAACAAGTATCCATTGCCAAGGATAGACGATTTATTTGACCAACTTCAAGGAGCTTCACTATTTTTTTAAGATAGACCTAAGGACGGGCTATCATCAATTGAGGATTAAGAAGGAGGATATACCAAAGATGGCATTGAGTACGCGTTATGGTCATTCTGAGTTTATGGTAATGCCATTTGGTCTGACAAATGCCCCTGCTGCTTTCGTGGATCAAATGAACCATGTGTTCGAAGAATATTTGGACATCACAAGGAAGATTTATACAAAGATGGTTTATTAGAGTGGAGCAGCAGAAGTATGGTGAAACCACCTACTATTTGGTAAGTTACGCTCTTAAGAAGTTAGGAAGTAATTTTGAAGACATGAGGATACTAGTATAGATTTTAGAAGTGTTGAGTTTAACGCTAAGCTTGTATGATGAGTGGTGATCTTTTGGATGTTTAGATATTACTGATAAAGTCATGAGAGACTATGGTACCATTCTTGAAATGAAAAGTGATGTAGTTGATTTTGGAAGTGATAAGTCTAAGTGATGATCTTATATTGGTGATTTGGGGAATATTAGTTATTCAAGTTTAAGTGATGATCTTTTGAGCAATAATATTTTTATATGGATTAAAGATGAGCTATTGTTTTGATGATACATGATCCTATGGAAAGGGATGAAGTAGACTACCTTGGAAGATAGTGAGATCGAAATTGGAGAAATAGTTCTTTTCTGAGTACTATGATTGGAAGTATCTTATCAGGGATGTATTAGAGATTATTAATTGGTGGATTTAGGGAAGATCAGTTCTGAAGTTAGGTCATTGAGGAATTTGAATTAAAGAATTAGTAAAGTCATGAAAAGTATTCGACGGCTTTGCATCCGAGGTGAGAATTGATCGATATGAATTTTCAATTGGATAACAAGATGCTCTTAAGCTATGCCTTGAATAAGATGATAGGAATCTTGATGGATTAGTCAATGGCTAATAAAAAGTTCAAATGATAATGATTGTAAAATGTGTCATATAATGTGATATGATGGATATATGGCAAGTTCAAATTTAAGTGTCAACAAATGATATTAGATTTTGGCGCTAGAGAATTTTTTTGTAAACACATGACATTTTGAGGATTTTAGAGACATTTAAGAATGGATGAACTGAACACATGGAATGTAAGTTCAGAAGTAATATGGTGAAGTAAGAATTGTGGAAGTAATAAGTTATGAATTTAGAATGAAAGTATTGATCCTTCAGCGATAAGTTGTGATCATTGTTATGATGAGCTATGATCTGTTGATAAAAGGTTATGATTTTAAGAATTTCATCTAGATCAGTTGAGGATTTCAATTTTTTATTATAATTTATACTCGAGGCATTGGTAAGGACTTGTTATGTATTTGAAGGTCTTAAAACAAAGAGCCTTGGTGTATCGATTTGAGGATAGTAATGTGGGATTGAAAGTGCGTGATCATTATTTAAATGAGATGATATTGTCTTGGAGAATTATGAGTTAATTATCTCGTGGTGCTAAGTAAATAGATTTTGAAATAAGGTTGTCGATAATCCCTTCTCGAGGTATTAGCAAGGACATGAAAGGTATTTGAAAAGTTTTTGTAGCAAATAAAAGTTGATTTGCACAAGTCCGCAAGGGGACGATGTTAGAGAAATGAAAGCTAGAGTTTGAGATATGTTGGACCTTTTGAGATTTTGGAACGAATTGGAATTTTGGCCTATCGTCTCGCGTTGCTACCGAGACTTACTCCAGTATATGATGTTTTCCATGTATCTATGTTGAGAAAGTACGAGCCTGACCCGACTCACATACTTAACTTTGAGGAAATAGAAATGGACGACTGAGTGTTGTATGTGGAACGACCAGTGAGAATAGATAATAGAAAAGAGCAAGTGCTACGGAACAAGACGATTCCCTTAGTCAAAGTGATTTGGCAACATCACGAAACAAAGGGAATAACGTGGGAAAGCGAAAAGATAATGAGGCACCAATATTCCTACATTTTTTTTAGGATGTCTTGTAATGGTTTAAATTTCGAGGATGAAATTTCTGTAAGGAGGGAAGAGTTGTGACATCCTGAAATTTCGACGTTATGGATTAATCGAAAAACGATTGTCGATTCAATTCGGAACAAGTGTATAATCGGAATTTCGGACGTTTTCGCACAATCAAGGCAATAAAATGGAATTCGATGGATTTTAATAACAAATTCTAATCCGATGAATAGTGCACGTGAATAGTGAGGTGAATAGTGCACGTGAATAGTGCAGAGAGTGAAAATTACCATTTTGCCCCTATGAGTAAAATGACCAAAATACCCATTCTAGAAAGTAGATATTTTAGAATTTGGGGACCAAGTTTGGAGGAAGATAAGACCATTTCTCTCACTTACTCTTTCACTCTCTCTCTCTCTCTCACTTACTCTTTCACTCTCTCTCTCTCTCTCTCTCTCTCTTTTTCCTCTCTTTCTCTATTTCATTTCTTCTTGGTTCGGCCACCTTCATCACCCATACTTTGCCGCTGCCATTCGTCACCATGCCAAGCTCGAGCCGTGCCCTTGCCACCATAAGGATCTTCGTCGCCGCCGTCCAAGCCACCCGTAGCCACCGTTCGTCCATCGTCTGCATGTCGTGCCGCCATCCATACCCATTTTCCATCCATGTGTTGTCGCCGAACCACCACCACCACCACCTTCGCGCCGTCATCGCCATCTTCGCCGTAGTCGTCGGCGCCGTTAAACGGTGAGTTAACTCCCTAATTCTTGATTAGGTTGTTAATTGCACTTAGGGGTAAATTAGTGGATTTTAGACCAAACTATAGTTAGATGGATTAACTATGGTTGGGTAAGTTAACCTTGGTTATGTTAGTTAACCTTGGTTATGTTAGTTAACCATGGTTTGGTTAGTTAACCATGGTTGGGTTAATTATACTATTTGTGTTTTGACATGTTTTAAGATGAGAATTGTCTTAGAAAGGGAATTATTCCATGAATGATGTTTCTAGTGAAATTAATGTGTTTATGGCCTGTAAATGGTAATAGATGTGGTGTCGTGCTTATTTGCTAAATTTCATGCATTGAAATAATCTAGTATGCTTGAAAAATGAAGCATGGGAAATTTGGCATAAAAAGCACGTTAGTGTGATCACGTATGATTTATCCATTGCTTTTTTATGTGAGAAAATGACAATATGTTTGATGTATGAGCACGATCATGGCATTAGCACGAATCATGTGGCATTGGCTAGAAAAATAAGAAAAACTAAATTGGTATGCATGATTGAAGTGCTCGTGTGATCACAAAAGGGAACGGACCCCCAATGGTAATTAGGAATGAAGCCTGATTTATCTAGTCTCAGATTGGGTTTGGATGATGACAA
Source organism: Metrosideros polymorpha var. glaberrima (assembly GCA_001662345.2). Taxonomy (NCBI): domain Eukaryota; kingdom Viridiplantae; phylum Streptophyta; class Magnoliopsida; order Myrtales; family Myrtaceae; genus Metrosideros; species Metrosideros polymorpha. Next base: position 10,572,183 of record BCNH02000005.1, read on the forward strand.
TTTATCGGATGCCCGGCGCGGTCGAATGACGGATTGCGGTGGAGGCCGGACCGATTCTCTTTTGTGGAATGCCGTCTGTCTGCGGGGGAGGTCGAGGTGGGGCTGCACCTCGATCGACTAAGAGGAGACGTTGCCGCGCCTGATGGTTTTGGGGCGATGCCCGGTCATGATCGAAAGACCGCCAACCTTTGGATTGTGCCGTGGCCGGGAGAGGTCGAGAACCGCCAACCTTTGGATTATGCTGTGCCCGAGAGTGGGCGTAATCACTAAGCATAAAACTGGACCACGCTTGGTTGCACTGCGTGTGTGAAATGGTGTTACATGTTATGATGTTGTGCCTAGTCTAATGCATTGTTATAGAATACCATAACTGATAACATACAGGGAGTGTGCATGTACTGAGGCAAGATAAGAATACCTGTGAATTGCTTATTGATTGAGTTGAGTCAATCGAACCTGTTTTAGGTTGTGCACATAGTTTGTTGAATGTTATAACTGACAACATGCAAGGCGTGTGCATGTGCCGAGGCAAGGTAAGAATGCCTGTGATTTGCCTATTAATTGAGTTGAATCAATCAAACCTGATATAGGTTGCGTAAAGCGAGAGTCGCTCACTATTGATCTGCCATCATCGTTGAGTTGCATGTTTAGGGTACGCCCTAGGTGAATCAGCACCCTACGCAAGGCTTAGGTTTTTGACTTACTAAGATTTTATCTCACTCATTGTTGTTAATCGCTTTTCAAGATCATAGACTGGAAGATCGACAGGTGTGGTTCAAGATGCTCTTGCGTAGAGAAGTTTAAGTTAACTCGACCCTCGATGTTTCTTTTTGTTGGTCATGTTAGGAAGTGGCCCAGAAGTGAGGGCTTGTAATTATAACTTCTAAGGGTTAACACGTATATAAATAAAATGTGAGTTTTGTTATGAATGTTTATTCTGCTATCTTTCCTACTATCCCTACTGTCGGGTGTTGTTATTCGTTTTCGCATGCGTTAACTGAAAGATGAAATGAATGAGTCGTCGACGCGTCTTGGGACGTCGCATTTCAAATGACCCAAGGGAAGTATCGAGATAGTCGCGCGCTCGAGGGCCGAGGCGTGACACTTTCTTAGGCCTACTTGGACGCCTATTGTGGCGTGAGGCCCATTAGACTTCCGAGCTTGGCTTGCTTCCACTCGTCTGAAAATTAAGGGTTCAAAGATGTTTAAACCATTTTCCGCATCTCAGGCTGGGTCAGATTGAGGATGTCACTGCTTTTTTACGAGGTGTCTGGGAATTGAGACGGTCTGAAATCCAACTGAATTTTCGACTATTCAGGTCATGGCTTTCCGTAAACGTGAGTATCGAGTCAATTGGATGGATGGCATATAAGAGGTTAATGTTTTGATATATGTATAATTAGAACAAATGATTTTTCTGAAATAAAGGGGAAATTTTGTAATAGGTGGTGGCACGCCTGATAAGCGCTCGCCGCATGGCGTTTGCGATGCCTGTCTCACACCCTGCGTTGGTACTTTACTGACTAGGGGCCCGAGTCTGCTAAGCAACGGACCGAGGGCCCTCTACAATATCCTTATGACGCTATGCAATGGCCCAATGGCATTGAGCAAGGCCCCTGGTCCTTTGCGCTTCCATTTTTTCCATTTAAATAGGCAGTCAAATGCTCATTTTTTCGAGGTAAATGATGTGGGTAATACTACTTAGGTATTTGAGGAAGATAAAAAATTTTATGTGAACTTATATGTGTTTTTGAGTGTGCGGAAAAATTATTTTCTACATATACAAGTTTTTATGCATATGATATGATCAACATGATGTTTGTGCTAATGGAGAATTTTTCTTCCTCTGCAAATAGGGAATAAGATATTGGGTCGAAAGTGTTGAGCTTGGAAGAACCTCTAGATTTTGGCGAGCCAACAAGGGACCTGAGATCGTCGAGGTGATTGGATGGACCAAATAGAAGGAGAACAACTTTAATGATATGAATACATCAATATGCTTGGAAGGACCTAAGTGTAGAAGGTGAACTGATTGAGATTAGGCAAAATCAACAAGTTTGGATGTATTGCGTTGTAAAGGAAGTTTACATTATTGACAAAGTAGTCAAATCTCAAAGTACCTAGAAACGAAGACCTAGCTCTAGATTGATTTGATTCAAATTCCAATTGACTCTTTGAAGCCAATTATTTCAGGCCGTGGAATCCACGGAGAGACTTTGTGGAAAAGTCAAATGGGGTTTGATATTTTTGACTAAGTACAGGGAGTGTCACGCAACTTTGTGGAGGCAATTTGATCTGTTTTGGGCAAGATTTGTTAATTAACTCCATGTAAACGTTCTGAGTTAGGAAGAACCCTCATAAAATGCTAGAAAGCTTGACTATGGCCATTTGTGCCCCGCGCAAGGAACCCTAGGCCTTAAATAGCAATGAGCGAGCACCACGAAGCGCCAGCCTATCTTTGGCAGAGGGGCCAGTGGGCCCTATTACCTTGTATAGAGTTTTTATTCGAGGTCTGATTGACCCAATTTTCATATCCACGGAAAAGCTCATGACTCAAATCAAATTTCCAAAAATCGACCCAAACAAGAAGTTTTGGGAAAGTTAAGATATTTTCTTCGTTAAATAGCCAATCGATGTGATTCTTGGGGCTTTGGAAAACTTGTGACTTGATATTTAAGATGAAATCGTTAATCTGGTCAAATCACAAAATTATTGACACCTCATGATTTGGCAACTATCGTTAAAAGTTGCAATATCTTGAGAATCGGCCGTTCGACTTTGGCAAATTGGATATTGTTGGAAAATTGTTAACAAGTCCGATAAAATGATATCCTTGGATCGAATTTTCAGTAAAGTAATATTCTCAGTCAATTTAAGTCAAACTTTTGCTATAAAAAATTAGGTGTCTATAAGCATTTTGAAAATAATGTAAAAATATATGAAAAATAGGTTATGATAGAAGCCACTCCATTTCTCGATCATCTGCAGCATGCATTGAATAGTATTGGTTACGTGGAGTCATCCATGTTATGTGGTTAAACTTATGCCATGAATCGGACATGTGAATATCGATTTATGTTAATTCGTATTATCTATGCTGTGTGTAGGACCAATGCATGTCATTATGCATTTATTCAATCCATGAATGAAACGTCCACGTTTGCACCTATCACGAAATTAGCTAGTTACACTTCATACAGTATAAATATAAATAGTATTTCTGCCAAGAGTACATTGAGACTTTAAAAATTATAGAATATAGTTTGACCTGCATCTATGTATAGGCAATAGCAAAGACTAATTGACTACATTAAATATAAGTTAAAGTGAAAACAAGGCTTGTACCATCTCAGGATTGTAAAAAGTCCGTTACTCTTTTTCTATTAGAATTGCCATAACTTTTATGTATCCTTCATGTTGATACCAAGATGGAATAACGGTGTGCTGCATGTTGAGTGACTAGTGATTCGTCTTCTCTGACATCAATAAATTTCTTTTGTCAGTATATGGCAATGCTTGTCCACTTCATTGAAAATGTCACGGCATCATCATTTATCACCTGAATATACTCTCTAGGAGCCGAAGACTTGAACCACCAGTTGATATTTAAAACTGTGGGTAAAGTGGAAGAACAACAAGCATGGTAATTCCATCTTTCTTTATCTGAGGAAAGCATATATACACACATATATAAGTAAATAATGAGTAGAAGGACAACATATTTTGGATATGTGCTACATTCTTCCTTGTGATTTGATTTGGAAGTCATTTTGCACCTATTAGAATATGTATGTTCGGTTCTCTATTTTAATTAGATTCACTTTTGTTGTAAGAACGGTGTGCATTGGACTCATGCACGCTGTTATGATTGGATTTCGATGTTGTTGTTTGAATCATATGCAACGGATTCATGCTCGCTGCTCTAATTAAACTGAGTTTACCTTTGTTATTTGAGTTGCATATTTGAACATTGACTTCGAATATGATGCTTCGAATCCACTTTCGTTTATTTGTCATGGCATCAGATTCATGCCCCTTTTTCTCGCTTCTTTGATATAGATTCATCCATGCTTGTTTGAAAGAACACATATCACACACGATGAACAGTCGAGAACTTATTCGTCCTCATGATGCGGCAATTTTACCTGAAAGTGAGTAATAGAGTTTTTTAGTGTTCGAAACATAAACAAAAAACTATATATGTATTTCTTTAGGAAATTTCATGACATGAGGATTTAACCAAGGAATGTGGTACAGAAAGGGTGATGTGGAATATTCCAACTCCTTCGCGCGCTTAATTAAATTCTCGAGCCTTAAAGTTTTGATTGTTGCTTTACAGTCTAGTCGACTTTTTGGTTCGCAATCAACCTACAAATTGATTGGTTCCAACTCCCAGAACTATTTAAGCATTTGGATCAGAGGGGCTTACCCCAACCTAGAAAGGGAAGAACATAGATGCTTAGACTTTTAGGTGGAATTTTTGGACTTCTACTCTCAAAATTATAACTTTTTTTGAAGAATCCGCAAGGGACACCCTACAGTGATTATGTCATATGTTTTATCAATGTTTTGGTTTTCATGTACATTGAATTAAAGGAGACATGACTATTTGAAGGATTTCAAATACTTCTATAGATTGATGACATACACGATGAGGCTATGATCAAATTTTGATGCTTATGGTAGTGCAGAAGTAGAGATAGTATTTTTTTTTTTTTTCATAATTAGACGAGTTCCACTAGAAAAAATTGACTGACAAATTGCATTATCAGTTTCGAACTTGCAATTTTTGCTGCTTTAGCTTAACTTTAATAAGTTTTATATATTTAAAAATTTGATAGATGAGATTAAAAATTTTAAATTGCTGGAAATAGAGTCCACACTCGTCAGAAAATGATGAAGTTTCAATATATGATTGGCTATTATACTAAAACTTGCAATGTTTGCAAGAAATGATATTTAGTTTGTCTAAATCATTTTCACAATTAGGTAGAAGTTAATTTTGCCTTTACTTAATAATATAATATCTTTGAGAATCCGTGCAAGGCACGAGCTTACGTGTAGTTTCACTTCAATTAGCCAAAAAGCCCATTTATGGGGGGGGCCTGGAGGCCACAAACTTGCAAATTTCATTACTACTAATAATGGTATTTGAACTCATGTGTGGCAAATGAAGAGTATTACCTAGAAAGGACTAAAGCTTTTAACTTTTCTCTTTGCTTAACCATTCATGATGAATAAAATTGTCAAAAGATTTTAAACTAAACTGACCAAATCAAAATATTTAAAATTGAATTGACCGCCGTATAATGGGTTCAGGACTTTTTGGACATTTATCCCTAGAGATCAACTACAGTGTCATTCCTTACATTTAAGCAATCAATATTTTCTGTCATTTTTTTTTATTGCTTGTTCTGATAAGTGTATAGTAATTCACAGACAGAATAGAGCAAGTAAGTTGGGCGGCCAAAGACACTCTCTGATATGAAATAAAATAGTAACAATATTTAACGATCTTATTTTAAAAAAATGAAATTATTAACAATATTTAAATATGTTCTATGACCTAATAGAGTGATGAGCTTGTAATGGGCAACAGTCATCCCCTAAAACACAAGGTCTCCAAGAACACGAAAATATGCTATCTCTCATCTTTGGAAAGAATTATTGACTTCACCTAAGATTTTGCTATTAGAATCAAGAGTAAATTACTTGGACACCCCCTCAATTTGGAAAAAGCTCTTGGACACCCCTTGCATTTTCAAAATGCACTCTGCCCTTTTGTCAATTCTTAGGTAAAAAAAATTAATCGAAATTGAGCAATGCTACCTCACGAAGAAGCTGATGAAGTAGAAATCTGATTCTACCGTCAATAGCGACTAAACCCCACGAAGAATCTGAACAATACTTTATATTGGGCATTTTGTTGACATACTTTATATGATTACTTGCGAGGGCATGTGAACCCCTCTTTTTTAACAGCGTTCATGTAAAGTTGCCCAGCCATTTGACCCGAGATAGCAGTCAATATAAAAGTATGTGTTATGTTTTGTGCTTAACTTCGATTTTTTTTTTTTGTCATGCTATTCTAGTTTTCATTTCAATTTGTTTAACATCTTTTGACATGCGTAATTATATTGTGCCTTATAAATGACGGTTCAATGCATACAGAGGAGGTAAATATTATGTCAATTGCACATACAAAAACTCATGGTATGAACAAATTGCTCTTCAACTTGGTTGTTCATATTCCAGCTATATTTTGAATAATTAGCAATCACTTCATTTTTTATTAATCTATCAAATCCAAAAAAGTTTATAATAATGGAGACGGAGTGCGTTTTTAAGTGCAGGGGGTTTTTGAGTTACTTTGATAAAGTTGAGAGGGTGCCCTAGTAGTTCACCTTAGAATCAATGTCGCTATAGGGATATAGATCTTAATTCAGAAATTTATTTACTAGAAGGTCCTAATAGTTCCTTAAACATTGGAAATATTATTAATTTGGAGAGCCGAGCTTTATGGATCGATGCGTAATTTTTTTTCCCTACTTGGGGCTTAATTGCAATTTCAAGAACTTAGGGGGCTAGGAATAAATTCGCACATGTCGGGAATATAGTTCCTTTTTTTTCCTTGAATTTGAATTAGTAATTTTTTTTATTCTTTATTTTTGAAATTTCTGTTTTGACTTATGTTTATCTTGTTATTGCACAGCAATGGGGTTCTCATATTTGTTGGAAAAAAAATATGCATCCTAATTTACCGCATCTAGAGGAACAACAGAGTCAAGGAGGGGGCCATGCCCCTCCTTATGAAAAACACTACACTTTCTACAGCGTGGGACTAGCCCATGAATTTACATCTTGATATTGTATTTCTAGTCTTTCTGTACAAATAAAGCAAACCCAATGATTTCTACATGGCATTATATTTCTAATCTCTCTACACAATAAAGTCGTTACTTAAGGGACGTCTGCGATCTAGGTTGCTTGAGAATCCAAGGTGAAATTATTTTAAGAATAAATTAGACGACTTGACTCTCGTCCAAGATACGAGCTCTTAAAATATGTATAGTTATAAATAGGGTAAATTGGGGCCTTAGATGATTAAATTCTAACCATAGCCATTTATGGAAATTTCTTTGGAGCTGATCCAACCATTACACGGACCAACAAAATCGTAATAGTTGGTAGGAGTAGCAAACGAAATTTTGATTTGAGACTTGAAAGAGAGGGTAAGAGATTCATTTGAAAATAGAGAGCATAGGTCATGGAGAGGACGACCCCAATGTAGACACATGAGATACCAGTTGGAAATATTGAGAGCAGAGTGGTTCAAGTGGAGGGCAAAAAGGATGGTCATCGATGGTGGAACGCCATGACCGGCAAACGCACCTGAATTGAAGGTGAGATTCCATCGGCAATCGCTTCAGGGTCTCGACAACAACATCTTGAGGGAGCTCGGGTTGTCGTCGTCGTCTAAATCAAAGGAGAGATTCCACAGGCTTGTGCAAAATGGCCATCATTTCGAACCTCAAACCATGCGAATCGCCATGCATAGATAAACATGTCGCACCTCGGCCCTCGAGCGCGCAACGATCCCTATCACTTCTCTTGGGTCATTAAAAATGCGACGTCCCAAGACGCATCATCGACTCATTCTTTTATTCTTTTGATTAACGCAAGCGAAAATGATTAAAACTACCCGAACAATCACGACAACATGGATGGCAGGAAAAACAATAGAACAACGATTGTTAGCAAAACACACTTTATTAATATACATGTTAACCCTATGAAGTGTATATGTATAAACCCTTACTGCAGCGACTTCCTATCGAGACCATAAAAAAGATACCGGGATCGGGTTAACTTATCTCCGCTATACACCAAAAAGTCGGCCCTCTAATCCTGAACTAGAGGTAGTACTCGGGAAAAGGCTCGGGATCACTCTCTACATCCGGGTTGGACTCTAGATCTTCAATAGCGCCATTAGGAACCTCAACGTCCATAGGATCCCAAACTTTTTCGCCTGGACTTCCACCTCCGCCTAGTCCATCAAAACCCCTCAAAGGACTAAAGAGGGCATCACCGTGGCAAACAAACCATGCTTTGAAACGATGGGGTATCAGATGTACCAACCACTCATCAACCCAGATAGTAGTATCATGAAGCTCATATATGTAGTCTACACCATGGATCGGGTACGGTGTTATAGAGAGGCTCTAATCCGTAGGAACCCCAAACTGTGCTGGACATACATCCATACTATAGGTATGAAAAGTGATTAACAACAACTAATGAGATAAAATCTCAGTAAGTTAACAGCCTAAGCCTCGTATAAGGTGCTGATTCACCTCAAGCATACCCTAAACATGCAACTTATTATCGATAATAGATCAATAGTGAGCAATTCTCGCTCTACTTAATCTATAATAGGTTCAGGCAATTCTACTCATTCAACAGACAAACCTCAAGCATTCTTACCTCATCTTGGCACATACCATGCATGATATCAGTTATAGCATTCTATAAACAATGCAATCAGATAAGGCACACAATCAGAAGACATATCACCATTTCTCATTGCGCAATGCATCCAAGTGTGTTCTAATTTTAAGCCTAGCGATTACGCCCATTTTTAGGCACGGCACAACCTGAAGGTTGGCGGTTCTCAACCTCTCTGGGCTACGACACAACCCAAAGGTTAGCGGTCTTCTGGTATGACCAAGCATCGTCCCGCCCTATCGGGCATGGCAACGTCTCCTCCTGAGCGATCGATGTGCAGCCCCACCTCAACCTCCCCCGCAGGTAGACGGCATTCCATAAAGGATAATCGATCTGACCTCTACAGCGATTCGTCATCCGAATCCCCACTGAGTGTCCGATAATATCATCAATAAAATCGGGCATCGTCCCCAATCAGCATTGAGGGTTCGTACACTTTGTGATCAGATGAGCACACATGCATACAAATCTCATTTCTTCTTTCTTTTAGCCAATGCACCCATGATACGTGCTCACGCCATGATTCGTGCTCATGCGTTAAACTTATTGTCATTTTCACACGCAAAAATACAATAAATAAATCACACGTGATCACACAGACGCGTTTGTCCCGTCTAACTTCACATGCTTTATTTTTCAAGCCTCCTAGATTATTTCAACACGTAAAACTCGGTATTCAAGCACGACACCACACAAATTATCATTTATATGCCAAAAATACATTATTTTCAACGAGAAAGCTATAGTTCGTGAGCCGACCATCTTTCCAAGGAAACCTACCCTTCAAACAGCACAAAAGCATGCATAGAACCACTGCATATCACAAGCATAGGGCACATTAACTAAAAAATTAATAATCAAACCTTGATAGCTTATCGCTCAAACTTTGATAACTTATCGATAATTTCTCGATAGCTTATCGTCTAATTGATGATAGCTTATCATCCATTTTCCGATAGTTTATCACTTAAGCCTCGATAGCTTATCCTCCTTTTGTGATAGCTTATCACCTAAAAGTCGATAGCTTATTACCCTTTTGGTGGTAGCTTATCACCTTCTTTTCGATAGCTTATCATCCCTTTGATGATAGCTTATCACATTTTCATGATAACCTATCACTTCCACTTATCATTTCATGATAACTTATCACATAATCCAACCATAGTTAACTCTAAACTTCACTTAATCTAACCCTAAGCGCAATTAACAACCAAACCAAGGATTAGGAAGTTAACTCATTAGTTTAACGGCGGCGGCGGCGACAACGGTGACGAACGGCGACACAGCGCGGCTTTGCTTGGTGCGGCAACGACACAAGCGAACAGCACGATGATAGATGGCAGTGCAGCGTGACTTGGCGACGGTGGTACGGCGCGGCTTGGGCGACTCAGTGGTGACGGCACGGCATGGCTACACGGTGGCAAGGACGCAGCTCAAGCTCGGCAAGGTGAACGATGATGGTGATGGTGGCCGAATCCAAGAGGAAAATGAAAGAGAGAAAGAAAGGAAAGAGAGAGAGAGAGGGGAAAGAGTGAAAGTGAGAATGAGAAAGAGAAAGAAATTCCACTATCTTTCAATGCTTGTCTTCTCTTCCGAGATTGCATTATTGCAACTCATTAATGTAACTTCAAATTTTATCAACTTTGGCTCTTGAAAATTAAGACAACTTAAGGCAAATAATTGAGGAAAGAAGAAGAAAGAGAGAGGGGAAGGGGGGCTGGCCACACTTGGGAGAGAGAGAGAGAGAGAGAGAAGACCACTTGCCAAGCTTTAATGAATCTTGTCTTAAGTCCATTAATTTGCCTCTTAAAGTACAAGTTTTTCTAAAAGGGGTACAATGGTAATTTCCACCTTTAGCACTATTTGTACGGGCTTGCACTATTCACGTGAGCTTGGCACTATTCATGGGGGCTTGAGCTTGAATTCAAAGGGCTTAATGGGCTAGATATCCAATGGGCTCTTTATTTGAGCAAAAAATGGGCTTTCGATGGCAAAACGGTAATTTCCTTTTATAGGGTCTCTTGGTGGCTAAATTTCATAGGAAATAGGCATGTTGGTTCATATCAAGTCTATAACGTCTCTTTGGTTCTCAATTTTTGGCTTACCGTCACTTATCCGAAAATTTAGGGTTTACCGATAAACATTGAGATTTCGATAATGTAACGTCCAATATTCGTTATCGAATTAGAATTCGTGATTAAAATCCATCGAATTCAATCTTAGTACATTGGTAAAAAAAATTGAGGATATCACAAAACACGTGTAGAAACTATATTCGAAATGAACGATAGTTGCATGGCCACCCACAGAACATTATCATGGACCAACAAACTTACAAAGCTAGTAGAGCCAAATTCTAATGCCAATTTCCCTGCATCATTCATGCCAATCTCTTGATGTTCCAACAACTACCAATCCGTTTCCAATTTGATTCCGACACGCTCAAAATAGCAGACCGCTCTATGCCCCCACAATCAAGATGAGAAAAACCTCTAGTCAACACCCTCGCAACCAAATAACGAAATCAAACGACACAAAGGGAACTGAAATTAACCGAAGATGAGAACACATACATCGAAGGAAGAGGACCATCGCGCAAGAAATATCAAACCAAGACGCGACAAAAATATTCATATGGTGTAGCTAGCATGGATGACAAGTCGTGGAATCCCATCTATGAGACACAGCTATAAAGGTTGTGTGGATAACCATCCAATATAAAGGAAAAATCATCCTGGTGTTGTTAGTTGCGAGAAATCAATCAACTAAAAATTTCAGTAAACATTGGAAGTAGCAACAAATGTTATAAGATAGTCTGCTGAGGAAAGGTAAAAGTAAATGTTCCAGAAAATGGTTCATAGGCCACGGCATCTAAACTTTCCCAGAGCTAAAATGTTTATTTCTAATGAAAGAGCCGAATATCTTGGACTTCTGATTACCTGCTCTTGTAACACTAAATATCAAGAAGAGGGCCAACACTTCTTCTAGCCAATGCACTAGAACACTCGCATGATTGGAATGGGGAATGGTAAACATTACCTTCGAGAGGAATGAGAATATTATTCCCGTGATGATAACAAGATAATCAACGAAATTTCAGAAAAGGAACTAAAAGTTACTTACCACTTTCATAGATAGTAAAAGGGAGAGTCTTCATTGAAGGATTGACAAGAACTCAAGGCTTTCAATAATTTCCATCATCTGTTGAATGAAATATACTAGCGTTATAAATTGGCACTCGGAAGTCGCTAGTGTAAATGCATGCAGCCATCATCATTTTGTAATCTAAACACCCAACAAACAATAAGCAGTAGTGATTTAAATTTGTCTGTGGAGAGCATATGACCATTTTGCTTGATAATACATGATGCAGCTCATAAAGGAGCTTTGTCTACCGGCTTGGACAGGGTTTACACCACATTGAAAACCTTAAAAAGACAGATCACCCGAAACATCCACCATTTGCGATAACATCGCATTACTAGAGAATTTGACGTCTACAAATTCAGAATCGAACTGTCATCAGATATATTCTTTGACAATGGCGTTCCAACCTTGTTTAACTGAAATGCCAAAGCGAACACAGGTAAAGGCACTCTCTACATCAAACTGAAAGGCTTAAATGGATGGAACAAAACAGTGAACACAAGGATCAATACAAAAGGCGAATATCACGACCAACCAGAGGCCTACAAGATCAGAACTTACAGCTTTGTGAATTGTGCATATCGGATTCTTCTGCATCGCTCCCAGTTGAATAACATCCAAGTACAATGGAAGCAAACATCGCAAACAAAATCTGCTAACAATCATTAAAAAAAAAAAAAGCATGCATAGATAGATAAAGAAGGGACTTCTTATGGAGGTAGGCGCCGCCGAGCGAGTGGCGGGGTCCTACAGAAGCTCGAAGTTGTTGAATATCTCCACGGTGCAAACTTTGGAGTCCTATTCATAGGGCTCATCTTCAGTTCTAGAAATTCTCCAGGATTTTCTGGATTTTTTTTATTCCTCATGGATTCTCGGTTGGGAGAGAGACTGCAGCAGAGGAGAAGGCGCCCAGAGAATAGTAACGGTTTGACAAAAAAAAAAAAAAGAATAGTAACGGAGACGAGAGATTGACGGAGGGGATAGGGTAAAGGTGACGAGTGGGCCCCACTATGGATGGTAACGATTAATGAAAGGAGTGGTAGATGGCTGACGCGGAAAGACAGGCTTATGCAATATTTTCGATTTTAATTTCTGTCGATTAAAGAAATTTAATGGCCCTTCACTAGTCTCTATTCTCCGTAAGTCTATACGACCAGGATCCTGTATTTTTCAGAATATTTAGCTTTTGTCTCCCACTCTGGCCCTTGCTATTTTCTTTTTCGTTCCTATTTATCTTTTTCACTATTTAATTTATTACATATCTCGGTGAATATTTATTTTTCATTTTTCCATTTGATTTAAATTTTGCGATGCTCACATTTTAATTTTTTTTCAATTTGTAATCTCACGAAACTTTCACAATATACCACATTCCTAAATAAAATTGCATATATGTTCTTTTGAAATTTGGATAATATTTTGAGTTTTGATATGGAAAGGAAAAAATACTTTTTATTTAAACTAGATTCTAAACAAACAAGCCTTTGATTTGTAAGAGTAATGTTCGAGAAAATTCTTACCACGTCTTTTTACCATTATCTACTACTACTGTATTCTTTTATTTACAATTTGTTACTTTTGCCCGACTTTAAAAATGATTATATTTATATAATTTGAAATGTCAGCTCTATTTAAGGTCATTCATCCAAAGAAATTATCATGACACATATCCATTTATGTATACAGTTATTTTGAACTATTTTCTTCTTCTAAAAAAACTAAAAAATTTATAGACAAATGGAATCTTGAATGTG
>BCNH02000005.1:10594863-10647387 GCA_001662345.2 Metrosideros polymorpha var. glaberrima
CCCCGAACCCCAAACCCCAACCCCGAATCCGAAACCCCGAAACCCGAAACCCCAACCCCCAACCCTAAACCGTAAACCCCTAAACCATATTTAATGCTTTTCTTAATATTCCAATTGTTACAGTTATGTTCTTTACAGGATTTTGTGTTTTCAAAGAATTCGCCACTTCCAAAATATTTTGTGAATTCCACACATGTAAATCAATTAACCATACCATTACTAACTCGATTAGATCTCGTGGAATGCAGAATTCGCTACTGCCCAATAACTGTGTCGTGCACTATAGTGTTAATCGACTTTAGAAACACTTCACAAATTATAAGAGCCAAGGCTAGTATAACTCCAAAATTCACTAATGTTGAGCTTTTCGTTATGAGATTAAGACCAAAACTACATTCAAAATTAAGACTCCTTTCAACTCTTGACAATTGGTATGTTAAAAACTCTGAAAAACAACAAAACATAAACCATCAGAATTCCCACTTGCCACTCCGAAGAATACACTATCTACCTCAAGTAATCCCTCCCTCTAACATCTCCCACTCACGAGTCACAAATCATCTATATATAACACTCATCGGTATTCCACCACCCAGAAGCCTTTGTTAGGTAACCAACAAGAGAAATACATATCAATGAAGAGAAAAAGATCGAGCAACTCACTTTCATTGACCCATTAAGGCACATGCATGCTTCACAAGGGCAAAAATTAACAGTTGCCAGCAAGAACTTGCTTAAGTGGATGTTTGCGTCAAAGTCATAATCATTAAGATGATCTTAACCTCTCAAGTGAATTCCTAGTAGGGGTGTGCATGGTGCAGGCCGGTTCGGGCCTCGTATGGAACCGGGGACCGGACCGGTAGTCCCGGTCCCCAAATTTTCTGGACCGAGGACCGAACCAGGACCGGCAAACAAACCAAAAAAATCGTTGTAGCTGGCGATTTCACTTGTGATAAATCTTGGAGAGCTCGGCCTCGATCTTGCAGAGGTGCGGTGGGTTCCAATGATGTTTTTGTAGGCGATGGAAAGGAGATGCGGCGAGTGCCGACGACATTATAAATAAATGTTTGCTAAAAGAAAAGTCATTGTATTCTTCTAAAAAGTTTGAACACTAAATACATAGTGTTGTTTAATCATAGTTTTTGTTTTTTCAGTTTGACTATCTCGGACGAGAAGAATAAGGTTCATTAAAAGATGAATTTATCTACTGCTTTTTGAATTTTAATACTAGTTGATTTCCTTTGGTTGGAAACTAAAAAAACTTTTACAAATTGTATACATCCTATAACTTGTATGTTTTTACCTCAACAATAATATCGATCATTGCCAATGTGAAACTCTCTCTTAATTTAAATGAGTTCAAAGCAGAACATTGTCAAACTATTAAAGAGAGTAAAAAAGGCCATGGATGTAATTTTATGTAATTCGATTTTTCAATTGTTTCAAATGAGTTCATGAATTTTGACAAATAGCTCACATAATTAAATTACCATATTCATTTTCAAGAAATGTTTGTGTTAACACATAAATTTTGGTTCTAAATTAGTTATTCATCTCCTAAAAAAGTTTAAAGAGAATGTGCATACATATATTTTTTTTTTATCGGTCCGGTCCGGTCCTGTGCCCCTTAGGACCGAGGACTGGACCGCTCAGCCACCAGTCCCGTATATTGGGACCGAGGACCGAACCGGTACCCTCAAGGACCGGACCGGACCAACCCGACCGGTCCAGTCTGGTCCGGTCCGGTTTGCTCACCCCTAATTCCTAGAGGCCGTGTGGAAACCCACCCCCCCTCTTAAAAGAAAATTGGAGCATAGATGCGATTTACATAAAATTCCAATTTATACTTTATTGATAAAAATTTAGAAAAATGGGGAAAGGACTATTTTGATGGAAATCTATGAAATTTCCAAGATTTTTTTATTTTTTTTGGTTAAAATGTGAGATTAGGGAGAATCTTTGATAATATATACAAAGTCAATTTTTGAATCTGTCGTCCACACTGAAGTATTCAATGTACCATTAGTATAAAATATTCTCTTAAAAAAATAAGGGTAGGGTAAAATGTCGGATAGAGGGAGTAATTTTTTTTCCATTACGTAAATAGGAGTGTGCAATTTGTTTTGATAACTTTTATTTACAAATTGTTTTGATAACTCTTTTAAACGGACGTGCCTGAAAAGAATTTTTTAATTAAAAAGTAGGATTCGACGAATTGGGCCATGTATTGTATGTCTTTGTTGAAGAAACTAGCCAGTACGAAGGTCTAAATGGTCAGACAACAAAACAAATACGGCTTTATATGGTGACTTTTATTTCTAATTATTGACATGAAATTCCGCCTTTTAATGTTTAAGATTTGGATTTTACATAGTATTGAATACCTTGAATATATAATAGTGCATTCGAGAAATCATGACAATGAATTATATATGTATGAATATATATCTCCTCGTAAATTTCAAATATTATATTATGACGAATTTATCTATGCACGTATTGCTCCCTATATGGAATCCATTAAATATTAAAAGTTGCTATGCATGAAAAGAAAGTTTGTAGAGTTATCATGGATGTCACCTTTGACAATTTAGAAGTAAATTGAAACATGCACAAAATTAGTCGGACAAAAATGAACGATTTGAAAAATATTTTTCTAAAAATGATCTCTCGTATCGTTTACAGAAATGAATTAACAAAAAATATTTTCACGTCCACGAAAATGTTTAGACATAAATTATTGTTAATAATGACAATATTTTTAATTGGGTAATTATTTCAAGCGATATAATTGATCGTTTCTAGGAAAATATTTTCCCCGACACAAATAGAGTTGAAGTTTTCATTAATAGATGTGGGGCAGAATAACAAAAACTAATGATTTCTAATTTTATTCATCAAGCGTAATTTAAAGTCAAGATCACTGTCAAGACTAGACTCTAACAATAGTTCTAATAATGCTAACTTCAAAGGAAATGGGAATTAGCACCTAAGTGATTGAAGCAAGGGACATAATGTACCCTTTTTATTAAAAATTGGAAAAAAAAAAACATATTCTTCCCCAAAATCGAGTGCGAAATAAATTGAATGTCATTTTATCGTCAGCTTGAGCCACTATCTCTCTCACACGCTCTACTTCATTCAACTCTTTGGTATTGCTCGAGTGTGAGGCTGAAACTCCTTGCCGTAAGGAATCTAGTGAAAACCTCGGGACAAGGTCCTCTATATTAAAATACCAACATTGTAATGAATTTTAAAATTTCTTACTAAATTAGCAAGACTAATTTTTTCAAGATTTTCCAAGCATGGCCAGTAGATTACAACATTATATTAAATTTTCCAATGTCTCAATAAATTAGTAAGCTAGCGATTATTTTAAATTTTATAAGTATAATTAGCAATTTACCAGTATCTTAACAAATATAACAACATCCAAAGAAATTAGTAAATTTTTATCTTCTTTTAAATATAGAAATTAAGGTTAGTAAATGGCCAACATTTTGATGGGTTGTCCAACGACCAAATAAATATGTTACTATCTTCTTTTAGATTTTAGAAGAATGGATCGTAAACTAGCAATGTTGCAATAAATTTACCAATATCCAAATAAATGAGTAAGTTACTCTTTTAAATATTACAAGTGCTGTTAGCAAGTTACCAACAAAGAAATAAATTTTGCCGATATCAAACAAATTTGTATCCTCTTGCAATTTGTATCCTTTTGCCGATATCACCCCTGGTTATGCTCCTCTCAAAGAGGCATTGAATAAAAGTATTGAGTACGATGCATTTGACTTATAGTTCTTCCATTATGGATGCATTTTTTTTTATTATATATATTTGGAGCAATCTCGCAGAACTATTAGAATGATCTGTCTCAACGAGAATTCTCCAAATATGAATTATTATATCCATTCGCATGTGAACGCCTCCAAATCAAAGTGGAAGGGCACCTAGGATGAGATGGCGATAAGATGGAGCAGTAATCATAGCACTTTTTTTTTTTTTTGGTTTAACCTTGGGCTTTAAATCTAATGGAAGCGTAAAAGAAGGCAGTCAGTTTCTGGAGCGTGATTCCTCAGAATTAAGTCAAGAATAATTGACCAAAAGAGCTACTGGGACATAAAATTGAGATATGAGAACGAGACGAGTGTTGGAATGATGCTTCCAAGTAGCACCAACAATATAATCGTCCTGCAATCTCTACGGTCAAAGGAGTCTGTTGTGCAGGCACAAGGGAGACCGCTCTCTCGCCCACATCCATAGCAAAACCGAGTTCCACATCTGCATGAACACCAAAATAAAATAAATCCTTGAAGTTGGTCATAATCCTTGTGCGATTAGCAGAGAAAACTGTAGAAATAACCTGTTTGACTCTAGTTAATTAACACCCCAATCTAGGGAAGATTTTAGATGGACATAATAAAGACGAATCGATAGTGGGATCACGAGAATCCCTCCCAAAGAGGGAAAATTACCCAAAAAAAAGTCATAAATTTATTGTAATTATACTAGTTCAATCCTAAACTTTTTTTTTGCTAGTTTATCCTTAAACCTTTTGCAATTGTTCCAGTTCAGTCCATCAAGCGAATTTTGACCGGTTAGCACTGACGTGAACTAGCCAAAAAAAAAAGATTTAGGACTGAACTGGCACAATTGCAATAGGTTTAGGACTTTTTTGGTAATTTTCCCCTCCCAAAAACAAAATGAAATTTTATTTCTTCATAATGACTACTCAAAGCTCTTAACAACCCAGACCAATTCCTATTCAAAGTGGTAACTCCTCATCATCCTGACAAAACTTTTAACTCAAATCCAGATCTTGAGTAGGGGAAACAACAAATTGCACTTATTACTCCATTAACCCCCCAACCATTTTTTTTTTTTTTACCCTAAAGAAATATCGAACTAAGGTGCTCGAAGCTATCCTGACCGGAAATTCATCACCTCTGCACCAAGGCAAAAGGCACGTGATCACGGATAATTCATTCAAAGGATAAAAAAGATCGGAGACAAAAGAAGCAATGAGTCAATCAAGCACTTACCTGCACAAAATCAACCTGCAACCATCACGGAGCTCCACATAGATGTTACAGTTAGGACACCGCTTCCACTGCTTCATCTCAGCAAGACGTTCCAGCAGATGAAAATTCGCGCCATTGTTACACCTATGCCCTTCAACCCATGGCGTTGCACACCGAAAACAACCGCTTTGATTGCAGCTAGGACACTTGAAGCTCCCCACATTCCCATTCCCTCCGCTCTCGCTTATAATCAGCTCTTGGCAATTCAAGTTCGGGCAGTAACGCCTTGGAAACCCTAGAACAGCCCGCTCGCACAAAAGGTCGCACCATCGCAAGAACTGTTTGCCCAAGACAAGTTGCTTGCAGTAGACAGGATCTAGCACAGCGTCACAATTCAACCCTGGACATCGCACGTTCGCCACTCCACTGTCGGTGCTTGCAATGATGTACCGGGAGATGCAGTGTCTACAGAAGGAGTGATTGCACCGCTTCGTCGTCTTGAAGATCAATCTCGACCGAACGTGTTCCAGGCATATTCCACAATCCATGGCTGTTGTAGGGGCTGGTGCTTCTGAAGCGTGTGAACCCTAAATCACTTGTGGTGGTGGCTTTCACTTGTCTCCGATATGGCCTTCTTTTGTGCGGAACTAGTTTTTCGATATCTTCTGTATGAAGAGGAAAAATCCCACTTTTTAAGGAAAAGTAACCTCTTTATATTTTCGGTTTTTGTCGGTAGATTTTGGCATCTTATCATTTCGTTCCGTGGATTTTATTATTATATTCTCATCCTAATTTGTTGTAGCTAAAGAGGGGAACCCAAATATGCCGTAAGTACAAATTTCGATTTCTTTCTCTCTCTGTTTTTCTTTGGTATTGTAGGTGTAGCTTATGCCCAAAGTCAGGTTGCATTTATGGACCCACGAGAAACTAATCTTCTTGTCATAAATCGTAACAATCATGAGTATTTTATCCTAGTTTCCGGACGCAAAAGAAAATGATGTAAAAAGATTAAAAAATTTAATCGACGGTTTAAAATGAATTATTCTGTGATTCGAAAGTTATAAATTCCAAACCATTCGTCTAAATGAAGACATCTCCACGAAGAAACCTATATTTGGTGCGGTTTGGCTTGTCCGCGTTGGATTGCCTAAAAATACGACTTGAAACCAGAGCGATGGCTTTATCGGTGTATTGGCAATTGATTTTCATTTGCATGAAATTTTGTGATACCATCCTCTCTTTTTCTTAATTTGGATTTTTATTTGTATTCTGCATTTCTTCTCCTATTATCATTGGGAATGTTATTTTCGTGTTCTTTATTCCCCAATAATATGTGTTCAATTCAATATTCTCGAAACAGCTGTCACACACGCACAATTTTTTGTTTTGGATCTTTAAACAGTTATAAAATACTTTTTTGATTGGCTGAGCACATGAGGGAGATACGATAACCCCTGAATAAAACCTATGGCCATCATATAATGACCCGTAACCCTCAACATTATAAGCCCTCAACAATCCGTAACACCCAAACATCCTAGAATAATGGAGTTCAACTTCAAATGATTTTTCTGTTATCATAAGATAAATTTCAAATAATCCCAGAAAGATAAACCTTAAGTAACATCCAAATAAATCATGAATTTTTGCCGGTGGCCGATCTCAAGCAAAGGCCGGCCACCAACAATGCCCCAGAAGGGCTGGGCGACAGTCGGCCTTGCCAACCACAAGCGAGGCCGGCCCTCGCCAAGGTAGGGCAAGGGTGGACCTCATCGACCGTGGGCAACTGTCACCCAATTGGCATCGCTAGTGGCTGGTCATCGCCTTAGACCAACCACCGGTGAAAAGAAAGAAAAAAAAAAGAAAAAAGGAAAAAAATCAAATGACGAAAAATACCCTTAGCCAGAAAGCAAGGTTAGACCTTTCTTTGAAATTGACATGGTCACTTCATATCTTTATTTGAGAAAATTAGAGCACTTCAGGTCCTTATTTGAAACAATGTCTACTTTAAAACCTTATTTGAGAAAATGAAGACATTTCAGACTTTTATTTGGATACTCGTTCAAATATCACTTAAGATTCTCAGTCTCCTTAGTCGAAAAAGAGCAAGAGGGTCGTACCATGATGAAAAAGGAGTTCCACTCACCACCGCTGATCAAGCAAGCACAAGAAATTATCTCTAGAGTGTATAGATATAAACAAATCCCAGTCACTCTCATATGTATGGATGTTAAAAATCCCTCCATAAGTTTATCCAATTTGATTTTAAATAAACCCCCAAATATCTCTAAATGAGCCATGATCAAATGACCCCTTAATCTAACTTACGCCGAAGACAACCCCAAAGTAGGCATTGAATAAATCCAATAAGTCCGCACCCCTTACACCTAAAATATCCCTCGAATTATCCCAATTTTAAACATCCCTTGCATTACACGAGAGGGTTATCCGAGAGCTATTTTAGGTTAAATGGGAGTTGTGCGATAAACAAAGATGTTGATGTAGATGGTCACATCAGCACCCACTAGATAAACAAAAGGTTAGATGGATTTTTTTTTAGCTCATTGGAATAAGATATCTTTAAAAATTAAGAAAAAACATATGGAACCCTAAGAGAGAGGAAGCAACATGGCGGCGGCGATGCCCAAGCATCGGCGAGGCGTTGGCAAGCGCTCACCGACTTCTAGCCAAACATAATGAGATCGTAAGGGCGCTATTCGAAACTCACTCGCGCAGATACAAGGACAAATAGAGAGCCAAAGTGGTCCAGCCCTTTGGACCACTGGGAAGAAATAGGAAAGAAAAAAAGAAAAGAAGGAAAAAAGAAAAAAAGAAAAGGGAATAGAAAATAAAATATTAATAAAAAAATTAAAAATTAAATAAAATGTTCACGTCAGTGCCAGTCGTGCAATGTAGGACGGTTGACGTCCACATCAATAATTCCCGACCAAAATTAACCGGATGAATTGAATTGGTATCAATGTGAAAAAGTTTATGACTAAATTAATCCAATTGAAAAATTTAAGATTGGATTGATATCAATACAATATATTTGAGATTTTTTTGGGTACTTTTCTCCATTTTTTACACATTAAATATTTAATCGTCTCTTGATACTTGCGATGATATCCTGATTTCTCAAACAAACAAAGAAAATTCCGTAATTATCAGGAGAATTAGGGAAAATTAAGGAATTTTGATCCTCCCATAAAATCAAATTTATTAAAAAGAAGCATCCATAACAGACAACTCCAAGATAAGCGGTACAGCTTAATTATCCTTAGTTCTTTCCGGCTCTTCTTTCTCTCTAACTTATTTTTATTTAAGCTTGGGGGGAAATTTGGTAATGTTTATGTTTAAACATTTGAATATTGATTTATAAAATGATGTGCCAGATTTGATTAGAAAAATGACGTGGCGATTTTTCATTGGTTTTTTTTTTTTAATATTACCCACTTGTTTAAAGGGTTGCTTGTAGTCCGATACATTACTTAGAGCCTTGTGTCACTACAATGTAGCTCACCGTGTTGAAACTGTGAATTGAAGGGCTACAGTCTTTGAGTTATTCACCAAATATTCTTAAAAGTTACAACACTCTTTTTATAGTTGAAACTTTTGCGAGAAAGTAATACTAAATAGCCTCTTAGTAAGCCAATTTCGTAAATTAGTCTAACATTTGTCTTAGGCCATAATACAAGAAGAAAAATGAATGTATACACTCTAGATAAAAAAAAATATCTCCATTTTTTGAATAACTCATAAAAATGCATGAACTTATATAATTGACAGACAAAAAGACACCATTTTTCACGAACAAATGGACATTATTTTTTTAAGGGTTAATACCACGAAGAACCCCAAACTGGTACACCTATGACAAATTTATCAAAAACTATTTTTTTGATCATGAAAAATCCAATACTGGTATATCTATGATAAATTTACCTCAAATTGGTACACCCGTGACAAATTTACCCTCTATTAGTTTTCGTTAAATTTTATTATCAAATTGCAAAGTTTGATGACACATAACAGTTAATAAGGTCTACCAGTTTAGAGTTTTACCTTCCGTTCGTCACAAGTGTGTCAATTTGAAATTTTTTGTGGCATTAGCCCAATTTAATGAAAACTAACGGAAGATAAATTCATCACAGATGTACCAATTTGGGGTTTTTGTGATCAAAAAATTAGTTTTGAATAAATTTATCACATGTGTACCACTTTATGATTTTTCGTGATAAAATAATTAGTTTGGGTAAATTTGTTACAGATGTACCGGTTTAGGGTTTTTCATGGTATTAACCATTTTTTTAATCATTTGAATTAAGGACTCATCCGTTTTAGCAAGAAAGAGAGAGAGAAAAAAATAAGACACCAAAATTGAAAGAGCTCGGATTTTTTAATCAACTTTTTTTTTAGCTTTAATTGAAAATTAGCATTCTGAATCGACAATTTCTAGCAAAATCTTCGGTTTGCATGACTGAAATACTTACCCACGGATACTTTTCTCTCTTAAGTAAAATTTGTGCATTTTTTTGGATCCTTGAAAAATTTGAGATATTATTGTTGGATTTTACAGTAAACAGAGAAAATTCTATTCTTTTAATCAAAATGTGAAAATAAAAAGTATATCTAAAATTTCAAATAAAAATATAATGAATTTATGTGTTATTACTTGTGGCCAAATTCCAGAAATAACATGTACTTATACTATTGTACGCATGGATAAAAAATGGCCCAACTTTTCAAATGTCCAAATAAATCACTTAATAATTAGGGGAAATTGCAAATAAAAGTTAAAGTGCTTTCATTTTTTCAAATAAAGGCATGAAATGAATTTTGTTTCAAATAATAAATCAAAGTGGCCATGTCAGTCTCAAAAACGGCCTGACCTCACCAGTAGAGGTAACCTATAGTTAATAATGGTGGGTCATAAATGAGTTGTCTTAAGTTTTAAAAACAAGCTTAAGTTGGCCATATATGGATTATTTAAAAACTTAATGGGTCATAAATTGGTTAGCTAAGCTAAATATCTTAAGTGAGTCATAAATAGATTTTTTGAATATTTAAAAAATGAAAAATTTTAATAATTTATTTTTAATTTTAGTTTATTTCTCTTTTCTCTTTTCCTTCTTCCTCCTACATCCATCGCAATTAGCTGGCGACGGCTTGGCAAGCCTTGAGCTCATCGAGATTGGTCGCGTGTGTGTTCAATTATAGGGTTGCCAATCGTCGTTGGTGCTTGACAATCGGTAGAGAAAAGAGAAAAGAGAAGAGAAAAGAGAAAAAGAGAAAAATAAAAATTGAAAAATAAAAAATAAAAAATAAATTTTTTAATTCTAAAAATTATCCACAATATTTTAGGAATAA
The DNA here is from genome assembly GCA_001662345.2 of Metrosideros polymorpha var. glaberrima. Lineage (NCBI taxonomy): Eukaryota > Viridiplantae > Streptophyta > Magnoliopsida > Myrtales > Myrtaceae > Metrosideros > Metrosideros polymorpha. The sequence continues at coordinate 10,605,258 of BCNH02000005.1, forward strand.
GATTTTTTAAAAAATTTATAAGAAATAAAATTTTCTAAATTGAATTAAATATGTAAGCATTTAAACAATACGAATCAAGTCGAGTATCTGTCGCTAGATTTGTATTGTATAAAAATAGATCAGTATGGGTATTGACCATTTTCGATCCGAACTAAATCTGATCAAATCCACCCGTTCGACGGTCTACTCACTAGCTGATCAGGGACATTCGTCCTTTACTTTTTTCTTGTTTTTTTATTTTTTCCTTTTCGCCAGTGACCGATGGTCTGAGGGGATGGCCGGCCATATGCCCGGAGAGTGTCGACTTTCAAGAAAATAAAATACGAACTGAAAAACAAACGAAGAAGAAATCGAAAGGAGTGGTACCGATCGAGTAGCTCCTCCGTTGGACGAAGAAGGAAGTCCCTCCTCCTCCCTCCTCCCTCCTCCCTCCTCCCCCCCTCCTCGCTCGTCTCGTCTGCTTCGATTCCTTCTTTCTGCTTCATCGAGCAGACGATACTACAGCAGTCGAAGCCGAGTGTTGTGATCCTATCATCCTATCGTCGTCGTCGCCGTCGTCGTCTCCCCGAATTTCGTTAGTTCGGCGGAGTCTTGGGATCCAATGTCGAGCTCCAGTGCGATTCCAGACCTTCCAGCTCTTGTTTACGAACCCTAATTACCCTCTTCCTGCGTGTCATCCACTCTCGCCTTGGGTAATTCTCGACGTAACCCATCGGTTCCTTGTTCTGTAGACTTTTGTTGTGCTGTTCGCACCGGAATGCGGGTTTTAACTTCATTGTTTTACTTGATTCGATGCGCATATTAAGCTCTGCAATTGTTGGCGTTTGCTTTCTTGCTTTGCAGAGCAAGTAGCTTCTCCAATCTAGATTTCTTCTGCTTCATATTGTGCTCTTCTGTGGAAGGAGTACGTATTTGGTAGACCGTCGTCAAGAGTTTCTCTGTCATTTGCTCTCTGCGACACTAATCTTACCGAGTGAGAAATTATGTTGGAGTCTGAACCTTTTGCACCCCAAATTTTGTTGATATAAGAGAGGACAAGTAAAGTGGTTGCTGATCATATGCTTGACTTATGCTCATTATTATATGTGGAGAAGAGGTGGATGAGTATGTCTGTGACATTTGGCAATTAGTAGATTTGTCTAGAGTCTCTAACCCAAGTTCATGTTCGAGTTGGGAAGTTGGTAGAGACAGAGAATTTATGTAGGATAATTCCTAGTTGAGTGCAGTTTGTACTGATCCTGGTGATGTCATGTATGTCCATGTGGTGTTTTCACACATTTCCCTAAAAGAAAATTCAGCAAAAACTATTTGATTGTTGCTACTCCTAGAATTCCGTTGTTTACCTCATTTATATTTTGAATTCCACACAGATCTTCTAAAGAATTGAATGGACTATTTATGTCCCTTGCATTAACGGTATGCTTTTCAATTATGCTAATACTTTTATTGGGTTTTGTTTTACTTAGCATTCTTAATAACTGAATAGTGTGGGAGAAACCACGTTTTGCAAGTCCAAGACATTTTTAGCCTGCCATGACTATTTAGCATATGGTTGCTGTGAGACTTGTATTATTCTCAACCTTGCTATTGGTGATTGCTTGTGTTATGTTGCAATGAAAATTTGCGACTATTTTTGGTTTTTCCATCCTGTTGCATTTAGTTTTCTGTCCCTTGCCCAATGCCCATGTATTAGTGCCTCATCTAGAAGGTTTTTATCTTCTGCAGTGTTGATAGCCACGGAGAAGTAAGTTGCACGATGCTTATATGAGTCTTTGCATAAGAAACTGTGAGATAGAATGCGATTTTCGTGCACTGACTGGTATTTCTGAGGGATAGCAGATGCATTTCATGTTTTATCATTGATAAGGGAATACTGATGAGGATGACACATATTCTATGGGTGACAAGTATTCATCTCAGTCAGTATTTCATTGCACTCACTCATTATAAGTAGCGCTATTACTGGAATTAGTCAACAAATCCAATGTTGGAGGTTGGTCATCAAAGGTAGAATTGGAGTAAGTAGGGGCGGACAGTAATGCTAAAATACAAATTCTAATTGGAGTAAGTAGGGAAGGAGGAAAAATACCTGGGAGGACATGAAAGGAACCATGCGAAAACAGCTTTTGGCCACTGATAAGGCCATTGACTTGTAGAACGATACTAATTTTGAAGAAAATGCTTTGTCACTTGTCGATGACAAGGTATACTCGTCACCAGCTCAACGACCTTTCCTGTTCGAGTTTGCTTCTTGGTAAAAGTGAACCGAAGCAAATTGTTTCCTGAAACTTTATTTGCCGAATCTGTTTGATGCCTGAAATCAGTTGATGTATAGTTTAGGCTGAGAATGGCATCATCTTCAAGTGCATGGCATCAGTGAATTTGTGAAGTTTCCCCAATTCTCACATTTCTGGTCTAATTTACTGAGCAGTCTTGTTGTAATTGATGTCATGTTACATGTCTTCTCCAGCTAGTGTAAGTAAACATGAATCGCCCAGCCACGCGAAGTAAAAATAAAAAGCCCAAGCCATCCGACGATGTTGACAAGATTTCGGACACATTGAGGTAATTGGAACTCACTTTTACGTCAATGCAAGCCTCTTTTCATTAATAATTGGTCGTCTTTGCCTCATACTTTGCAGGAAAATTCATGCGTCTGGTGAAATAACACAGGACGACATAAACCAGTTATACAACATCGGGAAGCCAGTATGCCAGGGCTGCCGAGTAAATGCTAAAGATAACCCAAATTGCTTTTGTGGCCTGATTCCATCTCCCAATGGAAGCCGGAGGTCTGGAATATGGCAAAAGATATCAGATGTTATTCAATCTTTGGGTCCGGACCCATTTAAGGAGCTTCGTGCTTCACTCGACTCTCCTGCTGGATTAACTAATTTGGGTGCAACATGCTATGCTAACAGTATCCTCCAATGTCTTTACATGAGCACAACTTTTCGAAGAGGGGTCTTGTCCATTGAAGTTGATGTACTGAGAAAACAGCCTGTGCTGGATCAGCTTGCCCGGCTCTTTGCTCAGCTTCATGCAAGTAAGAGAGCATTTGTGGATTCTGCTCCATTTATAAAGACGCTGGAGTTAGATAACGGCGTTCAACAAGATAGCCATGAATTTTTAACCTTACTCCTTTCTCTGCTGGAGCGATGCCTCAGCAATTCCCAAAGTGTTGTGGCTAGGACTATTGTTCAAGATCTCTTTCGTGGAAGTGTGTCCCATGTGACAACGTAAGGATATTTAGTTATGTTATTCCTATTTGTTTTCTTTTATACTTCATTGTCTATTCTAGTAAAATAACCATGAGAGTGATGGCCTTCGGCAATAAGCAGATGATCAAAAATCAATTTTTGTAAGCATTGTACTGTTAGAGGTATGCTCATATGTACAAAGCTAAAAGTGTAGATCAAGTTTATTCGTTACGCTTTGTTTAGAAGAAATAAGTGGGAGGTAAAGAAAATCTAAGTGAAGAAATTTGAGGAGATGAAAGAAATGATTTCCTTTGAAGTTGTTTGGAAGGGTGAGGATTGGGAGTAAATAAAAGATGAAGATTTGAGAGTCGACTTGTCTGGAAAGGGAAAGAAATTGAGAGGAAAGAAAATACTTATGTAGCAAATGACTATTTTCCCCTAGAGTAGGAGAAAATATAACTGAATAATAACACCCGATAAAAGAATCTTGGAAATAACCACGCTAATTACATGTGAGCAGAATAAGTTGTAGTGCTCGTTATTTACCAAATATCTTGAGTGATATGTTTTAAATGATTCCCACTGACTAGATTGTATAATGTCATACTGATAAGAATAAGTTAAAAAGGTGTATATGAGGCGAGTACAAGGGTATTTTGTGGAATTGATGAGGTGGCCCACCATTTCTCCATGTTTTATTTCTCAATTTGGTGTGAACCCTTTGATGGGGCCCATGTATTTTTTCCTGCACCTCAAATCTTCAGCTTATTTTTCACTGTTCCTTCTAAACAGGGAAATTTAACTTTCTCGCCACTTTTCTTTCTCATCCATTCCCCAACTTTCTGGACTTCCAAATAGAGGGTTAAAATTTTAGGATCATTTGAAAGTTAGCATCAATGTCCCTATCTGAAAAAGAAGAAGGAAAGTTACCATGAATGTATGGGATTGATAGTGAAATTATTAGTACTTTTCGAGTTTTTTTTATATTTCAGTTACGTCTTCTTTGCTTGATTCTTGTAAATCCACTTACATAAAGTTACCTTTTCTCAGGTGTTTGGTTTTTCTTTGAAGTTGCTTTGATACAGTCGATACTTTACATGTTAACAATCATTTTGTGAAGTCGTGTTCTGAACTCACCAGCATGTTTTTGTGAAGCCATCTTGTGACGTGACCATATGGCCTTATTTGCCTTTTTGTAATGTTTATGTTTGTACTAAATTCAATTGGAGAGGTTCTTTATTTTTTCGTTAAGGGGTTGCTGTGGTAGGAGTTACTTTTCACAAAATAATTGAAAGTCTTAGTGCTTTAAGTTACAAAAGCCATGACATTTGCCTTTGGACCAATTTTCTTCCTACAGCTGCTCAAGATGTGGGAAAGATTCAGAGGCCTCTTCAAAGATTGAAGACTTCTACGAGTTGGAACTGAATGTGTTGGGTTTGAAAAGTTTGGATGAAAGTTTAGACGATTATCTACGGGTGGAGGAGCTTAATGGGGAAAATCAGTACTTTTGTGAATCCTGTGAAGCAAGAGTTGATGCTAGCCGAAGCATTAAGCTTCGGACACTTCCTCGCGTGCTTAATATCCAGCTTAAGCGTTATGTTTTCCTTCCTAAGGTACTTCATAGCAATTACAACTATGTACATATATATATTTTATAGTTTTTTTTTTTATCTTGATTATGTCTCTAGAAAGTCAACTAGACTTTTGGAACTTGAGAGAAGATTTTATAACAAAAATTGGCGTGATGTAAGATGGTCTGTGTAGAAGACCCCATTTAGTGGGAATGGCTTTGTCAGTTTGTTGTTATAGGATGAAAGATTAAAGCTGGAACTGTTGATGGTATTTTTATCCTATAACTTCTCACACTTGATGTTTCAACAATGGTAGAACCAATGATGTTGGTGTTTGACCTTTTTCTTGGTGAAGAATTCCATTTTCGCTTATAATTATGATTGATAATAGTGTCTCTGTATTGCTTAGCTCTCTCTCTCACTCTCTCTCTCTAGTGGTGTAGTTTGTTTGTACTCCTGTATTTGCATTTACTTATTATTGATATATTTCGATTCTGTCATTGTAGACTACAACAAAGAAAAAGATCACTTCTGCATTTTCTTTTCCTCGGGTGCTTGACATGCGGAAGAGATTATTTGACCCAGCTCAGGTTGATTTAGTATATGACTTGTCAGCAATCCTGATACACAAAGGAACTGCAGTAAACAGTGGGCATTACATTGCTCATGTTAGAGATAAAAAGACGGGGCAGTGGTGGGAGTTTGATGACGAAAATGTCTCAAATTTAGGTGATCACCCATTTGGAGAAGATTCATCAGGTTGCAAGAGTAAACCTTCACAAAAGGAGCCACTTGTGCACTCTTCGCCAGTTTCTGTTGCTGGTGATGCTACATATGATGTGCCGCCACAGTTTGCAGAAAATGGTGATTCTGAACATTCCGAGATCTTTTCATCTGCCGATGCATACATGCTTATGTATAATCTGCGGCAAATTAATACGCATCTTAGGAAGACGTCCACAGTTCTGGATGCCAGTAATATGGAAACTGAATGCACCGACAGCATATCAAATGACATCACTTCTCTTCCATCTTATCTTAGAGATGAGGTAGATGAATTAAATGCATCATATATGGAAGCATGCCACCAGTATAAACTACAAAAGGAAACAACATTGCATCTTATTGAAGAAAGGAGGCAAGAGGTGCGCCTAATTCTTTCAGAAGCTCCCGTTCAATCATTTGAGGAACCTTTTTATTGGATATCAGCAAATTGGCTCCGCCTGTGGGTTGACAATACTATGCCTCCGTAAGTACAGATGCTCTAGTTGCACCATCATAGCCACGTGCTTCTCCCTTTCACTCTGACGTTCATCTTTTTTAAATACTGACTTACTACTTCACCCCAATATCCATACATTAGGCTCATAGAGTCCATGTTCTCCTTGTTACCTGAAGCACCAACATCCTTGCTCTTTTCCTCACAACGACTGGTTTCATATGGTCTTAGGACTCTTTCTCAAGCATGGCTAGTTCTTAAACTTGAACATCTAGGACAACTTTATCTTTTACACTGCCCTGTCCCAACAAGTTGCTCTACATGTTGATTATCTTCATCTTCATTGACCTCTTTGTTAACATTGCTTGCTGAATTATGCTCATCTTTTGCCCTTTTAAAAGCATTAGTGCATTCAAGTTGGGAGGTTCAGCTTCAAATGAACTCATTTGAATGTGAATTCCTTTGATCTGCTGTCAGATCATAAAGATGACTGTCTTGTCTTGCACCAAAAATGTCTTACGGAATTAGCTGCCATGATTTGGAGTATACTCTCATACCAAAACTGGTGTAGGGCAATCTGACTAATAAAATCAGATAGACAAATACTGCTTCCAGGCTACGAACAGAATTCATACGGTAAAACAGTAAGTCAAGCTGAAATATGTTGGGTTATTATGAGCAATCAATGAGGTTAGTAGAAAGGTTTGGTGAAAAGTATTTGAGATGAAGTAATAAGGATCAACTCAAGGTTTCTTAAGCATGAAAGTTAAGAAAATGACCTTGCCACACAACTCAAAAGTGAACAATTGCTGAAAACTGAATGATAAGTGTCTGTCTTTTCAATTTGACGAACATTATTCTTGCAGACTCTACTGAAATCCTAGTCCATGGAGAAAGGAAACCCGTAGAGTTCCAATTTGACTAGAAATACACGCTTAAAGTAGAATTTGTGTTTGAAATTCCAATATAACTTACAGACAAGACAAATAGCAACTGCGAGAAGAATTCCACCAGTAGTAGGACTCTTATTGGAATCATGGACTTATGAAACAGTCAGTCTTCACCAAAACCTTGTAATCATGTCAATTTATTGTCAATGATCAACTCGTTTGATCAGATGAGCCACATCATCATTGACATTGAAGAATGAAATTGATAAAAGAAGTGGTTTTAAACAAGCCAAACATGAGTCATTCCTCCTTAACTTGTGATTCGGTACCTTCAAAAGCTCTATATCGCTATCCCAAGGCCCAATCCAAAAATGCAAAGAGGAAAGCAGGAGACTGTAGTTGATTCTAGTTACTGTTGATATGTTACTTATCATTATCCGTGGCATTTTGGGAGGATTATCATTATTTCCTGGCTTTACTGTGATTTCTGGCAGTGTTCTGGATAACACTCTCATTCAATGCTCTCATGGAAAAGTTCACATGGCAGAAGTAGGCTCCATGAAGCGATTGTCTGCCAGTGCTTGGGTGAAACTGTTCTCAAAGGTATTCAGTTGTTTTTCATGAGGTTACCTCTCGGCTAACTGCTGTAATCTTACTCTGGGTGGTCAGTTTTTTTCCCATTGTATGTTCCTGATGTACTTGAACAGTGTTCTTTGTCGATCAAATTCTTTCACCTTCTCAAAAGGACAAGGGGTGACTCATCTCCATCTGTTTTAATTTGGGAACATGGTTTATGGATAATAAGACGCTCCCCACCCCGCCCTTTCCGAAAGTAAAAAATCACAGAAAACAGAAAGATTAAGTGCTAAGTTTTAGATTTGAGAATCTATCATTCATTGGGTGAAAGCCCTACACGAACAACCAGTAGCTTCAACGGACTCGTTAACCATATTCTCTGGTTAGGGGCACAAGATAAGGGTACCTACTCATTATACCTGGTTGGCATGTTCATAAATCTCCACCTGTTAATGTAATTGGGAATCTTAAATTACTCTAAGTAGCTGCTGATTCTTCTATATTTTCTTTAGGGTTCAGTGTCTTCTCCAATTGGTGTAAATGTTGAAATGTCTAAGTAAGTGCCTATAAGTGGTCAAAACTTTTCAGTGAAATAATAACCAGAAGCATTACTGCGATTATTGCCTAAGTGCAAAAACTACGGGAAGAATTCGTCCATCAAACTGTCTTATGTGTGCATTACTGTGGATCTTGGTGTGCTTTCTTTTTCTTTCCTTTTCCAAGCTATACTCAAACATCTGTCGTCATTGATCCGTCATCTGAGGCTTTCAGTTATCTTTTCGCTCTAAACTTGACCTCTTGCTCACATTTCTTTTCAATGTGCTGTACTGGTAATTTTAACTGCTTTCTACTGTTCTTTTATTCTCAGTATGGTGGGGGGCCGGCACTGGCCAATGATGACTACTGCGTGGACTGCCTAAAAGAGGCGGCACACAGACTGGTTTGTGCTGACAGCTATAGGGATCGGAGAAAAACGGTGAAGGAACTCGCAGATTCTGTGCTTTCTGGAAATTGTAGTGATGGAACGTACTATGTATCAAAGGCCTGGTATGGTTGTGCAATTTTCCGTTATATCTTCCCTATTGATCCCTAGGCATTACCGGTGAAAAACCAAAAAGAAGTGCTTGGGTAATCACATGTGGAAAACGTTCCCCTTCTATCTTTCAAATGCATTGTGAAGCGATTCTCTTTCATTGGCAGGAGCTTTGTCTTTTATGTTTCTTTCTTTCTAGATCAAGTGGTATGATTCATAATCAGTTTTTTTTTTATTTTATGAAGTATGTTAAAGACAACCAGGAGTTGCATACCCTTCACAACCTCAAAGCTAGAAAATATCCCAAACAATTTAAAAAAGACTCGGATGTCTAAAGAGCTTCCACCACAATGCCAAAAAAGTAAGATGGAAAGCCAAAGCCAAATATCCTTTAGAGCACCTGTAGAACTTTTCCCATTTGAAAAAGCCTGCCTTTTTCTTTCCTCTCAGAAACCTGAGAACTGGAATTGAGGATTAAAAACAAGAAACTTTTCCTCATCTCTACAACAATTCAACCCAGACCGAGTAAAGAGTTCCTGTTCAACAGAGACCCTGCCACAACACAACCCAACTAACGTGCACGGGTGACAAATCCATATTCCAAAGTTCTCAAGCCTCCAGGAAATTAAGGAGAAGATGAGAAACAGATCTTATACTCTGCTTTCACGGGAAACACCTACTGGCTAATACCCAACCTTTTCTCTTCAAAAGTAGTTTGTAACTAGATTCCTATAGTTCAACTAAAATCTTTTTCTGTTCCCAATATTTTTACTTAATATCTCAATTAACTTGAGGTGCATAAATGATAGTGACATTGAAGATCTCATGTCCTGCCACGATTTTGATTCCAATGGTTTTATCAAGATCCCTCTAACATCCACGATATCCTCTGTCCTAGGCTTACTCCACAGTGATTCCAACTCCAGTTCTTAGTCTATAGAATACCAAAGCTGAAAAACTTAGTTCTCAAGATCCTTTGCGTCAGAGCCAACCCACTTGATTTTTTCGAGGCTTGTAGTACTAATCTCTGTCGCAACCATAAGCCAACCACTTCTGTCCATTTACTTGTCAAAGTCCCAATATTCCAAGTCCCCAACTGAATCCTACTTCTATGGACTAACTTCTTTACCCTGTCCCTTCCAAAAAGGTGAGGAAACCCTTGCTCATTTGACACTGCACCAAGCGCCTGTGCAACAGCCATTGCTCACTTCTCACTGTGCTTGTAATACAATGTGGCACTTCCGGGCAATGACCTAGCTTTAACGCAATTTCTTGTAGGGTCCGTTCTGGGACTTTTTGACAATAGAATAAAGGAGTGTCACTTGTCGACTACCTATGGCTTGGGACCAGATAAATCCTACTGAGGCACAGTTATTGAGTATCTTAGAATCCTTGAATAAAATTCAAAAGATCATCTTAATCAAATGTGAAGATGAGCAGTATTCCATTGAACCCATAACATGTTGGAGCTTTTTTTTTTTCCTGTGTCAAACTTAAATAAGACAGGCAATCTTTAATTTTTCATGAAGGCAATTCCAGGTTCTCTTGTCAGCTATATAGAGTTGTTGCCAATTTGAGATGGTGAGGCGTAGTCCTCTTCGCAGTTCCAGTACAACAGTTATGCAGAAATCAGCAGTTCCTTCCTTGATGTGTTTTGATTTACGAAATGATAGTTAATAGTAATGACTCTACCACTTCAATTGTGAGTAGAGAACTTAATTAGTTTAAGAACTTGATACATATTCCTTCCCTACCGTTTAGTAGCGATTATTGCCTGGCACTCCTAGTATGTACTCTCTCTCTGTGTGGCAAGTCTTTCTGTCTGAAGTTATGCGAGCCTTTGTTCTTGTGTAATAATGTTGGCTCAGATTTTTTAATGCTATTTAAGCATAGGAACGAACCAAAGATTCACCAGAATATTGGAGAGGATCTTCTGCTTGATGTAATGTAATATCAATCTGGCATGCTTCACAGGTTACAACAGTGGGTGAAAAGAAAAATCACAGATGCACCAAGTGAAGCTGATGCAGGGCCTACAACTTCAATCAGATGTCCTCATGGGCAACTTATGCCTGAGCAGGCTGCCGGTGCAAGGCGTTTGCTGGTTCCTGAGAATCTTTGGCTATTCTTTTACAAAGATGCAGTAACTGTGAATCCTGATGATCCTTTGGGTTGTCCTAGCTTCCCCATTAGCTCAGAGCAGTGCTCCCAGTGCAGTGAGAAAATTTCAGAAGTGGCATGCCTAGAAGATTCTCTAAGGTCATCTATACATCTGTCATTGCAGTTAATTGCCTTTGTGAATACAGATATTGTTCATGGGCGTACATGCTAGTGCTTGTATCTTCATTTTGTGTGCATCTGTCTGTTTGGAAGATATGAGCTGATTACTTGCATGTTTGTTGATTTTTTTAATCCTGGGTTGCAGAGCGGTGAAGAACAAGCAGCGTGAAAATCATGAGAAGCTAGCTGCTGGTAAAAGCTTTGCACTTCTTCCCTATCATGAGTATTACTTGTTGCCCTCGGTATGGCTCACAACGTGGAGAAATTATGTGAATGCTAGTGGCAAGAACACTTTGTCGTGCAATGAACCTGAATCTTTGGATTCCGTGATTGATAGGCTGACATGTGAGAAGGTAACTTGCGGCCATATCTTGCAATTTCTGGTATCTTGAAGCTTTTTTTTACCCGCCCAGAAGGTTCTTCGATGCATATCCCTCCCCCCCTTTTCCCCAACCCACCCACCACGCACGAACAAATCATTTTCCTAGGTAGGCAATGTACTATATCTCTTCAACATCTTTATCTCCTTTATTTAAGTTCTATGTTTTGGTTTTGTTCTCTTGAAATCTGTATATCGGTTTCAGCTCCTGCTGTCCACTTTTTGTATGTTTCTTTGTCTTTGAAGACCATTTATATTTTGTCTTTGCATCTTAGGAATGAGAAAGATGTTTTAATTGTCTATTAGAGCTTTGAAGAAGATGAAGAGTGGAAAAGAAGTGGACCTTTATAGTTTACCAATAGAAGTGTGGAAGGTTATGGGAGAAATTGGGTATCTGGGCTTGCAACCCTTCTCAATAAGATTTTAAGATCAAACAAAAAGCCGGATGAATGAAGAACAAGTACCCTGTGCCTATATTCAAGAACAAAGGTGACACTCAGAATTGTGCCGACCACTGTGGGATTAAGCTAATGAGGCATGCCATGAAGCTATTGGAAAGAGTTATGAAGGAGAGGTTGAGGCAAGAGATTCATATCTCAGATAACCATTTTGGTTTCGTGCCAGGTAGATCCACTGATGGAAAGGTATAAGGATAAACCGACCGATCTGCATCTGGTGTTCATAGATGTGGATAAAGCATATGTTGGAGTACTGGGGGAAATTCTTTGGAGGGTTCTAAAAAAGAAAGGGGCACCCATTGCCTATATACAAGCGACTAAGGATATGTAGGATGGAGGAGTCAATTCATTAGGACAAATGGAGGGGTAACAAAAGAAATTCCCCATAAATATAGGTTTTACACCAAGACTCTGCTCTAAGTCCTTATATTTTGCCTTTATTATGGATGAGCTAACAAGTGATGTCCAAGATGGTGTTCCTTGGTGTACACCTTCTGCGGATGACATAGTGCTGGTAGATGATATCAAGTTGGGTTAACCAGAAACTCGAATTTGGAGGGAATTTTGGAATCTAATCAACTGAGCCAGCCTAAGACAGAAATGTATGGTGTGTGTTTTTAATAAGGGCAGAAGTTCAAATGACCCCTTGGTGAAAAGTGGACATAAGGAAGTGCCGAGGAGTGAACAATTCCAGTTCTTTGGATCCATTGTACAAAAAGATGGAGAAATAGATGGAGATCTCACCCATAGAGTTCAGGCGTATGGATGAAGTGGAGAAGTGCATTTGGGATTTTCCAGCTGATAAAATGTTATGTAGGGATAAAGTAGGTGTTGCGCCTATTGAGGATAAGATGAGAGAAGGCCTCCTAGATGGTTTAGCCATGTTGAACGAAGGCCTTCAGATGCTCCGGTGAAGAGGTGTAGACAAGGATTGGATACATTGGTTAAAATGGGTAGGGGAAGGCCTACAAGGACGTGTAAGGAGAAGAGAAGGAAAGATATGGAACATCTAGAACTTGCAGAGAATCTAATAAAGGAATGAGCTGGCGTAATAGGATTCACATAACCAATCCCACTTAGTGGGATAAGGCTTGGTTCTTCTTCTTGTTGGTTTTGGTCTATGTTTTTCACTGTCTTTAAATTCTAATTTCCCAAATCCCCTGAACTGGACTGTCTGTTCCAAATTTTGCAACCAAAAGAATTATTATAAAATTCACAAAATTTAGTACTTTAATCTGCTTTACCCTGAACAAATTTTTTTTCCAGCTGACAGTCTTTTTGCGAAGTTGAGTGCCCGTAAGTCATGATTTGACTTGAAGAAGATGCTACTTTTCTAAGGTGTTAGTTCATGTGATTTATAGATCAATACACCTTGTTTGACTGGCACAATTATGGAACCAAAGTGACTATACTGGAACCGACACTGATGCAGATTCCACTTTGACAACGTTTAATTAATCTGATCATGGACGCGGATATATATGGTTGTGAGTAAATAACTATGCTGGACCTGGTACAGTTGTATCTACACGAGTAAGTGGTGGGATTTTGTGATGAGTTAGCTTCCAGTTTCTTTTGGAAATGATGGTTCATTCTTATGCTCCTATCAGTGATGATATGAATTGATTTATGGCATCTACTAATACACACTGTTTTAGCTGGCATCCCTTGCATGTTTTGATACCTTTTTTGAACTCCATATTCAAACATTTTTAACTCAGAGATGTGCTTTTGCTTCTTAGCAGCATATACGTCTTCTGGAAAGGCCTCTTGACCTGGTACACAAGCGTGGAGCAATTTTTCAGAAAGTTTCTCTTGTAAGTATATGAAACTATTCTTGAAATATTTATTTCCTCACAAAATAGGATAAAGAAACTACAACCCTCATATATTCAGAATCTGATTCACTTGATATAACAGACAGCAGGTATATTCTTTAGGTATCAGTAAGTATTGATGCTCTGATTTCTTTAGACAAAAGTTGAATCGGGTGTATTGGGAGCTCTTAGATGCGCATGAAAGCAGTGAACAAAGAAGTGAAATCTATAATAAGTTCAGATGATGGTAACAAATCATAAGTTGTTCCCTGATCCCTAGAATTGATTATTTTCAAATTGTAATAATGGGGAGCTGTATAGTAAGTTTGACGCCGTGTCCATGTTTTGGTGGTGATTGTTGGAACATGATGGTGATGAAAGGTGATAGTAACAAGGTCTTTAGGTAATTATGGCGTTGGTGATGTTCAGTCAATGTTCTAGTCGTAGATGGATGCCGTCCAAGTTGCCTCTTGCAGTTCTCTCACGATCAATATAACTCTGACAAAGTGTGCAAAAAGAAAGACATTAGCCCTCTCTCTCTCTCTCTCTCTCTCTCTCTCTCTCTCTCTCTCAAGTCTGACATGTGACTTTTTCTTTTCCCGAAGTTCATCACTGCAGCTCTCTCTGTCTCTGTCTCTCTCTCTCTCTCTGTGTCAAGTCTGACATGTGATTTTTTCTTTTCCCAAAGTTCATCACTTCAGCTCTCTCTCTCTCCCCTCAGTTAGTGCTACTGCTTCCCTGTGATGTTTTCAGTTTTTTGTGCTTTTCTTGGCCCATACTTTCCTTACATCAATATTAAGCATTTATAAGTAATTCATATTTACTATTATGAATAAAGAGAAACTGAGCAGTCTTAGCTCCTTTAATATCTCATAAACTAGAAAAGGTGCATGAATATATGAGGAAAATAATTTAAATACATTCTAATCTTTCCAGTTATTCTAATATTTTGGTTTCTTATCCTTATCGTAAGAGCATCATTTAATGATCTTCTATTCATCTTATAAAAATTGTAGCATCAACAGTAATAAAAGAACAATCTCTAAAAAAAAACTTGTCTTCAAATCATACTAATAAATGAAAATACTTAAAAGGCTCAACTTTGACTCTTTAGATAATTATTATCTAATATGTTTCATCTATTCCCTTTTTTCACGTGAAATATTGGATGCTAATTCAATCTGTGTAGAGAGAACAGAGTCCACACTGATTTTATGGTGGCTAGGTTAGGCCTAAATCCTTAGATTTTGAAATTTCAATTGGTCAGCTGAACCTCATCTAGTGAATTTATGATTATCTTGCTATTATCTTAGCCCCACCAAAGCTTCACCTCTAGATCTGTCCCTGGTTCTGGTGACCATGATTGTTGGAATGATGAGAGCATATATGAGGGGACTCTGAAGAAGAGGAACTCAGTGGTAACTAAGAATAAAAAATATAATTTTTTCTAGAGAGCTTTTGTGTTGGGTACTGCCGTTGATCATACTACTTTATAGACAGTGGTATGTTTTCTCAATGGCGCTGAAAATGGAAAGGCTAGGCAGGGAGGGCTCAGTTTTGTCTCATGAACATGCATATCTTTTCTTTAAAGGGAAAGATGATTTCCAGACTCTGCTTTTTGGTTGAATCACAATACAGCTGGCTTATGTGCATGTAGCAGCTGTCTTAGGTGCAAGTAACTTGTTTCTTGCTTTTTCAGTCCAGAAATCTGACAAATTATTTACAACTGCTTAATGAAACGTCTGGATTTAATCTGCACTGAAAATTCACATTACTAGGTTCATAATCAAAGACTTGCTGGGGAAAGTGAAGAGGTTGTAAGGAGATGGATTTGTGCATTGTGGCTTAAATTACAAGATTTATGCAGAGTTTCCCTTCTTGGAATTTTGGATCTAGTCATTGTTACCAGGAGGATAATTTGTACAAATTCACTAAAGATGTATGTTTGCAGAAAATAAAGGTCCACGTGATTCCTTTGTCTATTGTTTGGCTTTTATTAAAGAGCAGAATAGAAGATTTCAAAACGGAAAAGAAACCTCTTTCTCACATCTTTCTAGTTGGTTTTGTATCATTCATCTTACTCTGAATGATTTTATAGATCTTGTTGATACTCTTCATTGTGATCAGTGTATCTATATGCGCTTGGAAATCCCTTTTCATTCTAAAGCACTAGGGAAGCTGTATTTGTTGTCTGGCTGTTTTCCATATACACTTTGGTATAATTCGTTCTCCTCCTTTCCTCTCTTCCTTTGTATTCTAGACAGATGGATTGACAATCATTACATCAAGTGACTGGAAATGTTTCTGTGAAGAATGGGGATGCTCTGAGAACAAAGGCATATCTGCTATCATTGAGCATGATAATGATGCCGAAGATAAGGATACGTGTCGTAAAGAGACATTGATATGTAATGAGCAGCTGGGTTCCATTGATGGGCCAAATAATCGGCTTGATGAGAGAAGGCTAGTGATCAGGACATCTCCAGAGGTACTTTCTAGTCCACCATTGTTCCATTTCTTGCTCTTTTTCTAGGTGGATCTCATTATTTCTTCATTCTGTATCTGATTGTTATACCTCAAGAGTGTTTAATTGCTTCAAACTAATGGTTTTATTTGTGGATTGCGCACCTTTTGATAGAACCTGTGGTTTCGAAGTATTGGGCTCATTCATCATTCCTTTGTGAAAGGACTCCTTGCATTATTATTTTGCGCTTAACTGCTTTCCCCAAAATTTATTGTGAATATCTATAGGTGAAATAGCCAATTGGGCTGATCTTCCATTTGTCCATGAAATTACCGATCTGTGCTTCAGAAGTACAATAAGGCTCTTCTATAGGTAGGAAAAGTACAATGACGCTGGTTAAACTCTCCTAAGCGGTCCTCTTTTAAGGATGATTGGTCACAGGTAAATATTCCCTGTGAAAGGGAATAAATAAAAGCAAACAAGAACAAACTCTTCTCCTATCAGTTGGGATCAACGAAATTGATCTGTCTATACCTTTATGAAATCCAGTATCTTGTCCTATGGGAAAATGTGTGTATTGTCAAGTTGGCAGAATGAAGGTTCTTGAATTCTATCTGATCTCTTATATTGGCAGTAGAAGCATGTGACTCTGAGGTCTGGCATGATTTACAAATTCCTGGGAAAAATGAGAAACATTGCAGAGAGGTAGCAATGGAACTAGCCCTTAGAGTTGAATAGGCAGGAATGCGGATGACTTTCATCTGATTAGTTTCAGAATGGGCTACGGTGGTCAATCTTCTTTGGGAAGGACTAATCATGATAAATACTACTTTTCTGAAAGCTTACTTGGCTTGATGAGGGTTTTGCTTAATTTTCCAATGTTCTAAGACTATCCCTCTCACATAGGTTAGGATTTGGCCAAACTCATTTGTGAATATCTATAAATGGGGAGGTGAAGAACGAAGAACCAAAGAGATTAAAACATGGCACCTCTTGCTTTAATAGCATGTAGGAATAATGGACTATTTGCAACTTATTCAGAAGCTTTAAGCTGTTGAATGATGGCATGGTTTAATATTTAAATACTCTCGCAACATGGAATAGAAAAGAAATTAAACTGTGCTTATCTAGTGTGCTTTGGTGTTGCCCACTGGTTTTTTGGACAGGTCCATTTATTTGACTAGCATTCTCAATGCATATCTTTCTTAGAAGATGATTCTGCTCTCTCTCTCTCTCTCTCTCTCTCTGACATGCGCGCACACAAAATTTTGTTGTGTTTTCACTTGTTGTTCATGATTGGAAATGGAAATCTAGTGATAGTCTGATTAGCATTCCAATTAGAAATATAAGAAGGTGGCAAACCAATGAGATTTTAGCTACTGATTACCAAACCTGCATTACTTACGTATGACGTTGAATAAGTAGAGAGTTATCTCACTGAAACATTGTGATGGTAATTATGAAGACTAGCTGACCATGCATTGTATCTGAACTTTCTACCACGGTGCCAAATGTGAACTATGTTCTTGTGGTGCCTATTTTGAGCCTTCTTTCCCCCTCATTACATGGTTGCTTCCTTTTGGTCCTGCTGCCGTCCAAATATTTGTATATTTTTTTTTGGGGGAATGGTTTTTGAGATTGAAATCCGTTGCTTTTTTATTCATTTGCAATGAAACTGCAGAAGGAATTCTCATCTTGGTCATGTCTCTTGTTTAAGGAATCTATTTATGTCCTAGGTCTGTGAGGAATGCGTTGGAGAAAGAGCAAGCTCCGAATTGATGCGGAAATTGAACTATTGCAACGAAGACATATATGTCACGTCTGTACATGGAAAGGAAGTTCCGAAATCTATCTTAGAAGCATCTGAGACTGCATTTGATCCAGGCCGCCGGATATCTAAACGCTCTAGAAGGACAAATTATGGAAGTGCGGTTAATCTGAAAGTTTCTGGCTCCACATCAATATACCAGTTAAAAATGATGATATGGGAATCTCTTGGGGTAGGCTCTGTAAAAAATAATGATGGATTAGATTACTTGCGGTTGATATTTCATCCTTTTATGCTTGCATCTCTGAGGGTGCCTCCATAATTGCTCTTTATATCTTATATACCCGACCCATGTGTAGCAACATGTGTCCCCTGAACCATTTTAAGTTTCAAATGCTGTTAATGCTGATGGAACATGCTTTTCTTTTTGTTGGAGTATGTAGAGTTAATACATATAGGATTATTGAGGCACTCTTTTTCTTGGTAAGAGTTTGATGTGAGTTTTAAGACACTTAATTCGTGGAAAGGCTGGCTGACAAAATGGATTTTGGTTTACTGTAAAAATCGGCTTGCTATTGGCTTTGTTTTGATATTTGTGGAGAAATAATGTTAGTTTACTTAGTTTTAGCAGCTGTTTTATGTGATGAAGTCGAAAATATCTTTGCATCATTCAATTTTTCTTCTTTTCCTGCATCAACTCAGAAAAGCCATAGATAAACCACTCGCAATTACACTTTGTAGTTCTCCCTAATCAATACGAGGATAATATGTGCAGGTTGTGAAAGAAAACCAGATAATTCACAAAGGGCACACAAAAATAGAGGGGGAATCTTCTACTCTTGCAGATTTTAACATATTTCCTGGCGATACACTTTGGGTGAGGGATTCTAAGATCCATGAGCATCGAGATATTGCTGGTAATTACCTTTCTGAGTCTTAAAAATGAAGAAATTTATGATGGAGATAGGACTCTCCAAAGCTTTGTGATTGCCATTCTGATGGGAGAACGATACCACACGAATCGTTGGACTTCTTCTTCTTCTTCTTCTTTGATTTTTGTTTCCATTTTCCTTTGAAATCAGTCTTAAAAGTTAGGCTGGATGACTAGATGTGTCAGTGTGCTTATTGGTAATTCCTTAAGTGAGATTTTTCCTTTTGGCTTGGCACTCGAGTGAAAGTTAATGATAATTGCATCTTTTCTCAAAGACATAATTACACATCACAAGAAGAAAGAAAAAAGCAGAAAAAGAAATACTGGTAGATGGCTAGCGGATTAGAAGAAAAGTAAGTGAGGAGTTCCTTTTGGCATAACAAAGTGAGAGGGTAAGTGTTTTCAATCCCTCTCACAATCACCAATACTGCAACAATAAAGCATTTGGATAACAACAAAATTTACTGTCCAAGCATCGAAAGAGTAGCCCGAGGATTAATCCCTGGTGATAGAGTTCATATCGAACCATCAACAATTTGGGGAGTATCATTTCACATGCAAAGGATTCATGAAATTCTGGATTTCTCATTGGGAAAATATGTTTTGGCTTGTTTTCCTTTTTTAGGGCTAAGTTCTGGCTGATTTTTTTATGCCAGAGAAAACTTACCTTACCATAGGATTGAACCTTTGTAGCCCCTCCATCAAGTTTGAGGATCTGTTCAATTACCAAGGCGTTGGGGCACAGCTGACTTTCGTCAGACTTAACGTAAAAAATTCCTTTCTGTTGGACTGGACTATTTCCTGATGTAAATTTAGTGAGAAGTTTCTTTATATAGAATACTTAATGAAACTAAAAAGTGAGGGGTCCTTCTGTAATAAGACTGATTGAAAGGGTAAGGACAAAGTTTTGAACTTGCACTAAGAGTACTAGTGGTCAAATTTAGCAATTTAATGGAGGATTTCTTTGTACCCATACAAGCACATAGTGCCAATTTTAAGCTTGAGCTTTTCTTCTGCTCCACAGATCTTAAAGAAGTACAATCCTCTGTATGTACATGCAAGCATGCACAATCCCCAACCCAACACCTCTCCTTATGCATGTGAACATATTTGTCTCCCTGGTTGTCAATTGGGTGTTCATATTCTCCAATGAGTTCTTTTGATCTTGAATTGCAAATTCGGATAAAACAACAACTACGAGTTGGGAGGCATTGCTTTGGGCTTCCTAGAGAGATATTGTGAAATCTTTCACTTGAGAGTGATTGCTCCATTATACGATAATTTTATTCTAAAGATTGCCAGCATGACGTTTAAAGAGCAAGGTGTTGCTGCAAGAAACTTGAAAAATTCGGAATCACGTAATAACAATATTGGCATTTGCACAATACTTATAGCATACCAGTGATTATCCATACCCCAATATCATGTCGTGTTTATTTTCTTCTTTATGCCAACAATTGATCTGTCGATAAAAGTATCATGGACATATGCATTGTGCTTTAATTCTTAAATTACATTAAATTAGGGAAACCTACTGCAATAATCCCCAACTTAGTTTCAAGATCTATTTTTTGTGCCCTAAATTTGAAAAACATTTACACCCTCTAATTTCTTCAATTTGCTTAAGCTTTTCCTAATTATCACTCCAAGGTGTAAAGTTACGTTTTTCAAAATCTTATGCACAAAGTGTGGGCAATAGAAACTAGAGGATATAAAGCGTCAACCAGGGATTAGTCTACTGGATTTTTCTGTATGGGGGTTATCCAAAAGCACTTGCATGGATAATTTTTTTCATTGCATTTCCTTTGGAAATCACTGGTTCTATTTTTGTGAGGTGAAGAGTTTTTTTCTATGCATAAGTTTTTAAGTTCTGAGATTTGGAGGCTTATTCTTTAGTGACTCATATATATTATTTTTGTTACAGACGAGATATCCATTCAAAAAATGGATGTGGAACATGCTGAGGAAGGTTTTCGTGGAACACTTTTGACGACTGATTTCCCTTCATAAGTTTGGAGAAGCTGGCTCTTGTTAAATCCATGGAAACTCTGGTTGTCCGACATGCATTTAGGAAAAAGCAAATTTTTATCGAAAGGTTTGTTCCTTGTGAACTTAAGTCTCATTGGTAAATTTACAACGAAATCTTTGTATAGGGGTTTTTTGTGTGGCTGCTGCTTAGAGTTCATGAAATCGGTTTTACATTTTACCCTAGATGTAGACTAAGTGATAATTCTAGTTAGCAATTTGAAGCCAGTGAAAAATGTGAGGCTTTTTTTGTAGCTGCAAGACTTCATCATTCTAAGATCTTAATTCTCCTACTGACTTTTGTCAATAGCTGGACTTCTATCGAAGCTATTTGTACTTTCGAATTTGAGAAAAGTATACCTGGATTGAACAGTTTTTGATTTTGCAGCTAATCTGTAGAGATGCGTTTTGTTTTGGGCAAGATTAAATTGAAATATGAATATTCTTTACTGGATGCTGTCAACATGCTTTTAACCTCTCTGGCCAAAATAAAATGTTGTCCCTCTACCGAGTCATTTACGCTCTAGATGTGTGTTGTTTTCGGGAAGAGTGATCTGTACTTTATTTGTCTTTTTTGTATTTTTTTAACAAGTACTCCCACAACATATATTAAATACTTTTTAAAGGAAAATTTCATTATTAATGCATTGTTTGTCTTGAATTATGTGTTATTAGAGCATTGAAAATGAAAAGATTTCTTACTGGTTATGGTTAAGAAGTTTTCAGAGGCATTTGTTAACAATACCCCCTTTTCTTACCGAATGCTTTTCATTCCACAACACGTTTGGTTTGGTCTGTCTACCTAAGTCGTTTGCTGCTCAGCAGGTCCATGTTTAGCAGTTTTTCGAATGCCTCAAACCAATGTGATAAGAAGCTTGAAATGAGTCAAGAACCCTTTTGTTTCTGCAGTTCTAAAAGTGGATCAGCATATAGTACTTCGTAAAAATAAAATATTTCACATATAGCGTATCAAAATAAAGATTTGTAAGTTCTGTAATTTTAATGAGTAAAATGTTAGGAGTCGCAATTCAACACCTTAACAGCAAAAATCCCCAAAAAGGCTTCTAATTTGTTAAATTCCATGTTGTCCATGACTCGAGCATTGGGATATTATTGACAATCCAAATAGCGGTTGTACTTTGATTTTGCCTGCGGCATTAGGGTGTCTACAAATGCTCTTAAAGATTAATCCATTTACCAGTACGGAGATTGCCAGCTTCGTGAACGTATCGATAGATCATCAGTGCTTGTCAATCATTTACATCATAATTCATAGCAGGTAAGGGCATGATCCTCACGCCTTGCTTAGGCGACAGTCGATGGTCCAGCAACCCGTCCCTAGCTTAGGCGAGCCAACCACCAGGTTGCACGCACGGTGGCAAGGGCACGACCCTCACCTCTTATTTGATCCGGTCATTCTCTAGTTGAGTATCTGACTCCTCCCTTGCGACAATCACCAAGACTCAGGAGAAGGTTTGGCCATAGCATATATATATATATAGAGAGAGAGAGAGAGAGAGTTTCGATTATTATTCCGTGTCACACTTTTTGAATTTTATTTGTACATGTTTCATTCTAAAGGAGAACACAAAACTTAGGAGATCAAGAACCCAATAGGCAGCAAAAAGATATGCCAATTACCAAAAAAGTCTTAAATCTATTGCACTTGTGTCAATTCAGTCATAAACCTTTTATTAATTATGCCAATTTAGTTCTAAACATTTTGATGTTTTGCCAATTGAGTCAATCCGGCCAATTTTTGGTCGGAAATCGCTTATGTGGATGTAGGCCATCCTACGTGATATCATCGACATTGAAGTGGACAATTTTTTCGAATTTTTTTTCAAATTTTTTATTAATTTTTTATTATCTTATCTTTTCCTTCTTCTTCTTTTTTTTCCCACTACAGCTCCGCAGACCGGCAAGGGCTTCGCGGCTCTTGGCCAGTGGCCGGCAAGCTTTGGCGTCCACATTAGCGATTTCTAGCCAAAATTGGCCGAGTGGACTCAATTGTCAAAATGTCAAAATATTTAGGACTGAATTGACACAAGTGAAATATTTTAAAGATTGTTTTGGTAATTTTCCTGATAACCTCGTGGAGAACAAACAATATTTGATCCACTTCACAAATTACCTGTAGTGTACTAAAATTGGTAATCACCATCCGAACATGTAAAATATTGTGGGAAGAAATTCCCATATATTAACCGTCCTAAAATAATCCAATCTTATGATGGATTGTTTATATTTACCTCAGTTCTTGGACCTTGCATAATTACGTTTGCATTGAATGGTGAAAAGGTCAAAAGACATTTCGTTTAGTCATTCACTAAATTTCTTCCAAATTCATACTTTTCTCTTCATGCATAACCATTCAGCTAGGTGTTGCATGTAACATAAAGTAATTAGCGGTGGCCACCTTGGCTTCGGTACTACCTTGTCTCTGCTTCGCCCTGACCCAGACCACTTGAAGTTGCGTTCGCTTCTTCTTCCGTGAAGTGGTGGCCAAGTGAACACCTCCGCCGCCTCTCCTCACCCAATTCAAGCAAGTGGATTTCCTTCGCTGATGATGAGTCGCTTCAAGCTTCGACGGTCACCAGCCAACTCTTCTCCGGCGATCCCTTTCTCTTGATCAAGAAAAGCTTCTGAGCCTTGGTTTTTGGGCAAAGCCTGCAGCTGAATTAACGGAGACAGTCTCCTCGAGTTTTGATGGCTTTCTGGTTCTCTCTGACATGGCGAGATCGTAAGGACGTCCGCCCAGGTTGATTTCGCTTCCCATTCACGAAGCCAGAGAAACTTTATTCTTTGTCTGGTTGCTCTATGAAGGAAGGAAGGAAGGGGTGCCTTGCAATTGCATCATAGTTCCCTAAGAGACTGCAGTCTTTTGCTTAGTAAAGAATCAAAATGGTTGTTTGATCGACTTGGGAGAGGCGGGCGGTCCTTTTTGCGGATTCTACATCCCTCTCCGTAGTGAAATTCTTGCCTTCACTTCATCTAATATGTTTCACCTGGGAAAAGATAAGACTGGATTATTGAGGCACACTTCACTTCGTTCCTCGTCTTAGAAGTATTCCCCCGTTCGTACGAGCCAACACACACTGTCATTTATTAGTTTCTTCTCATGATTGCTAAAAAGTTTTGAATAATCGCTTGCGCAATATGTCAGGCCAATAGCTAATGTTGTACACATCTATATGAACTATTTTATTAGCTCTTGCTACGACTGGAATAATAGCACGTGCAACATTTTGTCGACATAAAATTCATTAACACGATCAGTAGACAAAACAATGGAACAACATTGAACCACCTTTCTCTGACACACACACACACTTACTTTTGTCCATGATTGACGTTGCGCTGACGGGTTAGCATTATGCAAGAAAACCAATGTTCTGAATACATCAGATGAGAGTCATTTCAAAATTCACTACATTGCCGGAAAAAGTTAAAAATTCACTGATACAACCCAAAGGAAAGTAACCTCAAATCATTAAGAATTGAGAAAACAGAGTTGAATAGAATTATGATTTGTGTCTGGACACAATGACTTTGACGACGAACTCACCTTGTTCAGACTTCAAACTCCCGCGATTGAATTGAAATTATGCCCATCAGGTCAGTAACGAGTGTTCTTAAACACAAGCAGTTTTGAACCACCTAATGTTACTCAAAAATAGCTAAACAATATAAACCTGCAATGAATCTTACCCTTTTCCTGTTTCCTTTATATCGTGATCTCACAATAGCCATAGACCAAGAAGAAATCAGTCCCATGCCAAATGCAAATGAAAGTGCTTGGTCAAACTACTTCAAGGAGCAATGCGAGTAAAACCGTTAAGGAACATGATGCAATACGGGCAGAGAGAGCCGGAGAGAAAGAGAGTACAAGCACAAAAATGGAATGAATCAAAGTTCGACCATCAGCATTAAGTTGCTACACATCAAAATACTGAAATGACATCGTAAAGAGATTCACAAGAAAAACTTGGAAGCCAATTTTGTGGTTCAAGTACATCCACAGTGAATTATTATGGCATTTTGCTTCAAAACCAGTCAGAGGAACTTCCTGTATGGCCTTCCATTATCCTCATCCTGCATATGCTGTTAAACACCATCCAAAGATTGTAAATATATCAGTAGCTCAACTCATTTGCTTTCAAATCAATGACAAGCAAATGCAGTTTCAGCACTACTTTGAAAAGAGCATCCAAAAGAATCCATCATTAATCAAAGGATAGCCATACACACCTAACAATAAGAATCCATCGTTAATCAAAGCAGAGCCATACACGCAAAACAATATTGCCTAGTGATTGAAAATCAAGATGTCAATCAAATCCACTCTTTTGTTTCATCCAGTCTCGAGTGAGCATGAATTAAGTTTTGAAGATACAATCACCTCATAATAGAGTGATTAGAGTTCTTTATGCTCCCCACCAGATAAGATATTTGCCAAAGGTCAAATAACCTGCCCTATATGAACTTGACTCCAATTTTCCTAGACCATGTGTGAAAAGATCCAAAGACTACTATTTCTTCCTCATGGCAGAAAAGCAGAAGGGTTCAGCAGATCATTGTGGTTGCAAGTCAAAGATATAAAGGCTAGTGCACTTTACCAATTGATTCATGTCGACAGACATAGCAAAGAGGCTGTGGTGTGCAGCATCTGTTCTTGGATATCTAATCTTCCTTTAACCCCCTTACCATCCATTTAATATATGCTTCAACAAACGAACTCAATATAATCGATGGACCCATTCATCTCGTTTCTCCAAGGAGACATCCCTCCAGCCCTGCCCTTTACAAACTACACCACTTAACAGGGCTCACCACAGTGTTTCCCATGGCCAAAAGTTCAGATTATTTAAACTAGAGAAAACCAAAAAAAGCTATCGTCATCAGCAAAAGCAGCAAAAAAAAAAAAATTTGTCTCAATTTGGACACACCACTAAATTCTTCTAATCATAAAGCTTTCACTGCTGCCACATCTTCAATGAGATCCACAAACTCCACGTTCTTTTTAAAGTTTCAGATCAATTAATCCTTTTCATAGGTAACAACCCGTGTCTTTACACATGGCAAAAAATGGCCTTATTAGTCTCCCCTGCCTTCCCTCTAACCAACACTAGATTACCTTCTTTCTGTTTCATTCCTTTCCGACCCTATCTTTTTCCTTGCAAACTCTTGAATCGCGCATATTGCTCTCTTCTTGCTATGTCCATTTCCTACACTACAATAAATCTTAATGCCATCCACCGCAGGATGTAATAAACCATTGCAAGCCAAAGGGTACACACAACGCTAAAACCCATAGAAGGGAATATCAAGCGTTCAGCTACCGAGCGATTACTTCTCATTCCTCGGCGCAATCACAAGTCAACTACAGCTAGGCCAATGAGCTAACTCTCCTAGCAAGCGCAGCCGATCTACCGGGCACCGATTCGATCGCAACCCAAGCTAGGGCAAGTAACGAATCGGAATCGATGGATGCGTGGGTCGATCCAGGGAGGAAGAGAGGAGGAGAACGTACGAATTCGCGGACGATGCCCTTGTAGACGAGGAGGGGGATGGCGACGCCGAAGATGCCAATGAGAGCGAAGTTCCGGCGAGTCCACCGGAAGTTGTGCTCGAGGTTCTCGCGGGCTGAGCCCCACTCCTCTATGAACCTGTTCTTGTGCGCTTCCATTCCTCCCCCCATCTTCGCTCTCTCTCTCTCTCTCTCTCTCTCGGGCTCTCTAGTTTAGAAGAAGCTACTGCTATTGCTATGCACCCAATTCTAATGTTAAATAGGTTTTACAAAATTATTAATTCAAATAAATTAGGCTGTTAATATTTTTTTTATTCTTCTTTTTCTTTACAAAAAATAAAAACCCTTTGTATTCTCATAACTCAAATTGGGTACCTTCAGAATAGCTCAAAAGAAAATCTTCATGCATTTTGATTTTCTTTTTCTATACACGTATATATATATATATATGTATGTATTTTTTTTTTCTTTTTGAATAACATAGTAACAGTAAATATTTATCGAGCAGGGTATTATATAAATTAAGTGGGCCAAGCAGAAGGGGAAAAAGATTTCAGGCCTTCGGCCCAAGTTTTCAACAGTGGTTTATCCAAAGCCCATACACTCTTTCCATATCAAAATCATGCAATTTATAGAGCTGCTAAATGTAAGAGATCAACGAGATCATACCACGATTAAAAATAAGAAGTTAGGTTTCTATTAAAGACTTGGATAGTTGGGCGACTAAACTTGTAATTGCTATAACCGTTGTGGTAATCCAGTGACAAAAGAATCACATTGACTTTCATGAGGTCACAAGTTCGAGCCATGTCGCGAGTGACCTCTGACTAATTTATGTCTTGGACATTTGCTACCTTGGAGGAGCAACTTCCTGCCTTTTGACACGTCGGTGGAGCTGCAGCGATAGGCTATAATTATGGCTCAAACCCAACATTTCACAATAGATGTAAGACCCTTTTATTAATACTCAGAGAGAGTAGCTACAACGGTCCTAACTCATCGTAATTTACAGTGACCATAGTTGAACAACTACCATACTTTGGAAACAGGTCAAATAAGTGGTGCATTCTACTCCTACTTTGATTGTATTCCCACGTACCAAAGTAACATGAGTAGGAGGCAGTGTCTACTGTGTTGCTTCACATGGCCGAGTTTGGGGGTACAATATATGTATGCTTGCAGCAAATGAATTCAGAAATCAGAATTGCGGAATCGAGAATCTGATCAAAGCTCAACAGCAATCAAAACAAAGAATGCAGTCTTACAGAAAAGAAGGCCTCTTCCTCATTGGCGTTTCCTTTTTGAATTGAAGCTGGGTTTTATCAGTTGGGTCCCGACGTAACCTTGCTCGGCAACAAGGGTGAGCCGTGGAGAGTTCTTCGTGGTCCACACCGAACAACATGGATCAATAAGGCTTTTGCCGGCAATGTTGGGCGAAGTTGCTCTTGGGTTTGACTGTCTTGGCACTTCCAGCCTCTCTAATATCCTTGATATTTTAGCATCATTGTGCACAGGGCCGTCTACTGAAGAAAGGTCTATCGCTCGGGTGGACTCCGACGTGAGTTTCGAGATATAAGTAGGAGGTAGTACGTTGGGCATCTCATTGACAAGCAGCTGGCCCCATTCTTCTGCAGCTGTGCACTTCATTTGTGAATGTGGAGGTTCCCCTTCTACAACTGGAACCTCCAGCGTTAGCTCTTCAGGTGCAGGAACAGCAGCATCTGACATTTCGGGTTGGCTTGATTTAGATTCAGAAGAAGTCCCCTTTGATTCTTGAGGTGCTGATCTGGATAAGTCAGAAATCCAATCAATTGAGGAAACAATGTTAGCTCTACTTTTACAGGATTCAGTTCTGCTGTAACTTTTTTCCCTCCTAGTTCTGTTCAAGACAGAGAGAATGCTGCTTACCCAAATTCTGATCTTTGTTCGACAAGCAAATTCATTCTTTGATGGAAGCCTCTGTCATGCAGGATCGGATTGTAGTCTCTCGATTCCATCTGCAAAGGTCTACAGGGTCAAGATATTTTCTATGCGGCTTTACCACAGTGTCATACTTAACTTCCTGACATAACCAAAAGATAGAAAGTGTCCCATTCACATTCAAAAGCCAAGCTTGCTAGTTGAATAATGTAAAACAGGTAATCTTGCATTTTATGTTGCTTCTTAACAACTTAATTTCGGTGGTGCCTATCAGTACTTGGAAAAATTATGATATGCTTCCTAATCCAAAGTGATTTTTGGTCAAGCTTCATTCAGGCAATAAAATTATTTCAATGAAATCGATAGATTCTAGTAGTAGGATACTGAACCTGCATGAAGGATATATAAAAAAAAGCATATTCCGAACTTGTAAACAATAACCAAAAGAGCAATGACCCCAACCTTCAGAATAGAGGCTTTAATGGCACCCTCAGTTTCCCTTGACACAGAACAACTGAGATATCTATCAATATCTGGCAACGGCAAGACTTCCTCCAACCCAACTAGACGCTGCAAAATTAAGGACATTAATTAACGTGCATTACATGTTGAAGTATTCAGAAGTCAGGAAAATATTTGACACATAAGTTGCACGCAAAAATAAAAAATTATTATAAGAAAGCCAGTTGCGTAAAGCACTAACCCTTAATAGCATTGGTCCATTATCTGAAGGCTGAAGAAGATAATAACAGGGGAAGAAGGAGGTCTCCATTGTTTCCATGTTATGATTTGAAGAACATACCAACCCCTGGTCCAGTGATTGTAAAACCCAGCAAAGCCCTTGAAAGACTGAAAGATTCGAAAAGATCATTAGTTTGAAAATAATAGATATGATTGATTTACAATAAAAAAGTTCCAGTGGAATTCACATCACAGAAAAACTTGATGAAATCATATCCATCTTTTACATTGTAAATCTAGTTTGTAAAAGAATGATTAAAATTCATCGATATCTCTGAGATCCCTAGGGCAATGCAAGTTTAAGGATTGGATTGGCTCAAAAGGAATAACAATAAAATAGCTGATAGGATGGTTTTTTGTGACAGGTGTGTCTAGCAAAACAGAGACAGAACATGAGTTAGCAGTGTGATGAATAATGGAAGATTCTATTGAAGAATGCCGATACTTGTGGTGAAGGATCGTAAGGGAACATCAGGATTACTTGAAAGAGGAAGTGGACGCATTGTTACTATCTTTAGGTAAGCATACACAATCCCAGGTAACCAGAAAGTTGTTTTCACTTGAGTTTTCCCAACAGGGTTGACAACTACCGTTTTTCATTATCAGCAGTGCTCTTCCAAGTTTGTTTCAAAGACACTCACTCACGTTCAGCATTTAACTCTAAATTATTTCCCCATGAGGCTGCTCCAATCTCTGGACCAGCAGATGGAATTGCCAAATGGGGAGTTCCAATCAGGACACCTGCATTGAAAAATTTAAAAAGACTCGAGAAATCAAATATTAAATAAGAGCTTAATTTTTCCTTTCCACAGACAATCTGTTGTTCAAGCAACATCAAACATAAGGCTCAGTTGGGCTCCAATAAAGGACACGTGCTGAATGTTACCAAAGAAAGTGTCAGTATAAGTGAAACAAAGCCATGCAACTTTATCAAGTGTTAGTCTGACCTTTTTACCAGAACTTAAATTGACGGCAAGGAGGATACAAAAGGCAGCAATTGAATTCAATTTCTCAAGAAAGCATGCTAACATTACATTTTAAACTGTACTGTTACTGATCAATATAAGAAAGGACAAGATTCATGGACGTCGTTCATTATAACGCAAGAAGGAATTAGTAACAGAAGAACCAATTTCCCAGACACAATAGGCAGAATCACTCCACAACCTGCCCCCAAAAGCTTGCCCAATCATAGCTACTTGCACAGCTTAAAGAACCAGATAACAGACAGAAAGCAGACCATAATATAATGAGCATGTGGCAGAGACATACCTTCACTTACAGAACTCAAATTTGTCCTCTCAATGACTTTGAAATCGATTGGTGAACAAACTAGTTGACTCTTCACAGAGTTCAATGAAGAAGGTTTGAGGAGGATTCTTCCCTCTCCAACTTTGAGATTACTCCCCATCTTACTCTGCAGTACTTCCTCTATAATGATTTCATGCCAGTTGCCTGTCTATTAAATAGCTGACCTATCACTTATATCCACCACTTAAGACAGTACGAGAAATTAACATGTGAGATGGAAAAAAATACAGAAACTGCCCGTAAATAAATGGACATAAACCACAGCATCTTTCTTAATAGGCAAAGGAGCATCACAACTTTATGTTAACGGCATGAGAACCATATAAATGCGGAGCAAAATGAAAAATTGCTATACCATCCGAGATCCTTCATCTTACTGCAAAATAAGAAATTTGTCCCCATGCTTATCAGAACTTATATGAATTGCTCTTAAAGCGAGTGAAAAGCAACTTCACTCCCAATCTGCAGGTCCGGCCTCAAACTTTCTAACAACTCGCTGCACATTGCAATTATTTGCCACTTTTGTGATAAGTAATTTATGAACAGCACAATGAGCTAATTTAATGATATATTGTTACAGCCCTCAAGGAAAAAAAATGATTTCTAGCTCATATTACCTATCTATGTTGCATGTGTCAGGCTGCCCACTGCCCAAAAGTGAAATTAAATGGTAAACTATCAGAATGACCGACGGACACAATGGTTGATAAAATGTCAATGGTTTTCTTTTACCTGACTGTAACTGAAGCCCTCAATTAATTGATAGCTAGAGATAGACAGGTTGCAGAATATCTGGTTCACAGAGCGAGCGAGATCATTATTGAAGATAAAACAAGCTTGCGATGACTCTTCCACTTGATCTCTTATGTATTGTAGCCATCTTTTTGTCATACCATCCAAAACTCTTGCATCTGTGGAGTAAGCTCAAAGGTCTAATATAAGCAAAGTATTCTACTTGGCTCATCATTTGTAATAATCATATTTGCATGCCAGATTAAAGCTAGTAAAACAGGGAGCCCGAAGTAACTCTGACCTGTTTAAGAATTTTCTTGTAGTTATTCTAAGTTTCCATAATTATACTAGACGGTGACAGAGAAGAAGAACGAGGTGATGAACACTAAAAGCTGAGAGCATTTCAACACACACTTGTTTCTTTGCCTGATAATTAGCTGCTAATATTCAATTGAAATTTGCGTGTACTGGTCAAAGCCAAAAGGGAACTAGGTCCTTATAGACTAGCCATCCGCACTATCAATATCTGAAATGAAGAATGAGTTCAGCAGATTATTTTCCTGAAGACGTGTTTGTCAAATTATCGGTTACCAAGGAACCATGCATAGCATACATCCTCAAAATAATCCATACTCAGGTAAGTGATTCTAGATCCCAAATCTTTCTAGATCCCTGAAGCACTGTGTTGATTCAAGTATCACACCCTAGGTACTAATTATAACTAGACTTCTGAGTGGAAATACTCTGTTCCTGTTCCTTCAAATGTCTCATTAAGTGCTTTTTCCTGGATAAAGTATTGCTCAAAAGACAGTTTTCAGTGTGACGTTTATAATTCTTGCTAGCTAAATAGGTGTTTTTAATGGGGGAGGTAGATGCTTAACCTGGGAGACAAGCTGAGACGGAGCAGTTGTCCAGATCAGAGATGGATCGGACGAATTTACTCATATTTTCCTGCATGTGCTGAAGATGGACACACCTTGTCTCGAACAGCAAGAACTCAACTGAAACACATTTATCTGCCGCATCCTGGTGGGGAAATCAGAGATTTAGCAGTGTCACAACACCGACAGCCAAGTGGGCATGATAGTCAAACAGGCAGCATAGATATGACAATGAATGTGAAAATTACTAAAGAAAAAGCCATTGAGATGTCTTAAGCGCACCACGAGAGAGTCATGAAGCGCGGCGTCCATCTCCGGAGGTAAGGAAGAGGTGAGAACAACTATTTTTCTGGCTATGTCCTCGCTGGACCAGGAGTAGATAGATTCATCAGAAAGGAGACTGAGGAGCTTCACATCTGCGCCTGATCGCGGAAAGGGAAAGGAATCAGCTCTCACAGGGAAACCTATAATCATAACGACAGGAGTGCAAAAGGCACTACCAGAGCTAGAGAGAGTTGGGGAATCGGGAACAAAGGCATCCGCAGGCATGCTCCTGACGGCACGATGGAACTCGCACAGATCGAAATTCTCTCCGGGGCCATAAGCGACCTTCAGCTGTCGAACGGGAAACCAGAGTAGGCTTCGTCAAACGAGTGCGATCGGGGATTACACACAGGTAGCGATTTGGAGGCCAGTCGGAGCACGTACATGGCGAGAAGCGGTGAGCCGATCGAAGAAGACGTAGCACAAGGCGATCCTATCTCCAATGCCAAGCGATCGTGTCGAGGACGAGGGAGGAGCAACCGCGCAGTAATTGGCGAGCTGCAACCAGCACTTTCGAACGAGCAACGGAAGAACATCAGTCGGTTTCATCGAGCGGATGAACGAATCGATACGGCGGAGGCGGAAGTTTCGGGCTAACGGCGGCTCACCTGCTTCAAGCGGCGGAGCGATTCCGGCGAAAGAGTCGGCAAGTCCGCCACGAAACACAGCAATCCCATCTTCTCTCTGCAGCTGCTTTCGTCTTGGCGCGAAACCGAAAGCCGAGGCCTTGCTATGATGCGGTAAAAAAAAACTTTTTATATGTCGGAATTTAAATTAAAAAAAAAGGTTTATCCTATTTTTCTGTAATTAAAGAAGGTCTCTGTCGCATTAGATTAAGAGCCAAATATCCCGCATTGAAGTTTAAACTTTTTTTTGGTCGATTGAAAAAAAAAACTGATTTGTTTTGGATATTGTGATGTGAGAGAACGTAGAATTGCATTTTAATAGGGAGAATTACCAAAAAAGTCTTGAGCCTATTGTAATTATATTAATTTAGTCCTAAACTTTTTTTTTGCCAGTTTAGTCCTAAACCTTTTGAAATTGTTCCGATTCAATCCATCCGACGAATTTTGGCCAAGCGGCGACCGAATATTTTAATAATTTTTTGAATTTTTTTTGGATTTTTTTTCTTTTTCTTCTTCATTTTTTTCCCATCTTCCTGGTGCCTGGTAGAGGCCAGGCCAATGAGGGCTAGCCTCGCTGTGACCGGCGAGAGTCAGCCTCACTGGCCACAGGGAAGATGGGAAAAAAAAAGGAAGAAGAAAAAGAAAAAGAAATCCAAAAATAAAAAAGAAATTCAAAAAAATTAAAATATTCGGTCGCCGGCCGGCCAAAATTCGCCGGATTGACTGAACTGGAATAATTGCAAAAGGTTTAAGATTGAACTGGCAAAAAAAAAAGTTTAGAATTGAATTGACACAATTACAATAGGTTTATGACTTTTTTTGGTAATTCTCCCTATTTTAATATTTTGTCCCCATCAATTTGACACATTTAATGCCTGTTCATATTGATTGTTCACTTGAAATTAGGGGAGTTATTCTAAATTCTTGTCTGACTAATTGATCTAGCGACACATTTATCTGTAGGTAATGCTCATATTGTTTTCATGCTTGAAGGGAAGATTGTTTGTTGCTTAAATATCATTTACTTGTCTCTTGTTTTGTTCCTCCTCATAGGGAACAGAAAAGGTGGAAGCTCTTTGTCTGAAGTGTGCCCACCGGTTGCTGCAGTCTTTTACTAATGAAGAGTTTAGGGAGGCTATCAAATCTGAGATACATAGAAATGAGGCATGTCCCGAATAATTGGCCTCCGATCCGAGTGGCTTTCCAACGACTATACTCCCCAAAGAGTCCACCCATTCTATCTGAACTGAGATGACTTTCATGGCATAATTTTCCATGATGAAATTGGTCATTCTTGATCTATCACGGAGTAAGTTTTCAGAATTTTGGGATGGTTGGGGTCATATAAAGGTGCTATTATTTTGAGTGAAGCCCACTATATTTTTGTAGTTGCAACTTCTTCATCCAATCCATGATTAGTAAATTATTTGATCGCTCTGGTACAGATGGCAAGGAACTCAAAAGTTTTGAATTTGACTGGTTGTGCACGCTTGCATGGAATTCCTGACTTCTCTACAAATGTAAATTCGGAGCAGTTGATCCTTGAAATTCGTGAAAAAAAAGCTCGAGACTCTCAGTGCTTGTGAATGTTTGTCATTAAATAACTGCAATTCAATTGGTAACTTAATCTCTTTATTGAGGCTCTCTTTGAAACATGTTGAAATTTCTCAAACTTCCTCTAGAGATTGGAGTGCTTGTAAAGCTCGAACATTTATCTTTGAGCGGGTGTAATTTGCTCAAGAGAATTCCGGACTCAGTTGGGAATTTGGAATCGCTAGTCACACTAAATCTATCCCATACACATATTGCAGAGTTGCCAAATTCACTTGGGAAGTTGAAGAATTGGATAATGCTAAGGATGTGTGCTAGTTCCATTAGAAGTATGCCCCGTGCAATTAGGATGTTGGAGAGGTTGGAAGGGATAGATGCAGAGTTCTGCTAACGTCTGGAGGGGACAATCCCTGATGAGATTGGGAGGTTATTATCCTTGAAAATCTCCAAATTTTCAAACACTAGAATATGTTACATAGCATGTCGGTACTAATTTGACGAAGACACTTCCGAATCTCTCGAACCTCACAAATTTGACAGTTGAATTTGGAGATTCCACAAAGTTCTTAAGTTTTGTTTGGCTGAATAGGATTCAGTTTTTGCCGACACGACCGAGCTTGTACGTGATACATCACCACGGTGGATTGGAAGGTTATGCAATCTGGAGTCTCTAAAGTTGTCGTGTCGACATAACTTGTTCTCCATGTAGATATTGGTCTTCTCTCTGTACTCAAGAGACTTGAGCTTCTTTTGTTTTAACCTGAAGTTCCTCCCCAGGCTTCCATCAAGTTTATTGTGCTTGCTTATTAAATCCTCTCAATCATTGGAAACATCGATAGAGCTGTCAAATTTGAAAGAACTATCAGGTAAGGATTTATTCTTCAGCAATAACAGGGGTCCATTGCCTTGAAGGTTTCGAGAATCTTCATGCTTTGGACCTTAGAGCACTGAATACACTCGACGGTATATACTCGATCTTTCAAACTTAACGAAGCTCGATGAACTGAATTTGGGTCACTGTAAATAATCTGATTGATCTTCAAAAGATTCCACAACTCGAGGTTACCTGATCTATGAAACTTGAAGAAGCTGACTGAACTTCACCTGCGGCAATGTCCCAGTCTAACTAATTTTCAAAGCTTTCAGGGTTTGGGAAATCTGGTAATATTAAAGCTATATGAACTCCCCTCAACAAGCTATTCCACAACACAACCATGTTTGACTCTGACCGGATCCCTGTGAAGGCTAGCTTCAGTCACAGAAGTTGAGGAATTAAAGCGCGTAATGAATCTGGTAATTCATTTCATCGTGTTTAGTGATACTTGGGTTTGGCCTTGCTCAGGCAACCACAAGTTTCTTTGATCGATCAAGTTCAGTGGACAAGTTGGACCGCAATTGAAATGCTGCAGTCATCCGTGAATGCATTTGGTTCGATTGCGTATTAATCATGCTGTCAAGTATTCTTAACAAAGACAGACTCTATACTACTCCCCGAAATTCTTTACTCTCTCACAAGCTATTCGTGTCGAAATAACAGTAATCATACCCAATGCAGACAGAGGTACATTTCAAATACAGGCCAAATTATTCTATCCAATTGTAGTCTAACTTTTGAGGAAATTTTGATTGGTTGAAAAGCGCTAATGAATATCACTAATGACAATGATGTAATCAAGCACTTCGGTACCCACTTTAATATATTCATGAACTTGAATCACTGTCACTGGACTCCAAGAGTCACTTTTACAGTCAAACATGTTCATGTCGCAACTGTCGCTCGTCCATCGGTCCCTGTATCAAGAAACCTATAGATGATGATAAATGCTTAGATACCTTGGTGGTACCTCTAGGTTGTGGAGCAAGAAAACTTGAGACAATTTACTGATCTCAGCAAAGGCTTAAAAAAGTGTGTTACCTGTTGTCACTAGACTCCAAAAGCGTGTTGCCTTTTGATCTCAGCAGATATGCATTGCCAGTGCTACCAAAAAGTCTCGAGATAGGAAACAAAACAAAGTATCCTGTAGTTGCACTAGTAGCAATGCCCAGAGAGTGAGATGTGTGATTCAAACCGCGTGTAATTTAGTCTTATAGGAGCTGAAAAATGCATATGGTGGCATCAAATCATACAAATATATGCATAACATTCAAAAAGCTTCGTCATTCTTTTCCACATCGTCTAGAATCTGCTAGTAGCAGCAATGCTGAAGTTGTAGATGCAGTCTTGAGTTGCATTATTTCACTCGTGCAGAGAACACACTTCACTAGTCTAAAGAAAACATAAAGTGAAAATGAAAATGCATTCTGAAGCTTGCAAGAAGTACCAAAAGTAAAAGGGCACCACCTCACTGCCTCTGCTCGTCATTTTGTGGCAATGGCGTACATGAATAAGACCATTTCTTCTCAATTTAGATGTATCTTTCTCCTTTTCTACAAGCAGAATCAATCTTTTATGCCGGTAAATGTAGCGACAATCAAGTCATATCTGAAGTGAAACGAGGCTCTCTACAACTGTGATGATACGGCCTTTCGTCGTTATTGGAAGATTTTCAAATTGTCTCGTGATCGGGTTCCAAGAAACTTGTCGTCCACCATCAATGAACATCAAAAGGTCGCCATTCCTCATGAAGCCGTAAAATTCGATTACTACTGCACAAGACTCGAAAGTATATAGCTTAGTCAAAGACTCAGGCACGCCGTACTCCCTCATAACCCAAACAGAACAAACGGAATGACATTCAGGAACTCCCTCCTCGTAATTAACGAACACTGCCAGCAAGCCATTCAGTACTTCGAAATAAAGTAGTAAATTGCCAGTGCAAAACTCTTCCGGCAGAGCCATCTCATCAAACACCTCAACTGCAACATCGAACGAGACGATTGATCCGTATACCCACTCCCCCAGCAGATCATCCCGCTTTAAAAGGAACCAGTGCAGATTCCCATTCAAGAAGAGCGCGGGTTCTTCGTCGAAGTGAGCAGAAACCTCACACTCCAAACTTCTCCAAGAATCTGTACTGAGCGAGTATATCTCGACTCGAGATATCTTGTCCCCGCATCGATGATTAGACGGAAGATTCACAATCTTATAGTCATTAGACCTAGCGTCGAAGCCAAATCCTAGAGCTACCCATTGACGCTCGGGTAGCGTAACCACCCGGTGCTTTCTGGTGAATAAATTCCACAAATGCACCGTCGGATAATAGATATTCCTGTAGTTTTCTTCTACGATGCAGATCAAACCATCACACGAACCACCAATATCGTAACGGCTGCGAGGAGTACCAAACGGAATTTGGAATTGCGACTGGGGAGGCAGGGCAAGAGAGTCACCGGAGAACAGAGAGCACAGGCGATCCCGCCAATCTAGACACGCGGTGTGCCATTTGGAGGCATCGAGAGCGCAGTGTGTCAAGTGGAGGGCCACGAAACAAGGGTCGTCAATGGTGGAACGCCATGATCGGCAGACGGACCTGAATCGGAGGAGAGATTCCACAGGCAATCGCTTCAGGATCTCGATTAAGACGTCTTGCGGGAGCTTCGGGCCGTCGTCGTCGTCGCCGGAACTCATGGTTAGGGGTTGAGAAGGTGGCGACCTGGCGGTGGCGACAAGGAAATAGTTTGCTGAAGAAGGTTTTGGTTTTACTTTTACTTTTTATTTTTTTTTTCGAAAGTTGACTAAAGTGTTTGAATCATTACGAGCCATGACGGTGAAAGGAAGAAGGAGCAGCAAAAGGAAGAAGAAGGAACAAGTAAGAATCTCTCTGTGTTTATAATTTCTGTCGCACTTTATATTGATGTAACCTCCTATATTTATAGGACTTTACAATTAAGGAATTACAAATGAAAACTAATTTACTGATTTGATGATTGATGCAGATTTGATTCTGCTTTATTTGGGGAAGCTTGATTGTTGCTGATTTGATTCTGTTAATCTTGATTGTTGTTGATTTGATTTTGTTAACATCCCCCCGCAAGCTAATGGGGCAGAATGGACAGTCAGCTTGAACCGTAGCATGCGAAACCTGGCCGATGAGAGTCCTTTGGTGAAGATGTCAGCTGGTTGATCAACGGACGAGATATAATGAACTGAGAGTTGACGGCGTGCCAAGCGCTCCCGTATGAAGTGAAAATCAATCTCCACATGCTTTGTACAGGCATGGAATACTGGATTTGCGGTGAGATATATGGCCGAGAGAGTGTCACACCAAAGAGTGGGCGGATGTGGAGGTAGTGCCCTAACGTCACGAAGGAGAAACTCTATCCAAATGAGTTCGGCTGTGGTGTCTGCTAGGCTTTTGTATTCTGCTTCTGTACTAGAACGAGCAACTGTTCGTTGTTTGCGAGAACTCCAGGAAATAAGGTTGGGACCAAGATAGATGCAGAAGCCACCAACAGAACGTCGGTCGTCTCGGTCACTGGCCCAGCTGGCGTCGGAGAATGCATGGAGAGCTGTGGATGATGTGCGGGTGAAGTGTAGCCCGTGCTGTGGAGTGTGAGCAAGATAGTGCAGGATCCGCTTGACAGCTTGCCAATGCATGGTGGTGGGAGCATGAAGGAACTGACAGGCGGTGTTCACAGAGTAAGCTATATCAGGGCGTGTGAGTGTGAGGTACTGAAGAGCTCCAACAATGCTGCGATAAAGTGCAGGATCAGGCATAGGATCACCGAATTGGGCAGATAACGGTTCGTTGGTGGTGCAAGGAGTAGGTGCAGCTCTAGCTTCCGTCATCTTAGATCGCTGCAAGATCTCTTGAGTGAACTTGGCTTG
Source organism: Metrosideros polymorpha var. glaberrima (assembly GCA_001662345.2). NCBI lineage: Eukaryota > Viridiplantae > Streptophyta > Magnoliopsida > Myrtales > Myrtaceae > Metrosideros > Metrosideros polymorpha. The sequence continues at coordinate 10,644,253 of BCNH02000005.1, forward strand.
ATTGAGTAGAAGGCCGGTGGAGATGTGCTGTACTTCCATTCCTAGAAAATAGTGAAGGCGTCCAAGATCCTTGATGGCAAATTCACCTTGGAGTGAGTTGAGTAAGGCTTGCAAAGGAGCCTGAGGGGACCTTGTGAGGATGATATCGTCCACATATACAAGTAGAAAAATACTGTAATGAGAAGTATGTATAATGAAGAGAGAGGAGTCTGCAGTAGATAGGCAGAACCCGATTTTGAGGAGATATGAACTGAGCCGTTGATACCACGCGCGTGGCGCCTGCTTCAAACCATAGAGAGAGCGTCGGAGATGGCATACATGAGTTGGATGATGGGGATCAACAAATCCTTGTGGCTGCATTATGTAAACTTCTTCGGATAAGTGACCGTGAAGGAAAGCATTTGAGACATCTAGTTGACGAATGACCCACCGTCGGGAGTAAGCTACAGCAAGGACTGTGCGGATGGTGACTGGTTTGGCTACTGGGCTGAATGTCTCCGTATAGTCGATTCCCGGTTGTTGGTGATAGCCTTTGGCAACTAGTCGAGCCTTGTACCTTTCAAGGGAGCCATCGGACCTGAGCTTGACTTTGAAAATCCATTTGCAACCGATGGGGCGGACATGAGAGGGTGGTGGTACAAGTTCCCAAGTTCCGTTTTTTTATTAAGGCATCATATTCAACCGCCATAGTTGCTCGCCAATTTGGATCTCGGGATGCCTGCGTGAAGCAAGAAGGCTCGATGGGAGTCTGTGTGTCTACAATCAAAGCAAAAGTTTGATTTTTTGTGAGTATTCGTCGATGAATTGTGCCATCTTTCAACCGAGTGACCATGGGATGTGCTGGAACTGAGGTGGAAGTGGTCGAAGCAGAGGAATTGGAAGTGTCAGGCTCTAGAGTTGTGGAGGGAGCTGTGGATGGAGTTGGTGAGAGAGATGGTGTGGACCCAGAGTCAAGATCTACTGTTGCAGACGTGGAAGGCCGTTCGGAGTTGTTCGTCAGCGATAAAGGCTGGTCCGTCGGTGGTAGAGGCAATACCACATTTGCAGGTGGAGGTGCAGAGCATGGTGGTGGAGAAGGTGGATCTCCAAAAGGAAAGGTGTGCTCATCGAAAACTGCATCAGTTGCGATGAAGATCTTACCAGTTTGTGGGCAGTAACATCGATAGCCTCTGTACCCTGGAGGATAGCCCAAAAAGATGCAGCGTTGAGATCTGGGGGCAAGTTTATGAGTAGCATAAGGACGCAAGTATGGGAAAACTGTGCACCCGAAAACTCTGAGGTGTGAAATCTCTAGTGGTGTTTTGAATAGTGTCTGCCAGGGTGTGAGATTGTTGAGGAGAGGGGTCGGAGTCTTGTTGATCAGATGTACCGCCATTTCAAAAGCATACTCCCAAAACTGGTAAGGAACTGAGGCGTGAGACATAAGCGCAAGGCCTGTCTCAACAATGTGGTGGTGTTTGCGTTCTACTATGCCATTCTGAAAAGAGGCATAGGGACAAGATATTCGCTGATGTATACCATGTTGGAGGAGATAGTTACGCATTTCAGTAGAGCGGCGAAACTCTGGTGCGCCATCACACTGAATTGTTTGAAGTTGACGCTGCAATTGAGTTTCTGCAAATTTGTGGAAAGCCTTGAAAATGTTCGCAAATTGATCACGAGTGGTAAAAGGATAATACCAAGTGAAACGAGAATGATCTTCGATGAAACAGACATAATATTTATATCCCGAAATAGAAGTTACAGGGGACGGGCCCCAAACATCAAAGTGAATTAGTTCAAGAGGAAATTTAGCTCTAGACGGAGATGGGGGATGGGGTTGGCGTTTACTCTTGCTAAGAGCACAGGCCGTACAATGTGAGGGAAACGACTTGGAAAATTTGGTTTGTGTGGACTGAAGAAGACGTGCTACCCTATCTGATGATGCATGACCCAGGCGTTAATGCCACAAATTGAAGGAACTAAGAAAGGCAAAAGGAGGCTTGTCAGAGGTGGAGACCCGATATAGACCGTTCTCAAGATGACCTTGGAGGAATACCTGACCAGTATGAGCACATAGAGCAACAAATGAGGTAGGGTAAAACAAGAAAACACAACTGTTATCATGAGAAAATTTAGAAACTGACAGCAGATTTTTCGTAATATTAGGGACAACCAAGACATCAAAGAGACGGAATTGAGGACCTGATGAAGGCACGAATGTACCTGTGTGAGTGATGGGAAGAGAAACTCCATCACCCACAGTCAATTGTTGGTTCCCTATGTACGGAGTGACCTGGGAGAGGCCAAAAATGCTGTTGGTGATGTGGTGGGTGGCCCCGGAATCTGGATACCAAGACTGGATATCCATGGCAGAAGGTGGAGTAGTAGGAGGAGCATAATAAGCTACAGGTTGAGTAGGACATGTTGGGGTCGAATAATTTGCTTGAGGTGATGGTGGTGGTGTCACATACTGGGAATTAAAGCGCTCCCTACAATTGTTGGCTCGATGACCTTGGCGGCGACATATCTGACAGAATGGCCCAGAATTGCGCCACTTGCCACCTCCACCAAACGACCGGTAGTTGGGAGAACCTGTCGGTGTCGGCAGAAGTGGGTTGGTGTTGGATGAGCCTGCGTTTGATGGGCTGAAATTTTGAGAGCCTCCTTTAGGTTGTTGAGGTGTGAATCGTGTCTGGTGAGACACAAAAGCAGCAGGTGTAGGAGTATTGGAGGTCATTTTGTTCAACTCTAGTCTTCCTTCGTGTTGAAGGAGCAACCCATGAAAAGCGTCGCGTGAGAGTGCCCCTGATTGAGAGACGACAGAGATTGCCGTATCTAATCCAGAAAATTCTGGACCAAGACCACGGAAGATGTGCGTGTGGTATTCGTTGGCAGAGAGAGGTTCTCCAATGGTGGCCAATTGATCTGCGATGGCGGCTGCCTCTTGAAGGAACTCTGTGATTGTGCGGCTTCCTTTTGTGATGGATTGAAATTGAAGCCGCAAAGCTGATGCACGTGCTATTGATTGTGCTGCATAGGACTCAGAAAGGTATTTCCAGATGGCTGCTGTGGAGGTGTGGTTCGTCAATTGGGCGACGACAGGGGAGGTGGATGAATTGAGAATCCACCCCATCGCAATCGAGTCACGAATTC
>BCNH02000005.1:10647504-10676729 GCA_001662345.2 Metrosideros polymorpha var. glaberrima
AACACAACTGTTATCATGAGAAAATTTAGAAACTGACAGCAGATTTTTCGTAATATTAGGGACAACCAAGACATCAAAGAGACAGAATTGAGGACCTGTTGAAGGCACAAATGTATCTGTGTGAGTGATGGGAAGAGAAACTCCATCACCCACAGTCAATTGTTGGTTCCCTATGTACGGAGTGACCTGGGAGAGGCCAAAAATGCTGTTGGTGATGTGGTGGGTGGCCCCGGAATCTAGATACCAAGACTGGATATCCATGGCAGAAGGTGGAGTAGTAGGAGGAGCATAATAAGCTACGGGTTGAGCAGGACATGTTGGGGTCGAATAATTTGCTTGAGGTGATGGTGGTGGTGTCACATACTGGGAATTAAAGCGCTCCCTGCAATTGTTGGCTCGATGACCTTGGCGGCGACATATCTGATAGAATGGCCCAGAATTGCGCCGCTTGCCACCTCCACCAAACGACCGGTAGTTGGGAGAACCTGTCGGTGTCGGCAGAAGTGGGTTGGTGTTGGATGAGCCTGCGTTTGATGGGCTGAAATTTTGAGAGCCTCCTTTAGGTTGTTGAGGTGTGAATCGTGTCTGGTGAGACACAAAAGCAGCAGGTGTAGGAGTATTGGAGGTCATTTTGTTCAACTCTAGTCTTCCTTCGTGTTGAAGGAGCAACCCATGAAGAGCGTCGCGTGAGAGTGCCCCTGATTGAGAGACGACAGAGATTGCCGTATCTAATCCGGAAAATTCTGGACCAAGACCACGGAAGATGTGCGTGTGGTATTCGTTGGCAGAGAGAGGTTCTCCAATGGTGGCCAATTGATCTGCGATGGCGGCTGCCTCTTGAAGGAACTTTGTGATTGTGCGGCTTCCTTTTGTGATGGATTGAAATTGAAGCCGCAAAGCCGATGCACGTGCTATTGATTGTGCTGCATAGGACTCAGAAAGGTATTTCCAGATGGCTGCTGCGGAGGTGTGGTTCGTCAATTGGGCGACGACAGGGGAGGTGGATGAATTGAGAATCCACCCCATTGCAATCGAGTCACGAATTCGCCATGCCTTGTATTCTGGATTGGGAATCGATGTGGTGTTGTTGGAAGCGTGTGGGATGTGTTGTGAAGGAGCCGGTTCTGAGCCATCAAGAATAGAGAGGAGGTTGGCTGCTTGCAGGTATGGAGAAATTTGAGCTTTCCAGATTGGGTAATTTTGTCCAGTGAGCTTTTCCCCTATGGTAGGTGAGGATCCAAAATGGAGACTGGATGTCGAGTTGGGTGCTGCAATGTGAGGATTGACAGTGGCAGCGATTATTTCTGAGGAGGGAGAAATTGGGTTTGTGTCGGATCAAGAGCTTTCGCTAGATGGCTCTGATACCATGTTTGAATCATTATGAGCCATGATGGTGAAAGGAAGAAGGAGCAGCAAAAGGAAGAAGAAGGAACAAGTAAGAATCTCTCTGTGTTTGTAATTTCTGTCGCACTTTATATTGATGTAACCTCCTATATTTATAGGACTTTACAAGGTGAACAATATCTACAATTAAGGAATTACAAATGGAAACTAATTTACTGATTTGATGATTGATGCAGATTTGATTCTACTTTATTTGGGGGAGCTTGATTGTTGCTGATTTGATTCTGTTAATCTTGATTGTTGTTGATTTGATTATGTTAACATAAAGAATTGATCTGAAAGTTTCTGGCTCCACATCAATATATATACCAACTAAAAATGATTGATAAGAGAATCTCTTGGGGGTGTATATCTTATAAAGTTTTGCTAGAATAATAGTGTTCAGTTAAGACAACAACAATTATGAATTGGAAGGCATTGCTTCGAGCTTTATAAAGAGATATTGTATAATCTTTCGCTTGAAAATGATTGCTCCATTCTATGATAATTTTACTCTGAAGATCGCCAGCATGACGTTTAAAGAGCAAGGTATTTATTGCTGCAAGAAACTTGAAAAACTCGGAATCACGTAATAACAATATTGGCATTTGCACAATACTTATAGCATGCTGGCGATTTATTCATCCCCGATATCATGTTGTGTTTTATTTTCTCCTTTATGCCAAATATTGATATGTCGATAAACGTATCATGGACATATGCTTTGTGCTTCAATTCTCAAACTATTATGGATATCATGTCGTGCTTTATTCTTTGTCGGAAGGAAGGAAGGGGTGCCTTGCAATTGCATCATAGTTCCCTAAGAGACTGCAGTCTTTTGCTTAGTAAATAATCAAAATGTTCGTTTGATCGACTCGTGAGAAGTGGGCGGTCCCTACATCACTCTCCGTAGTGAAATCTTTCCCTTCGCTCCATCTAATGTGTTTCACCTGGGAAAGGATAAGACTGGATTATTGAGGCACACTTCACTCTGTTCCTCATCCTACAAGTGTTCTCCCGTTCGTATGAGCCCACACACACTGGGTTATTCATTAGTTTCTTCTCATGATTGCTAAAAAGTTGTGAATATCCGCTTGCGCAATGCGTCAGGCCGATAGCTAATGTTGTACACATTCATCTTATGTAAACTAATTTATTTGCTCATGCTACGACTGGAACAGTAGTAGCGCGTGCAACACTTTTTCGACCGGATTTTGTCGACTTAAAATTCATTAACATGAAAACAATCTCCTAGAAATTCTGAAAAGGGAAAATAAATGTATAGAGTTAAGAATTTGTATCCGTAATTTTCTGTCCTCCCAATGTTCTAAGAAGCCCTTGGCTTCTTTTTGACAAGGGATAAAACACGATCAATAGACAAAACAATGGCACAACATTGAATCGAAATTATGCCCTTCAGGCAATTACAAACGAATTTTTGGGGTGTCAAATCACAATTTGGTTGATGTCACAGGACATCTGGCCATTCGTAAGAATAATATGAAGACCATCAACTGAAACCCCATCATCCTATGTAATGAGTGTTCCTAAACACAAGCAGTTTTGAACCACCTAATATTACTCAAAAATAGCTAGACATTGTAAACCTGCAATGAATCTTTCCCCTTTTCTTGTTTCCTTCCTATCGTGATCTCACAATAGCCGTAGACCAAGAAGAAATCAGTCCCATACCAAATGCAAATCAAAGTGCTAGGTCGAACTACTTCAGGTAGCAATACGAGTAAAACCGCGACGGAACATGATGCAATGCGGGCAGAGAGAGCCGGAGAGAGAGAGTTGAAGGAGCACAAAAATGGAATGAATCACAGTTCGACCATCAGCATTAAGTTGCCGCACATCAAAATACTGAAATGACATCGCAAAGAGATTCGCAAGAAAACCTTGGAAGCCAATTTTGTGGTTCAAGTACATCCACATTGAATTATTACGGCATTTGGCTTCAAAACCAGTCAGAGGAACTTCCTGTATGGCCTTCCATTATCCTCATCCTGCATATGCTGTTAAACACCATCCAAAGACTGTAAATATATCAGTAACTCAACTCATTTGCTTTCAAATCAATGACAAGCAAATGCAAGTTTCTGCACCCCTTTGAAAAGAGCATCCAAAAGAATCCATCATTAATCAAAGCATAGCCTGCCCTATATGAACTTGACTTCAATTTTCCTAGACCATAATGTGAAAAGATCCAAAGATCATTGTGGTCGCAAGTCAAAGATATAGAGGCTCCTACACTTTGCCAATTGATTCATGTCAACAGACAGCAACTAGGCTGTGGCGTGCAGCACATATTCTTGGATATCTAATTCCCCTTTTACCATCCATTTAACATATATGCATAACATTCAAAAAGCTTTGTCATTCTTTTCCGAATTGTCTAGGATCTGCTAGTAGCAGCAATGCAATCATGAGTTGCATTATTTCACTCGTGCAGAGAACACACTTCACTGAGTAAAGGATCAACACTTAGGAGCAGAAGACGACTTCATCAGCAATAATCTTCCACAAATGATAGATGCCTTAGTAGCCTAGCATGTTAATTGATTCAAGTCTTCTCAGTTTAAATAACAATGGATGAGACCATTCTGATGGACCATTAAGTCGATTCAAGTACTAATAAAACAAACGGTTAATATCACGAAGAACTTTAAACCGGTACACATGTAACGAATTATCCATAAACTAATTTTTTGGGTCACCAAAATACCCAAAATTAATACACATGTGATACATTTATCTCGTGACACATTTACACGAGAAATTTGTCGAGGTGGTGCAAATCATATGATGGATCCTTCGAGCCTAACACTAGTATTGAATTAAACACGCCAAAGGAGTCATAAACCAATAACGATAATGCAAATTTGCTGACGATATGACATAAACATGTAATATTGACTTAGGGATAGCGGCAATAATGTTATGGGACAACCCTGGGGCTGCCTGGAACTATTGGCTTGTTGTCCAACCCTTGAAGCTTGCTGCATAGCAAGCACTTAGTGCCCACCTGTTGGTGTTTGTTTGTAAAACAAACACATAAGGAATTTTTCTTATCCCACATAGAAAAGAAAGGAAAGTTTTGGTCTCTTTATTAGTTAAAGCGTTATCTACTATTGTAAATAGTGAAATGGGTGAGTGGGCTAGACCCCACAATACCCGCGTGCAGGTGCGCGATTATTAGGCGCACTTAGCAATTTGCACGCTTGCGCGTCGCGGACCAAAAATAAGCCTTAATCAACAATGATTATTTTTTTAATTTCGAAATTAATTTTTGACTCGTGACTGTTTAAACAAAACTGTTCAATTTAATACCTGAAAGGGTGTGTCCGAAATTGACAGTTTTCATACTTGAAAGGTTATGTCCGAATTGCAATTCTTCGGACAGGAATGGGTGTGTCCGTTGTGACAGTTCACAAACCAAGAGATGCATTCTATATTTTATATATAGGACAATTTCGGTTCATTTAAAAGAGAGAGAGAGAACAGACCGAACGATATAACTTCCATTTTCGTCTTTCTTCTAAATAGCCAATCTTTCATTGTTTCGCAAGAGAGTTTTAGGAGATTTACTGGAATTGCTATCCAGTAATCTCAACGTGACTTTATTGTATCCTGAAAGGAATTTGCTAGAAACTTATAGCAACTTTGTGGGGCAAATTGATCTTAAAAGAGAGTGATTACACGCCTCAAAGTCCGACTGCATTGTAATTCCATTTCTCCAATATTTCTCCAACACCACCTTCACTGATCACACATCATACCACGTTGCCATGTGTCATCCACGTTAATAAATTTAACGGTAACATATGATGAAAGCTACCGAAAAGTAAATTTGTCACATGTGTATCAATTTGGGATTTTTCGTAATATTAATTTTGAAACAAATGCATGAGTGACCAAAAGAGGACGCCACAAGTTGAAGGTGCAGAATCTAAGCAACACAAAAACCGCAAAAATCGTATATTCTCTTTTGATCCTTCTCTAATAGTAGAACTATGAGTCTTGATTTGACAAAAAAAAAAAAAAAAACTACTTCCATCTCGACAAGAAGCTTAGATGCAAAAATTCCTCTAAAGCAGTCCAATAGGGAGGGCAAGAGATCAACAGCCCGTAGAAACAATACCGAGGATCAAGGGGGCCTTTTTCGGTTTTTAATAAGTCTCTTAACTTCTTATAGTCTACATTACGTGTGAAGAAAAATAATCCAAAATAATATAATTTACTAAAGAACAAAAGTGTACGTAAAGATTTTGGTTCATATTCTTTAATATAAGTTGACTTGCCATAAAAGGAAAGATGAGAAGTTTATGAAATGCTAGATGGTACTTTTAAAATTTGAATTTAGAAGGGAAGAGATTCGCGAATTGTTTTGTCGATTGTCGTGATCATCATAAAATTACAAACTTTGTCCATTTATATTTACATGCGTCACGAGGGTTATTCTACATGCTCATTGGGTTTTTCTCGTGGGATTCTTTTGTAAGGTTTGTGATTGAGGTGGTTTATTGGGTTTGGACTTAACTAATAGTATAGACAAGAAAGGATGGATTTTTACGTTGAACGACATCCATGGTCGCAACATATTACTCAAAGATCGATTGGAAAAATTACGAATCATTTTATAATAATACAGATATAAGAAGCGATGATGCTGGACACGTCTAGGCATTTTCCATGCTTTGATAATGGAATGGATAACATGATTAGAGTTCGTCGTAAGTCGTCTATCGATCGACAGCCTTCTTTGGTGCGTGATGAAAGAGCAAAGTCATCGTTCTCAGACAGCGGCTACACCCTCGATCGAACCGAATATATGTCGGCTCTTCGAGATTAAACAATCGATTGGTCGGCTGAGAATTCTCGGGGAAGAACAACATGGTCGATGAACAAGCTGAGCAATTATTGCAATCTTCAGTGGGTAGGTGACAGAAGAGAAAGCTCCTTCCTTCCATTGAAGCTTTGACTGGCGGTTGGGGGGGCGGTTGGGCGGGCCCTTGAGGAGCCGCATCTACACTGCCCATATATGAGTTAACTTTCCATAAAAGGAAAGATGAGAGAGTTTATGAAATACTATATTTTAATTATGGAATTTTAAATTTAGAAGGTAGGACATTGGTTGATTGTTTTGTCTATTATCGTGATCGTAGTAAATCACTAATTTGTCCACTTATCTTTACGTGTGATTAGAGGGTATTCTACATATTCAATGGGCTTGTGATCGAGGCGGTTATCGGTTTAGGACTTAACCGATAGTATAGACAAGACAGTATAGTTTTTTTAAGGGATATGTTCAAAATAAGTCCTAAAACTTGTAAAGAAAGTGCGTTTAAATCCTAAAACTTGTAAAAAGTTCAAACAAGCCCTAAAACTTGTAAAAAAAAGTACATTTGAGTCCTAAAACTTACAAAAAGTTTAAACAAGTCATAAAATTTATCACAGTGCAAATGAATTCTAAAATTTTAAAAAATTGTAATTTTTAAAAAGGACTTGATTTGATCAATATAATAAGTTTTAAGACTTGATTGTACTTTTTGAAAGTTTTAGGATTTAAATGCACTTTGATAACAAATTTTATAACTTGTTTAAATTTTTTATAAGTTTTAGGACTAAAACGTACTTTTCTTACAAATTTTAAGATTTATCATAAACATATCCCTTTTTCTAATATATTGAACGATATCCGTGCTCCTTACGTAATATTTAAAAGACCGGTGGGAAAATTACGAACGAAAGGAAAACATAATCATTTTGTAATAGCAAAAATACGAGAAGCGATGAAGATGTTGGACGGACATGATTAGAGAGGGCCCTTTTTGGGCGAGTCATCTGTATTGCAGGGGGGCGTCTCTGGGCAAATTATTGCAAATCGTCAAATGGGGGGAAGGGGAGACTGGCGGTTGAAGGGAGGGGTGGTTGCGCTCGCGTGGGGCCCTTGGGAGGAGCCGCATTTGGCAGTGCGGTGGATGAGGAGGCGAGTCCCAATGCCTCTCGACCTTGAAGTTTCACCAATCAAGTTTCGATCTTTTCAATGAATAACGCCCCAATAATGAAATGAGGCGCAAGCGGACAAAGCAAGCCCCACGAATCTCGGCGATCCAGGGGGGTCCAACATTGGGTTCTGGGCGACTTTTGGCAAGCTCCTTTCCTTTTCATCTTTCTCTTCCGTTTGGCGTGCGTGGTGCGTGGTGGGTGTTGCGAACTTTGAAACCGACAAGGCAGGGGCAGAGCAGAGAGAGAGAGAGAGAGAGGGGCATGTGCGTCCTCTGTCGTCGTGGACCGGGTGGTGGCGGCGAGTCTGGTGACTGGTTATGGAGGTCAGGACAAGCGAATTGAAGCCGTCGGAGAGGTGAGAGGAGTGGCGCTTCAATTCCTGCGCCCCGTTTATTTAATGGTCGTGTGGATGATGACGGTGACGACGTCGATGTCTTCTGGGCTGTAAAAAAAAAAAAGTTAGAAAGAAATAGAAAAAGGGGGTCGTTTCTGCAGTGCGACGGCAACTGATAACTCCCTCCCCCCTTCGAGATCGACAGCAAAGTTTCGACCTTTTTCGAGTCTGCCCTCGCTGCCCTGGGCATGTGGGAGCACCCCCCCACCCGTATGCATCCCCGATCTCTTCTTCGTCTTTTGCCTGTTTTCTTTCTCTCCAATTGTGTCCCCCCTGATTGTTTGTCGGTTCGATTTGTTCTTGCTTGCTTTGCACTTTGTTGTGGTGATATCAGTGGTTGGCCGTTTCTCCGTTTTCGAATTCGATGGTTTCCATGGAAGACGAACGGGATTTGGGTTTCTGTTATCTAGTCGAGACTGAAGCAGTCGCTCGTTCGTTGTTGCTGATGAGGATCTTTTCTCGTTTTACTGCATATGGTCCCATCATTCCCAGTTATTGCTGTCGTTCGGAATTGATTATCGGCTCGAATTCTGATTTCTGACCCCTTGCAATTCGCAGGTTATGCTGTCTGGATTGCAATCGTAGAGGGGCTTTAGAGGTTGCGACCGCAGATTGATTCTCCTCTAAGGACAGTACGATGGGGGATGATGATTCCTATTCAAAATCCGTCGGAAGATGGTCGGTCTTTTATTACGGTTCGGGGCATATGCTTAATGACATCACTTCAGCTTGCTGGTTTACTTACCTCCTACTGTTTTTGACGGACATCGGATTGTCCCCGAGGTACTTTCTATACCTTATAACACCCACTGCCAGGGACGTGAGTTTGCAGACTATGGGTGACCTCACACCGTCTTTCTTGCTTAAGTCGGGGGACCTGATGAGTCCATTTCATTGATTTTTCCAATATCATTGGTTGTTGCGCAGACATGAACTTCAAGATTAGTTTGCAATATCATTTGGAGACCACTAACACGTTTGATAAGAAGGGAGAATATTTGTTATTTCCTGTTGGATGTAAAGATTTTGGTACGCTGTAAAAGATCACGCTACAAATATTTCATGTTATATTTAGTTTGTTTAAAATCCTTCAGATGTTCTTTGGTGTACAGTAAACAATTCAACTTACCCTTAGGAGGGTAGCTGCATGGCTAATCTTATGTCATTAAATAAACTGGGCACAAATTATGCTGCTTCATGTAAACTGTGTCTTTGATGAGATTCTTATACAAGTTACTTCTCTGGCATTTTCATAAGTTGTCTCTTTTGGCACCTCATATCACTTCTGACCAATATCTAGCAAATGGTCACGTCATTTCTGTTGAGCATCTCAAGGATCTGTTTTGCATGTTTCAAAAACCTTCAGCAATTTTTCTAGATCTTATCCTGGGCAGGCTAACTCTTTATTAGACTTCATGAATTTTTTATTTGGCCTAATCTCATCTGATTAGTGCCCCACAACCATCTAACTATACTCTTTGTGCAACATTATATGCCCATCTTGGTTTTTGATTTCCAAGCAATCCATCGTAGAGAGCATAGCAAGTCTTGTTATCTTTATTCTTATTTTGATTTCTATCGAGCATAAGCTGGTCATACATAAACACAAATGAAATGTTAAACATTTTTTTCGCTTATATTCTGATAAGTTATTGGTTATCCAGAGATGCAGCAGTCGTTATGCTTTCGGGCCAAGTAGCTGATGGACTTGCGACAATATTTTCTGGCGAACTGGTATATGACTAGTCTGTTCAGTTCTGAACTTTTTGTGGATGTCTTCGCCCATGAGATAACTAATTTCTGTTCTTGTGCTTCATCACACAAGTAAAGTTTACTTTTTGATATTGATACTTGCTTATTAAATTGTCAATGGAATGCCATCATGTACAGTCATCTTACTTATTTTTTGAATTAGTCTGAAGAAAAAGCTTAAAAAATAAGAGTAGCTGGAGCACTAACAGATACGAAGCATGAGGATGAGCTCCAAAATATGGTGGGATAGCAGTTGAGGAAAACCATATTCACTGAGCCCAGTTGGTCAACTTTTTTCTATTTGCTTAATGAGAGGCCCATTTAGTTAATGAGTATGGACATTGTGCACTATTTCCACATCCATGCTAAGAACCTTGTTGCTTGACCTTTTTATTTCACACGAGGACAGGACTCGGAGTAGCTTCTTCCATTTCATAGCATAAGCCTGCCAACCTACCTTACTGAATCTCTCATTGTGGTCCTGTCTTAGTAACCGCATCCTGTCTTTTTGCTAACGTGTTCCCTTGGAGCACTAGTTAAGTATAATTGATTGAGTATGTTTGGTTTTTGTAACTGTTGATTATACAAAACATGAGAGAAAATTGTTATTGAAAATTGCAAACTTACTTTAAGTGACTTCTTAACAAGTTCCTTGGGGACACATTTTAACAAAATTCTGTTTACTGTAGTAGTTTGAAATAGGAAAGTTCAATTAGGACATTTTGTCCTTCCCTGGTTGCCATCCAGCTGAAAGCACTTTAAATTAAGATTTTGATTTTTATTAATTTCCTACTTGAGAAGTTATGATCAATGTTCTGTTCAAATGTTTATTAACAGGAGGAAATTTGTTTGGCAAGTGGGTTCTTGATTTAATGCCCTATGAGCTATATAGTTGTTCTCTACACAGTGATTTCTGATCTTTTACAGATGGGGATGTCGACTATGTGCCATCTGGTAGTAATTTTCAATAGTCAGAATATATATTTGGCTTAGCGCCATTTGATTTGGGCAATAATGGCCAAAAGTTGGGCAGGGCGTAGCATTGTAGAGTAGAGATAGTTCACATAACGTTCTCAAAATGTGCATCCTATGTAGTGCTGGGTATCACTTGCCACGGGAAAAGTACCAAAAAAGTCCTAAACCTATTGCATTGGTACCAATTCAGTCCTAAATCTTTCAATTTGACCAATTTAGTCCTAAACCTTTTTACATTGGTACCAATTCAGTCCATCCGGCCAAAATTGGCCGGAAATCGCTGACAAGGTTGCCGGATCGCTGACGTGGACGTCGGAGCGCTGACGTGGACAATTTTAAACAATTTTAAAATAATTTTCGAATTTTTTAATAATTATTTAAAATAATTTTCCCTTTTTTCTTTTTCTTTCTTCTTCTTCTTCTTGGTCTTGGCCTGTGACCGGCCACAGGCGCCGGCGAGGGTCGCCCTCGCCGACTCTGGCAAGGGCCTCCCTTGCCGGATCTAGTGAGGGCACGACCCTTGCGGCCTGGGCGAGGGCCGCCCTCGCCAGAGCCGGCGAGGGTCGCCCTCGCCGAATATGGCAAGGGCCCCCCACGTGGCTTGGGCGAGGGCGGCCCTCGCTGGATCTGGCGAGGGCACGACCCTCGCGGCCTGTGCAAGGGTCGTGCCCTCACCTAGGCCGCGAGGCCCCTCGCCAGAGACGGCGAGGGCGGCCCTCGCCCAGGCCGCTAGTGGGGTCCTCGCCGGTGCCTGTGGCCGGTTGCTGGCCATGGTGATTGGCCAAGGCCAAGAAGAAGAAGAAGAAAGAAAAAAAGGAAAAAAATTTAAAAAATTCGAAAATTATTTAAAATTCTCCACGTCAGCACTCCGGCGTCCACGTCAGCGATCCGGCAACCTCGTCAGCAGTTTCCAGCCAATTTTGGCCGGATGAACTGAATTGGTATCAATGTGAAAAGGTTTAGGACTAAATTGGTTCAATTGAAAGGTTTAGGACTGAATTAGTACCAATGCAATAGGTTTAGGACTTTTTTGGTACTTTCCCCCACTTGCCACATGAGATTAATCATTTGTCTCTCTGTTATATGGATATATATCTGTGCTTGTCTCGGTTTTGAGAAAATGTTGACAGATGTGCTCAAAGGACATCAGTATTTAGTTTCTCCTTCGATCTATTTGTTGTCACTGTATCTGAGTGTTCATGCAACTAAATGCTGGTACAATTGCTCACCCTTGTTCTTTTCTTTATTATCTATTTGATAGATAGACAGGTTTGGACATTTCAAAGTGTGGCATTTGGCAGGATCTATTTTGGTTGCCATCTCCTTTTCTTCAGTTTTTGGTGGTTGCATACCTTGCAACATCTTTGGTAGCCATTCACTGACAATGGAAACAATTGGGTATAGTGCATTTGCTGCAATCTTCAATGTGGGTTGGGCTGCTACTCAAGTGTCACACATGTAATGGCATTTCTAACTCTTAAGCTAGTGGAGCATTGTGCAATCGATTATGTAATTCTCTCAGTGACAAGGGGAAGAGTTTTCATATTAGATACAAAAGAAAAAACAATGTTGTATGTTGCAAATTGCAATAACTTTTAACATAATGCACGTGCCATTATGTGTCTCAGTACCACTCTCTGTTCCTGTTTTGGCATATGCTAGTAAGATATGTGGAAGAATCATATATGGTCCTCTATATTGTCATGGTGTTTCAGTTTGTTCTAGAATTATGATAGTATAATTTTGGTAAAGCACATTTGGCTTTTACTCTCTTTGATTTGAGATACTAATCAGTACTGGGGTGACAATTAGACTATTTTGTCATGTCAATTAAGCCGAAAGTAGAAGGCTATTTTGTGTTCAACGTCACTGACTGTTTACTAGGTC
Source organism: Metrosideros polymorpha var. glaberrima (assembly GCA_001662345.2). Lineage (NCBI taxonomy): Eukaryota > Viridiplantae > Streptophyta > Magnoliopsida > Myrtales > Myrtaceae > Metrosideros > Metrosideros polymorpha. Next base: position 10,659,908 of record BCNH02000005.1, read on the forward strand.
TGATATCTTCAAGAGCATAACCTGCTTATGCATAGGGAGATAAAATTCTCCTTGTGTAATTATGTAAAGAAGATGCCTGCTATGTTCAGGATAATATGATTTTGTCCATTTATTGACTAAACTGCTGACTGTATGATGTATCGGCAAGGATGCTGATGTAAGAATTGTTTGTGGAAGACGAGCGACTATGACAACTGTTATGGGTCTTAATTAGTATAAAGAAGATTGGCCATATCACCATGTGCTGTCTCTTTTCCATGTGTATGGTGCAAAAAATAAAATAAGATAACATGTCAAGAAAAATATTGATTTTGTTGAGTTGGCTCTGTTTATTCTCTTGGAGCTTCATGGTCACTGTTTATTTGTGCTAAAAGATCCGTTGCTATCTTTGAAGGTCTATGATTAATTGCATTACGCTGAATTCAACAAGCAGAGTGGTGCTTGCTAGTTGTCGCAATGCCTTCACCATGGTTAGTTCTGTTCAATCAATATGTCCATGACTGCACAGTTTGCTGCATTCTTGATGAATTTACCTCCAAAACTTCATAATTTCCAGGTTGCCAACCTGAGTCTATATGCTGTAGCTGGAATAGTCTTCACTACAACAAGTTCAAACACTCATGATGATATTGAAAATCAAGTATGTATAATTTTTCTTATGTTATGATTTGTATGAGTTCCTTCTTTGTCTGAGATTACTCTTGTAAATGAGCAGTATCGCTGGATAGCATATTTATCAATAGCTGTTGGATGTTGCTTCGTGGGCATATTTCATCTTGGAACTAGAGAGCCACGGTGTGCATCTCTCTCTCTCTCTCTCTCTCTCTCTCTCTCTCTCTCTCTGTGCATGGGCAGTGTTAAGGTGGGTGCAGATGGGCAGATGGACATGCCCCTGGGGCTGTATGCTTGGTATTTATTAGAATTCTAGGAAATTACTTGCTGCTGCAATGTATAGATGCCATTAGTCACTCTTTATATCCTATTGCAGGCTTTTATGGGAGTAGATAGAGGAATGAGAATCTCAATTCAAATTAACTTGGTTGATTCTAAGTTCAGTATTATTGACAAAGTAGAATTTTATTGTAAGTCCGTGGGCATGAGTTGTCTGGTAGTGTTATGTTGCATTAGTTGTCTCTTACAATTTCTGTTGTCCTGTTTCAACTTAGGTTGAAAGCCGATGCTTGTGTGGACAACCATGCTAGAATTCCATGGGATTACTGGTTCAAGAAAGTTTTGTACTACCAAGTTGCTCTTGTTTATGTGCTCACAAGATTAGTTGTCAATGTTTCACAGGTTAGCTTCTTATCTTCTTTGGTTTTTGGATGCTTTCTGCGTGACTTGTACAAAAATTCAATTGACTCTGCAGCTCAGAGAATGTTAAATCACTTATTTGCTTTGTAGTGCTTCTCTGTTCTTGATAATGAAAAGGTGTGTAGTGAGGACATATTGGTAGTTTTAGTGGAGAGATCCATAAAAAGGTCCATACATTTAGAACCTCATTTGAGATCGTTCCCAGCACAATAAGCATGGAAATTTTGATGTTGTCATTCAACTCTTTGTGGTGCAATATTATTTCTTCCACTGATGATTGTTGGAGTTACTTGTGTGAGAGATATTTGTGCAACAGTGTCACTAATGCTATTCTTATGACAATGTGTAAATATTATCAGGCATATATTGCTTTCTATGTCATTAATGATCTGCGGATGGCCCAGTCAGCCAAAGCTCTGGTACTTTCAGAAATTTTCTAGCATACTTTTCATGTGTATTTAAGAATTTTGAATTTGATGATTTTTTTTTTTTTTGGTGAAAGTAGGTCCCTGCCGTTATTTATGTTTGCAGCTTCTTTGTATCCGTCATGCTACAGGTGCCGTCATGGGTCTCATTCCTCTGAATTATTTTCTTTATTTTAAATTATTCTGTGTGGGTATCTTTGCTTTAACAATGTTACTTGGAAAATCTGTAGGAGGTAGCTTGGACTGGACAACGACTAAAGGCTTACTATTCTGCAGGAGGCATTCTCTGGGTATTTTGTGGTGCAGCAATATTACTGTTACCAAGAAATATGAGTTCATTCTTGTATGTTTTATCGATGTTTATTGGCGTGGCGAATGCTCTCATGATGGTAATCATTTGCTGCTACCTTGTTATTTTGAGCTGCCATCAGTCATCTCACTTTTTTTTTATACTTCCGTAGTCATGCTGACACTTCTACTGGACATTTTGGGCCGGTGTAGCCTTTCCTGCACCTTGTATCTATTTTTCCTTTTGATTCCTCTAGGAGTTCCCTCTGCCAAATTATATAGTTCTCCTTTTGCATTACAGGTGACTGGGGTTAGCATGCAGAGCATCTTAGTTGGTGAAGATCTAAATGGCTGTGCATTTGTGTGTGGATCCTTGAGCTTTTTGGACAAAATTTCATGTGGGATCACTCTTTATATTCTTCAATCATATCAAAGTAAGTTAATCATATGTTCCTACTTCATTGTATTTATTGGTTACGATAATTTCTGACTGTTCTCTTTCTATTGACCTAAAAGCTGCAAATGCTTTAGCTAGAATTCAATATCTTCATCTCAAAATCTGCAGTAGAAGCTTGGAAAATTACTAGATATCCACATGTTGAGGTCTTAATGAACCACTACCTGAGTAATGATGCCTATATTATGGAAGTACTCCAAAGTTTTCTTAATTGGCTTTTATTATATGCATTTCAATTCCGAGGAAAGGTTTCTAAACATTTGAGGTCTGGATTGTGTTGTTAGGTTTGCATGTTAGAGAACCTACAACATGAGTTAAGCATGTATGAGGACCCTTCAGAAACTATAAAAGCTTGGAAGGGCCAGGCCTCTTATTAGCCCCCTATGCATCTTTCCATGATGAAAGCATCAGTTGGCTGGTCCCATGTGTCTTTTTAGGACTGTGAGATTTTGTGGAACCACTGCCAACTGTTCTAAAAGCTTAAGCTGTTAGATGAATGCGTGATTTAATATTTAATTACATTAACACTCCCCCTCACGCTTAGTCTGGTCTTTTTGCCTAGTACTAAGCGTGGAAATATGCAACTGGGGAGACAAATAGGAGCCTGAAAAGATTTGAACTCAAGACCTCCTACTCTGATACCATGTGAGATTTTGTGGAACCATTGCCAACTGTTCTAAAAGCTTAAGCTATTAGATGAATGCGTGATTTAATATATAATTACTTTAACAAGGACATAGATTGCGTGTCATCTTTGCATTATCTTGGTAGTGGGTGAGGTGGCTTGAACCAATAAGAGTGGACATAACAACATGTCTAAATGATGTTAGCTTGTGTGTCGAGGCAGATCAAGTCTTATGCAATTCCATTAGTTTCCAGTGCTCTTGTTATCTCCACAATCAGAATCTGCTTTAGGTAGATTTGATCTCACAGGGAGGAATTAGGTCTCTTACCATTAAAGTGCTTTTAACACTCCAGCAACTAGTGCTAGAGAAGCCCATGAGGCAGTTGATTTGGCTCTAATTTAGAGTTAAACAGCTGTTCCCATGGATTTTTTACTTATATCGATTCGTTCTAGTTGTCAGCTTCATGATATTAAAGAGACTCTAATATCTACGTGCATTTTCTTGGGGTCAAAATTTTCTTGCAATTACTCTAATTGTTATATTACATCAAGAAAAGTTGGTAACTTTAGCTCAAGATGGTATTGAGTAAACAAGGGGATATGGTATCATAAAAATAAAGTTACCAGCAAGCAAAGGATGTGTATTATTTGAGTGCCTAATTACATAGAAATATGGGCACACGTGTCTCCTGCAAAGGTCAAGTTGTAAGCAGTCGACTCACTAGGAGACTTCATAGTGGGTAGATAGACTATAGTTTTCAGAACTATCGTGCATGACATTTGAGATCAGTTATGAACTTTTAGTGTAAAAGAATGTAAAATCACTTCATAACATTAAAGTGGTCTAGAACATTCTCAATTGGAAATCATGTTATCTTTATAATTGTAAGGACCATCATGTGATATAAGAAAGTCCATATCATTTGTATAACGTTATCTTTAACCATGAGGTTTTCTCCTTTTTTTCTTGTTGGTCATCACCACCACATGCACAAAATAATCAACTGTGGTGGTGGCTAGTGAATTGGGTTAGTATTTAACAAACGCAATGTGATGAGGTTGAACCACTTGGGGAGTAGTGGCTTTTTAGCTTTGTGCAGGTGGATTCTGTATCTCTAGCATCTCAGTGGGATTATGGTGATGAGCTAATCAACCTTAGACCTTTGGGCCATGGGTAGGGTTTAGTAAGTATAGCTCAAACCAAACATTTGTTAGGGGGTAGGGGACCTTTATGGTGATGCCCAAAGGGAGACCCCTACTTGCTTTTTCCCTAGAAAACAAGACACCTGCACGAATGAGCTTAAAGGAGCTGAGAAGTTTTGTTGGATGTGCTGTTACTTGAGGGAAGGAACTAGAAATAAATCTATCCGAAGAAAAAGTACATGTTGCTCTGATTGAAGATAAGGCAATAGAAGCTTGTGCAAAATGAGTTGATCATGTGGAAAGAATGCCTTATGATGGTCCAACTAGAAATAAATCTATCTGAAGAAAAAGTACGTGTTGCTCTGATTGAAGATAAGGCGATAGAAGTTTGTGCGAAATGAGTTGATCATGTGGAAGGAATGCCTTATGATGGTCCACTCTTGGGATGGATACTTAGATTTCGAGGGGTAGTAGAGGACCTACAAAGATGTGACAAGACCTCAGGGAAAGATATAGATTACTGAGAGCTGAAAGGAGACTTGATAAATTATCAACCGCATCCCAAATGAATGAGAAACAGCCAAAGTTTGTCTTACCACTGCAATCTTGTTCTTAAATCATAGTTGTTGATACGCCCCAATTAGATCATGCAGTCAAAATCTGTCACACATGTTTGAATACATCCTTGTATTTAGTTTTGCATGTTTTCTACCTCTTTCTTTTTTATGCCAAATTCATCTAATGACATTTTAATGCAGCCACCTCACCAAAAACTCAGGGATACCTTGCAACTGATGTCTACATTTCAGTATCAAGATTTGGTTTGGGACTTGTGCCAGCATTTTGCTCACTTGTAGGAGTGGCTACTACATACAGCATGAATCTCCATCCACAAAATTTGAAATCTACAATGGTACCTTTATTGGAGTAAGTCCTGAATCCTCAAAGAACCACTGTATCTCTGAAAAAACTCTGTAGTGCAACCCAGATCCGATGGAGAAACCTCTAGTGCCGAAAGCGGAGGGAAGCTACATGATATAACGGATTAGTATAGAAGATATTCACATTTATTGATTGCTATGGCACGGGAATTCTCGGTGTTGTATCATGGCTATTCACAGAATTAGTTTATATCATTGGCTAATTGTTAAATTTCACGAGAATACCCTTTTCTGGTGAGTTATAGAGAACATTTTATTTTTTTTCAAATTCAATTACAAATCTGTTATTCTTACTTATCATACTCTATAGAGATGGTAATGTACATAGCTCTCGACCATAGAAGAGTGTATACAGGTTTTAAGAATCTAGTCTGAAATCTACAGTCACCCTTTTTTTTTCTTAATAAAGACAACCACCTGGTTATTTGTTTCACAAATTATTTCTGCCCTTGACCTTGATCGGTATCTTTTGCATTCAAACTAGTTTGCATGTATGCCACTTCCTGTTCACCATAGTGGGTGTTTGCATGTTCCCTCTCTGGCTTCCTTTCCCTGTCAAGTTGGGGAAGCGATATGTCTAAGCCAAGAAAATGTTCATAAGAACCAGTTTCTTGAAGACCGACACCCGTTCCCACGGTCGATATTTATATTGTGCAAGCTACCCAGGGCACAGGGAAACCTCGATACCAAGCAGCTTCTGGGTATCGCAACAGGTATCAACAGCAGCACCATAGGATCTTGGAAGATAAATCTTTAGCGCCATGAACGTTATAATATGACCCCATCTGGCCTTTCTTGGTGGATAGGGTGGGTCGTGGGAGACGGCAGCATGACAGGTGTAGATGGTGGTGGGCAATCAATGAAAAGTATCACAGCAGCTTACTTTCTCGTGGCATTTTATGCAGTATTACATTTGATGACTGGTTCTTCCGTAAATCTCGCACGAGTACTTACTTCTTCCTCAAACTGAGTTATAGGTCAACACATCAACTATGTGAAGAATTTGACCAAACTTGACAAATGCACGACACAATCATATTTTTGCTCGAGAAAGCAGCTAGATAGTTAAGTATAAGTGCCAAGGGCATTACTCAGAGATTACTCCCGACAAACCACCTCAATACAGACATACAATAATGATGAACGAGAGTCCCCCCGTTTAAAAGACCGGGTCAGGCTCTGTTCTCTATTGGGACTCTTTGGGAAGCTGTTAACGCCTGCTCATGCTCCAAAATCTGTACAGACCCCTCTACCCTCTACTCGAAAATTGTCAATCTAGCTCACCAAACACACCAGAAGGAAAGATCTTGCCATGGGTGACATTGATGTCTCGATCACAAGTGCACACCATTGCTAATGTTGTAAACACCATTCAACAAGCCATTACTAGCCTTGCCATTCTGGAAGACTTTACTTGTCAAGTGACCGTTGATGTGATAAGTAGGTGAGACCTTTTCCTGGCCACCGCAGCGTTGTAGAACTACATCCAACTCTGTACTCGATGCTGCCACAAACCCTATATTTGACATAACAGAGTATTATTTGCACATTTCGTAAACTTCAGCGACGCACAAGCACAACCCAGAACAAAATTTGCGTTCCTTTCCACTTCTTTACTCTTCAGAATTTGAGCCAACCAGAACCCTTCTCATTTTGAATATTCAGGTAATCCCACCCCTAATTGTTATCGACAATCTTTCACCAACTAAAAAACCCTAATTTTCAGAGAAGTTACTCAGCTCCCTATTTCCAGGTAACTAGTTTCATAGTGAAATTCCTATTTTGCAGGTGTATAAGGTAGTCTTCAACACAGTGTATATAGAGAGGAACAAACAAATTTCTAAGATAGGGGTTAGGATAGTATGTTTCACTTGAATTCAACAAAAGATTCACGCAACAAAAACAGCAATGAAAGAAAATCAAGGTCAAGTGCTCATTTTGTAATAGGAAGAGAAATACCCAAAAATAAAGGTGAAGGCTTCCCAGGCCTCGATTTGAATTCAGGATGAAATTGAACTCCAACAAAATATGGATGGGTGGGCAGTTCAACAATCTGTAGCATCACCAATTAATTGTTGAGTCAGCTATGGTAAAGACATTTGAACAAGGCTGATTATTCTGCAACAGTAATTACCTCCATCCGCCGACTGGTTTCATCCTTGCCGGGGAAAGAAAGGCCAGCACTTTCAAGGCATGCAACCATGTCAGGATTTACCTGCAAGAGAATAAAAGTCACTTTTTGCCAAAAAGCTTCTGAAGGGAAAGTACATATTTCCTCATGACCCACCTCATATCTATGACGATGTCTCTCGTCAATGTATCTTTGATTCCCATAACTACAAAGGATACGGCACATACATTAGCCAAATATCAAGGCAACCACCAATTTGACTCCCCCCCACTCCCCCAACCTCTCTCACATGCTCCTGGACATCTATAGACATATTTCTTGGAATGTACTCCAACACTCCACAGCAAATTCATGCAGAAGCATGCGCCTTCCCAGCATATAGCCTTACATCCAACAGGTTATGTCTAAGAAGAATGTTACTTCTACTGTTGACACATACAGTTTCGCAGACACAGAGTCCAATGCCTGAAAATATGTCGTCCTAGATCCAAGACGCATGGTTCCTCCCATGTGGGTTTTAGAGCCCTGTAAGCATGTTACATCGTAAGGATCCATACTGACAAGAAAAGGAAGTCTTTCAAAAGTTTAAATTTTCAACCGAATAGCACAATTGTATAACCTCAGGCATGAATATCACACAGGGATTCCTGGTATTAGGATCAAATTCAGTACTATTAGCATCCTGCAAACCAAGAATAGTTCGTGCAAATTCAATAACAGCAATCTGCATTCCCAGACAAATCCCAAGGTAAGGGACTCTGTTTTCTCGGGCATATTTTGCAGCAAGAATCTTCCCTTGCACTCCTCTGTCACCAAAACCTCCAGGAACTAGTATACCATCTGCACCCTGAAGAAAAATTACAGTGACAAGTAAGAAGAGGCCAAAACAAAAGGGGAAGCAGGGTAAAGAATGCGTTTGTAGATTGACATTCCAGGACCATCAAAGCCTAGGACAAACCAACCTTTAATTTTTTCCACGCAGCCTTGTAAGCTTCTGGGTTCTGCAATTAGTGTCATTCAACTGGTTAACAAGAGAAATGATAATGGCACAAAAGAAATAACAGAACTAAGAGATAACCTCTTTAGCTGTCACGTTTTCAAGGTCGCAAGCTGGGACCCAGTCCACAAGAAGTTTTTTACGGCAAGCAACAGAAGCATGCAAGAGGGCCTGCAAAAGGCGCATTACATACTTAAGGTAACGGGACATTTGGTTCTCAAAAGAACTATAGACCAGAACAGCTAGAAGGTGTTTAAACCTTCTTTCTTAAGCAAAAGAATCACATGAATGAAAGCAAAACGAAGTTTATACACAACCACAACAACAAGAAGTAAAAGAAGAAGACTAAACCAGTTTGTGAATTCATGTTAAGCACATATTCCCGCAGGAAACTGGGCAAGGTCATTTTTCTGAATGCCATATTCACATATACAAGTCAAAGAAGACCTTGTAAGAATCTTCTATTGGAAAAGAAAGCGAATGCTGACAAAAGGCACAAATCGCGATACACTAAGCTTAATTTTTAGTTAAAAATAAACTAGTATGCACCTCTCGTTGCCCTTTTAGAAACCACAAATAGTAGTAAAAGTTCTAAGATCTTGAACTTAGACAAGTAAGATTAACCAGGCTGTTAAGCAACACGAATGTTTTTGGACCTCGTGTAAAAATTAATGTCAGTGGTCAACTACCGATAAATAAAATCAATTGAAAAGGCACATACGAAATTATGTTATGCTGTCATAGATGAAAATCTCCTCAATTCTAAATGGCTTGTGGGAAGCTCGTGAGATCATGGAATATAGACTAGAAGTCAGCCAGAAATGCAAATAAATCAACAGCATAACACAAGCAAAAAGCTCATACATAACTATTTTAGAAGTACTATGGCTGCAGTGTAATCCTAGAAACTTAAACGAAGCACCAGAAACAGCTAACACACCTTAATTACAGAAAGATACGAATCGGAATGGCCCGTGTATTTCCCAACCATAGCAATTCTGACCTGCAGATTAGTATGATAGGATAAGAATGTTTTTTAAGTAATGCAATAAAAGGAGATTGAGCATAGTAAAATTGCTTATAACCCACAGGCTCATGCAAATTGTCACAGAGTTCGGCCCTAGAACTCCACTCTTTTAAAACAGGTTCCTGAGCCACACTGCACAAAAAGAGGTTTGTATCATTTTACACTGCAACAGAGTAATGCATAAGTAGAGATTAACACAGAAAATTGGCAATGAGGGATAAGAAAAGGTGACAAACCTTAGAAGGTTCAGCACTTTCAAGATTGCCTCGTGAGCCTTCTGGTCCTAATTCAAATACAAAAACACATTATTTTCATTGTAAACAGTTTCTTGAATAACCTAGTATTTAACATTGTATACAAAAACTTACCAAAAAAAAAAAACATTGTATACAAAAAGGTAATCACATACTTTTAGAAGTAAAGGGATGTGCCAGATGTTTGGAACATCATGAATAGTGATGATGTTTTCAACCTGGAAAACAAAAATGAAGAGGTTAGTACCCGAAGAAACCACATCAGCGAACTTAAGCTAATTTACAAAGAGAGAATCCACTCCAGATATTTGAGGAGTATACGGACTCAAATTTTCCTTCATACCGGAACATGGCAAAATTGTGAGAGTTTCGCCTTTATATTCTCATCAAGTGCCTGCATATGACATACACGCTTGTTAAGTAGATCCAGCAAACTTGATCTACACACACACGCACGCACATGGAGAGAGAGAGAGAGAGAGAGAGAGAGAGAGAGACCATTGTACTGCGACAAGCTAAGATGTTCGGTGTCAACCCTAGGCCTCTTAGGCCTCTCACACTGTGCTGGGTTGGCTTTGTTTTCTGAATAATGAATCAAAAGTTCATTTAAGGCTGTCAGACCTTATTAGTGTTCATTTTTCCAAGAAAGAAAGAACAACAAAGAGGTAGTTTCTTGAGTCATTACCGGTTCACCAACAACATTCAAAACTGGCACAAGACTGACGTGAATCAGGCAAAAGTTTCCAACACCTAAATGAGGAGAATCAACCAACCATTCCATCAACATAAAATCCAGGATCCAAGAAAAGCTAAAAAAAAAAAAAAGAATGTAGCCCCAGAAAATTTCCTTACCGACGCGATATGAAAATTGTCCTAGAGCCTCGATAAATGGCATAGATTCAATATCTCCTGCATTTGATAATCCGGTGCGATGTCAACTTTTCTTTAACTAATAAACAGAAAGCTAATGCTGGTCGGTGAACGTAAATGCTACTGACCTATGGTTCCACCCAACTCAATGACACATACATCAGCTGGACCTTCCTTACCGTCAACGGGTATCACTGCCACACGCTCAATCCACTCTTGAATGGCATCTGTAATATGAGGCACAACCTACATTCCAAAAAATAACAAGTGTAAGAAGCAGCACGCATAAAGCTTCATGAGAGGTCCTATGACAGAAAAACAGCACTAAACAACCTGAACAGTCTTCCCCAGGTAATCTCCCCTTCTCTCTCTGTCAATAACTGCCTGCCGTGCATCAAGGAAAAAACAAGTTCTGAGTAACTGGGAGTCATAATGGGTAATATTTATTGTAAGAAGTTCTAGCAGAAAATGCAAAGTAGCAGGAATATAAGCTATTGCATGCACTTGCCTGGTAAATTTTTCCGGTAGTGATATTATTGTCACGGGTCAACTTGATATTCAGAAACCTCTCGTAGTTTCCGAGGTCCAGGTCCACCTTTGAAAACCAAAACAGATAAAAGCAGAGAACCATTTCAGCAATGACCAACCTGAATCGACCCTGTTTATTTTTTAGTAGGGATTTATAAATTCTTGGTCTGTAGTTTTTCCCCTTTCTGTGCTGGTGAGAGATCATTTGAAAGTCACAGAAAATTGGTGGATTTCCAAAAAAAAAAAAATTCCTCCAAATGGAAAACATGTAATTGGAGACTCACAATTTTATGCATGAGGAGAAAAAGGTATTTCCTACAAGACCAGTTATTAATTATAGTATGATCTCTTTTCAATAGCAGATTGCTGAAGATATTCATTCCTACCTCACCACCATCATCTAAGACAAAAACTTCCCCATGCTCGAAAGGGGACATAGTCCCAGCATCAGTATTGAGGTATGGATCTGCACCAAAGAGGCACGAATCAGCTGCAGCAGTGATGCCGGTGTCACAAACAAGAAGAAGAGGCGATTCGAAGGATTCATCACTCCCTCTAAGCCCAAATATTTCATTACAGGAGGTGCAATTCAGAAAGCACACGGACCACCTCCGAATTCCAAAACCCATATCTTTCTGGAGTTTTTCGAGAAGAATGATCCTCCTTGGAGGGAGCATGAATGGAAAAAGAAAAACGCTCAGGAAAATTGTAAAAGCAACCAAAATCAAAGCAGACACTCTGGGTCATTCACAAACGAATGCAAATGCTCGACCTTGGACGTTCACCAAGGAAATGACTAGGAGATCTAACGCAAACTCAACTAGCTCCACAAGTTTTGAAGCATCTGCGAGAGAGAGAGATGGATATGGATACCAATCTTAATGGAAGTGACGCGAAGTCCGCAGGCCTTGAGAAGCACGCCAATACTACTGGCAGTCACTCCTTTTCCGAGACCGCTCACCACTCCTCCTGTCACCAGCACGTACTTCATCTCTTCTTTCTCTCTCCCTCTCTCTCTATCTCTACACCAACAACACAAACGTCAGAGAGGCGACGCCAAAAAAAATAAGGAACCCCCTTTTCCTTATTTGCACCCCCCTTCTTCACACTGTCACCCAACAAACCACGTAATGAGAGGAGAGGGAGCTCATAAAAGAAACATGGGTATGTGGAAGGAGACCTTCTAACTCAGTTCCAGAGACAAAAGCAGCGAGCTTGATACCAGGAAAGACTGACTTCCCCACCAATATTTCTGTCTCTGTCTCCGTCTCTGTCTCTGTCTCCGTCTCCGTCTCCGTCTCCGTCTCTGGGTTTTTCTCACAGTGGGCCGACGAAGTTAGGCAGGAGGAGAAAAAGCAGGGAAGAGGAGGGAGGGGGGGTCAAGCTCTGAAAGAGCAAGGAGGGTGCAAGAGGGTAGAGATCAAATCAAATCAAACATAAAAAATATCAAAGCTTTTCTGGCATGTGTCCTCTGAGGAGGATGGAAAGGAAAGAGATAAATGGAGCCTGCTGCTGCTGCTGCTTCTGGTTTGAGGATGAGCCTCTCTGCCTTCGCCTTGGCGGCTTTTTATATACAATACAACATGGCTTCCGTCATCCCTAATCCAAAGATCTTTGCTACGCCATTTTCCATCAATACAAAGTTTTTATCTCTAATGGGTTTTCCTTTTAATATGAATTAGATATGGTATTCTATTTATGATGTGATTAAACCGATGCCCCACTTTAGCCTGTGGATCGTCTCGTCGTTTACCAACTGCAGGCCTGTGACTCTGCAGAACGGGCATCAGCTCAAATGACCTCACTCTCTCTCTCTCTCTCTCTTTTGCCCTTTTCCCATTTCTTTATAGAAAGGAAAAGGCCTTTTACATCTTACAATTCACCTAACCTCTTCTCATGCCGAGGCACCATTTGGTACAATCGATTAACACATCATTTGCTATTTATAGGATAAAAAGCCTAGAAGATTACAACATTGAGCTATCATTTCTTTATCTTGCTCATAAGGTTCTCACGTCACAATTGCGCTACAAAATGTTCGATGCGAGCCGTAATTACTCGACATCGTCAGCAATGCGAAATTTCAAGATTGATAAGCTCGTTACTAAAATCATGAAAAAAAAAAAACCATACTTTCCTGTGTCATTCGAATTTTCTGCGAACAAACATTTGAATCGGGAAAATCCACGGCGAAAGATAAAGAAGAAATATTCACGTGAAGTATACTATGTTTAGATAGGTAGAAGAAATATACCAAGTACTGTAAATGAATATTCATTATAGATGTAACTTGTACACAAGGTTTCTCTCAAAGTCCGTGATGTGGACCTTATTCACAAAGTTCCCCTCAACCTCCAGCATGGTAGCGACCCACCCTTAGAAGGACCAACGACTATTGGTCTGTTCTCGTGGGGTAACGTTATGATATTTATCACTTCTTTTTTCTCTTCTTGAAACCGATAAAATGTCATAGACGACTGTAATTTTCTACAATAACATGCTTTACTTATCACATTCTAAACGATATTGAATCAAGAGATAATGTCTATGGGTTCAACCCAAAAAGGAACGATGAGGAAAAGTAAAGCATTCTAGAAATTGTATGTTTGAATGAACGTGTCTTGATTATACCTCCCCCAAAGTGTTGGGCGTAGAATTTGGTAATTTCCGTTTATTTTGGTGGGGGAATTTGAAATGTGAGAATTTCTTTAAAAAAATAATAATTTAAAAATAAATTGGGGGGCACATCAAAGAAATCTCCCAAAAATCGGAGCGCACCAAGAACAAGAGAAAGAGTGCGCGCGTTGTTGTCTCACGAGGAAGGAAGGGATATTCGTAACGATAAATCCAAAATCAAGATAACGTTTCATTCTTCGCACTTTCCGAAAGCGCTAGTAGGGAAAAAAGGGGCGGGTGAGAAAACAAAGAAAGAGGACTTGGAAATTGTGGTCAAAGCAAGTGAGAAAACGACATCGCGTTTTGCGGATAAAGATCAAATCCCCCACCCCCCACAACCAAAATTAAAATTAAAGAAAAAAAAAAAGTGGGGGGGAGGGAAAGGATAATCCTAATAAATTACAAGAGGGAAAAAAAAAAGAAAAAAAAAAGAGGAGGAACCAACCGAAAAAGAGTCGGCCAAGGAGAATCCTTTTATGTCAAGGAAACGAAACTAACGACCACCCAACAACGTACAATCTCCCCCCCGACTTAATCCTACGTTTTCAAAAAAGGTTCTTCTCTTTTCCCATTGTCCCTCCCTTTCCCTTTAGACCACCCTCCTTCTCAGCAAGGTCTTGCTCTCTCTTTTTCTCCACCTACCATTCCAATTCAAATTCCACCAGGTCAAGTCCTCCGATCCCTACCGACCTCTGACTCTCCATATCGAGTAACATCTTCCTTCCTCGTCACGCTTTATCTCCCGGTTCAATGCGCATGCATGTGTACGCTAGAACATAACTGTGTCCGAAAGCAGCGTAGCGGAAGTTGCTGCATCGACGAGTATGTTGTTCGGAGTACGTAGCGGGTTTCCAGGTGATACGTGCAGTTGGGGGAAAAGGCGCCGGGGTCCGGTCGTGGGGTTAACACGAGATGACGATGGTGAAAAGAGAGTTAAAAGCTCGGAGGAAGGACGGGGGAGCCCCCACGAGAGGTGGCCAATAATCGATCCTCGCTATCCTCTCCCATGGCCAGTACCCAGTACAATGATGTTTCCCTTTGGCCACGCAAAAGGAAAAGGTGTGGGAGCAACCCATCGATTGCCCCCCCATTCGTGAACGCCTCTCATGCACTCCCTGGGCCATTGAATCGACAATCGAAAGCAACGCAACTTCCAATTAATCCACCATAACCAAATCCGCAATCGTCAAAGCTATCATTTCTCGATCCGCCATTACACATTACCTAGGTCTCTCTCAAGAAACGTGATCTAATACGCTCGTCGCGCCACGGAAACTTAAGCCATGCATGTGCGTCCGCCGCGGCATTGCAGCAATAGCAAAAGGACAAGATCTGTAGAAGCGTGTTCCTTACAGCTAATGATACTTGCCAAGAAGTATTTCATTAGACTAATGTCCATCATCTTGGAACAAAAAAAGAATGTGTGCGCTGGCAAAAACATAAGATAGAAAAAAGAAAAATGCGCCCGCGTGTGGATAGGACCTATACAACATGATGCAAGAAAGAGGAATTGGGACTCTGTGTAGATTACAAAAACGTAAAGATAGTATAATCCATGGAATTATCGAACTGAATGGTGTGTGAGGAAGGCTGTCCGACGAGGCAAGTTCCAATGTTTTAATCGTTAGCACAGCACGTCTTCGAAGGCGATGATGGGTCTCTCCCACCTATCTAATTCGAAAAGGTTGGCTGCATGCACGTGGCGCCACGCAAGCAGTTGATCCCCACGACAATTTGATCATGGTCGTCGAGAAAATATTCTAGACGTACGTATGCATGTAACAGGTGGCCGGTTGGCAGTGGATCGCGACATTTCTCCCCGGTTGGAGAATTCGGACTTGGTCCGAAGGCGACAAACGAAAAGCATCAGCCTATAGCTTGATAAAACGTATTAGCACGTTTTGGTTGGACTCGAGTAGATTCTTCAACGCTCCGAAAATATAGAATTTCCGTGCTTTTGATTTTCTTTCGATGAGACTGATTGGTTTTGGAGGGTTTTCCTTCTTAGTTTTCCTTCTTAGTTTTCCTCCTTTTGTGAACCTCCTTGAAAAGTGATGTCGCCGCACTTCTCGGATGGACTCGGGCCCTATCGCCACCCCTGCACCCGCTTCCTATCTCTTCTGTCGAAATTATGGCTTGAGCTTAAGCCCGCAAAGGAAATCTAAGTTTTCTAAATTTGATTAGGTTTTCCGGTTTGGATCTAATTCTCGTGTTTGTTTGTGTGTGTGTAAAGTTGAGGCTACTTCTTCATAAATTATGCACTAAAGCAATTCGAGAATGTTGAAGCCATTATATCTTCTAATAAGATTTGTGATTTTTTTTTTTAAATTGAGTATAATTGGGGGTTGGAGTTTTATGCTGCTCTCCCTGTGGAGTAGGTACCACCAACCAAACCACGTAAATCTAATATCCAATTTATTTTCTTGTTATGTTTATTTTATTATTCGATTGCTTATTTTCTGCAATAATTGGTATCATAGCCAAACTTAGCTAGGTTGAAGCGAATTGATGGCGATAGAAGAAGGAAAAGTGCAATTCAACATATTTGATGGGATGGATTTTAGTTTATGGAAGATGCAAATTGAGGATTACCTCTATCAAAAAAATATGTACTTACCTTTGTTTAGGAAAAAGTCAAAGTCGATCAAGGAAGCCGATTGGAATTTGTTGGATAGATAGGAGTTCGGTTTTATTCGGTTGACATTGGCTCTTAATATCGTGTTTAACATGGTGAAAGAGAAGACCATTGAGGGCTGATGAATGCCCTATCGAACATGTACAAAAAGCCCCTTGCAATCAACAAGGTTTACTTGATGCGACGTTTGCTTCGCTTAAATATGGGCAAAGGTGGGTCAGGTGCTACACACATAAATGAATTCAATGTGGTTGTTGGTCAATTGAAATCAATTTATATTGTCTTTGATGATAGGGTGTATGCTTTGATTCTACTATCCTCATTACTTAATGATACGTTTGGTAGCCCGAATAAAAGTCTAGATCAAATAAAATTTATCTTATCCTGTGTTTGGTTCCCACCCAAAATAAGATAAAGTCGGATATAACCTGGATTAAAATATCCCATGGGGGAGGTGGGATAAAAGTGGATAGAATTTATTATATACATAGTATAAAAACTATTTTTCTTGAAT
>BCNH02000005.1:10681776-10711154 GCA_001662345.2 Metrosideros polymorpha var. glaberrima
CAAGTGCCATTCGGTCACGTACCCTAGGGCCCTAGCTACCAACACTATGCCTAGCGCCATTAATTCCTTGTCCCTAACTACCAAAGATTCTCGGGGGGAAGGCGTGTCGCCGTTTCTCGACGACTTTGCTATTCTCCGAAGATCTCTCGAGGAAGACGGTCGAGCCATTTCGGGCGCGGCATAATGCTCGCGGGTTCTTGGACGTCCATCTACCGCATTTAATAAGGGAACGGTTAAAACGGGTACGAGGAAGGTGGCGGTCGCAGGTGGTGGAGGTCGATAAAGTAGATGGTCCAAAGTGCGGAGGGACGAGAGTGGCGCCGGTGTTCCCGTTCACACGTCTGACTCGGCTTTTCTATTCAAGGGGGCAACTTCTCAACGCATACGGGGTTGACTGTGGGGAAGCATCTATCTAGGACAGGTTCGTTCGTGTAACCAATGCGTGATTGGGCTTTAGCTCCTTGTCGGAAAGCATTAAAAGCAGACGCGACGACGCTTTTAAAATAACACAAAACCAGCCACTGATCTCTCCCCTCGCCTCCCGTTGGTTACGGCGAAAACGAGCCAGCCATCCAGGGTTTTTCTCACTCTTAACTTTTATCTTCTTCTTCCTTTGACAAACCTACCAGCTACCGCACCATGACTCGTAGTTCCACTTTTTCTTTTTTATTTTCCTCCGGTTTGTGTTACTAAAGTTACGTTCCTCGTTTTGGGTGAGTTTCCACGTTTGATTTCTGGATCTATACTCCATTAGCCACGCTAGGTATACTCATGTTGCTGTCTGGTCAAGGAAGACTTTGTTTAGGTCATCATGAACTCCACCGGCAGATGAGATTATAATGTATACTTCAACAGTTAAATATCCATTCAAAAAATATTCTTGTCTCGAGCAATATGGCATATTTAATCCGAGTGCATACTATTAATTACCCACTTAGTCAAAATAGAAAGTTAGGCTTCTATCTCCAATGCTTTTGTCCCCATCTCCCGTGCCCCACTTGCGTTCACAATCACTTACATAAAGTTTCCATATCTTTTTCTTTTTTTATTGAATGTATCGGGTCTATATCCTCCCTTCTCTATTCATATTCGCCCCAAAGATATCCAAATTGATCACATATATTCTGAGGACTCTTCTAATCAAACAAAAAATATGGAATTATCATCAAAGTTGCTTTTTTTTTTTTTATTAATAAAATCCAAATGGTTCTACTTACCTTCTAGATTATACATTAAGCTCACTAAACATTATAGAAATTTCTAGTCAATATTTAAAATATTCTTTAAGCTTTGAAAATATGAAAAAGAAAACTAAATATGATTCTACATATCGATATTTGTACATTTCAAAAGGTTTGAAATGTCTTGCACTGACAAAGGTCAAATTGTGGGAGCTGTGCAATTTGAAGACCGTAAATATGTCAAAAGTAAAGATTGACTTGAAAAGATGGGTAAAGATCCTTCGCCCCATTGAATTGTCTAAAACTCGATGGATTTCAGAGTAATATTAAAAGTAAAAAAGATTTATTGAAGACAATGATAAAGAAAAAATTGAGAAAGCTTGTGCTTTTTTTACCCAAATATGACCGGAGACGCACTTGACACTTTGAATGGATGGCATTATCCCTTATGGGTCTCACTTTAGCATGCAATTGGGACTTTTCAATTACAATTTTACCCCTACAAAGAAGATTAAAAGTAATGTCAAACGTGGTGCTTACTCTTGAATTAAGCTTGTTTCTTGCCTTTTTTTCTTCTTCTTATTTTTATTTGGTGTGTTTTTTTTTTTTTTTAGTTTTTTTTTTTTTTNTTTTTTTTTTTTTTTAGTTTTTTTTTTTTTGTTCATTTGGGACCAAACTACCGACCCTTTTTTCAAAAAAGAAAAATTTACTTAACCAATAGACAACTAGCTATTGTGTCAATCAATTATCCATATATACTAGGAAACGATTACTCTAAAAATAACCTAAGCACAAGTAAAAGCGAAAAGAATCACTTACTCGCTGTGATGAATACATTTGGTTTAATTGAATCTTTAATATATGCTATGATGTTATAGTCCGTATATTTAATTGCTCAACTTTCATTTTATTCGGTCAATCTAATTCCCCCAATTTTTATTTGTTTTCCATGTCCTCACAACACGATTTTTAATAGTTAGCAATATGACGGAGTTTAGTACGTTAAAAAATATCTGTTGCTATCGTGTAGTTGTAAAGATCAAAATCTCTACAGTAATAAGTGTGGAATATGAACTATGTGTGATATATAATCATCCCCTATGTTCAACCTTTCCTTTACACCGACGTATGTTTTAATGCCTGCTACGATAATAAGAAGCGGTTAATCTCTTGGATAATGGAGAATAAGTTGAGTAGAATATGAACATGAAATAAAAAAAAAATGTTGTTTGAAAGGTTGTGAGAAAAGGGGCGCTAGGGTGAAAAAAGTCTTTTCATAAATGTAACGGTAGTTTCGTCTTTGAATCAAGTAAAGTAAAAAGGCAATCTACTGGTTTGTTAGTTAGAGAAGTTTCCTCACTCATCCTAATGGTTTCTTCTAGGGTAATATCGTCCATGCAAAGTGGCAAGGGCGTCTCCGGCCACAACTGGGGTGGAAAAAGCGCCGAGCCTATCAAGAAAACAGCCTCATTGTGGGCATAAACTACGATTCACTTCAGCTTTGATATCTTAGATTGCAAGCTAATTTCGTCCGACATTATCAACTATCACAACTCTTCCATGAAAAAGGATCTTTCGCTATTTAGTATCGCTTGGTGACTACGAATATATAAAAAAAAATTCTCAATAGGATGAGTTTTCACGCACCGGATTAAAGTCCATATCTCAATTTTGCTGATTCAGTTCTAAACATTTTTATGATTTACTGATTCGGTCCTAAACCTTTTTATGAGGACTAATTCGGCAAATCATAATAAAATTTAGGACAAAATCAGTAAAATTAAAAGATTTATGACTAAATCGGTATTTAGGACTTCTTTTTTTTTTTACAATTCCCCCCCTTAGATTGCAAGCTAATTTCGCGCGACATTATCAACTATCACAACTCTTTCATGGAAAAGTATCTTTCGCTATTTAGTATCGTCCGGTGACTACGAATACATAGAAAAATTCTCTTCACGCGCCAGATTAAAGTCCATCTCTCGATACAACAAAGACGCGAAATTACTCTGGCGTGCCCCTAGAGGATTTGCAGTTTTTGTGCAGACACAGGCGGAGAGGGAGCCATGTGTCGCACGGCCTTCACATGTCGAGGAGCGAGGGAGAGGAAGCAGATAATGTCGCCGGGCCCCCCGGCCTCGGTCCGTCTTTGATTCCTTCAAACGAAGTGGGGCACTGTTCTCCGTCAACCCTTTTCACCTTTCCTACCGATTCAAAAAGTCCTCCCAACTTTTCCTCAACATTATCAAAACGGATGGAAAAAGGAGGGAAGGGAGATGAAGAATCGAACATGGCCAGTCCGTCCATCCGTCCGCATGTTCCACGACGTTGAAACGGCGGCTGATCCCGAACCACGACGTCGCGATTAATGTTGAGAATTCCGGGACGGCTTACTTAATTCGTAAAATGACGTGTCGCCACACGATCCCCCCCCGTCGGGTGGAAAATTCCACCCCGAGACCGAGTTCCGGATCAGATGACTGAGCACGCTCGGCTCGGACAGTGACCCGATGTATGCTGTCGCTGTTCTTTGTTTCGAATTGGCGAGGGGAAAAGGATTTTAGGGTCGGTCAGACTTCGTACAGCACGAGCGACCCAGTTTCTATTGTTTTTCTTCGTTGAGGATGATGCAGAGTCAGCAACAGCGCGATCTGAGATCAGCGATAGGCCCCGGCGTGCGTAATTTGGAGAAAAAGGAGACTGCCGTGCTGGGGGAGAAGTCGTGGTGGCGGTGGCGGTGGCTCCTTCTGGATTGATCGTCGAGCCTGTTGGTCTTTACAGCGCTTGTCGACAATGCTCTGCTCCTTGTAATTTACCGCTGCCCACGTAGTTTTCCCCATCCACTTGGACATTTTCGAATGGGAGTCTTGACAAGACACAGCAAAGAGTCCCCCCCCACACGGATAGATTTCGCAAGATTTTAGAGAGAAGTTCTTGTCAGGCATGAGTTACCGAACGAAATCTCTACATGAATGGTCGTTCATTCGGAGGGATCTAGTTTACATTGCCAATTTAAAAATGTAACGAGGGCCCTTTTGATTTTAGTACGTTTCCGTGTCGATTAGCCGGAGTTGCCGAATCAAGCCCAGCTCTTAGGATCGGGACGTACGTGCGCGCATAAGCTCTTTATAGATCGAATGGGTCTCTTGCGAAAGGAGAAGAGGGGCGTGAGGATCTAGAGACTCGGCAAGTCAAGTGCACGACGGCCGTGATGCTCTTACTTAAAAGGCAACAGGGTCAGGTAAAGCCCCCGAAAATTGCGACGAGGGAAATCTCAGAATATTTGAATGTTAAGCGTTTACGGAGAATTTACAGGGTATCATATAGTCTGAGTTCGAATCCATCTCGACCCCTATTTTCCTCTCTCGTTACGTAGTTTCGAGTTTCAATCCGAGGCCAAAAGTGTCACGGAACATTTGGCGAGACGGGCCATGACTGGTGGCGAAACCCAATCAGGCCGAACCAATCCAAACCTGGTTCCGACAATGGAGATTGGGTGCCGGTTGGTCCGATACAATCCAGTAGAGATGGCGACGCTGTAACTACCCATGTTCTCTACTTCACCTAAAAGAAATTAAAATGGCCTTCTTTAGACGTCTTCAGTCTTTCTTTAACTGTTAGAGAGAGAGAGAGAGAGAGAGAGAGAGGAGAGAGAGAGAGAAGGAAGGACGTTGATCACATGAGGGCTCTTCAAATGCGAGCACTCCATGTGGATGCACAGCCCCAACCGCCCCCGCCTCCTTCCACTCTCAAGACTCGTAACAGAGTTTGGTGCCTTATTTTTCTGTGTGTGTTTTTTTTAATGAAACTGGCAATCAAGAACCTCCTTGCCCTCTCAGACAATGCATCGTACAATGACATCGACAACGACCTTGCCTGAATCCCGAATGTTACCAGCTTGTCCGGTCGATGCTTCCTGGTCATTTATTGTGTATGGGTTTGCCCGTGACCAACGACAGGAATGACGACGACAGCACCACCAATAGCCGAAACAGTGCTCCCTCCTAACCATCGCCCGTTCCTCAGGTAATTAGGCGGTTTCCCCTATGACTATGTACATGTCCCGCGTGCTGATGCCGTTACGAAGCTGGAAAAGCAGTCCTGCGTGCACGCAGCGTGAGTTTCCGGTCTCCTCCTCCTTCGAAGAAAGGTGTCATATGGAGGGTGTGGCTGTTGAGCCATCATGCCCATCCTGATGGTTTTTTAGGTGAAGTTAGTTCTTTGTCTTGGGCTGAACTGAAAGAGTCCCAGTTACACAGAGCAAGAAAGAAAATGTATGACGTCGAGTCTTTTCACGTAAAAGTACCGGGACAAAATCCTCCTCATTTTGCTGCGTTCAGAGAGCTCGCAAGACCTTGCGTTGGGCTTTAACCCAGTCCTTTCCCAACATACTACTCATGCTCTGAGGCTGAGCGTCGGCCTATTTACCTTAGAAAGAGCTCCAATTGCTTGTTGTTTAAAGAGGCCCAAAATGGCTGCTGGCATCAGCAATAACCTTAATCTCACGCATCTACAGGGATAAGGGCAACCCTTTCTTTTCAATTTTTTTTTTTAAGAAACTCTGAAGAGTAGAAGCTCACTAGTAACCGGAATCCGACGTCGGCGATCCTTGTTCACAACAAATTTCCATCTCCTAGTTCTGTGACATCTTCACATGCTTCTGTGATTTGAGGACTTCTCATATCAGATCCGCCAATTTGACACCGAGGGCCTTTGATAGCACACCGCGATTTCCTTCCTTGGCCATCTGTTCACTGTCCCTCCCTAATTTCACCACTATCCACTAGTCAATAAAAACTCTTGAACAGAAGATCAGTTGCCAGATTTTACAGCTCCACATGAAATGGCATGCACTGAGAGTGAGCATGATATGTAGCCGCGTACATAAGGAACACAGGTAATGGCATTCTACAAGCTCGAACAAGCCGAGAAAAATAAACATAATTCACATCCTTCGCGAACAAATAATTCCGTATCTCAAGGACTTGACAAATGTGCTTCACTAGCAAGAAGGGTTTCATATCCTCTCCATTACATAGCCAAAAAAAATGTGGTCCACTGGCTAGTTTGGCCCTTCAACCAGTGCGTCCTAAGAACAAGTGCAAAGGTCCTCCTAAGTCAGAAACATACACTAGTCTTCTCACCGGATTGCTTCCTCAAGGTATCTCATTCTTGTGTAAGGTTCTCCCCGCCAGAGTGTCTAAGAAAGACCGCAATAATGACCAAAAAAAAAAAAAACAAAGAGATAAGCAAAAGATACTACCTAATTGAGAGTCTCTGTGCAAACTCTGTATGTTTTCCACAAATAAATGAAACCTAAGTTCTTGATGCATATGTAACATCTGTAGCTCAAAGAAAGGCTGTGTGAACCATCCTCAACAAGGCAATGATAGACATCACCGTTCCAGTCCAAAGGATTACTCGGAGAACTCTCTCTCTTTCCCTTGGGCTCAGCAAACCACTGTAGCAAAGACCTGCTTCTAAGATGGATTCTCCATCCAATAGGAATACCTAGTAAACATATACCGCCATGATCAGAACACAAAATCTAATTGGGTATTCGCATGCGCTTGCGCGTTAATCGCCCACCATACAAATCTCAATCATGGATAAAACCATAACTTGGAAAAAAAAATTGGCAACTGCAACTGATTGATGATTGAGAAACTTATAATAACTGCAACAATCCTAAAGATCAGCATAAATGCAAAATTGAAGGGATAAGAAGTAACTTGCAATCAACCCCAAGTCGAGGAGGTTCTTTTGCAATTTTCCTATTGTTTCAAAAACTTCAGAGAAGTTCACATGTCCACCCACAGTAACTGCTGTGAAATTTTGTGGAATCATTGCCAATTGTTCTAAAAGTTTAAGCTGATAGATAAATGCATGGTTTAATATTTAATTACTCTAATACTCTCCATCACGCTTAGTCTGGTCTTTTTGCCTGGTACTAAGCGTGGAAATATTTTATTGGGGAGGCAAATAGGGGCTTGGAATGATTTGAACTCAGGATCTCTTGCTCTGATAACGTGTGAGATTTTGTGAAACCACTGCCAATTATTCTAAAAGCTTAAACTAATAGATGAAGGCATGATTTAATATTTAATTACTCTAACAACTGCTTTGGAAAATATTCATCTGACACACATAGCAAGTCATCTACCCAAAGTTCTTTTCTGTTTTTTTATTAATTCACCTGAATCAGTTGGAGTATCCATAATTTGGAAATATGAAGCAAAGAAAACCAGTGTACATTCAACATGAGCACTATGAGTGCATCTCAGCACATGATAGTAAATAAAATAAATGCTTGACAAAGTAAATGTAAACTTACTGGTAAACCATTGACAATAGCTAGCATTAGAGAGACATGGAAGGTGCATGTCAGAATTTTTTCCAGGACATATGGGAGATACGTGCCAATTCCAAATGGCCAGCGTGGTTGATATGCTGTTAACCAAACTGAATGTGCCAAGGATATCAAGTCACCAACATAAACAAACCTCCCACTGCAGTTTGGTTCTGTCGACAGAGAAGTCCAAGAACTTGGATCTAATTTTCTAATGGATTGCAAGCATTCTTTAGAATAGGGGCTCGCATATGTGATCTCAATCCATGTTGAACCTGGGTCATGTATTGGAGCTAAGCAAGATTCATCCTGCAGGCATTAGAAGAGTTTTAAGCTGCAGTTATGTACTCCAAAATGACACCTCATAAACCAAGAAGCGCACTTTATATTGAAAAGAAACCTCTGAACAAATGCAGCTGCTTCCATTGGTGACAGCTTTGAGCCACCCAGTGCCGCACTTTTTAAGCTTGACAATTTCCTGTGAGTTCAAGCAGAGTGTGTGGTCTCTTCTAATTGCAGCACCGTCTCCAGGGTGGTCATATAACAAACTTGTTTCTGAGCAAGGAGTTCTAGTAAAGCTGCTAAAGTCGTAGGGACAAGTTGATATGTTATCTACCAATTGAATCTTCTCGCTTCCTTCTATTAAAGAATTGGGGACACAATATCCCTTCTCACCATAGCCTTCCCTAACATCTCTGTTATGTCTAGTATAGTTTGATTCTGGAAATGCAACTCCATCAATCAATGCAGTCAGATCCACCCACTCTTGCGGACTGTGAATGGGTATGCCATCCACTGACAAAATCATGTCATGAGGAGATAGGTAACCATTTAGAGGCGAGGAATTAGGCACGTCCAAAACCTATTCCATATTGCAAGCAAATACCGTTAAGGAGATGATCAAGCAAAAAAGAGCACACCAGATAACTTGAAACAAATATAGGAAAAGATAATGCATCTACCATAGGGTTTTCACCATATATGTACATGGGCAAAAGGATCCACGGTAAGAATAGCAATGTCAATCCACAGATTGCACATATCTGGATAGAAGAAAAAGGATGTGAGTTTTTGAAATAAAAGAAGTTGGTAGGGTAAGATTTGTGTACTCAAATATAGAAGTTTCTACATTACCACGGCATTGTGCCATATACCAGCACAGTATATGCGAAGAGCTGAAAATTTTGGCACTGCCTGCAGCAACTCATAATCAAAGGCCACCAGGGCACCAGGAAACAATACCGCTACAAAAATGGCAACATATGCTGCTTGTATACCCTCACTGCTTTCCATTGAACAGGTGCCTATAGAATGTCATGAGAACCTAGAGTTTCATGAATTTAAGGAAAAGAACTTCCAGGTACAACCAATTAGTCCAAGTCAGGCACTCAATATGAGATAACTCACTTCTATAGACAATTACATACCAGAACCAGAACTTAAATTGGTTATGTCAATCAATAAGGTGCATCCTTATCATTGTTGACTATTTACACATCTTCCTCTCTGGTTTCTTAAGTAACCAAAACGTAAAACCCATAGTGAAATTTAAAATTCAAGAAATCAATTATTTTATTGCATAACAACAATAGATACTTCAGTCCCTGAAGGCTGTACAGTTTTAACATCAGTACAATAGTATATATAAGAGCACATATATCACCAGTTCTCTGTTTGCCTTTTCACATTAACAAGTTTGGTTCTCAGTAAAAACAATGGCGAAGATAAAGGTAGAGGCAGTCTAGCACTACTACATTACTCTTTTTTTAGATCATTACAAAGGTTAGCTAATAGTCTTGCTTATGACTAACTATTAGTTACTTTCGTTTCTTAGTATTCCCTTTTACTCCAACTATGTACTATCGATCTCTCCTTATTATTCTTCAAATCAATAATTTCATATTTCTTAAATTCAATTGTTAAATGTGACCATGCCTTGTAACCAAATGAAGTCAACATTCACAAAAGGTTCTTGGCTACCGTCAGCTGGTACCCCTCACGCTTGGAACTTTCGTCTCATGCAGTGACCCCAACCAAGCAATTTTACATGCTGTCCTATTTTTACTGCAAAAGGCAGGAAGTGGGTTGATGATGTTCAGACCAGGTTTAGGACCCCAGAAACACCTCAAGTAAACTTGCTACCGTTTAACTGTGAACGTGCACCAGTTTCTTGAGCTAAGATGTAAAAACTGTGCAGATTCCATTAAGGATAGGATAGTCTTATTTTGCTGTTCTATACTTTCTTCAAAACCCAGATGACATCTATATGCTTCAAACAAAGAGATTACTGTACTCTATTCATGTCCAAGACACCATAAGTTTATGAATAGAAACATTGTCTGACCATAATAACTTTCACTTATATCTGAACTGAAGTATCTGGAACAACATGATTCATTGATGAAGAGACATCGACAAATTTAAGGATCAACTTCAGGAGCTGACCTTGCAGCAGCGACAGCATGCCCAAATTCATGACAGGACACGGATATCAAGGTCGAGAGGAAAATATATCCAGCATCAGCAAGGGAGATGGTCGTATCAGAAACCTGGAGAGCATTTTCATGTTACACTTCACTCAAGCTGTCTATCATATCCCAAATGAAATTCGAGCTGAACAAAGCAACTTAACCATGGGAGAAAATCCAAACAGCAGACTGCTGAGCTCCACTTTGCAGTGAAGAATATGCAACGACTGAGCTAACTCGTAAAGGAGACCCTGGCCATCCACGAAGTTATTGCACCGAATTCAAGGAGACACCGGCATTAGCAAAGTTACCCATAACTCGTAGACCGATAATAACCGAGATAGAAGGTTCAGAAACAGACCAGAGCAATGCCAAGCAACGACGCGAGGGCAAACCCAACACCGATGGAAAACCACACCCGAAATTCCCTGCACGTTCCAGGCAGCGTAATGTACCAGAGAAAGCCTCAACTCTCCGACGAAGCAGAACAACACGAGACGAGAGGACAACAAAAGGAGGGAACCTGGAATGTCTTCGGCCAAGACGAAGAAGCGGCTCATTCAGGGCGTAGATTTTGAGATCGCAGTACCTGATGTCAGCAACAACAGCGTTTCAAGAGATCAAGAAAGAGCAGAAGCATCATATCCCATGTGAAGGCCGAAGCTAATCTTGCCCATCCTTCCTGCTATAGGAGAATTCATGCTCGAGAGAGTATAAGTACCAACAGGAACAGGAGGCGGTGGCGGTGCTGTTGCCGCTGTGGAGACGACGACGAGCGGTGGGCGTGGGAGATGCGGGGCGGACAAGGGGCAACAACCCGGCACCACCGCCGTCGGCATGCCTCTCCGTCGTTCCGATCCCGAACCGTCTCGATCGTCTTCCTCGTCCCATTCTCTTACCTCGTCTGCGAGCTCAGGCTCACCGAGTTACCAGCGCCAACAGCCGGTTCGGAGACAGAAAGCCGGACCACTCGACTGTGTATTATTACAATAAAAATATTTTGTATTGATTAATTATTTTAAGAGATATAAACTTTTATTTTTTAAGAAATTATTTTATAAATTATTCATTTTTTGCGATTAACAAAATACGAAAAGGTGAACGCACGAATAATTTATTTGAGATATCACCATTTATGGTCTAGATAATTGAATTGTTTCATTGCCGACCATGTGAGCCATAATGGTTATGAGTGAAAGATATTTGTTGTGATATCATCGTATTTATATATCCGCCTTTACCCTTTAAGAAAATTTAATATGTCTAAAATTTCCAAATTTTCTGCTTTTTTCAATTGTTAATGAAAATTGTTGATTAAAATGGGAAAACTTCAAATAAGGACTCAACATAGATGAGTTTTTTTCAAAAGAAAGCTCGAAATAAACATTATCTTGAATAATAATTTGAAGTGGCCAAATAAGGGCCTAAGCTCTCTAGCTGGTCAAATCTTCGCCAGCTAACAAGCACATACTTATTATGGCGACAGATTTAGGCGCATAATGGTCAAAAGACATTTCTGTTTTTTTCTTTTTATCTTTTTATTGTTCGTCTTCTTTGTGTTTGATAGCTTTTCGAAAACAAATTTCATAAGAAAATTAAGAGAAACGGTTCTTGTAATTAATATTAGAAAAAGAAATCAGCCTACGGATGTTTTTGTTGTTTTCACTTCAAAGGGGGAAAAAAAAAAGGAACTTAAGAAAAGAAGAAAAAGAAGAAAAATATTTATTTATGGATTATAAGAAATCATTATAATATATACGAAAAGTAGATAATGCGAAGCCATTTCCGTGTTCATTTTCATGAAAAGCTTAGGAAAGAACCGAACCTCGAAGGAAGGAAGGAAGGCTTGAGCAGGGGGGCGAAATAGGAAGAGTCGCCCGCACGCACGCACGCACGCACTCCGTCGGAAGTCGAAAGGGCAAGAGAGAGAGAGAGAGAGAGAGAAGCGATCTCGGATCTCCGGCGATGATACTGCTCCAGTCCCATTCCAGATTCCTGCTCCAGACCTTGCTCAACCGTCTCCACAAGTACGTTATCCCTTCTTCTTCTTATCCTTCTCGCTCCCCTCTTTCCTCGCCGCCGCCGCCGCTCGTTCCCTCCGTCTACGCCGCGATGCGTTGGTTCTCTTGGCGGTGCCTTCTGTAGCTGCTTCGCGTTGATCGATGCCGAGGCTCTTCCGACATTCGGAACCTGAGGTTTCCGTCCATTAGGCCGAAGATGGTGTGTGGAGCGCGAGTTAAGTAAAGATGGAGTGCGGCGCGCGCACATCCCCTAAGGCGAACCGTGAGGCCTCTGCTGTGCACAGAAGGCTGTGTGTCCACGAAACTAGTGTTGTTGAGACAGGACCGTTTTGGGGAGATGCACGGACGGTCGGTCGGTCGGTCGGATGGAGATAGGACTAAGGAAAGAGCTTGTTCGAGGGGAAAGTTGGTGTTGCCGCAGTGCAGATATGATGAGGGGGGGCTAGTTGAAGTGGTTTACTTTGTACAGTGTCAATGTATGGAGACTTTAAGGAAAGATTTATGTTTACTTTGATCTCACTGAAGATCTCATGTTAAACAGAGTGTTATGCCGTAAGAGGATGAATGCAGCTGATATAATCCATTGAGGAATATCTTGGTGGTTATTGTTGTGATTACATTTGGTCCGTCCGAGTTTGGATACCTTTTCCCTTGTTGTTTCTGTTTTTCTAGTTTAACACACGCAACTCTTCAATATACTCCAGATACATGTTGCGATAGCAGATTAGCACTTTGTTCTGTAATCATATGTGATGGACGCATGCCATTTTCATAGGGCAATCTCCAAGAGATGATCTTGGCTTATGATGTATGCTCTCTTTTTTTTTTTTTCTTTTTTCTTTTCACACTTTTACAAGCAAATGTAAGATGAACTTAGGGATTGAGAGGGCAATAGAAAAGGAAATTGCACATAAACAATTCATTGGGCACTCCTCAAAGTTAGATATGCCAATTTTTTTGGATCAATCAAACTTAAAAGTGAGAATAACAGGATAATATGAGGTCTGGCAACGGATTTGGTTCATTTTTCTGTTGGCAAAGGGTTCATTTTTTTTTAATGCAGGAAATAAGCTAGAAAAAGATGAACAGACTGGGGATAAAGTGAGATACTTCCCAGTTTTTTAAAGGCAAATTTCAATTAACCCCTAAGTGTATGAGATTCTTAATGTAGACTATATAGTTAATTTTTTAACACTTCTAGTTTTTTGATTTTCCACTGTTGAATGAACTATAATCCTTTTCTTTATCAATTAAAATGTACATATTACTACAGCTTATTTGGTTCTTGTATTCATTATTTATGATCTTGATATGTTTATTCTTTTTATTTTGTAGTCTTGAGAAAGGAGTTGAACTTGATTATCACTGGGTTGAGTTTGATGACATCCGATATCATGTCCAGGTAATTTGTGCAATCTGCTAATGAAAGAAATATAAGTAAAATTAGCTGATAGATTTAGTTCTTTCGGTAATTTGTAGGTCTCTATGAAGAATCCACATCTCCTGCTGCTATCGCTTTCATTACCCACTCCACCTCCAGAAACCGATTTTCCTGGTGGACTTCCTTCTGGAGCCATTGAAGCTGTAAAAGCTGCATATGCTGGTGTTGTGCAAATTCTTGATCCTCCTAGGGATGGCTTTAATCTCACACTGAAGCTAAATTTTTCGAAATTTCCTCCAGATGAAGGTTCAGCAAGTTTCTTTCTTAAGGTCATCATAGCTTGCTATGGATATGACGCAACATTCATCATCAGCTCTTTTCTTTACAAAAGATACTTGTGTCGATGATATTTTTGCTGTTTAACCGTTGAATTATATCTACCCCTATTTTTTGAGAGCTTGTACAATAGAGCTTGCCAAAGTAGATGAACTTTGTAGGTTAGTCAACACCATTAATGGGCAGGTTCATCATAAAGTTATCATGGATTTGCTAACTGTACACAAAAATTATGGTGTTTTCTGGTGGGATTAAGTTTCAATAATTAACTCAATGTTGCCCGCTTCACCAAAATAAAGTGAAGACAAACTTAATGAGACAAGGACCCCAAGTATTGTTGAGGCAAGGACATTGACGAATTTTGTAGTTTAAATAGAATGATGATCAATAGATTTTGCTACACTAAGTTTATAAATGAGCTGGTCGCGTTTTTTGCTGTCTTTTATGACTGGAGTTGGTCTTTTCCATCCTTCTCTTTTGAGTGCCAACTGAAATTTCCTAGTAATATATTGTTTTGCTGGAGACCAATTGCTATATTGGCAAATGAGTCTAAGTTGGACTCCTGATTTGGTTAGCATACAGGTGGCCTCATGCGCGCGCACATTGTTGTCCTTTTGATAGTTTGGGATTCAAATTTGACTGAAGTCTAGCAGGTAGAGGATCTTTCATTTGTTTCTTTGATACTACTGGACAGGGGTTCTCTTCATTGTCACAATTAGAATCGCTGTTGCTTGCAGTGCTAGTGTATGGATAGATGTATCTTGTATCTGCACATGTCTGCGCATACTATGTTCTCCTGATTTGTGAGGCTTGGGGAGCTCTAGGATTGATATGTGGTATCTTCATCGTGAAGCTGACGAATTAATCTTGACTTCAGTTAAGGCTGTCTTTCCCCCCCAAATCTTATCTCCCAAATCCTGAAACTGTATTAGCCTCCAAGTAAAGACAGTTAACTCTAACCTCTTACCTATTTATGTTTGATCATCCCAATAAGTACTCTGCGAGGGTAAGAGGCAGCATTCAGAAACATCTTTGGGTCAGGAAACAGTTTAATGTCAGAGTATTGTGAGCCTTCAAACTTCAAGGACCAAAGAGTTTCATCAGGATATGTGCCACTAACTTTGAACTAGAGTTTGAATCGTAGTGCATATGGACCCTCAATGCTTTTCATATAGAACTATCTTGCATTTCTCTCTTTCTTAGCCTTCTGAAAGTATATTAAGTTGCATTGGAGAGGCACCAAGGGCATGCTAACCGGTTTATAATATTCAATTGGAGGATAAAGACTCTACATATTGACATTTGCATTTGTTTCCATAAAGTTGTTCAATCCACCACAAGTTCAGAGTGGATATTGACTTGTTCATCCCCTAATCTTGTGATGGCACCAAGCCTAGTGTGACCCTTTATAAAAGAGAGCAGTTTACATGCTGGGAATTTGATTAATGATATAATACTGTTCCCTGTCCTGAATAGATGAGACACTTTTTCTCTTTATATCTTGAATTTTCATGCTATTGAAGAGTGCTTTCTTGGTCGCGATTAAATTTCATTTCTTGCGAAATGATTTTTGAGGTTGTGCATTCTGCTGTCTTGACTAAATGAAGTCATATGCCAGTGCACCATGTCTATGCTAGTTGTCTTACTCTGCGGTGCCTTTAAATGTGCCTACACATGTATTTAGGCATTTGAGGTTTCTGACATTCCAGGAAAGCCACTACCATGCAGTTGGTCCTTAACCATTCAGCATTTTGATTTCTTCTGTGCCCTATGTATTGCTACCTTGCCTATTTAAGCTGTAGTGACATTTTCACCAACTGTATGGTTTTGCACTCAATTCCTTCAAAGAAAATTTATTTGCATAAGCAGGCTAGTAAAAAGATGAGATCTCATACAAAATCATGATATTTACTCAATTAAGCTATCTAAAGGAGTATTATGAATTTCCATCATCTTTGCTGTGGAGAAGATGATTCATTAGGAGCATGATTGCGTTATTTTCTCCGTCATGTTATCGATGATGACTCCAGCACTATAGTGTCTTTTTGGTGTAGATTGGGGATCTGGACTTTGGGTTCAATGAGATTTTTACCTGATGAAACTTCTACATTGAGTCAAGTAGGTTTAAGGGTGGGAACCATTTCTTTTAAGATCATCTCCATTGTTTTCTAGTTTGAAGCACTTTTATGCACTAAACTTTTCCCATTATTGCATGAAATTCACCACGAAGAGCATCTTTTTAGGAACTGCATTATGCATAATGGATTCTAATTTCAATATATACTACTTTAAATGCATTGAGTAGCTAGCATCCTTTTCTCATTGCATTAAACAGATTCATCTTCTGTTGTCAAAATTATAGTGTTTCTCTGGAAGATGACAAACTTCCATGTATATTCATTGGCAGAGCTTGAAGTATTGTTACTTCGTTGAATGCATATTTCTTTCACTTTTCTTATAATTGTATAATCATGCAGAGCGTAGACAAGCTCTCCTGGTTAAGATTGCATCTGTCCGGGAAATAGTATTAGGTGCTCCTTTGCGAGCATTATTGAAGCATCTTGCCTCTAAGACAATTTCTTCTGATATGGATCGACTTGTGGCCCTAGTCCATCGGCCAAATGAGTCGTTTTTTGTCATTCCGCAGGTATGCATTTAATGATCAGTTGTTAATTAGATACAACATTGTGTTTGAAATGTTTTTCAATGACGCTTTTCACACCATAAGATTCTGCATTGCTCTTCAAATGCAGATGTTATTTCCTCTTCTCTTTCGATCTCTTTCCCTGCTTATTCTTCCATCTCATGCTCCCAGCTAGCATCAAATATCTAGTTAATCTCATCATTGGAAAGTCAATCTTCTTGCAATTACTAATAAAGCTTTGATGCTAAATATATGGGTGTCATTTATTTTACTCGTTTAAAGGTTAGCCAGTTGATTCTTATTACGTCATTTTCAGGTGGAGAAGGTAATTGTTGTGTTTCCAATGAGATTTAAGGACTCCATAGATACTGTTCTTGCAACATCTTTCCTTCAGGTATCAGAAGTTCTCTTGAGTTTACCAGCTTATGCTGTCTCATTATATGTGTAGAACTTTCTCATTGACAAGTGAGCTAGCATAGTCAGGTTTTCCTTTTGCATTTCTCAGGCATCATTGATATAGGAATACATTCTGTTGCTTGTTTAAATGCCCTAACCTCATGTATCACATTTACACAGGAGTTCGTGCAAGCAAGGCGGACTGCTGGTCTTAACAATGCACCTCCTTGTTTGTGGTCCTCTTCACCTCCTCTAGAACTAAAGAAAGCCCCTGCCGAAGCATTATCAGCAAATGCTGGGTTTGTTTCTTTTGGTAATTACTGATAATTTTTTGTTTCTTCCGATCTTAATCCTTTGACTGATTACATAATAACAAGTACTGCAATGCAGTCATTTTCCCTCGGCATGTAGAAGGCAAAAAAATGGACCGTACCGTTTCAAGTCTATCGACCTTTCATGCCTATGTTAGCTATCATGTTAAGGTGAGTAAAATTAAAAAAAAACATGCTGTTTTGTATACTTAATCAAGGGCTTCAAATAACCTTTGTCTGTCTGATGTCATTAATTTGTGTTGCACTATGCCACATATTTCAACGGAACTTCTTAATTGAATCAATGTAAAGCTGATTTCAACAGACTTAATCAACCATATCTTCCATAAGTTGATTGAGTCTCTATCGGCCTAAAGACCTGCGCATCCAATAGCCATGCAGCCAATCAAAACCGTAGAAACGTCCAACAACATAGCTTTTCATAGAATTAGTGACAACAAACTCAAGGAGGTTAAGTCTGATATACCTATTGTTTAAGTTCCATAATAAGATTTGAAAGTTGCACTAGAATTGAGAAAATGGTGTAGGCATAGGCCTTTATTTTTAAGTAACATTTTCTAAATTATTTGACATGATCAACTGATGTTTGATTCATTTAATTGCAATATCTTCATTATGTATTCAAGTGCTCAGAGGGCTTTATGCATACCCGTATGCGGCGTCGTGTGGAGTCATTAATACAGGTAATGTTCTTCTTACTTGGTGATTCTTTTTAGCTAGCTTTCCTTTCAAAAGGTTTTAGTTCGATATGAATCTATCCAGTCTGCATTTTAAAGATATTCCCAAGTTCTGTGGGTATTCCAGTTGGACAGTTTGTTAATACAATGTCACCTCTAGGTTCTAATGTCAAATGCAACAATAAAGTATTTTATCTTAAAGTTCATATTCAAAGAGGGAGGATACATCCACTTATCTTTGACATTTAAGTCTATTAGGTGCCCTGTGGAAATTCTGATCCTTGAACTTTCCCCCCTCCTTTTTGACATGCCATAACTACAAAACACATACGGAATGCTCTTCTTATTTCTGCTCCTTAATTAAAAGCAAGTAGTATTGCTGCTTGTAGTTCTTGAGCTGCAGCTTCATTGCTTTTGGATAGTAGTGATCACGATCTATCCTGGAAGGATAATTTGATGTGCTTGTACTTATAGTAGACATTATTTTGCCAGGCCTTGGACCGTGCCAAACCTGAAGTTGAAAAATCCAAGAATCTAGCAAATAACAGATCCTTCAAGCGATTGGTTAGTCTAAACTTCTTGTTATAAAGTTTTACCAAATGAGTGTGTATATTTATGCCATTAATGAATCCTATTATTTTCCAGAGCCTTAAAGAAGCAAATGCTAATTCCCATTCTTGAAGCTGAGATTCTGAATTGAAATTTAAGATGATGTGCATCTGAACCACCAGAAGACCATTTCTTTGGTAACTGTCTGCATGTACATGCAAAATATTGTAAACGGTTGTATCATATTAGATGGAGAAAAATCTTTGTAGTTGGCTGCTATCACGTTTATATTGTTTGCATTTCAATCCCATTATAATACTGGTAGTCAATTGATTTTCTTTACTTAACGAAAGAACAAAAAATAGAACCAGTAACCCTATTTTGTCTGGTAATTATTGGTAGATTTTTGTCACAATTGAAACACTTCTGTATGCTTTGTAAAGTTAGCCAATGTGGCAATAAGTTTAAGTATAATTTGTGGTTGGTTGTTCATGGTTGGGGAGGTTGTAGGTTTGTTCACTGGACTATTTGAGGGGTGATGGTTCCATATTGGCTTTGTGGGGGATGAAGTCCTAATCTGACCTTATGGTAATTGAGGCATAGCCTATTGCATGTAGGAACATTGCAGCTGTTTGTGATTCCATTGCTTTTGTTGCTGGGGTGGTTTCTCTGTTCAAATTGCAAAATCTGGGCCATACAGGATTATAACGATGTTAGTTCATTGGTTGTGTGGTGTGAACCTTTGTATGAAAATGCCTCTTATATTTGACTTGAATTAACAGTTTTACGCACAAGCAACATGATGTCAACCCAACCACCTTGAACCTTCAATGACATCGAGCAATAGTTATCAACATAGTGATAGTGAAATATGAGATCATTTATGCATTCCCCATAATTCTCATGCCTGAATTTAGATTTTTCTAAGCTTGTCCTAAAGCCAGTTTCCTATTTATCATTCTCGTCGCTGGTCTTATGAGACTTCTAACTTTTTTTATCCATACTAATCTGGTAATGAGTAAATGAACATTATAAATGCATGACATCCTCTTAAAGCAGAGGATTTTTCTTATTGCCCACCGTTTGCTTTAGTTTACATGTTTAAGCATCACGTCACGACTCTTATTGTTCTAACTCGCCGATCACCATAGATTTCTGTGTGATCACCTTACACCACTTCCTCCACTTTCTTCATGATTTCTAATGCCCGTCTAGCTAAACGCAAAAATAACAGTTACATACAACCTTGACTGATGACATGATATTTGAGATAGGTAAAGGACTTTTAGAAAAATGTTGATGTCTATCAAATCCCTGGACCCTTGGTATCTTCCATTCATGGGTAGTACTGTAAATGACAATCAATCGTAGAAATGTCCATTCGCAATCACTCCCCTCTACAGTACTTGGGAATCATTCTGTCGGTCAAGGTGAGTACTGAAGTCCTAGGAAATAAACATGGAGACAAACATGGAGCGCAACTCAAGAGAGATTGGTGGAGTGTAGTTTTTTGTTGACGAATTTCCAGTCGATTCTAAGAATAGTCCTATATTTACAGGCTCGTATGTTTAGGAAACTCATGCAATGCAATGCCAACCCAAACCAAAATTGCCTTCATAGTGGAAGGAGTAGTGTAGGACACATGTGGACGCGGTCAAAATAGCTGTTCCAAAAATGCTCTCTCTCTCTCTCTCTCTCCATGCGTCACTTCAATTTTTCCTCCCTGCCATTTGTATTACGACTACATTCTGGTCTGTTTCTATTTTGTTTCATTAATCTGCGGGTGGAGTGATTACCATTTTGCCTCTCATTTACTAATCTTCAGCTCTCGAATCTGATATTTGATAACTCCTTATTCTCGAAGGTAATATCGGATGAGGATTGTCCTGTTTTAGCATTTGCCCATTTTTCGGGAAAATTGTAAAAAAAGTCATAAACCTATTGCACTTTTGCCAATTTAGTCATAAACCTTTTAAGTTTATATCAATTCAGTTTTAAACTTTTTAAGTTTGCCAATTAAGTCTTAAACCTTTTGTATTTATGCCAATTCAGCCCTTTTTTGCTAGTTGGCGTTGACGTGGCATGTCAGCCGACCAAAATAATAATATTTTTTAAAATTTTAATTAATATTTTTTCTTCCTTCTTCCTCCTTGTGGGTTTTGGCTGGTGAGGGTCGCCAAAGCTCACCAGCCACTAGGCGAGGGCTTTAAGGCCCTCGCTTGGTGTCGCCCAGTCTAGGTGACGCCATGGGGGCCACGGGCGAGGTTGTCTCGCCTAGATTTGGGCAGCCTCTCGCCGGTGTTGGGCAAGGGCCACCCTTGCTTGGGTTGGCGAGGGTGACCGCAACCCTCGCCTAGATCTGGGCAAGGCAGCCTCATTGCAACCCCCATGGCGTCCCTAAATTTGGGTAATGCTAGGCAAGGGCTGCCACCCTCGCCCAATGGCCGGCGAGCTCTGGCGACCTCGCTGGCCAAAACCAGTAAGGAGGGAACCAAGGAGGAAGAAGGAAGAAAAAAAATTCAAAAATTCAAAAAATATCAAATTATTATTATTTTGGTCGGTCGGTGCGTCGTGTCAGCGCCGGCTGACAAAAGAGGACTGAATTGGCACAAATGCAAAAATTTTAGAATTCAATTGGCAAACTTAAAAGATTTATGACTGAATTGGCAAACTTAAAAGATTTAGGATTGAATTAGCAAAAGTGCAATAGGTTTATGACTTTTTTTTGACAATTTCCCCCCCATTTTCCTTTCTCGCCTTGAATTTTATGTACTTGGATAGGGATGAAATGAGTAATCAATGGAGTTCATTTGCTCCCTCCACTTCTCCTCCAGCAGCCCCTCTAAGTGCACCTACTACCCTCCCATTTTAGCACATTAGAGTTTTAATTATGACCCATGATCATTCTAAGGGCTCACATTAACACTTGGTGAACAAGAAATGATATGATTGGCTCATTTAAGGTGACATGGTTTGATGACGTGTTATCTTAGATGGCCATGATCATGTGTCTAAGGAATAGCTAAGATTAGACCATTTTATGAATTAATAATAATGCAAGGGCATTTTGATAATTTTTCATTTTAAATGGCAATTTTAGAATTTTAGAATTTTTCTTGAAGCGGGGGCAAGAAGGGGGCGCCGGCCATGGCTGGCCGAACTTTGGTTGTTTGAATCGGGTCAACTTAGGCCAATTAACTGCTCCATATTAGTCTACATTTTCAATGTGGAACCTTTTTCATTTAACACTCTCACACATTTACCTGAACATCTTCAATCTCACTAACCTTCTTGATCAAAATAGATTGGGCTAAAACTCATGTAAATATTCCATGAAATAACTTTCCATTATCTCAAGAATTATTTAAGTGATTTTTTCATTAACATTGGCTATATTCTTGATAAATGCATAATATTTAGTAATTAAGTGCTTGAAATATGGACAATTTAATTAAATAGAGTCCTTTTCTTTTGCTTTTTCCAAATCTTGTGGCACATGCACTCTGTTTTTTTGTGTGTGTTGTTGTTGGTGTTAAACAACTTAGACTTGCGCAATATATAATTGTTGAAACGAAAATTCACAGATATTTTTATAGTTTTAAAAGGAAATCTACTGAGCCATGTATATTCCTACGCTAAACTATAAGAAATGTTCGATTTACCTTTACTACCTATGCAATAGATGGATGGAAGAAGGTACACTTGATATAAGTATGAAATCAATATATCAAATCCCTACACTACCAACAAAACTGAAAGTCCCACCAAACCCTTGAAAGATTAGTTATTGTATACATTAGTGATAATACATTCCCTTGATTTTGGTCGGGTCATGTTTTGCTATTGCCAAGGGGCATTTAAAAGAAAATTCTCCTATCTCCACACTACTTACCATATTGAAGACAACCATATATGAACCTTGCCATAAACAACAGATACAAGAAAAATATGAAGATTCACCTGCAAAATTTATATTATCGAGTAAGATAACACGTATAGTATTCGAAAGCTTAAATGCGTGGGTCGTATTCAAACCTCTTATGAAATCATTCGATATGTAAAATTTTCAAATTAATTCGTGACATGTTAGCATTATTCAAGATAAAGAAGCTTTCCCTCTGTCCCTCCTCCTCTTCTCTCCCTCTCTCTCCAAACTGTAAATCCAAGATTGACCCAGGAGAACCCCCGGAAAGATGAGGAAACCTGAAAACGAAGAAGGTGTGAGAACCTGAAAAGAAGAACTATTATCTTCTTCCTTGAGTTCACCATTATTGCGCTTCTTCTTCTTCTTCTTCTTCTTCTTCTTCTTCTTCTTCTTCTCTTATTCCTAGACTTCATCACCCCCATCATCTCCAGCAACACAAGCCTTGGCCTTGGCGATGTCATTTCCAGATGATACTTGGTACACCACATTAGACATTGTTGAGCACAGTAATGCTAGTGTCGTTGAAGGTGTATGTGGATTTTAACTCTCTCTAATACATTTCTTGGAGTATGTATTGTAGTCTTTGCTTCTGATTTCATTGATTGGCATTGTAGATAATGTGGTTCACTTCGGCGATGTGAATGGGTTATTAGAAGAATTTAAGGAAATGAACGGGTGCTTTGAAACTGGAAAAACGGTAGTGTCGTCTGGTATTGATGGAGATCGAGCAAGCATGTTTGATAATATAATTATGGGTAATGGATCGTCAGGATTAAGTGAGGAATGTAATGGCAAAGAATCGGAAAGTGAGACCAGCGTCAAAATGTTGTCTCACGAAGCCATCTCCAAGTACTTTCACATGCCGATCACACAAGCCGCCAAGGAGATTAATGTTGGGCTGACACTCTTGAAGAAGAGGTGCCGGGAAGTCGGGATTTGGCGGTGGCCCCACCGGAAGCTCACCAGCCTCCAAACCCTAATCAAGAACGTCCAGGTCCATATATATGTCTATAGAGCTTTATAGTATATGTTGAATATGAAGCTGCAATGATGATATCACACCACGTCACTTTATAAATTGATTTCGTGAGCTGACGCAGGAACTGGAGAGGGGAGAAGGCGAAATGAAGCTACAAGAGGCAATAGAGTTGCTAGAGAGAGAGAGAGGAAGTTGATGGAGGAAGCACCTGACTCGAAGCTCGAGGACAAGACCAAGAGGCTTAGGCAAGCGTGCTTCAAGGCCAACTACAAGAAGAGGAAGCTTGTTCCAAGAACATCATCCTGATATTCGAGATTCAACGGTTGCTTTGAGTGTCTGACCTAGGATAGCATGTTAGATTTGATATGTTTTTTTTTTTCATTTGTTTATCTTTTCTGATAAAATAGAGTTGGATATGAAATGACGACATTGATGATTTGCACATATTTGTCGCCATATTTTGACTCGAGCACTGTGTGGATCAATTTGTAATTTCACTTTAAGGGAAAGCGTATTTGATTCGGAATGAAGCTTTTCTTTTTCAAGAAAAAAAAGTTATTGAAATCATAATTGGATATCAATGATCTTTTGTGACGT
Source organism: Metrosideros polymorpha var. glaberrima (assembly GCA_001662345.2). Taxonomy (NCBI): domain Eukaryota; kingdom Viridiplantae; phylum Streptophyta; class Magnoliopsida; order Myrtales; family Myrtaceae; genus Metrosideros; species Metrosideros polymorpha. Next base: position 10,705,612 of record BCNH02000005.1, read on the forward strand.
GTAAATTTGGTGGATCTTATCATAGTCTATTGGATGCTATCGCCACTGGCTTTTGAGTAGAATTAGCAAGATTTAACGGTCTAGATGGATTCAGCATACACTCAATCCACCGCATATTTTTTTATATTCAGATTGTGCAAGACATGCTGATCCAAATGTGCCTTTTGGCAAGCTCATTCTTTAAATCATCTCGATGAGATTTCAAGAGAATTACGAGATCTGCTTGGCGGCAGCGAGTGTGATGACTCGCTAGTTGTGGATGGTGTTGGATCTAAAGAGTTGAATATAATTGTTGATAAGCTCAAGCATTTGTTGATAAAGCAGCAGAAGGAGCTACAGAAGCTAAGGAGGAAGCATGAAGCTGCCATTTCGGATCTTTTGGATGGACTTTCTCCTGAAACCCGTGAAATGGTTCTAAATATCTATAAGAAGAAAATTCCGTGGATACACCTTACTTTTGGATGGAAAACTTTGCTGTCTCGTGACTCTCGTGTATGGACGATCACGGTACGAGAGATGCCGATTAAAGAATATTTCGCTCGAGAGACTTGGAGAATCGAGATAGCCAGTTGTGGGTACCAATTCAATCTTCGACACCGTGATTCCGTTAGCTGCTACGATGACCTGGTTCGATGTGGGAGATGCTCAGGAAGACAATTATCATCTTAGTTTGCATGGCAACTGAATATAAAGTCTGCTTATGCTTGGAGATGAATGAATGTTGGTTTTCATTCATTGTTTGTTTATTCTTGATCTGATCTGTCCCTTTAATTTATTGGCGTGTATACATGTACATATGCAAAAGGGTCAATCTCGATGTCATGTTCTGATGGACAGCTACAGATAGCACACCATCCGTTTGGCTCAAATTTGGTTTCCTACGGTGGTTTTGCTTGGAAAAACTGAGGTTTTGACTAAGATTGAGATTCTCCAGGATGTCTCAGTTTAGTGCAGAATGCTTCTTGCTTGCTCTTTTGAACTCAAATGTACTCATTCTTGGGTTCCAAAGTCATGTCGTGTAAAAGTCAATTGCTCCTTTCAACTCCCAAAAAAAAAAAATTCATTTACATCGTAGGATTAAATACTAGCCCATCTACATTTTCTTCCTTTCCACGCCAAAAAAACAATTTCTCTCCCCTTCCGTTGCCAGAACTGTCGCTTTCCGTGCTAGATTCCCAAAGCCGACCCACCTCGCCTCTGACTCCACCTCCGGCCGTATCATCATCGTTTACCCCAAGATGGCCACGAGCAAGCAACCCTGACCGAGCTCTATCTCCGACCACTCTTGGCTAATTACAGTATTATGACAACTAGGCTTAAACAAAGACTTTATTGGATGCTACATTTTAATGCTCTGTCATTGGCTGATTTCACTAGCCAGGTATAACCATTAACACTGCATGAAGAACGAACTCAGCCCAAATTAAATCATACTAGGCCAAGCCCAAGCTCACTTAAGAAATTACCCTATGCCCGAACACATTCAACCTAGACCAAGCCCAAATGACCAAACTTGAACTTAAACCCAACGCTCCCTAATCTTATAACAAAAGGTAAGCCTAAACTCACTAAAACTAATTAAGCCCCCCCTCCCTCCGCTAATTACTCCTGGCTGTATCATCATCGTTTTCCCCAAGATGGCCACGAGCAAGCGACTTTGATCAATCTCCATCTCCGGCCACTCTTGGCTTTGCTGGATCATAGCCATCATCGATGATTGCTGCCCTTACTCCTCACCATCACCGGAACACCTTTGCCGGCCTTTTTAATACGTCAATTGCCATTGGCCACTCAATGACAGCAACCACAGTATCATTAAATCGATCTCAAGACTAGCCAAAGTCAAGATAAGCATTTCAATAGACTTAGGATTGTTTTGGTACTTATCCTCGGGATCATAAAGATGCTAGTTAATTGGTTGTGGCGTGAATCTTTGTATGAAAATGCCTCTTGTATTTGACTTGATTCCTTTGTTTTTGGGGGTCGGATATTTGACTCGAATTAACAGCTTTACGCACAAGCAACATCATGTCAATCCAACTACCTTGAACCTTCAACTACATCGAGCCATGGCTATCAACAAAGTGATAGTGAAGTATGAGATCATCTATGCATTGCCCGTGAGTCTCATGCTTGAATTTAGATTTTCCTAACCTTGTCCTAAAGCCAATTTCCTATTTATCGATCTTAGTCGCCTGTCTTATGAGACTTCGGCTTTTTTTATCCATGCTAGTCTGGTAATGACTATGAGTGGATGCACATCATCAATGCAATGACATCCTTTTAAAGAAGAGGACTTCTCTTATGTCCCACTGTTTGCTTTAGCTTATGTGCTTAAGCATCGCGTCACGACTCTTACTGTTCTAACTCGCCAATCACGATAGTTATGTCTGTGTGATCACCTTACACTACTTCCTCCACTTTCTTCATGATTTCTTTCCAATGTCCGTCCGCCTAAATGCAAATATAGTATTTATATACAGCCTTAACTTATGACATGACGTTTAAACTAGATAAATGGCTGTTAGGAAAATGTTGGGTGTTCTATCAAAACCCCTGAACCCTTGGTATCTCCCATACGCGGGTAGCTCTGTGAATGACAATCAATTATAGGGATGTCCTTTCGCAATCATTCCTTTCTACAGTCCTCAGGAATCATTATGTCGGTCAAGGTGAGTGTCGATTTGCGATGATCCGGATTGAGTATTGAAATCCTTGGAAGTAAACGTGGAGACAGCACAACTAGAGAGAGATTGGTGTAGTGTAGTTTTCTGTTGATGAATTCCCAATTGATTCTAGGAATAGTCTGTGTCCAAGAGTGGAGATGAAAGAGAAATGGGAAGAACCTAATGTTTACCAGGCTCATATGTTTAGAAAACTCATGCAATGCAATGTCAACCTAAACCAAAACTGCCTTCACATTGGTAAGAGTAGTGTAGGACACATGTGGAAGTGGTCAAAATAGCTGTTTTCAAAAATGCTCTCTATGTACTTTCCATGTGTGGCTCCAATTTTTTCTGCCCTACCATTTGTATCGTGACTATGTCATGGTCTATTCCTGTTCCATTTCATGAATTTGCGGGTGGAGTGATTACCCTTTTGCCTTTCTTATATACTGATCTCTAGCTCTCTGCATCCGATATTTGGCAACTCCTGATTCTCCAAGGTAAATCTCGAACGAGGGACTCATTGAATTTCCCATTCCAGCACAAATTTTCTTTTCTTGCCTTAGGATTTTACGTATTTGGATAGGGATGAAGTGTGTAATCAATGGAGGCCATTTACTCCCCCACCACTTCCCCTTGAAGCAACTCCCCAAGATCACTTACCATCCTTGGAAAAACAATTCCATTCACCCTTATAGTTCATAATAATATCTTTTGGATTTTGATTGAATAAAGCAGGTCCTTTTTCTTTAATTTAAACAGGAAAAATTAATTACTTTCCTCAATCCAAATCATCTACAGCTTTCAATACTCAAATGGACATTCCTTCTTTCCATAACACTCGCCTTTTCCAGCAATTTTTTAAGGAATATATCTTGCCTTTGTGCATCTTTCTCTAAAAGGAACCTCACCAACTCATCTCCCTAATCAGGGGCTGCACACATGTAATAGAAGCTCATGTAGCTAGAAGTGGGCTTACGTAGGTTAGGAGGACAGGATAATTTTCTGGTAAGAAAGGGCAGAAGCAATAATATTCAAGATCATTGAAACACCAAAATGCAAAAAATACACAATTTGTGTTTCCTTTACCTTATTCACCACCAGATCATACAAAGAGTCTCTTGAGTTTTCAACCAAGTTTCAATACAACAAAGAATCTCTCCCAACCACCAACATCGCTCTCCGACCCTTGACATAATGGAAACTTCAGATCGTAAGCAAGGAGACTCGTTAGCGCTCTCGTTCATCGCCTCCGATGGTCGCCAGCACAAGACCGACGAGGGTTACGTTCCTCTCTTATTGATCAACTCGTTGTGCCTCTTCATCGACTCGGTCTCATCCAGCCTCCTCGCCAAGTACTACTTCATCCACAAGGGCTAGAGCCGGTGGGTGTCCACATGGGTTCAGTCTACTGGCTTCCCTCTCCTACTCCCCTTTATTTACGTCCCTTACTTCCTCAAGCACACCCAAAGACGACCCTTCACTCACTTCACCCTAAAGCTTTGGGTCATGTCCATCTTCATTGGCCTCATGCTCGGCATCAACAACCTGCTCTTCTCTTGGGGCACCTCGTACCTCCTCGTCTCCACTTCTTCACTCCTTCTCTCCACACAAGTCCTGTTCAATCTCATTCTCTCGGTCATCATCGTCAAGCAAAAAATTACATTTATAACCTCAATTGTGTCATCCTATTGACCTTGAGCTCAGTCCTTCTAGCCTTGTTATTGAGCCACGACCGGCCACCGGACTTGACCCGGGCCAAGTATTTCATAGGGTTCTTCTGCACCACAGGCGCTGGGCTCTTGTTTGCACTATATCTCCCCATCATGGAAAAGATATATAGGAAAGTGTATTGCTATGCAATGGTGATCGAACTGCAGCTGGTGATGGAGATCGCGGCAACGACACTGGCGACGGTGGGGATGGTGGCAGATGGAAGGTTTGTGGAGATGAAGCAAGAGGGGGAAAGCGTGTTCGACAAGAGGGCTAAGGTTTACTACGTGACGATGGTGATGACCATAGTGTGCTGGCAAATGTGCTTCATGGGGAATGCTAGGATGGTGTTCATGACGTCATCCCTGACCGGAGGCGTAAGCACGACGACGTTGCTGGGGATGAATGTGTTGGCGGGGGTGTTGGTGTACCACGACAACTTCAAGGGCATGAAGATTGTGTCCACAGTGCTATGTGTATGGGGTTTCTACTCCTACATGTATGGCATTCACAGGAGGACCACCAAACACCAAGAAACAGACAACAAGCCTAGCGTCATTGCTACTAGTACTAGTCCTAGTAACGGTCATGGTTAAGCCATGGACATGGCTTCTTTGGCTCTAACGCCAATTGCATCCGGCGGTGGCGTTTAGCGAAACCAAATGTTGTATTGTCCCCCTCTATGAGGACGATCCTTGACTGTTTTGCACTAATGCTAGATATATGTAATAGTCAGGATAATTAGCTAGCATGTCAATATGCTTATGATCTTTATGGCCACCGTAATAAAAGTTGCAAAATGTTAACGAGTGTTTCCTAGTGCATGCTTATCATCGCTTGCCTCGCCTCGATCACAATTTCCGAACAATTCCCGTTCCGCTTCCAGTGCCCTATGACGTTCCTCTTTCCATCTTGTGAAATACTATAGCGAGTCCCAAACAACTTCTCGGATGATGACAACTTAAGGCACTACATCAGGAGACACTTTATGACTTGGCAAAGCAATTGCTAAGGGAAAAAAAGTGAGGAGTGATGTGGGTATGCTCAACCAAGTTAACTTTGTGTTAATTAGAGCTCAATTTTTCCATCTACTCAGCCTGCAAAAGAAGGAAATAAGTAGTAACATCCTCAGTTCACAGCCTTAATGCTTATCTCTCTCATTAA
>BCNH02000005.1:10711394-10727431 GCA_001662345.2 Metrosideros polymorpha var. glaberrima
CTTATCGATTAAATTTTTCAATGAGTACTGTGATGAGTATCTTAATTATCTTCACCATGGGTGATCGACAAAACTAATGTAACGAATCAACTTAAAGATATGTGTCTTATCTACTAATATTTGTCTATCATTTCCCAAGGCAATAGAGAAACTTAAATCGGCTTACATATCTCATCGAATTAACTTATGTATGCTTCTCTTGCAAGCAAGACTACAGGAAAAATGAATAGGAACTGATAAGAATGATGAACAAATTGATGAATAAGAATGAATAGTTTTGGGAAAATTTGATTGATGATGAAGATATGAGAAATATTTTATAGTTCTTCGATACTTTGATGCATGGTGATAACCACTATCCTTAAATATTATTTGTCCCCACTATTGTTGTTGTTGGATTTAAAACAAATATACATTTTGGATATACACCAAGGAAGCTAAGCAATTATTCGATTGCTGAAATGACACCACGTCACTTTATAAATCGATTTCGTGAGCTGACGTAGGAACTAGGGAGGGGAGAAGATGAAATGAAGCTACGAGAGGCAATAGAGTTGCTGGAGAGAGAGAGAGAGAGAGAGAGAGAGAGAGAGAGAGAGAGAGAGAGAGAGAGAGAGAGAGTTGATGGAGGAAGCACCTGACCTAAAGCTTGAGGACACGACCAAGAGGCTTAGACAAGCGTGCTTCAAGGCCAACTACAAGAAGAGGAAGCTTGTTCCAAGAACATCATTTTGATATCCAAGATTCGATGGTTGCTCTGAGTGTCTGACCTAGGATAGCATGTTAGATTTGATCTGTTTCCTTTTTGTTTTTTTTTTCATTTGTTTATCTTTTCAGATAAAATAGAGTTGGATATGAAATGAGGACATTGATGATTTGCACATATTTGTTGCCATATTTTGGCTCAAGCACTGTGTGGATCAATTTGTAATTTCACTTTAAGGGAATGTGTATTTGATTCGGAACGAAGCTTATCTTTTTCAAGAAAAAAGTTTATTGAAATCATAATTGGATATCGATGATCTTTTGTGACGTGTAAATTTGGTGGATCTCATTTTTATTGATTTAAGGACCGAACATGGTAAGTCAAGTTTTTGCATGCTTTCCCATTTGTAAGGCAAGCATGAATTGGATGTGTTTATCATAGTCTATTGGATGCTATTGCCATTGGCTTTTGAGTAGAACTAGCAAGATTTAACGGTCCAGATGGATTTAGCATGCACTCGATCTACTGCATAATTTTTAAAGAAGAGGACTTCTCTTATGTCCCACTATTTGTTTTAGTTTACATGCTTAAGCATCGCGTTACGACTGTTACTGTTCCTACTCACCAAGCACGATAGTTATTTCTGTGTGATCACCTTACACTACTTCTTCCACCTTCTTTACGATTTCTTTCCAATGTCCATCCTTCTAAATGTAAACATAGTATTTATATACAGCCTTAACTGATGACATGACGTTTAAGCTAGGTAAAGGGCTGTTAGGAAAATGTTGGGTGTTCTATTAAAACCCCTGAACCCTTGGTATCTCCCATACGCGAGTAGCTCTATGAATGACAATCAATTATAGGGATGTCCATTCGCAATCATTCCTTTCTACTGTCCTCAGGAATCATTCTATTGATCAAGGCAAGTGTCGATCCGGATCGAGTACTGAAGTCCGTGGAAGTCAATGTGGAGACTACGTAACTAGAGAGAGAGACTGGTGGAGTGTAGTTTTCTGTCGATGAATTCCCAATCGATTCTAGGAATAGTCCATGTCCAGGAGTGGGAGATGAAAGAGAAAGGGGAAGAACCCGATGTTTACCAGGCTCGTATGTTCAGGGAACTCGTGCAATGCAATGCCAACCTAAACTAGAATTGCCTTCACGGTGGTAGGAGTAGTGTAGGACACATGTAGAAGTGGTCAAAGTAGCCGTTTCCAAAAATGCGCTCTCTCTCTCTCTCTCTCTCTCTCTCTCTCTCTTTGTGTACACTTTCTATGAGTGGCTTCAATTTTTTCCGTATTGCCACTACGTCGTGGTCTATTCCTGGTTCGTTTTGTAAATCTACGGTTGGAGTGCTTACATTTTTTCCTTTCTCATTTGCTGATCTCCAACTGTCTGCATTCGATATTTAGGCAACTCCTAATTCTCCAAGGTAAATCTTGAACGAGGGACTCATTGAATTTCCCATTCCAGCATAATTTTTCTTTTTTTGTCTCAGTATTTTATGTACTTGGATAGGGATGAAGTGTGTAATCAATTGATGCCGTTTATTCCCCCCACCACTTCCCTCTTAAGCAACCCAACCCTAAGGTCCCCTACCATCTTTAGAAAAACAACCCCATTCACCCTCATAGTTCATAATAATATATTTTGGATTTTAATTTAATAAAGCATATCCTTTTTCTTTAATTTGAACAAGAAAAATTAATTACTTTCCTTAGGCCCAAATCATCTATAGCTTTCAGTACTTAAATGGACATTCCTTCTTTTCATAACACTCACCTTTTCCAGCGATTTTTTAGGAAATATATCTTGCCTATGTGCATCTTTCTCTAAAAGGAACCTCACCAACCTACTCCCTAATTAGAGGCTGCACACATGTAATAGAAGCCCATGTAGCCAGAAGTGGGCTTACATAGGTCAAGAGTACGAGATAATTTTTCGGCGAAAGAGGATAGAAGCAACAATATTTAAGACACTGAAACGCTTAGGTGCAAAAAAATACACCATTTGTGTTTCTTTTGCCTTATTCATCACCAGATCATACAGAGTCTTCTGGGTTTTCAACCAGGTATCAATGCAACCAGGAATCTCTCCCAACCACCAACACCGCTCTCCGACTCTCGACAGCATGGAAACTTCTGATCGTAAGCAAGGAGACTCATCAGTGCTCTCACTCATCGCCTCCGATGGCCGACGGCACAAGACTGGCGAGGGTTATGTGCCTCTCTTGGTGATCAACTCGCTATGCCTCTTCATCGGCTCGGTCTCATCTAGCCTCCTCGCCAAGTACTACTTCATCCACAAGGGTTCGAGCCGGTGGGTGTCTTCATGGGTTCAGTGCGCTGGCTTCCCTCTCCTACTCCCCTTCGTTTACATCCCTTACTTCCTCAAGTACACCCAAAGACAACCCTTTGCTCACTTCACCCCAAAGCTCTGGGTCATGTCCATCTTCGTTGGCCTCATGCTCGGCATCAACAACCTTCTCTTCTCTTGGGGCACCTCGTACCTCCCCGTCTCCACTTCTTCACTCCTTCTCTCCACACAACTCCTGTTCAACCTCATTCTCTCGGTCATCATCGTCAAGCAAAAGATTATGTTTTATAACCTCAATTGTGTCATACTCTTGACCTTGAGCTCGATCCTTTTGGCCTTGTCATCGAGCCATGACCGACCGTCGAACCTGACCCGAGCCAAGTATTTCATAGGGTTCTTCTGCACCATAGGCGCTGGGCTCTTGTTTGCGCTATATCTCCCCGTCATGGAGAAGATATACAGGAAAGTGTATTGCTATGCGATGGTGATCGAAATGCAGCTGGTGATGGAGATAGCGGCAACGGCACTGGCGATGGTGGGGATGGTGGCAGATGGAGGGTTTGCGGAGATGAAGCGAGAGGGGGAGAGCGTGTTCGACAAGGGGCCTAGGGTTTACTACGTGACGGTGGTGATGACTATAGTGTGTTGGCAGATGTGCTTCATGGGGACGGCTGGAATGGTGTTCACGACATCGTCGTTGACCGGAGGCGTAAGCACGACGGCGTTGCTGGGGATGAACGTGTTAGCGGGGGTGTTAGTGTACCATGATAACTTCGGGGGCATGAAGATCATGTCCACAGTGCTGTGTGTATGGGGTTTCTGCTCTTATGTGTATGGCATTCACATGAGGAGCACCAAACACCAAGAAATAGACAACAATCCCAGCGTCACTGTTGTTAGTACTAGTTCTAGTAATGGTCGTAGTCAAGCCATGGAGATGGCTTCTCTGGCTCCAACGCTGAATGTCGCATTTGGCGGCGGCGTTTAGCGAAACCAAATGTTGTATTTTCCCCTTCTATGAGGACGATCCTCGACTGTTTTGCACCAATGCTAGATATATGTAATTTGTAGTGGGGCAATAGTCGAGAATGAATAAAGGGATAATTAGCTAGCATGTCGATAGGCTTACGATCTTTGTGGCCACCATAATAAAAGTTGCAAAATGTTAACAAGCGTTTTCTAATGCATGCTTATCATCACTTGTCTCACCTCGATCACAATTTTCGAACAGTTCTCGTTCCGCTTCCAGTGCCTTATGACGATCCTCTTTCCATCTTGTGAAATACTACAGCTAGTCCCAAACAATTTCTAGGATGATGACAACTTGAGGCACTACATGAGGAGATACTTTATGACTTGACAAAGCAATTGCTAAGGGAAAAATGTGAGGAGTGATGTGGGTTTGCTCAACCAAGTTAACTTTGTATTAATTGGAGCTGAACTTTTCCATCTATTTAGCCTACAAACAAGGAAATGAACCGTAACATTCTCAGTTTACAGCCTTAATCCTTATCCCTCTCATTAAATGCCTTGGCTATAAGAAAGGATTCTTTTCTAAGTTGTTTATGCATTAATTGAGGCAGTCTTTACGTTAACATCCGTATAACTACAAATTGAGTAAGCTCGTGAGTTGGGGTTTGACCATATAATCATCAAATCAAAGCATCTTGTCATTTTTTTTTTGTAGAGACAAGTTTTGACTGAATACCATGTTGTTTCCACAACCGATATAAATATAATCAATCCTTAGATGCTCCTTCCCGATTAACTTCTGACTTTTGAAAGAATCTCTTTATGTTTATCTATTCCTCACAAAGGCAATCGCAAAAATTAAAGCAAATCGTCATCTTTTGACCTATCTTATCGATTAAATTTTTCAATGAGTACTGTGATAAGTATCTTAATCATCTTCACCATGGGTGATCGACAAAACTAATGTAACCAATCAACTTAAAGATATGTGTCTTATCTACTAATATTTGTCTATCATTTACCAAGGCGATAGAGAAACTTAAATCAGCTTACATATTTTATTGAATTAACTTATGTATGCTTCTCGTGCAAGCAAGACTACATGAAAAATGAATAGGAACTAATAAGAATGATGAACAAATTGATGAATAAGAATAAATAGTTTTGGGAAAATTTGATTGATGATGAAGATACGAGAAATATTTTATAGTTCTTCGATACTTTGATGCATGGTGACAACCATTATCTTTAAATATTATTTGTCCCCACTATTGTTGTTGTCGGATTTAAAACAAATATACGTTTTGGATATACACCGAAGAAGCTAAGCAATTATTCAATTTCCCTATTGAAATTTCACTTTTAATGTGTTTTTAAAATTTGTGTAAGAAAAGAGAAGAAGAGACAATGTTGTGAAGAAGATAAAGTCGTTATTTTTTTAAACAATGTGTGATTTGGTCCTATTTATAAACAACACATCTTTTGTGAATAGTTACCCTATCGGAACCATCACCACTTTTTATGATCAACCATCACTTCTTTTCATGTCAATAACATATCTTTTTATATCCAACAATCAATTCTTTTCAAGTCCAATTCAATCTCTCCACTTAATTATTTATAGATAACAAACTATTTTAACAATCCCCCACTTAGTTTGTTACTTAAGCTAATTTACATAGATTCATATATACAAAAAGGTTTCTATTAAGATTTGAACCTTCAATTAGTGTAAATAATTTCATTAACGAAATCAGTCGTAGATTAAACTTTGAACCATGATTTCATTTGCTAATCGAATTTCCTATGACTTAGCACTTTTTATGGCCTTGTGCTTCCTCCTGAATTCATGAATATTTACAAAAGTTTGTCCAACTTTTGTTAGAAACAATGCCACTCCTTATGTTCATATTGGTGAAGTTCCTAACTTTTTACCTTAGCATTTTCTTGCTAAAACGTAAACTTATTAAGAGTGTTTTATATACCCATCCTCCTAACTTCCATGATTAGTAACCTTGTGCCCCAATAATTGATCACTATCAAGGAAACAAGTTATTGTTACCCATTGAACTTTGACAATTTCATTAGAAATTATAAAGTTGGGTTTCCACTACGCTTGACTATCATTAATTGGTCTAAGACCCATTCCTTTGGTAGTACTACTAACTAAATCTCTCGTTAGTCACTTAGTGAATGGATAAACTAAGTATTATTTGTTCGAACGTAAATTACTGAAATAATTCCATCAGTAATTAATTGTTGAACATACTCATGTTGCAAACTAATATGTCTAGATTTTCCATTGTATATTTTACCGTATGCCTTAGACATTGTTGCCTCACTATTGCAATATAAAGGTATGGTTGCCATTAGTTGTGGTCACAACTCTATATCCAATAGCAAACTACGCAGCCATTGAGCCACTTTACCAGCCGTTGATAGTGCTATAAATTTAGATTCTATTGTTGAATGAGTTATACATGTTTGTTTCTTTGATGACCAAGAGACTGCACCATTTGCAAGCTTTAAAATCTATCTAGATGTGGATTGTGCTAGTTATCCAACTAGCATCTAAATATCATTTTAGTACTGTTGGTTGACTTTCATAAAATAGACCAAAATTTATTATTGTTTTTAAGTAACCAAAATTTTTATCTATAACCTTCCAATGCATACTACTAGTCTTATTATTAAATTGGCCAATTTACATACATAAAGGCTATATTTGATCTAGTGCAATGTATAGTATAAATCATACTTTCAACTGCACTAGCATATTCTAATTATGCTAAAGGTTATCCAGTATTTTTCATAATTGACACATTATATGGTACATTTGACTTTATTAATTCCTAAATGTTGATATTTTTTAAATAATTTTCTTCACATAATGGCCTCACTTTAAGCATATCCCCCACTATGTTTGATCACTTTGATACCTTAAACTGTAACAACTTCTCCCAAATCTTGCATTTTAAATTGAGACGATAGATAGTTTTGAGTTTCTTTTATGCCATGATTTGCTTAATTTGCAAACCTTATTGTCATTTCCAGGTGGAATTAAACCTTCATGTTGTTCCATAGACACCTTATATTCTAATTTACCATTTTGAAAAGCTGTTTTAACATCCATTTGAGCACATGCAATTTATAAATTAATGCCAAAGCTAACACAACTCTAATGAATGTTATTCGAGCAACCGGTGCATATGTATCAAAATATTTAAAAGTAGTAAATCTATTAGTACCTTATTTTTCAATATTGTATTCGGTCTCCAAGGCACTCCAAATGTCTCTCGGGTTTGTGTAAGATCGAAAAATGTCGTATAGATGATCTGACAGAGCATTGAGAATTCTTCCTTGGCACAACCTTTCATCATTAATTGCTTCTTTCCAAAATAATGCATCTCTAGATGCCATTGCCTCACTAAACATTCTTTGATCTTCATCCATGCGAAATAACATGGTAATTTATTCAAAACTTTTTCCCTACTTCTTTTGGTGAGAGAGTTACAAATCTGAATCGAATTTTTTTTTTATTCTTCACTCTTTGACTTCTCCTTGGCTCACTTGGATAATCAAATTATTTTCTTTAACTTGATGAAGAATTACTTACGTTAATTGGTGTTTGTGAATATGATGAGCTATCACTTGAAACTTTAAGAAATTAGTGCTCAAGAAATTCAACATCTCTTGGTTCCACAATATTATTAGATTCAACGTCTAATAATTGATAAGCTTTAGAATTTTGAGCATATAAAAAAAAATACACTTCTTAATGCCTTTGGTCCTAATTTGGTTCGCTTAGGATCGGGAATATACTACGCAAGGCATCGCCGTATATTAAAATATTGGGTATTCGATACCCTTCCTTTTTATAATTCATATGCAGATATCTTAAACTTCTCTGAAGGAATTTTCTTGTGAACATGACATGCAGTTAAAAATATTTCTCCCCACAAATTGATTGGCAATTTTGCTTATAAGATCACGGAATTAACCATATCAACCAAAATTTGATTCTTTCTTTCTGCCAATCCATATTGTTGTGGTGTATAAGGTGTACTTACTTGATGCACAATACCAATTTCTTTACAAAACACAGAAAAATCTAATAAGAATATTTTTTTCTCAATGATCACTTCTCAAAACTTTGATTTTTGCATCCTTTTCGTTTTTAACAGCAGCCTTATATACCTCAAACACATCAAAAGCTTGATCTTTTGATTTCATAAGGTAGACGTGAGTATATTTAGAGTTACGCATATGATGGTGAACAAATCATATGATCTTGCATTATTTTGTAATGGTAAGAGAAAATTACATAAATAACAGTTACATCTTCACCGCTAGACGAGTGACGTGTGTTTGGAGTTGGTTTTATAACTGAATTGTTCTACATGTCGATCGTCAACGGTAAGTTGGTAAAGTATATTTAACACCGGCAAAAGATCTAGTAAAACTTCATATAAAATATGGGCTACAACAATCTTATGAGTGGAGTTAGCTAAGATATCACCAGGTTGTGGTTATAAAAGTCAAGCCTCTTATTTTAGTTGTGATAGTATTTCGACCATGTAATTAGGAAATAGAAATTGCACAAAAGTCAGCGATTCCCTCAAAGAATAATGAAGTCATGGGGTGTTTTCTATTGCAGTTGTTGTCGACACACATGTATAATCTTCAATACAAAATGCAGGCATGAATGAGTGCAGGACATGGCAATCACTACCTTAAGCTAAAGGGTCAAAGGAGTTGGATTCTCTGAGGACATGTCACTCACGTTCTTCTCAATCCACTCCTTTTAAACCATCTCTCCCACCTGCGAAATCATCTTCATCCTTGGAGGCAAAATGATTCCCTCATCCTCCTCCCTCAATGGAAACAATGCTGAACCATCACAAGAAAAGTTCGACATTATTCAGATGGATCTCTTTGACTTTGGCAATCACGGCAACCTCGAGCCTACCATCTCCGCTGCGAAAGAGAGAGACAGCCCATGCCACGAAAAGCAAATCGTTGTCGACCCGATTTCCCTACAGCAGGAGCCGGCCTTCTTCGGGGCAAAACCGTTGCCGCCCATCAACACGAGCAGTTGTCACGGCCTTCTTCCCCTGCTCTCGCCTGCCAAGAGCAAGTTCCTCAGCTACAGCCTCCCAAACTCGGCCACGTCGTCGCCACGCTTCCCTTCCGTTAGTAATCTACTGAAGAGGAACAAGAAGTGGATGCAGCATGAAAGTCGGGCACATACTCCTCCTCAACTGGATTTCGACCATCTCATGACATTCAGCCCTTACCTCGCGATGCAACAAGAGATGAGGAGCTTCAGGAGGAGCAAGTCATGCGGCGAAGGAAGAGCAATCCCGCCCTCCGTAGACTTTGATCTTCTGGCAACCAAAGCTAAAGTTACTGGTACTACTACTAGCCCCAGTGACAGTAGTTGCACCAGTGATAGTAGCGAGAGCGAATGTCACCAAGATGTGAACCTGAAGAACAACTTCCCCAGAACGGCAAGCAACGAAGACGGGGATGGTAAGTGGGAGACGGATAGTCCGCAGGAGGAGTTCAAATGCGGGGCGCTGTGCTTGTTCCTTCCAGGGTTCGGCAAGGCCAAGCCTGTCAAATCAAAGAAGGATTCATCACAGGCAGCGGAGAACAACTATGTGATCTCCAGGACTGTTTCATTGGAGAAATTTGAATGTGGATCGTGGGCTTCCCCCGCCGTCAATGTGAACGAAATCAGCCATGAAGACAGAGCTGGAGCTGGAATTGGAGACTCCACCAACCTCTACTTTGATCTGCCGCTAGAGATGATTCAGAGCAGCGCCAACGACACGCATTCTCCTGTGACTGCGGCTTTCATCTTTGACAAGGAGAGGAAGGGCGTCTTGAAGAATGGTTCGGTGAGGACGCCCAACAGGAAGTCGCACGAGTCCTCTCGACACGTTCGTTTCTCCACGACTTCGCCAACTTCGCAACCTGCCTTGCTGACTTCTTGCGTCACGCCTCGCCTGCGCAAGGCGAGGGAGGACTTCAATGCCTTCCTAGAAGCACAGAGTGCTTGAAAGTCATCATCAGTTCCTCACATTCCCAAACCTAAATGCACAAACCTCCTTTCCGACGATCCATCTGTACGGTATACATTTGTGTCAAGACTTTCGAATTGAAAAAATCGCAATATCGCCGTGTCTCGACCTGGAGACAGAACGCTCCATCGAATGTAAACCCCCAACTTCAAAGTTTTGGTGATGAGACATCGGTTCCGTGGTTTCTTTAGCTCGTCCAGATGAGCAATTCTTGAAGAGTCGTTGAAAGTTTTGAGTTAGAAGGTTGTCATTACTACAATCTATCAACTAAGCTTGTCCCAAGATGATTGCTGTACATAACCAATCCTCAAGATAAACAGCAAAGGAGACCCTCTGGCTCTAAAGCAGATTCCATTAGACGTATGCATGAATGGAGCATCTATGCAGCATCCGTTTGACTTTGACTTTGACTTTGGGTGCGTAGGCCAACCTATGCATTGGGCCCTCTTTTTTGGGCCAAAGCTTTTAAGATCATCGAAACACCCAAGTGCAAAAAATACACCATTTGTGTTTCTTTTGCCTTATTCATCACTAGATCATACAGAGAGTCTCCTGGATTTTCAACCAAGTTTCAATGCAATCAAAAATCTCTCCCAACCACCAACACCACTCTCCGACCCTTGACGGAATGGAAACTTCCGATCGTAAGCAAGGAGACTCGTCAGCGCTCTCGTTCATCGCCTCCGATGGCCGCCAGCATAAGACCGGCAAAGGTTACATGCCTCTCTTAGTGATCAACTCGCTGTGCCTCTTCATCGGCTCGGTCTCGTCCAGCCTCCTCGCCAAGTACTATTTCATCCACAAGGGCTCAAGCCGGTGGGTATCCACATGGGTTCAATCTGCTGGCTTCCCTCTCCTACTTTTCTTCATTTACGTCCCTTACTTCCTCAAGTACACCCAAAGACGACCGTTCGCTCACTTCACCCCAAAGCTTTGGGCCATGTCCATCTTCGTTGGCCTCATGCTTGGCATCAACAACCTGCTCTTCTCTTGGGGCACCTCGTACCTCCCCGTCTCCACTTCTTCACTTCTTCTCTCCACACAACTCCTATTCAATCTCATTCTCTCGGTCATCATCGTGAAGCAAAAGATTACATTTTATAACCTCAATTGTGTCATCCTCCTGACCTTGAGTTCGGTCGTTCTGGCCTTGTCATCGAGCCACGATCGGCCACCGGACCTAACCCGGGCCAAGTATTTCATAGGGTTCTTCTGCACCATAGGTGCCGGGCTCTTGTTTGCGCTATATCTCCCCGTCATGGAGAAGATATACAGGAAAGTGTATTGCTATGCGATGGTGATCGAAATGCAGCTGGTGATGGAGATTGTGGCAACGGCACTGGCGACAGTGGGGATGGTGGCAGATGGAGGGTTTGCGGAGATGAAGCGAGAGGGAAAGAGCGTGTTTGACAAGGGGGCTAGGATTTACTACGCAACGGTGGCGATGACCATAGTGTGCTGGCAAATGTGCTTCATGGGGACGGCTGGGATGGTGTTCATGACATCGTCGCTGACCGGAGGCGTAAGCATGACGACGCTGTTGGGGATGAACGTGTTGGCGGGGGTGTTGGTGTACCGCGACAACTTCGAGGGCATGAAGATCGTGTCCACAGTGCTGTGTGTATGGGGTTTCTGTTCCTACGTGTGTGGCATTCACAGGAAGACCACCAAACACCAAGAAACAGACAACAAGCCCAACGTAACTGCTGCTAGTACTAGTCCTAGTAACGGTTGTGGTCAAGCCATGGACATGGCTTCTCTGGCTCCAACATCAGATGTCGCATCCGGCGACGGCGTTTAGCGAAACCAAATATTGTACTGTCCCCCTCTATGAGGACGATCCTTGACTATTTTGCACCAATGCTAGATATATGTAATTTGTAGTGTGGCAATAGTTAGGATAATTAGCTAGCATGTCAATAGGCTTATGATCTTTGTGGCCACCGTAATAAAAGTTGCAAAATGTCAACGAGTGTTTCCTAGTGCATGCTTATCATCGCTTGCCTCGCCTCGATCACAATTTTCGAACAGTTCCCGTTCTGCTTCCAGTGCCCTATGACGATCCTCTTTCCATCCTGTGAAATGCTACAACCAGTCCCAAACAACTTCTTGGATAATGACAACTTGAGGCACTACATCAGGAGACACTTTATGACACGGCAAAGCAATTGCTAAGGGAAAAAATGTGAGGAGTGATGTGGGTTTGCTCAACCAAGTTAACTTTGTATTAATTGGAGCTCTACTTTTTCATCTACTCAGCCTGCAAAAGAAGGAAATGAATAGTAACATCCTCAGTTCACAGCCTTAATCATTATCCCTTTCATTAAATGCCTTGGCTGTAAAAAGATGTTCTTTTCTAAGTGGTTTATGCATTAATTGAGGCCATCTCTACGTTCACATCCATGTAACTACAAATTGAGTAAGTTCGTGAATTGGGGTTTGATCATATAATCATCAAATCAAAGCACCTTGTCATTTTTTGTATGCACAAGTTTTGACAGAATATCATGTTGTTCCCGAATTAAATACTGACGGTTCATCTGCACGGTATACATTTATGTCGAGACTTTTGAATTGAAAAAATCGCGATGTCGCTGTGTCTCGAACCGGAGACGGAACGCTCCATCGAATGTAAACCCCCAACTTCTCTTGCATTGAAAAGTTTTGTGGCGATGAGACGTCTTTAGCTTGTCCAGATAAGCAAGTCTTGAAGAGTACCTGAAAGTTTTGAGTTAGAAGGTTGTCATTACTACAATCTATCAGCTAAGCTTGTCCCAAGATGATTGCTATACATAACCAATCTTCAAGATGAACAGCAAAGGAGACCCTCTGGCTCTAAAGCAGATTCCATTCGACGTATGCATGAATGGAGCATCTATGCAGCATCCCTTTGACTTTGACTTTGACTTTGACTTTGGGTGTGTAGGCCAACGAATGCATTGGGCCCTCTTTTTTGGGCCAAAGCTTTTGTTCTGCAAACAGCCCTTTTGCCGAATTGAAAGGACGTCGCAATCTTTGGGCCCAAACCCCCATGCTGGCCTCAATCATTTGTTAGAAATATGCGATAAAGAATCGTTCGGTTCAAGGGTTTTGGTACGGGGACCAAGAGATGCACTAGTTATCTAAACCAAGACAATTGCTTTGAATCAACAATGGTTGCGGAAGTTGTGTTATCCATCATCAATCCGAACAAAAACTACTCCGATCTCTAGTTTGAACCTTGAACCGTTTTTTCACATAGGGTTGCCGAGCTCGCTCATCTATGTTTTCAAATCGATTCCGGCAATGCGGGCTCAAGGAGGGCGTGCCGCACGTTCCTCAAGAGGATAAAAGTCTCTGGTTCCGACCCTCTTAATTTTAGCGACTCCCAATTCCCTACTCTAAACTTGTTGATTTTGCAACCGACTCCTCTAAACATGCTATGGGTATGAGATTGAATCCTCCCATTACTTTGTCTTTTTTTTTTAGGTTGATATCATGAAAAACTCCAAATTGATATGTTTGTAATAAACTTACCATGAATTAATTTTTTGATTATGAAAAATCCGTACACATGTAACAAATTTACCAAAACTAATATTTTGACTACGAAAAATCCCGAACAGGTACATTTTTTACAAATTTACCATAAATTGGTACATCTGTAACAAATTTGCCCTCTGTTAGTTTCCGTTAAATTGGGTTCATATCACGAAAAATCTCACATTGGCACACATGTGACAAACGAAAAGTAAAACCCTAAACTGGTATATCCCATCAACTATCGCATGCCATTAGAACAATTTGACGATAAAATTTGACAGAAATTAACGGAAGGTAAATTTGGCATAGATATACTAATTTTGAGTAAATTTATCACAGATGTACCGGTTTGAGATTTTTCGTTATTAAAAAATAAATTTAAAATAAATTTATCACATATGTATCAATTTAAAAAAAATTATTATATTAACCCTTTGTTTTTAACCGAATTGACGATTTTGTTTTGCTGTCCCTTCTCATACAAAATCCAACGAATCTCGTGGAATGGACAAGGTGTCTGGTTGTGGAAACAGGTGGCACTTTCTTTGATTGAATGTGGCCAAAACGTGTCCTCTTTGCGTGCGGGAGCTGAAATGCTAATCCCATGTAATCGATGGGATTAGGCCCAACCCCTACGTCGCTTTGAGAAGTGTATGCTCTCACCTTACTCGAACTCGCTCCTATTATCTACCCTTTTGGAGGAAACGTGATTTAGACATAAATTATTATCGCTAGATATAAATAATAATTTTATAATATATATTTTTCGAATTATTCATTTTTCGTGAAATAAAATAGAACTTTATGGTGCGCTTATTTCAATAAAAAACTTCACGTTAAAAGAAAATATTTTACACTGAGGTAATTTTCAAGAATAATGGTTAGTTTTCATTTATTTGATCTATTAAATAAAGTAATTTCTTTTTTGTCAGGAGGGAAAATTGGTTTTTCCTCAATCTAAGCTTGTTGTTTTGGATCCATGGAAAACGTTTTTTTTGTAAATTGATTACGCTTCAGTCATTCAAACATTGGAAAATCGAAAAATAATATCGCGAAAATTATTTTCCTTCAAATAAACAGACCCTTCAGCGAGAGCCCATAAGATTGAATCTTCAATGATAGAAAAGTCAGGAGACGAATACGAAAGATTCAACCCCAAACTCCAAATGGGAATTGAAAAATCAAAAGCTTAGTCCCGTGAAGCCGAAGGCACTCCTAACTTTCCCACTTGGAGGACAGACTGGTCTTCTTTGGAATGGGGACACTCATTAGTTAACCGGTGGTCGGCCAGCTCAACACGCCAAAACTAGAGCGAACCCAACAGGAAAAGAGCTTCCAAATTGCCTTCACCGATCTCTAAGTTTGAATAGGAAAAATGACAGATTATTCTTGAATTTTGGTCTAATATGTAATGTGATCTATAAACTTTTAATTTATTCAATGTGATCCATGAACTATAACTAATATGTAATGTAGTCCTTAAACTTTTAATTTGTTCAATGTAATCCCTTAACGTTTGAAATATGTTCAATTTAATCCATAAATTATATAAAGATGTTCAATATTGTCTTTGAACTTGAATTAATAAAAGAACAAAATAAACATTTTCATATAGTTTTGAGACTATATTGAATATGTACCTAAAATCCAATGACCATATTGAATAAATTAAAATTTTAAAAACTATATTGCATATTGAGCTATAATTCAAAAATCATATTGCACATTAAATCGAAGTGCGGGAACTATTTATTTCGGAAAAATTGTCATTTTAGTCCTAAACCTATTGCACTTTTGCCATTTCAGTCCTAAATCTTTTTTTTTTGCCAATTCAGTCCTAAACCTTTTACAATTCTGTCCGTTCAGTCCATTTGGCCGGCCAGCGCTGACGTGGCACGTCGGCCGGCAACCGGCTGGCCAAAATAATAATTTTTAATAACTTTCGAATTTTTAATTTTTAATTAATTTTTAATTTTAATTTTCTTTCTTTCTTCTTGTTTCTTCTTCTTCCTCTGCCTGTTTCAGCTGGAGGCCGGCGAGTTGGCCGGCGAGGGTCGTCGGAGCTCGCCGGCCACTGGGCGAGGGTCGAGGCCCTCGCCCGGCCTGGCGCGGGACGCCGCGAGAGAGGCTGGCCTTGCTCAAATCTAGGCGAGGCTAGCCTCGCCATGGCCTTGCCGGCTGCGGGCGAAGGCGGCCTCGCCCGCGGCTGGCGAGGCCATGGCCGACCTCGCCCGCGACCGGCGAGTCGCAGGCTAGGCGAGGCGAGGCGGCCGCGCCTCGCGATGTTCAACAGCCCGAAGAGAACACTCCAGTCCTTCGCTCCGATCCAAAGCTCGAGTCGCAGAAGACGAAGAAGGAAGACGAACAAGGAGGAGAAGCAGCAGCAGTTGGCGGTCGAGCTGCGACTCGCCCAGATCTGGGCGAGGTTGGCC
>BCNH02000005.1:10728787-10740801 GCA_001662345.2 Metrosideros polymorpha var. glaberrima
TCTTGTGGTTGGTCTTGCCCTTCACGTTCTGGGACATGTGCACCCCCGTCGCGTACACGCTGCGTGGTTGCACCGCATACTTCCTGTCCCTCCTTATCCCCCTCTTCACATCCCTGTACACCAGCTTCTCGAACCCCCATTTCCTGCTCACCATCACAGACAGACAGACAGAGCCCACGTTCAAGTCGGTCTCGGTTCTGTTCACACATTGTTCTGTGCAGGGGACACTCCCTCGCTCATGCGCTCAATCATTCAGCTAAAAGACTCACAGATACAGGTGTTCTTCCCCAGCTGTCTCAGGTTTCATTAATTAAAGTGAACATATGACCTTTTGATTCCTTGTTAGCATAAGCATTGTTGAGGAAAAACAGAGTTGTCAACCGAGAGGCGATCAACCCACCAGCGCCCATCTAATAATAGAGCTGGAGATTTGCGTTGACAGTTACCTCCCGCGGTCTCTTTTCAATGCATATTAAAAAGATTGGTATCATGAATGAACGGACGAATGCCATGTCCTAATTTACAAATGCCCCAATGTCCCCATCGCCGAATAAGAAACGCTAACTTGCGAACTAAGCTCGAAAACACCAACTCACTTCCACTTGCCCCAATACGATGAAGAGAAGACAAGAATCCAATGTCATCATCAGGCGGAGGCCGACGGAATAATACTCCAAACGCATGAGCCACATAACATCTTCGATGTAACCCACAAAACATCTTCGATGTACCCACAAAACTGGACCCATCACTCAACCACCCCGACCCCTAGAAGGCGCATTTCGTTCATCATTGTTTAATCTACGCGTGCTCGAAGATCAAGCGCGTCTTGAATCAGACGCATTGACTCTTTCCTTTTCCTCGGACGCGCTACACAGCAATGCCCTTTAATGAATCTCTGTGATATTGTTCAATTCTTATTTCAATTCATTCCACATTTACAATCACCCATGGAACAAACCGAGTTTAGCTTCAGCCCTCTAATCTAATCTAATCTAAGCTTTGCCCACATGGGAATATCATTGCCATCTCTATGTAAAAGCATTGAGGGACGATTGTTTCGGCCGAGCATGAATGTCTCACTCTTGAAAATTGTATGTATCACTTGCAGACATTTTCAATATGATGAAGGCACTCGATTAATCAAGTTCATGGGCATACATACGAATATGGAAAAGCCTAAGAGAGGGGACACACATGAGAAAAGGAAGTACCTGTAAGTCCTGCCGGCGCCGGTCTCGTCGACGAAACAGAGCTTGTTGCTCATGGGCATCTGTTCAATGGTGAACTGTGAGTACCCGGACAGAGAATCGAGCACCGACCGGAGCGTGTTCTTGGGAGGCACGTAGATGAACTCGTCCACGTCGAAGAAGAACATCCACTTGGTCGAGAATTTGTATCTGTGCAAGCAGTCGTTCACCACCATGAACTGGTTGTGATAGTACCCGTCGAACCTCTCCTGGTCCCTAACGTCCTGCAGCGTCACGTACCCGAGCTCCATCCAGGGCCTCAACACCTCGAGAACCTCCTCGTGGATCCCGCCGGCGTCGTAGATCACGAAATGCGACCTGCCACCGAAGAGCCTCACGTGGTAGGCCATCCACTCCCTCACTCGCTGAGGGCTCAGATTGCCGTACAGCGGAGACCCACAGTAGAGGAAATCGTACTTGGGCTGTGAGCTGAAAATGGACAGGTCCAAGCTCCCGGGAGGCTCGGCGAGGACTTCGATGGTGTCGGTGAAGTTGAAGTTGCGGTCGCTGCCGCCGGAGGTGGAGGCAAGTAGGAGCAGCTTGCCGCCGGAGTTGTCGGCGTTGACGACGGGGTCGGGGAAGGTGCAGTTGACGACGACGGCGGTGTAGACGCGGCCGTAGCCCCAGTCGGGGAGGATCTTGTAGCCGACGGCGGTGGAGACGGAGGTGGAGTTGGAGTTGGGGTGGGGGACCCACCGGCATTGGTAAGAAGGCTTGGCGTAGACGTGGAGGGGCTTGGAGGCGAGGCCGACGACGGCGAAGGTGTTGAGGCCGCCTCGGTAGGAGCCCATGGTGATGAAGTTGTAGGCGGCGGAGCCGTAGGGGTTGAAGGCCCGCTTGACGACGCCGCCCTCGAGGACCTGCTCTCGATCCGCATCGGGGGGTGGCGGGGGCGGAGGAAGAGAAAGAGGCGGGGGAGCGGCGGCGAGGGAGGAGGAGGCGAGGGAGGGAGAGGGAGAGGGAGAGGGCGGAGAGGAGGAGAGGGGAGGGGAGATGCGGGAGATGCAGAGGCGGAGATCGGCGGAGGAGAGGGAGAAGCGAGAGGGGAAGAACTGGAGGAGGGTGGCGACGGAGCAGAGGACCAAGAGGGCGGTGAGGAGGATCTTGAGCTCGGTGGCGCAGTTCCAGACGACGCCGACGAACATCTTCCTGTCAGCACCGGCGCCTCTCTCCCCCTTGTCTCCGTCCTTCCCCATTTGGGCTTTCGTCGACGGTGCCAAGGACGGCGGCGCTAAGCTGCTCCGCGTCAAGCTCGCTGCGAACTGGTGGTGGAGAGAGCGGAGATACGGTGGCGAGGGGAAGAAGAAGAGGAGGAATAGCAGAAAATAGAAAGAGAGAGGGAGGAAAGTTAAGACGGGAGAGTGGCGAAATGGAAAGCCTTACTCTTTTTAAATGCAAAATGCAATCCGACGCCAACTTCTATCACTTCCCATTTTCCAAAAGTAAGCAATGCATCCATGAACATAATTGTTGCTCAAACTTACGTAACATGCTCCGTCGATTTCAACCCACATCAAAACACTTACCCTCGAACAATTAGAAAAAAAAAAAAATCGCTTATATCACTTACAAAAATGAACAAATCAAAAAAATTATTTTTATCATCCATTAAAGTATTTAGATACAAAGTATTTCAAGTAATACTTTTCATCGACTAACTATTTCAAGCGATACAAATGATCATTTTTAGGATACTATTTTTCAATCATTTAATTTTCGCAAAACAAATGGAGTCTTAGCCACTCTACTCATGCGAAAATTATTTGTGGTGCGGAGTTGAGAGGGCCAAGGGCGGACCACCACCCCAATTAGCCGAGTAGCCCAAGACCTACTATGCTTGGGATTCTCTCTAGTCATAAGTTCAGCTCCTCCTCACCAAAAATTCTATCATTTTGCATTGCGGTTCAGCTTACGTCGACTTGCACCTTATTCTATTGACACCCCAATTAAACGACGGTGACGCTCTTTACTCTAGCGAGCCATAGCTACGATTCAAATCGAGCATTTGTCATGAGTGTAAAGTGCTCTGCACAATAATGCGCGGAGGTTATCAATGCCCATTGTCAAGGGGCGAACTCCCTTGCGGATTGATCCTCCGCCTCTCTCGGAAGCATACGACCGCGCCTGCCGCTGGGCCATCTTAGTCGGTGCGACACTCTTATGTAGCCGATCGTTCCTCACTAATCTTTTTTTAGTCGGTGCGACAGTCTTATGTAGCCGATCGTTCCTCACTAATATTTTTTTCTCGTTAAGAAAAAAGAAATAAAAAATGAAAAAGGAAGGGGGGAGGCATTATTGGGATTCGGTGGAGAGCACAAAACGACGCCGGGCTCCTGTCTAATTGGATGCAAGAGGACAAACGGAGCGGTGGTCCCCACCTGCTTTAATCATAGCCCATGGCCATCGCTGTCTCCCCTCGTAACACATAGCTCGCTGCCCGCCACGTGAGCCACGCTCGCATATTATTTGATTCTTCGCATTATTATATACGGAGGAGGGGGAGGAGGACAAACTTTTATACTACCAATTTAAGTTTAGGCTTAATCCCATGGAAAAATTTCCAAATTTAAGTTCAATTTTAATTATACTACGATTCTTTTTTGTTTAAAAAAAATCATAAACTTTTACTATAATTCCAAATCTGCCGCGCATCCAAAAATCGACATCTCAAAATCATCAATATAGGGACCGATTAGATTTTCATTGATACTCTCACATTCGTATGGAATAATTGTATCCTAATGATTTTAATGATTTTGAAGACATTAGTGCCGATTTTTGGACGCAGGGCAGATTTAGGATTAGAGTGAAAGTTCGTGATATTTTTAAAACAAAAAGAAGATTCACCGAGATTGCACTTAAAGTTTGGAGTTTTCTATGAAAGCTAAGTTGAAAAGTTTAATCCCATGATTAGGGTTGATCGGATTGGTCATCAATTTGAACCTTATGTGCAGTATGCTTCATTGGCACATATATTTGTGTATGGCTTGTATTTGTAGCTGTCTCCCTCACTCAGTTCGGTAGAATCAGAAGTGGTAAAATGATACAAAGATGTCTCTGAACTTTAACTCAATGTGTAATGTGATTCATAAACTTTTAATTTGTTCAATATGATCCATAAACTTTAGCTTAATGTGCAATTTGATCCTTGAACTTTTAATTTATTCAATGTAGTTTATGAACTTTAGTACATATTCAAACTAGTCCGCTGGACTATATAAAAATATTCAATATTTTCCTTTCGATAATTTAAGTTCAGAGACATTGTTGGACATTTTCATATACTCTAGGGACTAGTTTGAATATTCACCAAAAGTTTATAAATCACATTGAATAAATTAAAAGTTTAGGAACCGCATTGCACATTATGCTATAGTTAAGGGACTACGTTGAACAATTGAAAGTTTGGGGATTAGATTGCACATTGGGCCAAATTTTATGGACCATTTATATCATTATCCCATCAGAAATCGATGATTTAAAAGTAGTGTTTATTAAATGCAAAAAGGAATTTGAAAAGAAACATAGCATTAATTTAGCAATATGAGCATTTGGGGCCCGTTGGCTTCAACATTTGCAAAGGTATTTGAGTGTTTGAAGGCCCCTATGTCAAAGTCGAGATATTTAACAATGGTATTTGAGCCATAGTTAGCATTTTTAAAGTACTTAAACTCCATGCAAATCCTGCCTAGCATTGACTTTGAGCATTTTGGAAGTGTTACTTCAGGGATTAATGAATTTTTTTCCTTCTAACTTTGCCCTCACTAAACTATTTAAATTTAAATTTTACCCTCACCCTCACTATCCTATGTAGATCTGAGCCGTATCATGAGACGTCGGTGGCGAGTGCAGATCTGATTGTTGGCAAGGCAGATCTGACACCTGCGACTCCTTACTTAAGATTGCGTGACCTTAGTAAGACGTTGCTAGAGTTGTGCGACCTTAGACGACTGGCTGTTGCCTAAGGTCCCGGCTGCCCTCTAGGCGAGCTCATCCAGCCTCTATCATCATCTTCTTCTTCTTCTTTTTCCTTTTAATTACTCTCCAGGTTGCATATCACAGTTTGCAAAATAAAGTGTTTACCAAATACTGTTTTTTTCATTTAAAGTAGGAAGAAGTAATAGGTAGATGGGGATGGACTTTTCAATGTTGCCCATGTTCCGAGGGAAAAGCAGAGCCATTGCATATGCAATCCAGCGAATTGTCAGCTTCCCTGTTCGTTTGGACACTTGCCCACATTCCAATGGGCTGTTCTTCTTCAAAAATCAACACTTTTCCTTGTATTTTCCACACAGCAACACGGGATGAATGTGCTGATGGTCGTTGACCCTGGGGCTTCCGTAGTCAGGATGACAGGGTACCAGGATTCATGAACCAGCAAGTTCGTGTTCAAAAGCAATCTCCATTCCTAGTGACATATGTATCTGGAAAAATGTTTGAAAAAGAGCAGTCATTCAACACTTGTTGCTAACGTAAAGGCCAACTCCCCCCTTTTCTTTCTAGGGTAATCCATGTTTCTCCGTTATCACAACGTTTTTCTCAACCGCTTCTTAAATTATTGGAAAAAGGACACGAATGGTCTTTGAATTTTGGTCCAAAATGCAATATCGTTCCTCAAATTTTTTAAATTTGATCAATTCGGTTCATGAACTTTGGTCCAATCCATGAACTTTAATCCAATGTTTGTTATGGTCCTTAAACTTTTAGACATTATTATATAATCTAGAGATGATATTGAACATTTAATGATAATTTAGAGACTACACTGAGCAAATTAAAAGTTTAAGGACGACATTGCATGTTAGGCCTTTAGGAAACACCTTGCATAAATTAAAAGTTTAGGGTTAATTTTGCGCATTAAATCAAAATTCATGAATCATTTGTGCTGTTATCCCTAAATTGTTCACTAGGACTAGAGCAGCTTTCTGTGTCAAGGATGTGAACGAGGCTCTTCTTTTGTGACAACCTCTGTGACAATGATTGTTGAAGAGCCCAACCCAAGTCGTGAGTTTGGGCCGACAATGTTGTTTGCTCTCAGGAAAAGGGCACCTCCTTCTCAATCCTATTGCATCTTCCAAATTCCAACTTTTCCAGCTGAGCAAGGCCATTTCTCATGTCCCAACGATCTATTCTGGTGTTGGTGCTGCACCAGACCATCTTTCAAGATTCCATCACGTGAAAGGGTGTAGGTCTCGGTTCAGCAGATGACATTACTATTATATTCTTGCTTTTACTATTCTTAATTTCTTATCCCCCAAATCTCTTGATTCTTCATTCAACCGCGCCAACTCTTGATCCCCATTCTCAAGCTGTCGAAACCGCGTATCGACAGTAGGAACCTACGTCAGGCAATAGATTAATGAATGAACAAACGAACGAATGAAGTGACCGGTTCGGTTTAGTGAAACAACTCAATGAACTTCCATGTGATTATTAATTAAAAATTTGGTGGGTCTCCCCCAAAAGAGTTCCTGCTGGATTTGCCTCCATGCACACCTGCTCTATATGTGAAAAATCAGGGAATTGCTGCACACCCTGGATGCTTTGCATATATAGTCTGTCTCAGAAACTTAGTATCATCTCATTCGTTCTGCGTATGCCATCCGGTGTCTACTTGATGGAGAAGGGGCTCTAGCAATTCCGTCCTTTCCTTTAAGGTCACTGAATTTGGGTCGCCTCCTTTCAAGATGGACTCAAGCTAAACATAATGCAACTCTCCAAAGAAATGCTCGAAAGCAATTGCTACGCAGAGATGTCTTCGAATCGGATCACGTAGGGATAGCCGCCCCCGGGATATGAGCATTATCTGATCTTTTTCTTCTTTGCAGCTGCTGCATCTTCAGCCTATAATGAATGAATCGATAGCAACATAAATGTATCACGTCCAGACTACGAAGTAGTACTGGTTTTTCAACATATCTACTTCATTACGTTGCGTTACTTCACATTACATGGTTTCCTTATGCCCGGCTGCCAAACACAAAATGATAAGTTCTCCTCCTTTTCTTTTCCTTCATCTTCTCACCCTCACCCTAGAAAGCATTCCCTTTACTTCTCCTCACAACTTGAACAGCCAAAACACAGTTGCACTTCCTCTTTTTAAGGAGGATAAAAACAGAAAAGCAAATTGACAGTCGTTTAATTGATTAAGCTCCGAGGGATATGAACACAGCAGGTGCAAATGGCTTCTTCTTTGTTTCCTCTTCTGTCGCTCGCTCGTGTGATGATCATGCACTATTACTCGTTCATCTTGCTCCACCTTTGTCAGGGTCCTTCCAATGCCTTCTTCTTGCTTAATATTTATGGCCGCACGAAGAGTTTATATTTGTAATCAACGGCACTGGAGTTGGAGGCGTCGTGGGCAAGAAATCAAGTGATCATTGGTGAGGCCAGCGGCTTGCATGAACAAGTGCACGATGGTCGGGCCGACATATCTGAACCCTCTTCTCACCATGTCCTTGCTCATTGTCTCCGACTTTGATGTCTTCACCGGTATCCTCTGGCATGTCTTGTACTCCGTGGCGATCGGCTTGTGATTCACAAACCCCCACACGTACTTGTCAAAAGATCCGCATTCCGTCCTCACCTGTCATCGCGTGCAGACAACATGCATATGAAATCAGGAGCTAATGGGCGAATACTTGTAATGCATTGATCAACTAAAGTTTCTAAGAATCAGAAAAACGATTGGAACCCTAATGGGAAATGGAATGCGGAAGAAAAAAGAGCTAAGTTTTCGAGCAATGGAGGACTTTAACGTGTTATTACCTCGAGAATTTGCTTGGAGTTGTCGACGACTCCCCGAATTTGGCTCAACTCTAGGCCGTAGAGACTACTCAGTGATGTTATTTTCTTTTCAGAGTATTGGGCCACAATTTCTGCATCAAATCCTGAGAAAGCTTCCCTGCAAAGTGAAGGTCCCAATTGCCGATTTAAGCATATATCCAGAACAAATCCCACATAAAGCAGATCTCAGCAATTTGGCATTACCTCAGGACTTGACGTTTCTTCAAGACCGAAGTCCAGTCTGATCCTACTTGAGCTCCACTCAGTACCAACAACTCGAACAGGTTTCTGCATGTCACAATCCGATTCAAGGTCTAAGCATTTGATGGGTGCACGCACAAACAGACACTCAAAAAGAGGCAGAGTGAGGAAGGGAGATATTACCTGTCATCATGGACGGGCACTCCCCATTCTTGATCATGGTAAGCAACATAGATAGGATCTGCACAGGCATCACCCGGGAAGAAACAACATATCAGCACTTACTCCAGACAAGTTTTGAAGCTATACAAGTAGTCGGGTTTCTTATGAGAGCTTTTTCTATACCTGAACTAGCTGTAATGAAGCTACATTTTTTCTCCTCGCGGTCGGCAACAGCTAGAGCTGAAGAGGGGTTGAGCGGAACAACTTTGCCCCCGTGCTTGAAAGGCTTAACTCTTCCGTAATGGGCAATCTTCAGCTTCCTCTGCTCCTGCAACGAAGCAATTTGTTCTTTCCTAGCAGCTGCGATGCTACCAGGAGGAGCCGAAAATGATCTGGTCAGCAATGTGTCAGGACTAGGAGGTAGTGCTTGACCGACAGATTTCTTCGTCGACCTGGTTGTGTATTGCGGAGCCAAAACCTTGTCAGGACTGGAGATGGCAGAAGATGCAGTTGTTGGATCATTTCCTCTTTTCAAAGTTGAGATTCTTGGCATTTTTTTCCTAGGAGAAATTGGAGGGGTCAATGCTGGCTTAGCATAATCAGCAGGAGCAAGATGAATAGTACTAGGGTCATGTGGTGAATCAGCTGTGGAGTTGGGTAGTTGCGGAGGTGATCTCGGGGGCAGCGACTTCTTGGCAAGCGAATTACGTCGCTTGGGAGAGGGAATTTGGTTGCAGGGATGCTGCTGGAGGACAGGACGCCCATTGGTCCGTGCGATAGCCGGGGCATGGTGGACTCTGGTCTTGAAGGAGCACATTCTGTGAGTTCTTGCTCTTCAGGTTCGGAACGTAAGGAGGGACTGAATTGGAGAGGCAAGAGGAAGGGGCTTAATGAGGGGTTTAGGAGGAGTTGATGTGTTTTTATAACTGTGGATTATAATTGTAGCGACAGGTTTGGACAAGTAGGAACATGGTAGGGAAGAAGGGACGTCACATCTTCTTCAAGAGTTCGATGTAACGATACACCTCTGGTACCTAAAAAGAAAATATTGGGTAGGGAAGTGCTATGGCAGACGTGGTAGACATGGCCAATCGCAGTCGAGAGGAGGATGATGAAAATGACACGGGCCTACAAATGCCATTGCCCTCATGGAGAGTGGAATCTGAGGGCATGTTTGATGAGCTTTTTGTGAAGGGAGAAAAAAGACAAAGGAAGAGTGGGGGCAGGGCGATGGTGGTGCCAGTGCCAGCTCTGAGTTGGACCCTCTTTTTACACCAAGCGAAGTGTACAGGACACCAATTCCTAATCCGAAATTGGGCCATGAACTTCATTTGTAATTATTTCTTGCTAGTACAGCTCCAAGAAAGACAAAGACAAGTCGTTTTGCTTTGCCTGCTCCTTCTTACTCTGTCTGTGCTGGCACTGCAATCTCTTTAAAATATTAACACTGTTCAGACAAAAGTAGCTGGAGCCTGGATTTGGGTGTGTGAATTTGTTAAAAAAAACACACACAAAGGGGCAATGAAAAAGGTTGTTCAACTAATCAAATAAAACCAACTCCATCCAGCAGGAGTACCATGGACAAGTTGATCAGATGAACAGTGGCAAGTTCTTTCTGGAGCTGACGATTTTCTGGTCCCTAGGATTGGGGGAGGTTGATACGAGGGACCAAATTCAGGACTGGGGATCAGATGACGGTGCGATTTTGTCATGACTCCATCATGACCATTCTCATCATCCAGGATTCATCATTCATTGCCCAAGGGTTGGCTACCTATGGTTCAGTGTGTTTCTTATCGACGTGAAGTAAAAACGTGAACTGCATCAAGCCCGCATTTACTCACTTGCGGGTGTCGTTTCCAACAGCACTTGGCAATGGGTCCAACTCAGGAACTTTTCCAGTTCATTCAACACTACTAGTGCCATTTCTGTGCCTGTATTCTTCAAAAAGCTACGATAACTTATTGAAATGTACATCCTCGCTCTAAAAAAAGGTAGATCCCTAAACAAGAGTCGAACAACTTATTTTGTGCTCGGCAATTTTTCCACGCATCGCAGTTTGTAGTAGTTTGATTGGTGTAAAGATGTGCATATTTTCCTACTTTAATCATTTAGAAAACCAACGACATCGTGGGATGTCGGCTTTTTTAGAAGCAGAAATCAGCGTCATATGATAAGCTTTGCGATCAACAATTTGAAGACACAGCACATGACAATAATAGTGGCGTGCTGGAGTTTGGGGTGGTCGAAGCAATGCATCTCTCCTTGTCATGGAGTTGCCCACTGCTTCATGATTTACGAGCCAGTTGGCCCCTCTTGCTCATTCATCCAACTTTA
This sequence comes from Metrosideros polymorpha var. glaberrima, assembly GCA_001662345.2. Lineage (NCBI taxonomy): Eukaryota > Viridiplantae > Streptophyta > Magnoliopsida > Myrtales > Myrtaceae > Metrosideros > Metrosideros polymorpha. Next base: position 10,739,524 of record BCNH02000005.1, read on the forward strand.
TGGACAAGCCCACATGCCTCTTTCTACAACCTCATCCACTAAAAGTGCATGCTATTTGGAGCTCGTTCGATTTATCTTCCTTACCTTCGCGTGTTTTTAGCTCGACGATCGACTTCGATTTATGCATATAAACGATCTCCTTAGACACCGAGCTGCCTTATAGCGTTGAAGTAACATCATCTTGGGCAAGTTCAAGACGATATCGCGTATAACATGGTTTGCTAGGTCTGATTTTGCATTTGATGGTTCGTGACTCGGAGGTTAATACGTGCAAACGATCTGTCTTGAAGAGTGAAGAGTATCCCCCAAAGAAACCATTCACGTGCGTTTCAGTATGTACGTACTGAGATCTAGAAATGGAGGAAGACAACTGTTCCAGATTGTAGGAATGATTTTGTACAATATGCTAAGCAACAGAACATTTATCTATGTATCTGTGTATATCTCATCATCTTCAACTTAGCTGTTCCTGTTCCAAAGTTATTGTACCTCAGCTACTTTTTGGAATTGATGTCTCAGGTGGCCGAGGATCAAGATTGCACCCATACTTGGGATTCACCAATCACGTCTCCTGATTCAACCTCCATCGAGGTTACTGCCACGAATTGAGACGGTCCTCTGAAGCAAGAACTTGATCAACACACCTATGAATATATGTATGCCCTTACAACATCCACTATAGGAGCTCGACATAGTGGACATTTCCCGCTGCTCCGTTGCAGTTCATGGGCACACTTGAGACAGGCGCACATGTGCCCACATCTGAATGGCATGTAGATAATTAAGTTGAGTTAGGTGTAAAATCTCTGAACCTATGTGGCAGTTGCAAAGAGGAGCAAAGAGGAGGAGCAACTAAGATAATCTAATAAAAGCTAAGTACCTGTAAAGTAGCGAGTCCACTTTCTTCTCATAGCAGATGCAACAATTCCCTTTTCTTGGTATTTTGTCTACTGACCTCGCTGCCTCACCTCGAACTGCAACAATAAATTGAAATTCATTCATGAGACATACTGAGACAGAGAACATTACCAATCTGACAGTATCGTGTATATATTTGAGGTAAGAGCAGATCAAGAGTTTCTCCTGCACTGAAATACAGTATTTGGAGAGTTCATTGCAGCTAACCATTTCTGGCAATAAAATCATGTTACTCCACTATATTGGCAATGGAATAGTCCATTCAGAATTTTGCATTTTCTATGCAGTCTGGTACTATTATGGCAATGGTAGTTTCAACTTCCACCGATCACAATACATTGTCACATCAGTGGCCATTCA
>BCNH02000005.1:10740947-10755068 GCA_001662345.2 Metrosideros polymorpha var. glaberrima
AGATAATGGCAAAGTCACGAGGCCATCAACAATGCAGTAATAATATGACGGTGAACAGATTGGTTTTATCAACTCACAAGCAGTCAATGGTATACAGAGCATACCATCATCCTTTGGGTTGCTAGACTGCCCCTCGCCCGACTGCTGCTTTATACGGTATTTCTACAAGAATGAGGGAAAAATTTCAAGTGCAGAGCAAAGAATAACTACATGATAAAACCTATGCTTCACTGCAGCAACAAACCTGAAGGTGAGACTTCACTTGCTGCAAAGTAAGGTCTTCAGCACCCATGGTTGTCCTGATATTCTTTGGGGTTGCTTCTGCAATATTGAAGGACAAACATGAAAGAGTGAAGATACGAACTCAAACCAAGAAAAGCAGTAGAAAGACATCAACTAAATCTAAAATAAAATTGAAAATTCAAGATGAAATATCAATGACTAAAACAGTCTGTTGCCTTCAAAAGAAGGAAAAGGGAAGAAGCAAAAAAAAGAAAGAAGGCCACTAAACTTGCGAGAATCCAATGAATCACTGACAAAGATGGTAAGTGGTTTAGAACGTACCATTGGGACCACCAAGCTGGGTGACAGCATTGACAAAGCGACTATGGAGCTCGGGGTTCCAGCGGAGGCGGCCTCCCTGGCTGGCAGGCCTGCTGTTGAGCGGCGGCAGATCCAAAGACAGTTGCCTCCGTGATGGCATAACACCTGTCTAAAAACATCTACAACGGATTAACACCTGTCAACTGCCCATAAGGTTTCATAAAAAACTGCTTTCATAGAAGAATCAGCAACATTGGCACAATCTCTTTTAGAAGTTGTAAAGAAAGGCAAGAAAATCCACCAGCAGAAGGGAAAGGACCTCTCTCACAGAAACTAAGGGCAAAGCTCCTATATGTTAAGCTGGGGAAGGACAAAAAGGTCAAGCAAATCATTGGCAATGAAGGAGATGAATTAGGACAAAATCGTCGTTGTCGTCGACCAAGGCTCACAACTAAGCCTAATCCAGCTGGCCCAGCAGGACCAAGAACCCTAGGTCTCGGCCAGCTCGGCCCGGAGAGTCTTTCAGTCGGCCTCCCCTCCAGTGAGGTCTGCCTCCGATCGGCCGCAGATGAAGTCCTCTTCTGCCCAACCGGAATTCCACTCCGACGACGTCAAACCCCCCACTGATGGCCAACATTACCAGACCATAACCAGGCCATACTAACGACACCTACCCCTCCGTCGGCCATGACACCAGTCATTGGCCGTCGACTCCGGCCACCACCACAGAAACATACAGAGAGCCCAAAGCAAGATTCAAGGGGGAAATTTGTCTTTTAAAGCCGAAAAAAGGACAACAAGAGAAATGGGTTCGACGGTCAGTGAGAGGCCATCAGCGTGTGGTGTCCAACAACAGCCATCAGAGCAGACCCCTGATCAGAGTGAGAAGGAAAGCCATACGAAGCCATACGAGTTCGGTTCAGGCATTTCAACAAATAGGTAGGGGTGTCAATGGGTCGGGTCGGTTCGGGTACCCGAACCGACCCGACCCTATGCAAAGGCGCGCATGGCCCGACCTGAACCGGTACCTGACCCTTTTTTTTATTTCAGGCCGAGGGGTTGGGTTGGGTTGGGTTGGGTTGGGTCGTACCGGGTTGGGTCGGGTCGGGTCTCGGTTTTCGATTTTTTTTTTTTGAACTAACATAACCATATAGTAGCATATTCAACCTACTAATGAACTTTCTTGAAATCTATATTCACTTAAACCCATGATTTCATCATTTTTCTTGAAATCTATATTCACTTTCTTGAAATCATTTTTCTATAAAGATGGTATCTTTATATAGCCTGACCTTCCGCGAATGACCTCCCTCTCTAACTTCTGCCTCTTTGTAGCTTGACCCTCACCAGCAGAAGAACCACATAAGCTCTTCCCACTGATCTGACTTGTTTGCACCTGAAATCAAGTAAAGCCTGATGCAGTCCATAGCGATAGTGAAGCGAGAAACATGCTCGAATAAAGGCTGCAGTGAGCTTATAAAATTTCTAAAGCCTCGCACTCAACCAGAGAGAAAGGTAGTGCGTTGACAATAATCATCCTCGCGAGCATTACTCAACAACGCCCCTGATCAAAACTCCAATTGCCAACAGTACCAGAATCAATATCACTGTTGCCATCCTCGTCTCCTTCGAGCATTTCAGACGAGGGAAGGAATTTCTGTTTCTTGTCTCTGTTGTAAGGGTACTCACTACACACATCCAAATGCTCCCACATTGAGAAAGTACCCCATTCCTCAGTGTAAAACAACAGTCTCGCAGTAGCTACATCTAATCCGCTCGATCTTCCCCGTGTTTCTTCTCCCCAGCCTTAAAAAATGATCCCACACCCAAAATTATCACCTCGTTTGCGAGATTCCTTCTATTCGGCCTCGCCGAACATGGACTCGGTGATCGGGTTCAGCTCGCTATCCTCGCCGGTCTCACGCCTGACAGACCCACTTCCCATTTCCTGCAAGAATCAGCACAGCATCATCAGATTAAGCCAAATCGCCAAACAAGAGACATCATCCCTGACAAAAAGGGCTAAAATCCAGAGTTTTCTTGTTAACGAAACTTGCGGTCTGAAGAACAACGAGGATTGACCCATACGTATTCTCTAATATCGAGCAAGAACCGAGAACTAAGGAACGAAGAGGCCTAGAGAAAGCAATAACAAAACGGAGACATAAGCAAAACTCCTCTTGGATTCGTAGCATCAAAGGCGGTACCTTTGCTTGTTGAGAAATCTCGATGAGCGTCGCGCCGTGATTTCCTTGCTTGTGAATGAATGGATTCGTGGGGTTTGAGACTTTGCTACGAGAAAAGCGGACAGCGTCAGTCACAGAGCGAAGGAGACGAAGAGACGAGAATGATTGGAAAGGTTTTGAGGATTCGTCATTGCTTTCTCTGGGCCTCCGAGGGAGAGAGAGACAGAGAGAGAGCGAGAGGAGTGAAAGAGAAAATAGAGCTTAGAATTTTAGATTCGGAGATGAACGTAAAGCGAGAGGGTACCCGAATGGGTAGGGGTTATAACCCGAACCTACCTGAACCATTAAGATATCCGCTTTTTAAACTATTATCCAAATATGAAGCATACCCGATCCTAAAATACCCCGAAAAACCGGATAGGTTCGGGTCGGGTCGGGTCGGGTCAGTTTGGTTCGGTTCGGGCATAATTGACACCCCTAGATAACATGCGTCCAAGCCTATAGTGTTTTCGAACCGACCTTGAGAGCCAAACCTACGACGAAATCAATCAGGGGTGAAGCGATCATGCGAAAAACGAACCTGAGTGTGGTCGGGCGGTTCAGCCTTGCTCTAGAATAAATTGTTGGCATAGCCAAAAGAACCTGGTGAGTTTTGTCATAGGAATTTTCTTACAATAATGTTAGAGATATGTATTAACAAATTTACAAATTAGAAAATAAAAGAAATGGCCCATGCATTTTAACTAGCAACCCCTTCTTCCTTTACATAAGACCTCTATTGCATGAGTTGCGTTAATGCTTGTCGCTATCCTCTTGCAAACTGGACCAGTGTAAAACAACATCCATGAATGAAGTAATTATACACTTGCTTATTCATCATCTTCTTGTACAAATCAATCATATACAACATCCATTGCCTAATACCCCTCAAGGGTCAGAGAAACAGAATACTCTTGAACCTAATCTATCTCAAGAGCACATTAACAGGACAATGCAAGAAACTTGTCAAGAAAGATGTACAATGCCAAAAACAAAACTAACTCAAGACTCAGTTAGACCAAAATTGTTGTTATTAGCTTGAAATAGTGACAACTCGAGCAATGTGAAAATCCTTCCACATTATCCTCTGGCGAATACCCAATGGATGATACAATATTCTGATTTAAGAACGGCAGGAAGCAAAATTACAGATGTAGTCAATGTTCCTCGTTGAAGACAATCACCTTCCAGTTCATCCATGAGCTGACTCCATACAACTCTAGGTCAGAATGCTGTAGTAACTGGAAATTCACTATCCAAATTTGAGAGGCACAAACAAATGAGATTAAGCATGAACCAATTCGAATGAACACATGTATTTCTTAACACACAAATAAGCAATCTCAAAGGCCCTAAGATACGATCGCAATCGACAATTAACCAATCAATTGACTCTGGCTCCTCACATTCAATTGGGACAGATCCACTTCATTTCCCTCAACGTACCAACTTCTCAGCTCAAACATCACAATGCAACCAAAAGAGAACGAAAATAACTGAACCCAATTACCTAATGCAGTCATTATACAAATCCACAAAAAAACACCTCAGAGAACACCACACGCGAGAAGAAACAATCATCCAGAAAAGCTCATCCAATCAATAGATCCTCCACGCACTCATATCCCCAAGCTACTAAAGCAGAAAATCAAAGAAACTCGGAGGGGTCATCGTTCATATTTTTGAAAAGTGAAACAAAAAAGGTTTATTCTGAATCTCGACACAATCTTAGAGTAAAGATTTAGGATGCAAATCTGTTCGTGCCTGACGCAAAAAAGGGGGTTTTGAACTTCACCTCGTCGATGATGGGTCAATGAGGACAAATGTGGCCATGACTAATGACTAAGCACACGCCCCTCCAATTTGGCAAACATTACAGACAAGAATGAGAGGCCACGAAAAGCATATATCTAAGCAATCGATAGCAGATCCATCGGGGAGAGAGAGAGAGAGAGGAACCTGCGGAGAGATGCCAAGACTGAAGGTGAGCGAGAGAGCGAGCGAGAGGTGCGAAACGGAGCAGTCAAGGGAGGACAGAGCGAAGCAAACGGAGGAGCGACAAGAAGCGGAACTAAGGACAGGATACGAGAAGCAGGGTTTTATTTTTTTAAAAGGGCAAAATTGGACTTTTAATAAGTTTTTGAGGGTAAAAAAGGCAATTGACTAATTTTCATTAATTGAGGCTTCAACATTCCGTAAAATACTGAAAGCTCAAGGGCCAACTTTCACTCCAAAGCTCATTAAAAATGGTTGTCAAACACCCCATATTTTCCTTAAGGAGCTTTGGGACCTCAAGGGGTTTTCAAAATGCTGAACCAAACGTACCATAAGTAGAGGTCTCTTTTCTGGAAGTGTTTATAAAAATGTTATGCTCAAACTGGGTAATGAGCATGCTGACCAGCATTGATGGCTGCCTTTGCCGTTATTGTATGGACCCCGACCAAATGTTCGGCTTAGCTTAGGGCATTTAGCACTTCGCTGCTCGACACCATACGAGATACTAATATCCAATATTGGCGAGTCCATCTAGGTTAACGATCTCTTTCCACACATGCTAGCATTGCCCATGAACGCACACTCGTGCTGAAATAAACTCGAGTATCTTTTTGGAATATGATAACACTTTCTTTTTCATCCTAATTTAAAATATTATTTGCATTTTAAAAAAAATCATAGAAAAATACATATTTGCAAATCCACGTGGAGTGCTGTGAAAACTCTTAATTGTTTTGAATTATAAAAAACAAAATATTAAGGCATGTGAATCGTGAAATTTAGATTAAGCAAAATATAACAATAAAAATCAATTTAGACATATCTTTAAGTCTCGACATTTGTTATTGCCATATACTTCCATCACTTTATAAGCCATTCTACCTTCTTTTTTTTTCTTTTTTTTTTTTACGAAACATTTTTTCGATTCATCATGGATCTTATCTGTTGTAATAACAACAATTTGACAGTACATGAATTTATCTGGCAGCAAAGGACAATTTGATGGTCTACCTGAAAATTAAGAAGCTTTACGAAACAGTCTCTTTCACATGGCACCATAGCAACCCTTATGAACAGCATCAGAGAGCAATTTGATGGTCTACCTGAAAACAAAAGAGGCTTGATCACGGTACATCCTCCGCGCTAATCTTTGTGGACTATAATGTCTTATTGCGCTGTTGCTATTTCGTGGGGACTCAAGAATTCAACAACAGAACTAGTAGTACGCCGACGCTTCGGCTGCAAGTGCAACTGGCGGAATTCGAATTATGTCCCAGAAAAATACTAAGATCAGAGGGGGCATTATCGCAACCAAAACAGCTGAACAGAATCCCAAACAAGAGAATGGACAGACTTTGCTCAAAAGCTGTAAAAGCACCGCAAGTAGGAACAGTTTGCCACTGATACAGGTCGAGTTTCATTCCTTTGGACAAGCCCTTAAAAGGTTCACGTTGCCATCAGCTTAGAAAAGACGAAACGATTCGACATAAACAGGCTTCCTAGTTCACAGTAGCAGCAGAATGAATTGGTATTAGATCTTGGAGCAAGAATTTGTGCCGACCACAATCTGCCTTTTCTTTTTAGGTAAAGAAAAACATCAGTCTTCCATAACTATTGCCACTCGTTATTCTCCTATATTTGGACAGATAATCATCCAATCTGATGTCTGAAGGTCATTCTCTTAAAGTTGTTATCACAGAGATAAATTGCAGATTTTGTTAAGTATCCTAGCTCATCGAAACAATATACACCACCCGTACATCCAAATGTCAAGTGAATTCTGATCCTAGAGTCAGCATGTACAAAGATTAGTATCTTCCGCATCCGAAAGATCCACTCGGACATTCATAAATCATGTCTCCTGATTCAACCTTCATCGAGGTTACTGTCACGAATTGAGATGGTCCTCTGAAGCAAGAACTCGATCAACACACCTTCTATGAATCTGTGTATGCCCTTACAACATCCACTATAGGAGCTCGACATATTGGACATTTCCCGCTGCTCCATTGCAGTTCAAGGGCACACTTGAGACAGGCGCACATGTGCCCGCATCTGAATGGCATGTAGATAGTTAAGTTGGGTTAGGTGTAAAATCTCTGAACTTATGTGGCAGTTACAAAGAGGAGCAAAGAGGAGGAGCAACTAAGATAATCTAATAAAAGCTAAGTACCTGTAAAGTAGCGAGTCCACTTGCTTCTCATAGCAGATGCAACAATTCCCTTTTCTTGGTATTTTGTCTACTGACCTCGCTGCCTCACCTCGAACTGCAACAACAAATTGAAATTCATTCATGAGACATACTGAGAAAGAGAACATTACCAATCTGACAGTATCGTGTATATATTTGAGGTAAGAGCAGATCAAGAGTTTCTCCTGCACTGAAATAAACTATTTGGAGAGAACATTGCAGCTAACCATTTCTAGCAATAAAATCATGTTACTCCACTATATTGGCAATGGAATAGGCCATTCATAATTTTGCATTTTCTATGCAGTCTGGTACTATTATGGCAATAGCAGTTTCAACTTCCACTGACCACAATACATGTCACATCAGTGGCCATTGGAAAGTAGCTGCTTCCACAATGAATCTTTTCATGCCAAGTGCTGTATGTTTAGGTCAACTTTACAAGAGAGAGAGAGAGAGAGAGAGGCACAGTCAGCATGTATTAGAACTGAACGATTTGTTATCAGTGTTTTCCTTCTAGTAGATAATGGCACAGTCACGAGGCCATCAACAATGCAGTAATAATATGACGGTGAACAGATTGGTTTTATCAACTCACCAGAACTCATCTCCTGTTTCATGGAGTCTTGCAGTGTCACCTGCATCTCCATGCAGCTTTTTATTGATTTCCTGAGCTCAGACATCTCGCGTTGGAGTTGCCTCATTTGTCCTCTCAGATCGATTATGAGTTCCATTTCCTACAGTTCCAGTAGTATGATGTTCATTGAGCACAGATATGAGAAGCACAGAGACATCAGAAGGAAGGATTACGGCATAAAGACTCACCATTGAAAGGTTATCCATACAGGCAGAATGCTGCTGAGGATCCTCGTAGTAGGAATGAGATGGTGGAGGTTGCTCGGAAGACGTAGAAGCGACTTGCTCATGGTCATCATTCATTTCAATATCATTGTAACTCCACGATCTCAGAGATTGAGAAGGCATATGGAATGAAGATGTGGAATGATCAAAATAATCGCTTGCTTCATGATACTGATGTCCAATTAGGCTTCCTCTCTCCTCATCGTCCTCCTCCTCCTCTTCCTCCTGTTGTCCTTCCACTTCTTCGTCATCCTCCGTTTCTTCATAATCGTCCTCCTCTCCTATCTCCTCCTCTTCATCGTCATTATCATCATCCTCCTCATCCTCAACGATAAATTCTTGTTCGTCTTCTTCTGGTGCATCCCCCTCTTCCTCCTCTTCTTCTTGTTGTCCCAGTTCGTCGCCCTCTTCTTCCCCTCGTTGGTTGACAACTGGATGTTCATGGCCTTGTAACAAGGTTGACATTAATTGTTCCATTCTCTCTTGACTGCTTAAATCATCTTGCTCTTCTTCTTGGTGACCTAATGGTTGGGTTTGTCTTTGTAAGTGAGACGTCATCAATTCGTCCATTCTCTCCCGGAAGTCACTAGACAAGAAACTGGATACTCTACCCCTGAACCAATGATTTAACAGATCAAACTTGTGTCTCGCAAAATTTTGCAGACAAAATTCACATTTATTGTGGATTTACTACCGCAAAAAATCTACAATTTACTCTCTCATCCTATGTTAGTTCAGAAGGACAGCACCTACCATTCATGGTGCATCAAGAAAGGCACAGGAGACAATTGATTCTTAGGGAAGAGGTCCTTTAGTTTAATCACATGCTTAATGTGGTGTAAATGCGAGACAATAAATGTTATGTGTAATACAGCAATCAATGAATAGTCAAATACTTGGTATTTGGCTTTTCTCAAATGTCTAATGCAGAGTCCGTATTGCGCTAATTCTTGCTTTATGTCTTGCTTATCAAGAAGGCTTATCTTTCAGTATCCATCCTATCCATAGATTGTGATACAATTCAAATATCTTAAGAAGCACATCTGGCCTCGTAAGAAAGGCAAAATTATATCAAGTTGGAGAAAAAAGGTGGAAAAGTAGTCCTAATGGTGTACCTCTCGATAAGTTGGCGGATTTCCTCATTTACAGAGTTTGTTCCAAGCATCTCTCTGTACCATTGTTGCCTTCGGTCCTCCCAATAACTTCGTGGACGAGAAATATCACTGAACCAGTCATAAGCGCCTCCATGTCCTCTGTACCATTCTTCCTCTTCGTTGGCATTTACAGTATATTGTTCCTCCGTAATGTCATCTTCATACCAGACACTTAAAGATGATAATGCGTCTGTTGCTGCTTGGGGTTGAACATTATTTCTGTTGCCACCCTCCAAGCTTGTACCTTGACTTATGACACTCGGAGGTGGAGTTGCCTCTTCATGTAGAGATGATAATGCATCTGTCGGTTGTTGTAATTCAAGATTGTTGCCATTTCTAGCATCAGAGCTTGTACCTTGGGACGTGACATCTGAAGTTGGACTGGCCACTTCATGAAGAGGAGAGAACACAGCAGTCGTTTGTTGTATTTCGAGATTGCTGTTGCTACTCTCGACCCTTCTATTATCTTCGCATATGACAGTCGAAGCTTGAGTTGCCTGTTCATGGAGAGATCTGGACGCTTCAGGTGGTTGTTCTAATTCAAGATTGCTCTTGCTAGTCCCGAGGCTTGTATCATCTTCAAATACGGCATTCGAAGTTGGATTAGCCTCATCATGAAGATCTTCAATAGAGTGTGCTGATGAAGGAACTGGGAGAGCACACGACTGCTCAATTGTATTAGCATTATCTTCCTGATGATGACTATTCTGACACTGTGTGTTTGTAGTGCTGGAGTTCTTCAATGGTGGGTGCCGAGGAGAGCTTCTTGGCTCAACCGGGTGATTCTGATCTCCCTGTTCATGCTCCGTGGCTGTGCTAAATCTCTCCCTGTTTTATTAGAGATTCCAGGTTAATCCAAACACAATGATGTCCTAAGCATGTTAGAATCTCTTTGCCAAGTGGAATCTTCGAAAATGCAATTTCTATCAATGCAAATGCTCATATAGAAGCTTTCCAGATGTTAATTGCAGGTCTCCTCAAACAAAACAAAAAAAAAAATCATTAACATAGGCTCTCTTCTGATGAACCAAACATTTATTTGAAGTTGCACTAAAAATCACACGTTCTTAGATCATTTCCCCTTTTTAGTTCACTTTTCCTTCTACACCAAAGTGTAAGATTATTGCTAGTAATCTGACATAAGAAGGCTTTCTAAGGGCTATACCTGAGATTTATGATAGCTGAACTGTTATGAGGTGAGGAATTCCCTCCAAAGGCACGCGAAATGAGGCGCTGTTGATCGCGGTTAACCATGCCGCGTTGCAAAAATCTAAGCTTGAGCATTGACTGCACGTAGAATTAGCATTCCGATGAATTGACAGACTTTATGCAAATTTCGGGAGACCAGACAGAGATGATACATATGTACCTTGCTCCACTTTGTGTTACTTCCCACCAATAGTATAGGGATTGCACTTGACTAAGAGGATGAATTGTTTGAACTTTACCTGAATGCGGCCTTTGTGCGAGAACTGAGAAACAGCTCGGCGCTCGGATAAGGAGTCGAGCTCCCTATGTCGGTCACGCTCCATCTGCATGAGCAAGTCAGCAAAGGCTTGTCGCCCTCTTATCCTCGGCGAACTCACTACTGGCACAAATCCCCTCTGTGTCTCCATGTGATCAGATACAGTTGGCGATCCGCTACTGTCATGATCATTATCAGAAGTAGTCAATCTCCTGATGATATCAGCCACTCTAACCTTCTGTTTCTGCCCTCCTCCTCCTCCTAGTCCTGCACCATCTGCTATAGATGATGATACAGAAGAAGAAGGAGACGGGTCCTCGGAAGCAACCATCCTATCGCGCAATTCCATGTCACATACCCTCGACGAATCTTCCACATTTGCAGAAGCATTAGATTTAGGACTCCTGCTGCAACTGCCAGACGCAGAAGAAGACGAGTTGCTGCTGCTGCTCCTATGGTTAGCGTTATTGTGGGTGATGTTGATGATAATATTGATGTTATTATTCCTGTTGATACTCGTTGACCCATTAAGCCTGGCCTCCCACATCTGGACCAGAGAAGAAGCTCCTCCTCCAACCCCTGAATGATTGTTACCACTCTCCGATTGGGATTGCGAATTCGGCGTACAAGAAGAAGAAGCAGGAGAAGGAGGAGGTATCTCCGTGGTGGAGGACACCATATCTCCAGCTTGTTGAGGTGCCCATCGATCAGAACCCCGAGCGTGTCTTTGCGTTAGCAGCGGCTCTGGCGACGACAATTCCTGCCTGTCTCTGTCTCTGTCGACGCCATTTGAGCCGTGCAAAGGTCTTAAGTTCGCACGATCGTTGGTGTTGGTGACGTCGCTGTCGTTGTTGGTGACGATGGGGTTGTGAGAAGTATCGTCACTGGGGAGGCACGTGTGGAGGTGATCTCTGACCAAGTCCTTGATGTTCCTGCGGAAGTCTCTGTTACATCCGTCTCTCCGGTTGTGATCCCTCAAGACGCAACCGAACGGAGACGAAGCTGCCGCGATCTCCACCTGGGAAGACGCCATTATTTCCCCCTAAAAACCCCGGAAAGAAAAAAAGAAAAAAAAAGAGAAAAAAGAAATCAAGACGACGAATTTGAGGCTAGAGAAGAACCCATTGGAGCAAAATGGGTGGAGAGATTGACAAAGGAATCAATCAATCAATCAATCTCACGAGAATCCGTTTGACAATTCCAAATCTTGTTTTTTAGGAATTCCATATCTTTTCACCCCCTGGTCTTCTGTTTGACGAGTTCCTCCAGAGCAAAATTACGAGGAGAGAGAGAGAGAGAGAGAGAGAGAGAGACAACGACCAACTACTTTGACGACACCATATAACCCATCAATCTATCTTTAAAGCAGGCGCTTTAAAATCGTCAGCCAACTCTCATTCAAAACCTCATTTCCATCCCCGCTTTCTAAGCCTCAAAATGTGCCTCCCATTCAACAGCTCGAGAGAGAGAGAGACAGAGAGACAGAGAGATGTGGGAATTTTGGGTTGGAACTAGAAGAGGCTTAAGGAGGATCGGGCCGAGAAAACAGAACACGAAACAGAGTCAAACAGAGCGAAACAGAGAAAACAATCCAAGGGAGGGGACGAGCGTAGGCCTCCCCTTCTTATTGAGTTCAGTTTCTAGATGGAAAATCGCAGAGGATTGCCCAAGAATAGACCCCCGCTTTTAAGAACCTCCTCTCTCCTCTGCATTCCCCGCGTTTCATCATTCGCCTTATTTGCTCCCTTCCCTCCTCTCTCTTTCCTTTCCCATTCTTCTTCCCATCTTTGACTTCCTAACCGGATCTGAGCTGGGGGGGCCGTCTTTAATTGCGCTGCCCATTTTCGCTCCGCCTCTCCTGATTCTAATTTGTTTCCTTAATCTCGCGTTGACCGGTCCACCTGTCGAGTTTGCAGTGCCCCCCCCCCCCCCAAGAACTTACCCCTCTTGGTTTAAGGGGAATTGAAAAGAACAGAGAGGTTGATTCCAATTGCGCAAAGGGCTTTCCATAGATCGATGTCTGGCTTCTTGTTCTTTCGACATTTCCTCCTCCATGTGAGGTCAACGTCCAATGAATCTACTGCGGCTAGGTTAGATGATAAAAGTATGGAGAAATCTATATTAATAACCGGTTCACGTGGGAGTGTTCGTAGTGGTTCACGTAAGCAATGCGCGGGTCGAGAAATTGAGATTGTGATGTGGCGAGGAATTCCTATTTTAGTAAATTAAATATCGTCCGATGGATCTACTAATAGCTTAGCTCACCATAAATTTGATAATTGAGATAATGAAGTACGGCAATGTCAATATTAAAAACCGGTTCGCGTGGCAATGTTCGTAGTGGTTCACGTAAGCAATGGCAAGTCGAGAAATTGAGGTCGTGATGCAGCGAGAAATTACTTTCTTGTCAATACCATATTGTTCTTGAAACGTTTTCTTTTACCTTAGCATAAGCTATTGTTGAACCTAGCTGAGGGGTGAGGGCCACCACTAGCCTCTTTTAGGTACGCTAGGTTAGAGTACATCTAGAACGTTAAAGGGAATTGTTTGTGTTTAAGCAAGTTAACGATACCATTGTGACTATTATAGCTCTACGAGAGCGGAGTAATTTCTTCCTCCTCCTCCGCCGGTACCGATTGAATCGATGGTACAAGAAGAGGGACGCCATACGCTGCTCAAACCGTAGTTGAAAAATGCTATTTGGACATAGTAGATTGACGTATGCAATGAGCAAAAATCATTGTGGCGGGAAAGAAAAAATCTGTCATGTTATGTTGCGCAAACGCAAGAATTTGTCCGTAAATGATTGTGGAGCAATTTTCATGCCTGATAGTATGTACTTGAGAAGTATTAAGATCATATCATTGGCTAATCTGCCTATCATCTCTACTTGTAAGGTAGAATGTTAGAATTTCCTAAAATGGGTTTGAGACACTCTTGGCCGGTAGAAATCTCCTTGATGAAGATTTTAATTTTACTCTTTCGGTCTTCGAAAGTTTATCGCTGTAAAAATTCCAATTAATCATGAATGAATGAAGGGATTTCATCGCTCCCAATGAGGATTTGCAACATGCTCAAGTTGGATCACTTAACCTATAGAGATCATAGCACGAATGGACCTTGAACATTAATTTAATGTGCAATGTCGCTCCTGAAATTTTAATTCGTGCAATATAGGCCAAGAACTTTGATCCAATGTGCAATGTCGTTCAATAACTTTTAATTTGGTAAATGTTCAATATAGGGATCACATTAAATATCGGACCAAAATTCAGAGACCATATTGAATAAATAAAAAATTCAGAGACAACATTATACATTAAACCAAAATTCAAGGATCATAGTGAATAAATTGAAAATTCACGGACAACATTCACATTAGACTAAAGTCTAAAGATCACAGTGAACAAATTAAAAGTTCATGGACACATAAGGACTACTTGTGCCATTTTCCCTAACCAATACAATACTTTTTCCTTTTTCTAGGACCAAATTGAATTTTGCAGTAAACTTAGAGTGGGGCAAATTGAAATATCGAAAAATTGCGGAGCATTCTTTTGGGCCGGTCGAGCCCGTAATGCCACTGGCGAACACTGTGTCTTGACCGACCCTGGGAGTGGGAGGAGCTCTCGAAGCTCAAACCAGCTGATCTACAGAGAGAGAGAGAGAGAGATGGCGTGGAGCGCG
>BCNH02000005.1:10766223-10784507 GCA_001662345.2 Metrosideros polymorpha var. glaberrima
TTGCCTTAGGCTTTTATGGATGCAGACACACCTCTCAATCAATCTCACAAATCACTCACAGCCCCTTAAGATCAGGAAGGCTCTGATACCAATGTTGTTTTTCAAAGAACAGAAGGAGAATTGACAGCAAATGCAGCACGACAGAATGTATTGGAAGGGAACTTCACTTTACTTCAGAAAACTGAGATTGCTTAAATACATACTAAAGCTTTTCCATAAACACACGTTGCCCACTAACTAACTGCTTGCTTGGTCCACAAAATCAGCAACAAACTAACAGAACAGAAAAAGAAACGTGCAGCTAAGCACTCCAACAAGATAGGACTGACCAAGTAAAAACAAAACTAATAACTCCTAGAAAAAAGGACATCAGCAAACTGACTTAAACAGAAAAAATAGATAGTGCAGCCTTGATACATCAACACTAACGACGATGCGGAGGCTAATTCGATCATCTATTAATGACAGTAGAATATATTTCATCCATGGAGACGGTGATTTGCGTTGATATAATGACTCGAATGATAAGGTAGCAGGTTTCCTGACATGATTCATCTATTTCGCAAATGAGTTCGTACTGATAAAGCTCTAGAGAATGTGATACTGTCTAGAGCCAACTCGAATATGCCTTGAGAGGGAGAGAGAGAGAGATCTTTACCAGCCGAATTGGGAGCTGAGAGTATACACTAGATCAATGAGCTGAACAATATCTCAATAGAACAAATTCTAGAAAGAATGTATGTAATCCAAACAAAATGTGCAAGAGTTTAAGTAGTGACCCCTAGCAATTCCATGCAAGTTGGTCTATGGGGCTCAAATTATAATACATTCCACCTGCAGCCACTCCCGCCGACGATTGGTCCATGAAATCAAAATCAAAGCTAGAATCGATCGCAGCGGTGCTCATGAAATCGCAGTTGTCGCTTTCCGCCCCTGATTTCCCATTTTTCTCATCGTCCGGATTGAGTCCGGGAGGCTGTTGCTGCACCTGCACTTGCGAGGAGTCTTCGTGCCTAGGCGCTGCCAATACAGCATTTGCCTCGAGGCCACAATCCCAGAGGCAACTCTCCTCCACATTCCCCAGCAACCCGGTCGACAACGAGTTCAACAGGGAAGAGAAAGATGACGACGACCTGCCCGCAGCTGCTAAATCCACCAACCCGTGTGGAGAAGCAGCACTAGGGTTTTGTTGGTGGTATTCGAACGACACTAAGTGTGAGCTTGCTGAAGAAGTTGCATGCAATATTGTGGGAAAAAGACCAGTACCGGTAGGAGTAGTGGCCTGATCAGGACAAGGAACAGAAGGCAATGTGACATAGGGTATCTTCACATCCATGGAACAATTGCCGGTACTTGTGTCGGTGCTCATGTGGAAAATGGACGATGAGTCGGACTTCTGAAATAGAGTGGCACTATTGTTGGAGGAATTGACATTGCCTCCGCCGCAGTTTTTGAGAGAGGAGGTGGTGGAGAGGAGGTTGTGGGTGTTGGGGTCAAGGCCCTGAGAGAGGAGCTTCTTCTTAATGCAGGAGTTCCAGAAGTTCTTGACCTCATTGTCAGTCCGACCGGGCAAGTGCTTGGCTATCTGAGACCACCTGTTGCCAAGAATCCGGTGCACGTCGATGATGGTCCTCTCTTCTTGGGCAGAGAATGAACCCCTTTTCAGATCAGGCCTCAGGTAGTTTATCCACCTCAATCTGCAGCTCTTCCCACATCTCTGCAACCCTGCTTTATAATATACAAGACTATTAATTGCAGCAGAAGAGCAAATAAGAAGGTTAAATACTAAAGAAAAAGAAAGAGGCAAGGTCTGGATGGTATTGATCATCATGCCTGCTAGCTTAGGGACAGAACTCCAGCTGCCGTGGCCGTGAGTGGTAATGAAGCGCACGAGCCTCTCGTCTTCTTCGGGAGACCACAACCCTCTCTTCACCTTCTGTTTGGTGCAGCAGTGGTGACCCATTAATCTCCTCCTTCTCTCTTCTCCTCCTCCTCCTCCTCCTCCTCCTCCTCCTCCTTCCCCTTCTACATAACACACTCAGGTTCAGGTTATCAACCTGGAGAGTGCGCAGGTGGGTGGGGTTTCTTATATTTTCCTCCAGTTTTATTAGGGAAAGTGGACCTTGGTACAAAACCTTATCAAATTGTTTGCTCTAAACAAGGCTTTTCTTTTCGTGTATGATGAGAGAGAGAGATGTGCTGGAAATATTTAACTTAGGGTATACTCATGACTCATGAGAGGACCGCTGTCTGATCTCTCTCAATTGAGTGTTTTTTACTTTGTTTCTTGGGAGTAGCGTTCCACTGTTCCACAATGTTCAATCACCCTCCATTATTATTATTATTATTATTATTGTTGTTGTTGTTGAATGTGCTTTAACCGAATTAACTTGATTTCAGACTTTCTAGACTTGACTTGTGGCCGGCCGGGGCTTTCTTCTCCTTTTATCTGAATGACTCTGCCACTGTTCTGATGCCTGCCTATTCTGTACAAAACACCACTCGTAGGAGCTTAGCTTTAGCTAGGACTAGGAGCTTAATTCTTTTCTTCTCATCGGACGACACCGGTCCATTTATCTCACTTGTACTAAAACTCCATGAGAAGAGTAGTTGGAGAATCCCCATCTTCAACTCACTTCATTTGTTTCTGGAATTATCAAAACCCTTTTTAACTTGTTCTCAATTTACATTTCTATGTCCATTACTAAGCAAAAAAGAAATTTATCTATTATCATATTGCACTAGTCACCTATCTCTTATCATTTTTAGATAGACTGTTGAATGCGCATCACACATATATCTATATAGTAAATTTTAGAACAACACTCCCCCCTCTCTCTCTCTCTCTCTCTCTATAGTGAGAGCACATTACTAAAGAGCATGGTAACTGGGGCCCTTTGCTCCAATTACTAATCCATCTTCTAGAATAACATGTCGTGATCTCAGAGAACTATATTAAGGCTAGCACTCAGTTGGGGGAAGACCTAATGATTTAAAGAGAGGCCACATCATTTTGCTGCCTGCCTCCAAATTTGACATGCAGAAAAGGAGCATCTACCCGAAGCCTCTCTCTCTCTCCACCTTACACAAGCATTTGCATTAGATAATAAGAATGAATGAGGAATTAGCAAACAGATCCATCCTTTAGTTTACTCAACCGTTGCTTCATGTGTCATTTTCTTGGTGTCGAGGAAGATTGAGATGTGGGGTTAATATCTGCTTTCCTTCTTCTTTTCTGTGGAGGTGCTTATCATATAGAATTCCCCTCCGGAGGAAATCACGTAGAAAAGCAACCCACTCTTTTATAAATGTCGATTTGACTTCCCTTGTCAGATATCATTACTCTCATTTTTTACCCCCCCTCCCCCTTCCCTGACGTGTCCCGGCTTCCTTTATTCCATTTGGTTCACACGTGTCAAATATGCTGACATGTCTCTCTGCTGTCTTTTTCTATCCCTCGTTGCACTATAAGGAAAGGTTGAATTGAATATACGCATGGCCAAACATGCTTTCACCCAGAAAAAGAAAAAAGAAGAAGAAATGAAATGAAATGCGTTGAAGCATGATTTATCTCTCGAGAAGTTATTATTAGCTAAGGTGGAAATAAATACTAGGGTCATTAAAATTGTTTTGCAAAACCACACGATAGATTCGTATTGAAGGTTGAAGCGTCATTCAAGATTTTGATACGACGGGCACAAATATTGCTTTAGCAAACGGACAACCGAAGAATAAAATAAATGAAAAGGGAGAGGAAACTGTGGAATAGATTTACGTAGTTTGATTTGTTGACACTATATCAGCTAGAGAGTAATAAAGATTTTTCACGACATTTACATTAAGCAATGCAATGAACATTGAACCATATTTGACAATCGTTCAAACATTCGAAATGTTCCCTCCAACTGCACCTCAAGGTGTCCCTCAATATATATCCCAAGATCTTTATGGAAGAACATCATGTGGAGAAAACCCTGGCCTTCGAATAGACCTAAAGCAATGGCAAAAAATTACAACTTTGGTCCTAAACCTATTGTATCAATTGGAATTTACTCATAGACCTTTCAATTGAACAAATGTAATCCAAAACCTTTGAGTGAAAATGCAATTAAATCCTCCTTCCCAAGCGTCACATGAAATTGCTAATGTGGTAGTCTAATCATTGTCCATCGATTTACTTGTCATGACTAGCGATTTGACATGGACAACTTCACTCAAAATGATGTCAGTTTTCTTATTTTGGCCGTTGACGAGCGAAGGGGTTGATTGAGACACATTTTACTACTTTAGGGTGTTAATGAAGTATTTGCAAAATTTGCAGCACGTCAGGGTGTTTTTTGGAACTTTCCCACATGTTTTTAACTAACTTCGTAATAATCATACTAGTCGGGTGAGTGAACTATCTCATAAAAGTACATCTAGATATCAACGTTGCAGGAATTAGCTAACATGTTGATTTCAAATAAATCCAAAAAATATCTCTAGTTACTGTCGCAAGTTTTCATATACTAAACCTGTCAGGGTGAGTCTAATTTTAAAATCCAACATCATTTGTAGTGAAAAGAAGGAATCGATATACTTAATTAGATAGACTTACAATTGAGTGACTTGATATAGTTGGGTCCATAGATACGCTAACTCGGGCTTTTTCTTAGAAACTTCATTATTTGAATTCTGTTGCACATCTCAACGAATCTAGAGGTTGAAACCGGATTTGCAACGAGACTGGGACTTCGTACCCTTGTAATGTACAAGTCTCACTATAACGAGGACATAATCGCTTGCAAACACTTTACCATAACGTGGATGACTAGCTTTTGATTGGACTGGCCATGGGAACCGAGTACATAAGGTGCGAAAAACCAACTTAAAATGCCACTCAACCTCGACACCAAACACTGAAACCAAAGCCGTATACTTATGTATCACTAAGAAAAGGAGCAAATACAGTTGCATCAGAGGTCATCAATGGTTGCGCTTCACGATGAATGAAGATTGACTAAGGTGATAAATGGTGAGAACAGTTCCCCAATATCTTATATTTTCGGACAATTCTTTTCTCCGTTGCCGACAGTCGCATGATCATACCTCCAGACCTTTTCAATTTTCATGGTCGAAAAAGCAGAGAACCACATCGATTGTGCATTCCCCACTCGAGAAGCTATCAACCGTGAATCACTCATTCATTCCCCACTCCATTCAGCCTCCAACACCCCCTTCAGTTCAGCCCCGATGAGAAGAAACGAGGCTTTCTCTTCTCCTGTCTACGGTTTGATCCTGATGGGGAAGGGGGGGATTCTCTAAGGTTATCAGCTCTAGGGTTTCCCATAAAAAAAAATAGAGAGATAATACTTTTCGTACGCGATGGCGTTACTTGTTTTACCCCACGGATATTTTTGTCCCCTTGGAGCGGTTTGGGTTACACACTCAGTGCGGCCAAAGGAAAATGGAGCAGCAAGAAAGACCTAAAACCATATTATATGAGGCTGTCGTTGTCCGTCGATGACTAATTTAGGATGATTTTCTGTGGCTATTGACATTTCCATGTCTCACGTTTCCATCCAATGAATATGTGCGAAAATAGACAACTGATCTCGGTACAAAAAGATGATGATAATAATAATATGAAGGCATGCTCGGTAGGGTTCGTAGAAAGGGATTAGGAGGCTCTTGTTCATGACCAATTTCATAAGTTAACTCCATGATTCCAATTTTCTATGAGAACCAAACGTTTGGCCGTGTTCGATGGTGAAAAACACATCGAGTAATTGCTTTTTTTTATTGACAAATTCTGGGGTTACTTATCGTTGATTTATGATATTAATTTACCTAGTGACATGTTGGACTGTTATTGGCCATTGAAGGTGACCCATTTCAAGTCCGACTCACCACTTAATAAACCAATTGTTTAGATAATAAGTCTTAGCAAACGTACCATGGCTCTTTTTCTTATTTCTTAACAAGCAATTCTAGGGATACCAAGATTCGTCCATTACATCAATTTAATGAATGATTAATTTAGTATGTTATTGAAATAATTTAAGTGGACCTATCCAAGCACCCGACGATTAGATAAATCTTGTATACGGGTCTTAATAAATCTAGCATTATTCTTAACCATCTATGTGAAGAAAGTTTTTCTTTTCTATGACGAGAAAGTCCGCCTTATGTATCTAGGTACTCTTTGGCCTATTATATATACCCTCCAAACCACATAGTCATGTTAGAAAGTGAACCGAAACTCGAGTATGTGGCCTAAAGATGATATTGTTTGAATTACAACATGTTTGGTTGGAGTAATGGTTATCACGTTACATATCTATTACAAGTTGACTACCTATTACATTGTTTGCTTGAAATAATAGATATTACACGGATCCGCCCGCATAGGATCTATCATAGTCTTAGTATTATTGCTTTTTCCAAAATACCGCTATGTAATAGCTATTGTTGCCCGGTTGTAATAGCTATTTCCAAAATAACTGAACTTATTTTTATTATTGTTGTAAGGATAACACCTATTGAAGTTATTTGACTCGATCACCTATTATAAGAATAATGAATAAAATATCAAATAATAGGTAAACAATGACGTAATAATAATTACGTTATCTTGATAAATATATAGTTATTTATTTCACTAAATGCTATCATAATATAATAATTAGCATAATATTATTCGCTCACTGTTAAGTACGATTATTAATATTTTCCTAATATAATACTATATTATTCGTTCTGTGATGATTATTGTGATTACTAACTATATTAATCGATATCAATTGTGATTCGATTATTTTTTCAATCATACTATTAATTACGTTGTAAATATTTTTAATATAATCACAGATTTTATGATTAAAAAGTAAATCATAACTATAAAATAATTATTAATGCACTCACTATTGGCTATTAAAGTGATGATTACTATGATATAAAATTATTTTAGTATGATCACATGTTATGTGTTTAACTTTAAATACAATAATAAATAAATGTACAATAAATAAATACTTCATACAATAAATTCTATAAAGTAATTTACATGCGGTATTAAGACTTCGTTTGTTTCGCGAAAAATGAACGATTTGAAATTTTTTTTCATAAAATTCATTACTTATATTGCTTGAAATAATTAGTCAATGAAAAATATTTGAATTATCGACAACAATTTATGTCTAAATATATTTGTAAACGATAAAAATATTTTTTGTTCATTCATTTTTGTAGGCGATACAAGCGATCATTTTTAGGAAATTTTTTTTCAAATCATTTATCTTCCGCGAAACAAACGGAGTCTAAACTTGTGAATCATGGTTAACTATTAGAGCGATAATCATGACAGTCCCTCTAAATTATGATTTTGAGAATTCTGATGCTGTTTTCCCCTTACTCCATACGTTAAAACAAAGCAGTGTAATAACCAATGTAGCTTCTAATCTGGCCCTCTGGTCTTGCAATGCAGCTTCTTCCTCTTTCGTGTTTGCCAACAAAGTCGTGCGACAACTGCCTATTGATAGAGACACGAAGGGGATAAGAGAGCAGAGAAATTCTGGACGCAGAGCCTCCAAGTTTCGTACGCAGCAGCCGCCACTCTAAGATATATAGGAAGACGACTTAACAACTCGGTTGAAACTTGAGGGCCATTCCTCAATCATGGCGTATGATCAAGCGACGGACCGATGGAGACAACACTCGGTCAAAGTATTATATACAAAGTGTAAATTTTTAGTTTGTATTCTTTGCATACTGAATGAACAAAAAAACCAGATAATCATGAGTCACGAGTCTATATATATATATGTGTGTGTGTGTGTGTGTAAGTCTTGAAGTGTAGATCTGCTTAATAACTTGTGCACTCCATCGTCGAATCTTTTTATCAAACGGGTATGAAGCACAAGAAACAACCATCCATTCATTTGGCCTCCCTCCCCGCCGACTCTGTCGTCACCGAGAAGCTACCATCCTCGCGGAGGGAGATCGAGTTTCTACACCATGGCCGTGGCAGTACTCAGCTGGTGGGAGATTACAGATGCGTGAAGATGTGATAGACAAGAGGAGATGAGCTTTAGCTGCTCTGTCTTTGGCTTCGGGTTCACTCCTTTCATGTATCATCCTCATTAATCCAAAAGCTTGTCGAAGCAGCCAGGGAAATTGGATGATACCGAAACGTTGTTGAATTTTTAATGAGAGGGCGAATGCAAAAGTCTCTTTACATGCCTTCTACTTCAAGAACCCCAGCTGGCCTGAAAATAAAGAACTGAAAAATAAAGAATAGAGGCTTTCACTCCTAAATCAGCTATCATATATATCTATATATATATATATATTTTCTTTGATCACTTTGGGGACAGCAATGGCTTCTCAGTGACGAGTTCAATCCTTGGAAAAATTGTTGACTAAATGGACCATGTCTTCATCCAGCTTTTGATGTCGAAATCTACACATTGAGGCCACCCATTTTTATATTTTTTCTGTTTATGATAATACAATGTCGTATTTGAAACATCAAACTTAATAAATGTCATGGATACTCACGAGTCGTCTCGTGCGTATGCATCGAATAATGTCTTCACTCGTAAAGTGTCCCGCGTGGCCTTTTCTCCAAAGTTATCTCGAATGGAAGATGGGTTTACCATTGAACTTTCGTTTTGCAAATGTTTGACCACTCAATCAATTTTGTTTTGGAGAGATTCAATTATCACCATTAGTTACAGTTATTAATCAATCATGACTCATGAGCTAGTCCATGTAGAAATGGCGAAACTAGAAAAGCCCGATTCAAGAGCCAATCGATTGGATTGAGGAATGATTTGGTGATGGGTGGGGTGATGGCCAATGGATGGGCCTTATAAGGTTGGGCTGAATGAGGCCCATGAGCCTGTGTTAGATCCAGTTCCTAGGTTTTGGTCAAATGAAGAAGAAGAAGAAGAAGATTGATCATTATCCACAGAAACCAGAAATATCAAAGCCTATCCATATACTTTCCAGCTCCTGTCGTCCTTGCTCGGCGGGTTTATGGCAATGAGCAGCTGTTTCTGTTCGCTGCCATTGTCGCCGGGGACTTTCGACCCCGGAAACGTCGCGAAGACAAGAAGCGAAGCATCATTCGTCATCAGAAACAATGTGGATGAATCCGGGAACACCAACAGAAGAAGCCGCTCGGTTGGGCCGAAGCCGGGCTTGTTGAGCACCACTACCGGAAGAAGAGAAGCTATTGGGATGGGGTTAGGCCTCGTGGAGCTCATTGCCTGGCAATTCCCGTGGCGATCCCAGGTTGCAGGAGCGGCAGAGGCGGCTCCGTGCGAGCTGACAGTGGCGCCTTCGGGGCTCGCCTATTGCGACAAAGTGGTGGGCACCGGGCCCGAGGCTGTCAAAGGACAGCTCATTAAGGTTACGAGTCTCATGACTTAGATTTCTTTTTTTCCCCTCCTTTCTTGGTTCCTTTGGAGTATAGAACATATGTATAAACAAGGAAAGCAATTGCAGGCACATTACGTGGGGAAATTGGAGAACGGGAAGGTGTTCGACAGCAGCTACAGCCGCGGCAAGCCTCTCACTTTCAAAGTCGGGGTCGGCGAGGTACTCCTTATCGTTTTTCCGGTCCCCTTGTACAGTTGAGTGTGGCATTCTTCATAGTGACCAAGTAGCTAGTTTTGTTTGGTATTGGGAATTTGGTGTAGGTGATCAAAGGGTGGGATGAAGGCATTTTAGGTGGGGATGGAGTGCCGCCTATGCTTGCTGGTATGAATTCCATTTGATGTGATGATCAAACACATTCTTGCACGTCTGTCTGAATACCACACAATCACAGGGGGAAAACGGATTTTAAAGCTACCTCCGGAGCTCGGGTATGGCATGAGAGGAGCTGGTTGCAAAGGAGGTAACCTCCATTGGTTTCATCATGGCAACCTCATGGATCATCAGAAATAAGTTTCGCTTAGCTCGATCTTTCGTGGCGCAGGATCATGTATCATTCCGCCGGAGTCCGTGCTCTTCTTCGACGTCGAGTTCATCGGCAAGGCTTGACAAGGCGCATGTGTTCGCCGGCAAACATCACAAACACAGAGGGGTGTGGAGATTTTTCTTGACATGTAAATTGGGATCTCGAGTGATGCCATGCCGGTTTCTGTGAAGGCTCTTCTATCACCTTGTTTCACTTCATGGTCATATATATTTGAACTCGTCATGTGTTGCATCTCCAGACTCGAGAACGTAAGTAAATGAAATTGACAGAATTTGATACTTGCATAAACAATGATTTCATTAATAACCATACAATATATTTCAGTGAACAACAAGATGGTGCAAATTGAAAACTAGGGCTGCCTAGATGCATTCATAGTGCATAAAACACCCGAAAAGGCCGAAATATGCGAAGAACAAAAGCAAAGCTATACCGCATAGAAGTGGAAGATCAAAACGAAACGGAGAAAGCGGTGCATATCTGCAAGTCGCTACATCTGTCTGCAATTTAAATCACACAAAATAAAAAGGGAAAATCTCAAAATACTATTATCATAAGGTTAAAGTCTAACAAATTTTTTACATATGCTATGTGCCGAACACGCGATGACATTAGGGCAAGGTACAAACATTGCATTCGCCTACTATGGCAAATTAGAATCAGAATTCAAATTACTCGTTACTGGCGTGCACCTGTATATTGTACATGCTTATATATTCGAAATTAGCCTAATAACTTTGTGCAAATGATAAGATAATGAGTCGATTTACTCCTTGGAGAATTATTTTTCAACCGGTACTTGAATCCAATAGCATCAAGCATAGTCCACCCAAATAAGATAAAAAGAAAAGTGACATAATGACAACGAAGCCCTTCCCATTGATTGCAAAAGATCAAATTGGAAAGAAAAAAGGTTGGGGGATAAATCGACACGGTCTCTCCATCTAAAATACCTATGCGAGTATGGAGATGTGATTTTGGCGAATTCTTGAGGTGATTTGCCAAAAAAAGAAAAAAGTATATGGTGTCAAATAGAATAATATTGTAATTGTAGAGGCGAAAACGCAATTTTGCCAAAGTAGCTAGCTGCAAGATGAAAACTTATAAAGTCCCCTCGCTTCCGGTTCGGTGCTTCCTTCCTCGGGCGCAGAACAAAACCCTAGCTCTCCAGCGCCTCTCGTCTTCGCGGAGGTTTTGCGTTGCAGAGAGAGAGAGAGAGAGAGAGAGAGAGATGGCGAAGTCCTTGAGATCGAAGAGAGAGAAGAGGTTGAGAGCTATCCGGAGGGAGATCGTCGAGCCCTTCTACGACAACAAGGACGCCGCGAAGCTCGCCGCGCAGGAAGCCGCCCTCGCCGCTCCGAAGCTCCCCGTCCCCACTCTCCCCAATTCCGGTTCCAGCTCTATGGAAGTCGCCGCCGCCGCCGCCTTCACCTCTTCCATGGGTACGTGCTCTCTGCTTCGTCCTGTGTTTAGTTTTTGTTACTGTTGGATTCTGAGCGCAGCTGTGTGGTAGCTCCGGTGGTGCTGTTACTCCTGTTTTCTGTCGTTATGTCCATGGGTTCGAGTGGTTAGTTCAAGGTCTTTAGGCTGTTCGGTTTGATGGGATTTGGAGATTGTGACTTCAGTACTTGTAGCTTGTATGGTAAATATTGGAGGATTTAGTTCCATGGCGTCCAATTCGTCTGCTGAATCGAACGTACTTATAGATTGTTGTGAATTTTGATTGCAAAGTGGGTGATCGAATTCACGATGAAGACGTCGCTGCTGAATCGTACTGATGCGGTCTCAAGTTCATCTCCTAGACTTGAATAATTCGTGAACTTGGGCTGTATCCTGCATTTCTTGCCTGAAGGATTGTGTGGAGACTTCAGTAATTCGATGGCGAGCTTTGACCCCCCTGCTTTACTCAGGAGTCGAGCTTCTGGAAAGTAGAATAGCTTGATGTCACCGTAGTGTGCAACTGCAAAAACACATAATGATGTGAGGAGGGGAGTTCTCTCATGCTGAAAAAGCCTTATGCTGTTGTCCCTTTCTTACAGCACACGCTCACGCTCTGGCTTTACTTCCTCCTTTTATGCATGCCAATGACCTGTTCTGACTGACTGTATTACTAGGACATGAGGGAAATGTATCAGATTTTAGCTGAACAAATCTGTTCTTGTTTCCTATTAGAAAGTTGGTGGCTAAAAGATCGGTGAAGGAAGTCGATTGTATTCAGCTACTATCTGCGTAGTGAATTACTCTGTTCTGCTTTTAACAAATTATTTCTTTCAACTTCTAGCTAAATTGCGCCAAGTTCTGATTAGAACTTCTGTGTGCACTGTAACCTTGCATACGATTGTCCTGATTTGCTTGCTCAAACACAACTAGGAGTTGAATGGAAATAAGTCTAAAGCTCTGAGACTGGAAGGATTAATTGTGTTTTAACCTGGTTGGAACAGTATAATAAGTTGCCTTTGCCATTGTAGTATCAACTCTCTGCTGTAGCTTCTTTTGTGGTGGTTAGATTGTCTGAATGATTTGGTGCTTGAGCAGATGTGGAAATGGCTGATGGCAATCAAAACAAGAGTTCCTTGAAGCCAGCTGGTGGTGTAGGGAAGAAATCCAAGAGGAAATTCAACGTGGGTAAAAACAAGCGCCACAGTAAGGGCAAGTTCAGGAGAAAGCGCAACATTTGAACACCCTTTGGAGGAAAAATCGTCCCTTTTCGAAGCTTTTTTTGGCTGACTGGATCTGGGATAAGATTCCTAATCCAAGGATGAGGCTTACTTATGCTGAGTTCATATGTTTTATAACAATCTAGTAGTAGTACAAAAAGTTTGTTGGGGGGAGGAGTATTCTTGTTATGTAACCAGATGCAATTTTGTTCCTAGTACTTGCAGAGTTTTTGTTAGAATTATGTATCCTGAATGAGAAATGAGAATTTCTAACGTCTGTTGCAATTGCCATTGCATGGTATTCTTCTAAAGAAACTGGCATACAATCCCCTATACATATAATTGCAGTTTCACTATCTGTTACTAGGTATATAGCATTTCGTGTTTAGGGGACCTATTACTTGATTAAATCTCTAGGGCTCGTGGTGAATAATATCATTCTGATGAGAAGTGTTGCGTCGAGATTGATTTTTTTAGTCGAACTGTTGTATCAAGATTGACTGAGCATTGTCTGGGCCACTATGATAGAGAACTCTGAATGTTTCCCTCTATTCACATAGGACTAGGAGGACCATAGCTATATGGGCTTTTCTCCTAGTGGGCCGTCTTCTGCGACTTCATCAGACAGCGCTTCATGGGCCTAAAAGTGTAGGCGTTTGAGTTCTAGTATTCGGACTAGAGATCTGGGGAGTATGCTTAATTTCCTAGCTTCGGACTAGTGTCATATTCATATTAATCCCCAAGATTCAGCATCAATTTAGTCCATCCAATCAATTTTAGCCAGATTTCGCTGACATGGACGTCGGTCGTTTTATGTGGAGCGATCGGTGTTAATGTGAATAATTTTTAATAATATTTTAATATTTTTTGATTTATTTATTTATTATTCACTTTTTTTTTCTTCCTTTCTCCCTCTAGCCGGTTGCCAAGCCTCAGTGACGGCCGACGACCGGCTACAGGCAAGGGTCGGCCTTGGGAGAGCCTTGCCTGCCCCTAGTGAGGTGGAACTCGCCATCGCCAGGCGAGGTCGGCCTCGACATTAGTTTAGGACTTAATTGATAAAATTAAAAAGTTTATGATCGAATTGGCAGAAGTGGAATATTTTTATGACTTTTTGGATAATTTTCTCTATAACTAAACCATAAGAGAAATGCAAGTGGAGATGAAGAACAGTGAATAAGATGAATAAGATGAGCTTGTTCATAGATTGCTTGAGTTTGACTTTTAGGTGTGTCGTGTGAACGCTTCAGACTATAGTAGAGTAGGATCAACATGATTGCGCCCGATTGATAAATATTTGAAGAGTTATCAAATTTTTTAACCTAATTTTGTAGGATACTATGAAAATTTGTATACCAAAATAGATAACAGTTAAAATTCGCTAATGAACGAAGGATCTTGATTATTTATTTTAACTTTTATGATTTGCCACTAGGTTTGTCGAAATCACGTTGTTCGAGAAATGGGAGTGTTTTTTATACTTAGATTTGTACAAAAAGATCGTCAGGGCATTATATCCCGGAAGCATGACAATTCTATCATCAAGATTTTCTTTCCTTGCGGAATCCAATCCCAAATTGGATCAAGGGTGGCCTAAGATAGGGGTGTCAATGGGTCGGGTCGAGTTGGGTTTTCATGCTACCCGATCCGAACCGAACCTTAAGCGACGCGCGGGTATCTGACCCCAACCCGACCCGATGGTATGTGACCCTAACTGAAAAACCGAGTCGGGTCGGGTTGGTTCCGGGGTCGGGTTGCGGGTTTTAACCCGAGACAGTTTTTATTTTTATTTTTAAAGAAGGCAAAATGCCAACAAAACAAAGAGAGGTTCTATGAAAAGATTCTAAGATTTTGTTTTTAAGAACATGAATAACCGCTAAAGCATCCAATTCATACGGTCAATGTTATCACCATATCTTGACATCCGACCTCTTAGATAGCAAGAAGCACACTATGAGAACATACCAAATGATTACAACCAAAGAGTAAATTCCAAAATAATCCAATCACAAATCCAATCTTACATATAAACAAAGATTAATTTCAAGCACACTGTGCAAATCCAGTTAGACCACGTTCACGACTACTGTTCTCATCCAAAAAACTAGCGACTAAATTCTACAACTAAAATCGAAAAACGGCAACTACTATAGCTCTGATGCATCAGTTTTGCCAAGCTCAACTCAAGAAGTGTTCATAGCTTCTGAATGATAATTGTCCAGCTCTTTGTCAAGTGTTCATGGCTTCTCTTTTCTCTTCTCTTTTTGGGACTGGGGGGGACAATGATCTGCACATGCATATATGTATCAATCTATCAATAGCACTACTAGAAGTACCAAAGCAATCTACAAGTGTTGTTGGAGCACCAACAAATGGTAAAAACAAAAAGCAGGAACAGTTCCCTTAGAAATCAAATATGAAGAGATCATTCAAATCATGGGATGATCAGCATTATCATGGTAACTTGCAATTTATTTACCACCACACCCGTAAAACATCAAATTGATTCCACACCCCAGTTTTGCGGATCGATTGTCATCCCATCCAAATCGGCGAAATGACGATTCTAAACCCTTCATTATCATTCATCAGCATCGGATGGAAGAGCGAAAGGAACGAAGACGAGAGGCCTGAAACGCACCTTGAAGGACGTAAGTGATCTTGGCGGAATCGGAGTAGCGAGGGAGGGCGAGGCCGTTCTTATCGAGCGGGAGCTTGGCGGCGCCTATGTTGCTCTCACGGAGCATGGGGAGCTCGGACGAGAAGGATAACTACGGTTTCTACCCAAGTTTGCTCGAATCCATGGCGGAGGGGAAAGAAGAGAGAGAGATTGGTGGAGACGTGGTTCGTGGGAAAATTAGGAAGACGGCGCGCAGAGAGAGAGACTGACAGAAAGTGTTCGTGGGAAGCTGAGGAAATGGAGAATGGTTTTGGGGAAAATTAAGTTTAGGCTTTATTTGATTGGGTCATTCGGGTAACCGACCCTAAACGTGAGATACCCTCTTTTCACTCACTAACCGAACCGAAATGAGACCCCAATCCGAAAAACCCGAAAATTGCAGGTAGGGTCGGTTCGGTTCGGGTAGGTTCGGGCATTTTTGACACCCCTAGCCTAAGATGTCAAGTTACTCCCAGTGCTACCAAAATTCACCTAGCTAAGTATTCAAGTCTCTGACAAAAAAAAACAAACTATTCAAGTCGTTTGACCAAAAAGAAAAATATATATTCAAGTCATCCAACCAAAAAAAAAAAACAAACTATTCAAGTCGAAAATACTGAAAAGCCAAAGTACTCTGCCCTTGTGTTGAGATAAAACCTTCAAAAATGCATTGCATTTGGCTATTTAGTTGCTTCACTAAACACAATTTATGGAAATTTTATCAAAAAAGTCATAAATCTATTGTACTTTTACCGATTTAGTTCTAAACCTTTTAATTTTGTCGATTCAATCCTAAACCTTTTTATGTTTTTCCAAATCAGTCATCAACCTTTTTATGATTTGCCGATTCAATCCTAAAAAAAGGTTTAAGACCGAATCAATAAAATTGAAAGGTTTATGACTAAATTGGTAAAAGTATAATAGGTTTAGGACTTTTTTTGACAGATTTCCTCGCAATTTCTTTTTGTCAAAGGCCTTAAGGCCTCAAAGTTTCTTGGAAAAGCTTTGCCAATAGTAGCCTTAGTATTTGAATTTTTGTATCAATTCTTCAATCAAGGGAGAGGCTTAGTACTTGAATTTTTCTCTTACAATATTAGAATGAAAAGTGATATGTTATTTATGTTTCTTGCATTTTTTTCTTTCTTTCTTCTTTTTCTCTTACATGTTATTTATGTTTCTCGCCCATGTCTGGGCGAGGGCCGCCGATGGCTAACAATGTTCATAATTTTTTCTTGCAACATTCAATTTACACAATTGTTGTATCTACGGAATGCTTATTATTCGAACTTCTCAAAATAAGGTTCTATTGGAGAAAATTTAATTGATACAATGTTCGACCAAAATAAATTGATAAAATGGTTTTGGGAAATAAACTTAAAGAACACAAAAAGAGAAAAGTTAGGGTATTTTTATGTATTTAATTTTTATTAATGCTGTTCTTTACTCACTAGAAAACATGTGCATACTATTTAAAATTAAGAATGAAACCTCACATAAAAAAGTTAAACTGAAATTTTGATTGTGCATGAATTTTTCATGCAATGTTCAATTGACGTGATTTTTGCATCTACGGAAATCTTATTATTCAAATCTTTCAAAATAAGGTTGTATTAACGAAACTTTGACTGTTGCAATGGTTTTGAGAAACAAACCTAAAGAATATTCAATGAGAGAAGTTAGGATATTTTTCTTATTTTAAATTTATTAATAAGGTTCCCGACTCACTAGAAAATCTGCACTTGGATTTTTTCAATCTGATTCTTCTATTTTTTGTACCAATCTGATTCTTTTGTCTATAAATTTGATCTTTGGGAAAATTTGGTGTATTTATATCTCTATCCCTCTTTAATCGCCAAAAGTTAAACCTTTTGTTTTTTTTTTATGACAAAATGTTTGTTTTTCAATTTACTAGAGAATGGGAAGCTGCCAAACTGCTCATCGAAGAACAGTTAAAGGCAAGTTCTTTGTTTGTATTTTAGCTATCTGATTGATTGGAATACCATTTTAAGAATTAATATTTGGATATTCGGATCTTTATTGCAAATCTAACAAAAAATCCTCAATCATTTTGATGACGTGCCCTCGCCTGGTAGGCCCTTGCCTAGAATGTTCATAATTTTTCCTTGCAACATTCAATTAATGCGATTGTTGTATTTATGGAAAGCTTGTTATTCAAACTTCTCAAAATAAGGTTCTAGTGGAGAAAAATAAATTGATACAATGTTCGAACAAAATAAATTGATAAAATGGTTTTGGGAAATAGACTTAAAGAACACAAAGAGAAAAGTTAGGATATTTAATTCTTATTAACACGTTTCTTGACTCACTAGAAAACATGTGCATAACATTTGAAATTAAGAATAAAACCTTACAAAAAAGAGAGTTAAACTCCAATTTTGATTGTGCATGAATTTTTCATGCAACATTCAATTGATGCGATTTTTGCATCTACGAAAAGCTTATTATTCAAACCTTTCAACATAAGGTTGTATTGATAAAAATTTAATTGTTGCAATGGTTTTGGGAAATAAACCTAAAGAAAATTCAATGAGAGAAGTTAGAATTTTTTTTCCTATTTTAAATTTATTAACAAGGTTCTCGCTCATTAGAAAATTTGCACTAGGATTTTTTTAACTGATTCTTCTATTTTTTGTACCTTATAAGGAGGGGAAGATGGAAGCTCTTCTGCTTAGTGGTTCCGTGTCTTCCTTCAATATCATCTTGAAATGTGTCTCCTCAATTTTTTTTGGCTCTTTGATTGTCGATGACTTTCTGGATCATGCACTGGAGTTAGACGGGAAAATTACCAAAATAGTGTTAAACTTATTGCAATTGTGCCAATTTAATTTTAAACTTTTTTTTTTCCAATTGAGTCCTAAACCTTTTGCATTTGTGCCAATTTAGTCTATTTGGCCGGCTAGTAAAGAATATCAGGAGAACAATGACCCCACAACCATTGAAGACACGAGCTCTTATCGAAATGAAATGTCTCCAGCTTGAT
>BCNH02000005.1:10784951-10831365 GCA_001662345.2 Metrosideros polymorpha var. glaberrima
TTTAGGACAGTTAGCAAATGTTAATAGAGTGATAAGTGCAACTTTTTTCTTTCCCTAACTCAAGATCTGGATTTGAGTTATAGCATTGGTTTAAAAGTTTTGTCAGGATGACGAGGAGTCACCACTTTGAAAGAGGAATTGGTCTAGGTCGTTAAAGAGCTTTGAGTACTCATCATCAAGAACTGAAAATTTCACTTCATTTTCGGGAGAGGATCTTCTCAGCTGCTGGTCAAGACTAAGACAGATGGGATTCTTACCTAGATACTTGCAAAAGGGTTCCAAAAGATAACGTTTATATTCGAACTATTAAGAAGGCTGTATCGAGATGACTGAGCCCTTTCGTTATACATCCAACATGCCGTCCGTCTTACGTTCGGACTCTTCTAGTGATCCCCACGCGATTGCTGACTTTGATCGAGCAGGTCCTTCAAAAGTCTTTATTGACCGAGTCCTATATGAATTGAACCGAGCCAAAAGAGACTTGCGATGTCAATTGTCATTAAACCATCGCACGGTTCAACTTCAAACCCTTCCTACACGCACTACGTTTTGGCCCAACACGCACGGAGAAGACCTCGCTGGAGTCTTCTGAAATCTGGTGCCTTAGTTTGTACAGCGTTTCCAAGTCAGCTCAATAATGATGTGACCTACCCTCCTAGCAATCTCAATAGAATATGCACACCCCTTTAGAAATATAATTTCCTTGAGAATGTCTCACGCGTACCAAGAAAGTAAGAATTGCTCTCTTTTGCTCCCCCCAACAGATCTGGAAGCAAAAAAAAACAAATCGGATTGACTTCACCAAGAAAAGAAAAAAAAAGGAAAAAAGAAAAAAAGGGTATGAGAAATAGAGGGTTGACTTGACTCATTAGTTGCCTTGCA
Source organism: Metrosideros polymorpha var. glaberrima (assembly GCA_001662345.2). Classification (NCBI taxonomy): domain Eukaryota; kingdom Viridiplantae; phylum Streptophyta; class Magnoliopsida; order Myrtales; family Myrtaceae; genus Metrosideros; species Metrosideros polymorpha. The sequence continues at coordinate 10,785,834 of BCNH02000005.1, forward strand.
ATGCCCTTCCCAATCAGATTCCAAGGGCAGGCAAGCGAGCCGAGTCGATGTGCGACACGTGCTCCGGTTTTTTTCATTTTCTCTACAAGTCACTCTCAACCTCCATATCCTGAGCATGATTCTGCTGTTCGTTTAGCCCTTTTCAATCTTTAATGCATTTTGGTAGGAGCTATATATTTATCTGGGAAAAATTATAAAAATTTTTTTCTAAATTTATTGTAATTGTGCTAATTCAGTCGAGGCTTGGCAGGTTTCTAACATCTAGTTTGAATCCATGGGGATGGAATTGTCATGAGCACCCTATTTCGGGTTTTCTTTCTCTTTCACCAAGTGGATTCATCTCTTTAGACTTTTCTGGTATGATGTTGATGATAAGGTGCGTGAGTCCGTCCCCTCCTGATGCTAGGAAACTGCTAAGCCTGGACTAATCTTTTCTCGGTCACAATTAGAGCAACTGGGAAGGGCAACGTCAATTTCAACCCGTGATTAATCAGCAAGTTCTGGATGGGATGACGCGAGTGAGATGAACCCGAAAGAAAAGGTGGGATAAGGTGAAAGCAAAGTGAACGCTTAGGAAAGAGGGATTTCAATCTTGATGACTAACCAAATGAAAAGGTGGGATCACCTCCCTCCCTCTCTCTCTCTCTCTTCCAAAATTCTTTGCTTTAAACTACTGTGGAAATTCCATTATGTATGGAATCCACCTCAGTTATCCTTCTCCGACAAAGCCTTTCACGTCACCTTTGCCTTTAGGCCAATGGAGGACGTAATGCATTGGCTTTGTCCAAATTGGAAAAAAGATTTAAAATTGGAAGGAGGGATTTTGGTAGTATTCGAGAGGGGTTTGATCTGTTCATCGTCCAATTGCGAGACCAATTTCTTTTTCATTGACGGTTTATGTAACCGCAGGGAACTCCAATCTAGGCTCGTTGGTCACGATTGGCTCGAGTCTAAACCATTTTTTTAAAACGCTTCGTGCTACTTTGAGGTTGTAACTACTACTACCATAATGTATTAGGTCCAAACAAGCCACCGGGATGGGGAGGGGGTGAATTGGTTTTCAAAGAAAACATAGACTAATCTTGTAGAACCAACCCCCATCAAAATATTGCCTCCACGCGTAGAATGAACTAGTGATATGAGCAGCGATATTCGACGAGTTTAGGGAGACAAAAATTGCAAGCGAGATTTAGAGAGGTTTGGCTTGGTCGTTCCTCCAAATTCGACCGTGCATTTGGATTTTGTAGCTGTAAATCCAGCTAATTCACTATAACAAGTCTCGGCAAAATTCTTTGAAAAACACCATTAGAACCTTCCCTTAATTTGGGCTGTCAATTAGATATTCTATTAGGCTCCGTTGTTTCACGAAAAATGAATTTTTTTTTTCCAATAATTCATTTTTAACGAAGAAAACGTATCATTAATGGGAAGTTATCTATTGGTGGCAAGTTTGGATAACACCATTTCACCTATTGCTCGAGCAAATTACTCTATACTCTATTGCATAGATAATCTTGGAGTATCGTACTCTATTGCTATGAACTAGGTCTTTAATTTTTCAATGATCATCGATATATGAATAGCGCTCGACGATCAAGTCTGACAGTTTTGCAGAACCAAAATCTTGGTTCTACACCATTCCTTCTGTAGATTTCCATCATCAGTGTAACATTGTTCATTCTAGTCGCAATTCGCCGGGGATTGCATGGTTTTAAAATGCTTCATGCGAGTTGGAGGTCACGAGAAATTCATTATCCAGCACAAAAGATGTAACACGGGCGGTCCGAGATACGGAGATGTACCAGAATTAATAATGGAAGTCATTGGATGATCATGGCTTTGGCAAGTATTAGAATTACAGTGATGAAGAAGCAGGAAGACCTTCATGAAATCAGATCAGATCAGATCAGATAAATAAGGTAGGTAAAAACAGGGGATGATTGATCTGAAGGCCAAGTGCAATGAGATGGAAGATATTTGAAAAGTACAAGTGGCTGAGCTGCACCAAGCATGGTCGTTGGGCTGACTCCGTCCGCCACCCTCCCTCCCCTTCTCTCGCTTCCCTCTTTCCTCCCTTTTTCTTCACGTCACAGCTACTTTTATATATATATATATATATATCATACAATTATACATATATATATTTCTTATTACAAGGACATCAAACCACCCCAAGTGAGTCTCTCTCTCTCTCTCCTAAGTCTGTCCAATAGTCAACTAACTCCTTCCTTCTTCCTTAAACTTCCCTCTCACTGTTTGATACGAACGCCATTACGTTTGCATCAGAAAAGAGCCTCCAATCCATTCCACACCCACCATGGCTCTGCTCGGTGCCCTGCTTCTGGCGTTTGCATTGGCCGCGAGCTCTGTCTGTTGGGGCCACTTCATAGTGGAGAAGAGCAGCATCAAGGTTCTTTCGCCGCGGAGCCTGAGGTCGAAGCAAGATGGAGCCATCGGCAACTTCGGAGTGCCTAAGTATGGAGGCATCCTGGTTGGCTCTGTGGCCTATCCTGGCAAGGATGTTTCGTATGGTTGCGAGGCCTTTGATAATAATAAGCCCTTCAAGTCCAAGTCCTCTCTTCCCACCATCCTCCTTCTTGACCGTGGAGGTAACTACTCTCTCTCTCTCTCTCAAATCTTAGATGTTTCCGTCCAGTTCCTTTCTGTGTTTTTGTGAGAGACTTCGCTTCAGGCACATCTATTTCTCCTTGCTGACTGGTCTTCTTGGTGCTAAAGAGTGATGCTTTATTTTCCACTTAAGACCTCGTGATCATTGTTGCTTAGACTAGTTATGTGGGATCGTAGTACTTTGCTGGCAATGAAAAGATTGATTCTATTGGTTTCTTTCGACATCCATAGAAATCAGAAACACAGATCTTGTTCTTGATCTCGGTGGACAGTTCTGTTTGCGGCATGGCTTGTGGCTTAGATGCTAAGACAAACTTCTTGAATTCAATCCTGCTTCAGGTTGCTATTTTGCGAAGAAAGTGTGGAACGGCCAGCAGGCTGGAGCTGCTGCGGTGCTAGTCGCTGATAACATAGATGAGCCTTTAATAACGATGGATTCGCCTCAGGAGAGCACTGACGCTGACGGATACATTGAGAAGATTAAAATTCCATCGGCTCTTATAGAGAGGTCGTTTGGGGAGATCTTGAAGCAAGCGTTGAAGAAAGATGATGAAGAGGTTGTAATAGAACTGGACTGGAGAGAGTCGATGCCTCACCCTGATGAGAGAGTCGAGTATGAGTTCTGGACCAATAGCAATGACGAGTGCGGGATCCGATGCGAAGAGCAGATGAACTTCGTGAAGAATTTCAAGGGCCATGCCCAGATCCTCGAGAAGGGCGGCTACACTTTGTTCACGCCGCACTATATCACTTGGTACTGTCCTCGGGCTTTTACCGAGAGCAACCAATGCAAGTCTCAGTGCATAAACCGTGGGAGATATTGCGCGCCAGACCCGGAGCAGGACTTTGGGGAGGGATATGATGGAAAGGATGTGGTGTTTGAGAACTTGAGGCAACTGTGTGTTCATCGTGTCGCGACCGAGAGCAACCACTCCTGGGTTTGGTGGGATTATGTGACCGATTTTCACATCAGATGTTCCATGAAGGAAAAGAAATATAGCAAAGATTGCGGCGAGGATGTGATCAAATCTCTTGGTGAGTTCTGTTCTTGGGAATTATTCAGTTTTTCACTTCTGTGACCGTAATTGTGAACGAGCTTGGCTATTTGGCCAGGTTTGCCTATTGATAAAATTAAAGGATGCATGGGGGATCCTGAAGCTGACGTTGAGAATGAAGTCCTGAAGACTGAGCAGGAGCGCCAGGTACAGTGCGTGTGAAATAAGTAGATCTTTCAAAAGTTTCTCTAGAGCTAATGTAAAAAGACAAAAATACTAACCAAGTTTTCTAATTTTCTCTATTTATATAACTGGTATTTAGGTTGGCCGAGGATCTCGCGGTGATGTCACCATATTGCCAACGCTAGTCATCAACGATGTTCAATATCGAGGTTCGTTTTGCAATTCTTGGTGTTATAGCGTGATAGAGGATTGAATTTGTGTGTTCTTCCCAATTGCTTGTGTAATGAAGCTGTTTGCATTGCTCTCCTGTATCAATAGCTGCAGACTGATTCAATATCTATGCTTGCCCTGTATCTAATCGTTATGTTCTAATGTAAAATAAATGCGCACTTCTTGAGGAATTCATCTATTTCGTTACTCTCTAGGAAAATTGGAGAGAACTGCTGTGCTGAAAGCCTTATGCGCTGGATTTAAGGAGGGGACGGATCCTCCAGTTTGTTTGAGTGCAGGTTAATCTTTGTATTTTATTCATGTCCTTTTCCCAATTGATGACTTGCAGTTCAATGTTTGGAATATTATCTGACACTTCCTGATGGCTTCGATGCTACTTCACAGATGTTGAGACCAACGAGTGCCTTGAAAGAAATGGTGGTTGTTGGCAGGATGTCCAGTCGAATGTTACAGCTTGCAGAGTATGCTCTGAATGCCTTCCTCATATATTTTGCATATGTCCACAAGTTTCGGCTTTGCAATTAAACCGAATCGTTATCTTTCCAGGACACATTTAGAGGAAGAGTATGCGAGTGCCCCGGCGTACAAGGTGTTCAGTACAAAGGAGATGGCTATATATCTTGTGAAGGTACAGCTTTGTTGCTTTGCCAATGACTGGCATATCGTAGACACGTTGTTTTTTCCCCTGAAGTGTTAGAGTATTCACTGCATCCAACTATTTGAGCAAGTGATTTAGGGTGGAAAAAGAGAAACAAGTTTTGGGTGCTAGTGATTGGTGATGACTTAGGTGAATGATGGGAATATCTAAATGGAGACGGAGAAAACATTTCTGGTTGGTAAGTGCCGACTTTTGGAGACGTAGCTGAGGACATAGCATTCAGCTATAAATTCACTTTTGCAAGTAGTTTTTTGCGAAGCCATGCTTCCGCGCCTTCCTTGCTGGGTTAAAGATATCGTTGCCTCTGTTTAATCCAGTATATTAGCTAAGCAAGAGACCAAATAGTGAATGCATTAGCTTAGTACTCACTCTTGGTCCATGAATGACAGCATTTGGACCTGGACGGTGTGCCATCAGCAATGGAGGTTGCTGGTCAGATACCACAAAGGGGAGAACCTTCTCAGCATGCTCAGTTCAGTACTGTTACTTATATATTTTTTATTTTTTTGCATTAGTTTCTTTATGACAATTGATAATAACGTTATCTGCCACCAGTAGTTTCACTTGGTCTTACATATTCCTTGTTCATATGAATAGGCTTCTGAATTGTCTGGATGCAGCTGCCCACCCGGATTTCGTGGGGATGGTCTCAAATGCAAAGGTGCGAAATTTTACCTATGTGACTTTACAAATTATCTTTACATAGTTATCTGTGACATCAACAATACGTCAACCTTCTGCTATAATTGTTTTCCAGATGTTGACGAATGCAAAGAACGTTCTGCTTGCCAATGTGATGGTTGCTCGTGCAAGAACACATGGGGTGGATATGACTGCAAGTGCAAGGGAAACCACATATATATCGCGCAGCACGATACATGCATTGGTAAGGCAATTGTATTCTACTTGTGAAACCGTTTGTGCGCTAGCCCAAGATCTGCAGGAAGCAGTTTTGAAAATCTTCTCTTCATTGGAAATCAGCTTCGAAAGTGGAAGTTTTGTACTGATTATGAAACTGCCTCTGCTTCTTATTTAAGCTATAGTCTCTTGGTGAGAGAGAATTAAGCATGACAGATGATAGTCATCCACTTATACTGAAGCGCCTCACAAAAAAATGGAGATGAACTAAGAAAGTAGCTGGCATGGCTGATTTATGTTCTTACCAAAAAGCAAAACTCCATAAACCTCTCATTCACAAAAGATTGTCACTTTGCTGACACTTCTACAGGGAGGAGTGGCTCTAGACTTGGATGGTTCGTCACGGTACTGGTATTGGCAGCGGTAGCAGGTGTTGCAATTGCCGGATATCTCTTCTACAAATACAGGCTCCGGGTATGTGGAAATATGCATGGTTGAGCAGATTTATATCCTTTTCTCTCCCCTTGGCAATGAGCTGATATTTCGCTGAAAATTTGCACTATGCAGTCTTACATGGACTCAGAGATCATGGCAATCATGTCTCAATACATGCCACTAGACAACCACCGCCCCCCTGAAGTTCAAACAGATGTACAGCCACTACGAGGAGGAACGAGGGTGTGAGGTAAGTGACTCGACAAGTACTTCAATCCTCACCTCCTATTTTTGAGGAAGCCGGGCTTTACATATTAATGATTGGATTTCTTCTGCTTTGGCAGGGAGAGACAATATACACAGTGCCATGTGAAAGCAGTGACGCGAGGAAGTTGCTTCCTGCAGACGGCAGACTATATTTTCTTTTCCTTGATCCATGGTTTACATTCCTTATGAGAAATGGAGAGGGTGGGGTTTTGTCCATCGCAACGCACATTAGGATTGTGCTAATTATATCACACAAGGAAAGTCTTGGCAGAACCCCTCTTGCTCTCTAGATAGGAGTTGTTGAGTTGTATATATGTGCACATGAGCCTCAGTTGGGGGTTCACATGGAGATGCTATGCCATTAATAGATGTTAAAAAATAAAGTGAAAGAACCATAATGTACTTGAGCACTTACAATAGATGTAAGTACCAAAGCAGTTGCATTTGATCTATACATATTCCTTCTGTTACACCAAGATAATACTGAACACTGTTTATCGAGTTTCGTTTTCAATTTTGGTGCCTGATTTCTGCTTGAAATATGCAAGAGATGCATGGTTCTTCATATGGACCACAGATTTCTTCGAGCCGCTTGTAATCTTCTTGTCCAGTTCATTAGTAATTAAAGATGATCTTTCCACCTCATGAATATGAGCGGACGAGACAGATCAACCAAATGACAGCATACCGAGTTCAAGTACTTTATTGATTATTTGGTGACCTTTTTGCATAGAAAAAGAAGCAAAATAGGCACAGCGACAGTCTTAAGAGATTTTCTACTTTACAATTGGCAACCTGCCTCATGCCTGTGCAGGCTCATTTACAGTATGACCGCCAAAAGAAAACAACAACAAAGCAGGCAAAGCACGAAGCTAATAGATGTATAAAAGGATGAGGAGTGTTGCAGAGTGAAGGAAGCAAATTGGTTGCCCTTTTCTCACTAGTTGCTTTGGTTGTGCTTCAGCAGTTCCACCAAAATGTGACTCCTGTAGTGCTCAAGTATTAAACTGAGAGAGAGAGAGAGAGAGAGAGAGAGAACCGACTACTTTAGAGTTCTTTTCAAGATAAAAATCCAATTCTAACTGCATGTTACATCAATATCCACAGGAGCAAAGTCTCCCTTCATACCTAGAACACTGCTTTCTCACTTTCAGAATTTAACTACCTAATTTCAAACGGTTAGGGAAGATAAACCCTTCGTCCACGTCTAACTTCCTCAGAGCATCTGTATCAGTTAGTTGCTAGACAAAAAGTACAACAAAATAAAATCCTCGTGTTGATGCACTAGCTAGTTACTACATAACAGCAGGCGGAACCAATTGTTGCAGCTGGTGGACAACATGTGACATCCTCGGTCTCATGGATGGTACATGCTGCGTGCAAGTGTAAACAAGGTCCACAACCTTTTGAATATCTCCAGCTTCTGGAATGTTAGCAGAAGAAGATGAAGATATGAGCGGATCTAATAGCTCCGGGTAGCGGTGAGCCTGCACCAGAGGTGTTGCCCATTCAAATATGCTTTGCCAACCGACGGAGTCAACTGCCTGTGCAGGCCTACGCCCACTTACGATTTCAAGCAGGAGCACTCCAAAACTATAAACATCACTCTTTGTCGTTATCTCATTTCTATATACGAATTCTGGGGCAAGGTACCCATGTGTGCCACCGGCCATCATTGTCCTCTCATGCATCACTTCCCATGGCACAAACTTTGAAAGGCCTACCCCCATTAGATGGGCTTCAAATTCTTCGTCAAGTAATACATTACTGGCGCGAATATCACGATGCACCACATGTGGCTTGACCTTGTCATGCAGGAATCTAGAGGTAAAACAAAACCAAGTAAGATTCTGTTTGCCAAGTTAGAAAAAAGAAAAAAAAGAGTAGGATGCTGTTCATCATACAGGAAATTTCTACTTCAAAGTAAGAATCTTGAAAAACATATGTTAAACTACAGGACAAAGTATGCAAGAACTTCAATCCGGTATATTCTCGTTGTTTAGATCAATGACATACAGGAAATCTTGTTCACATTTTTTTTTTCTAGTCCAACTATTAGCGTGCTTTCAATTTTCATAGAAACCCACACTTCAAAGACCAACCTGAAGGTAGCATTGGAAAAAGAAAAGAAAGACACAATGAAGAGGGCAAGCATCTCAGAGCCTATATATGATCATAAAAAAAATGTTAAAGACTTACGCAATTCCTTGAGCAACTGTTGCAGCAATTTTCATTCTCATGGCCCAATCCAAGCTCCGGCCACCTCTTGGTATGTGGTGTAACCATCTATCTAGAGGCCCATTAGCTACAAACTCATAGACTATGTAACGGTCACCATGATCATAACAACATCCTTTGACTGCCACCAAATTTGGATGATGAAGTCTAGCGACTCTTCCAATTTCAGAATAAAACTCCTTCTTCCTCTGAAAAGTATTCCTCTTCAATCTCTTGACTGCAACCTTAGAACCATCTGGCAGGAGTCCAGTATAAGTTCCCCCTGTCTTGGCATCTCCAAGTAGACGATTTGCCTCGCTGAAGTTCTTTGTTATTGACCGCAATAACTCCTTGGTGAAGACTTTCCATGATGGTGGAACCAATGCAGAAGCAGCTGGATTGGATAATTTGCGTGGCCTTCTACGCCTTTTGCCTTGCTTGCAAAGGAGAAGCCAGAGGACAACAGCTAAGGTGGTGCAAAGAATTACCCCACTAACAACAAGAAGAATGATGAAATATTCCATGTGGCAGTGCATGTGGTAACATTTGCTTTCTGCATGTAAAGTAGTTAAAAAAAGGTTCTCAGTATAATTGGTAATTACATGGGAAAGAGTGTGCATGCCAAAATCGAATAATGACTTTACCCATTTCTAACACGCACACGAAAGAGTGCAATTGCTGACAGTCTTCAACAGAGAGAGATGCAGATCCATTGGTCACCAGTGTACATGAATCAACGGAGCTATTGAGTTGGCAGGCCATATTAGAGCAATTGGATGTTGACATCGAACTTAAGATGGACCCATTCCAATGCGAAGAATTGTCAGACCACTTCCAGCCAAAACCATCAGAAGAACTAACATTCCTTCCTCCAACCCAGCAGCCACCGTTGGTGCTATTGCATAGGTGTTGTGTGAGATTCACTTCCTTGATTGATACCAGAGCTGCTAAGTGTCCACCTTTATCCCTACAGGAGGCCTCCGAATCACTCCACGAAAGGGGTGTTTCAAAGAAGCCAAAGCACTTCCTCTTGCTTGGGCCAACCACCCAATCTTCAGGACATGTTGCTGTGTATAATGAAGATAGAACTTTAACATGGAAGCTCGAATGCAGTTTCAGCAAAATAAATACGAAAGTAAGAAAGGCCAGTTCACACAGCCAATTTCTATTCTACAGGAGCTATGTTCTATAGAACCACCATTTTGATGTTTCTTCTGGCATGCCAATACATACATACTTTCCCTAAGAAAGATATAGAGGAGGTCATGCAGTAGATGTCTCCTTGCCGACTTATCCAAGGTCATTTTATGATTACGCCTTGCAGTTCATTGCCCAGTTACCGACCTTTTTCTTTTCAAATTTAATTATCTCGGTAAACTCTAAGAATGTCCCAGACAAGATTCACACTTGATCAGCAGTTAACATACCATCTGCTGCTAAGGATAAACTGGAAGAGGGCCAGACAGATTGGAACAGAAGAAAGAGAGCAGAAGCCGCAGGTCAAGCCTTTCTTGAAGCAGCACAACAAAAAACCAATCCCTCAGTTCATAAGAAGTTCCGATCTCAATGAAATTTTGTACCGAAAAGAAAAGAACCATCAATTCATCTTTCTAGTCCCTTGCAGCCCCCTAGCATGTCAAGAAAACGGGAGAAGCACACGTACCATTCCACGGCTTCTCCTTCACGGAAGCAACGACGCGGCTGTCGAGCGTCTCGTTGAGCACCTGAAACAGGGAGCACAGAGAGAATGAGCTCACCAAGACATCAACGAGCATCGAGCAGCACAAAAAGCACACGGCCCAAGCGATCTCACCGCAGCGGATGCTCGAAGCGGGATCGCCAGAGAAGCGGCGAGGAGGGAGAAGGAAAGCAGGGAGACGAGGCTCCCTCCCGTCACGGCCATCTCGGGAGGAGGGGGAGACCCAGAAGCGGAAGCTCAGAGGAACGACCCAGAGACGCGAGGGGAGCGAAGAAGGTCCATGGGCGCTCCGACTGGAGAGGAGGGTCGAGAGAGCAATGAAGGAAGGAGGGTGGGTAGGTATCAAAATTCATACTTTCCTCGCGTCGGCCATTAAATTCCAAGGACAGAGAATTATGGGGAGCTTTCTTCTTTATCTTTTGAGTCGCCGTTGACTGGACCTGGAGAAGAGCCTGCAGCTGGAGCGGCCACTCCAATTTTCTTTCATAGAGTTTGGCATTCTACTTTTTTCACTTAATAGTTTAAATTTTATTATTAATTCGAAATATCTGAAATTTTCACAATATATAAATATTTACATATAATTTTTTTTTTATAATTCCTTTAAAATTGAATGATATTTTGAATTCCCCAGTACTTCTTCCACCGATGGAATTTCGTAAGCTTGGTGATTTGAAAGTTGAGATAGCGGTGACGCTAATAAAGACGTCGACGAGTAACGTTTATACGTCTTAAATATTTTAGATAACATAATGAATTTTCCAGCTTTAGAATTTTCCACGCACGATTTCTAATGTGGTATGAGCTCTTCATTCAACGGACCGTGCAAAGACCGAACATTTTATTCACAATTTCCTGCACTTATCCGAATGTAACGGTAGGGCATCATCGTTTTTTACGAGGAGTTTATGTGGGGGCAGTCGACGCAAAAGAAGTAGTGAAGAAAAAAGATTTTTCTATTCAGCTGGAAAGTATATGTTTCTGAGAAAAACCATTTATATTAATTGGAAATAATTAATTAATAAAAACATTTTCCGCGAAAATAGCAAAGAATTGAAAAAAAAAATAGATGGGCGACGATATAATTGGGGGAAAAGGGCTCGTTCGTCGAAGGCTTGACGAGGTTTTTATCGAAGTGAAATCGGTTGAGCAGAGAAAGCTCTCCACCATCCGTTTCCCCGCGACAGCAATCGATTTCCGAGCTCCTTCGAAGCCTCAGCCGCAGCAACATGCAGGTGAGCGATCTCTCTCCGCCGTCAAGCCGCCGCGTCTTGACGGCGTTTCTTGCTCCTCGTAGCAGAGGCCCAAAGCCCTACCCCCTCCCCCTTTTGTAATTCGCAGCACCTGGGGTTTCCCTGGGTTGGGATTGCTTGACCCATCTTCGTGCTTTCGCGCAGGCCAGCGACAGGTTCAACATCAATTCCCAGCTCGAGCATCTCCAGGCGAAGTACGTCGGGACCGGACATGCCGACTTGAATCGATTGTGAGTTTTCCCCCCCGATCTCTTTCGGTTTCGCGTGTCTTTTTGAGGTCGGGTTTCCTTTCCTTGGCTGCTCACTGCGATGCCTCTGGTTTCTTGTTTTTGTCGGGGTAGTGAGTGGGCAGTGAACATTCAGCGCGATAGCTTCGCTTCGTACATTGGACATTACCCGATTCTGGCGTATTTTGCTATAGCTGAGAACGAGTCCATTGGCAGAGAGCGCTACAACTTCATGCAGGTCCTCCCCTTTTTGCTTCCTTCGCTTAGCTCTTGCTGCATGTGTTATTCTGCTTATACAGGCGCTTGATTGACCTGTTGTGATACTGTTTCGTGTTTTTTTTCCTCCATACCCAGGTGAGTCCCAATAAGTGGTAGAATTATCAAGTCTTTTGGTATGGAAGAGACATGATTCTTTAAGGGATGTGGATAGTGGTTGAGGTTTGGTTTCTGGGTCCATTTTTGTTGAAAGGTTTCATCTTTGCCTTCGCAGGATCATGCTTAATCAGTGCAATCCTAATCTTTTCTTGAATTGTCATTGTTCCGTACGTCTAATCCTGACAAATCGGTGTCGATAGTAGTGTAAGCTAAGGCTAGGCATCCACTGCTGTGTGATGTGGAGACCAATGGTAGTTTAATAGATGCCATGTAGTGTAAGTTTGGTTTTCAGCACGATTTGTTGCCTACTTACTTATAGTTACTTCCGATTTTTAATGGGTCATGATCCGTTGGGACCATATCGCATGTAGGCAAGGCAATAGGATTATTATCTGTTTGATACTAACGAGATATGTGGATCTGAGCTGAGTTCATAGGCATGTGGGAGCATCTTGTTTTACTTAGTTGATTCGAAATTTCTTCTTGCCGTTCATTGGGTTATAATTTTTAAGCTTCATTTTCCATGCTAAGTCTGTCAGTTGTTGTGAATGATAAAGAATGCGAGGATGAGTGCAATTGGAGTTGGGCTTGAGAAACTTACTCAATTTCTATTATATTTTTTGTTGATCTGACCCATGAAAATAGGTCCCATCAATATCTGAGTGGATATTGCAGTGTTGGTTTTATGGTATCAGTTATACCCACCAACAGCATGATAACATCATTATTCAGTTTTAACCCTGTTTAGGTGATCCATAAGTTAGGTACAATTTCCTATTTGTTTTAACAAATGCTGGTCAAGCTCTCTTTTGTTGGTGGAGTTTTAAACGATGAGCTTTGCTTATGCTTTGTGTCTGTTCCTCTTGCTGGGTTGGTGAAAAATGGAAGTAAAATAGCCTCCTCGTTGGTTAGTTTCATCATTTAGTTTTATAGATGTGCTGCACGGGATTTCTGTTCAAGTGTGCATCACACTTCATGGACTGGAGAGAACAACTTAGTTGTTTCACACTGGAGGTCAATAATCTTCCTGAGCATATATGGGCATACTCTGTTCTGAAGTCTATATGATACTCGTAATTCTATTATGGTGATATTCTTACCAATATGATTTCCCTCAAAGTCTGAATTATGATGCTTCAGTTTGTTCCATCAAACTTAGTGTTGAACTCTTTCTCTTCTGGTATCATTTCTTGTGTAGAAAATGCTCTTGCCATGTGGTCTACCACCAGAAAGAGAGGATGATTGAGTAGGTGACCGAGTCACTGCTGCTCTGGTGAGGACAGGGATTCTCCTCTTGCTGAATATCTGGATGTCTAAGGAAGGCAAGCTCGGAATCCAATCCAGGAAACTCATCAGCCCCACTGTCGTCATATTCATGTTTTAGCTCGTACTACTTTAGGCAAAAGAAGAGCGAGTGGATCCCCAAAGTTCTTCTTATCAAACTTGTTTTTTTCTTTTGGTTGGATGTATTGTTAACATGTGAGGTCGTAAACTCATCAGTAACTTTAAAATCAAGAAACGAATCTTGCACTTGGCAATGTTCTGCTTTCATGCCCAATTTCATGAGACCTATGGAGGAACTGGAATTCGGAAGTAGTATAAAGAGTCTGTCTCATGTAATCATAATGTGTTGAGTTCTTATATGCATCTCGATGGCAATATGGTGATGGTGTTGAAAACCCCAGTGCAATAGACTGATATGCAATGGCTATGCAGAGCAGTGCATTGGGAGAAGAAGGTAGCGTATAGCATATCTGGTACCAAAACTTGGCAAATCAATGAATAGATGAATCATTTACTACTTGAGATCCTTCTCCCTCAGCTTATGTGGGTGAATTCTGATTCGAGGTTGTGGTATCGCGCGAGCAGTTTATTACAGAGCTGAATGGCGGGTACTTTTCGTTTGCTGAATTACCTCATGAAATCCTGGCTGCCTCCTGAAATATCCGTGGGATGCGCTCATTCAGGATTAAAAAGAAAGGGAGAACTTTCTTTTCCAGATTCTAGCCTATCCCCTCGTCATTCTGGCGAATCCACTATGGTAAAGTGAGAAGGGAGGACCATCCTGCCTTCTGTTTTCGGATCATCCACGCAAGGTCCGCACGATAAGAGATTGTTAAGATTCGCATACCAATTTAAGCATTTCCCTGTTTTGGTATAGGAGTGAACAACGGTGCTCGTTCGTTCTGCCTTTGAGCGTTTAAGTCCTTTGCCCCCCACTAATCGACGCGCCATTTTCGAGTTTCACGTGCTGTTGTTGGCCATCCTGGCCCCCCCGTGTTTCTGAATTCACTGAAAATCTAACGAGCGAAAAGTCTCGAGTAGATAAAATCCATGATCCCGTAGGCTGTTGCTGGAGTGCTGGTCAGATTTTCCCACGACAGCATCCTTTTGTGGTAGGGATCAAGTATTAAGACAAAACATAGGATACAAAGTGTCGAGACAGCAGTGCCGCGCGATTCTGTTGAGCGAGCCTTCTCGGTTCTCTCTTTCTCTTGCTGATTCACAATTAGTCGGGTCTTTAGGATTCTAACCACCGGGAATGGAATTCGGAAACGGCAAGGAATCTGGTGACTCTATAAAAGGATGGACCAAAGTACCCACGAGGAAAATGAAATGCCTAAAAGGAAACTACAAAAACGTGATTCCGTCTTTCTGGTTGGTGGACCATGAATATGACTTCCGCAGCCTGTACTTAAACTTGGGAGTGACGGGCATCTGCCCCTTCCATAGTTCAAAGTCCACTTCGGCTGCTGCTGCAACTGAGAGACAGAGAGACAGAGATGGAGAAGACCAAAGCCAGAGTCACATCACTCTTCGTGTACCCAATAAAGTCCTGCCGTGGCATTTCCGTCCCTCAGGCACCCCTCGCTCCCACCGGTTCGTTTTCTTCTCTTTCCCCGCTCTCCTTTCTTGTCACCCACATGGATTTCTCTTCCTTGAATTTTCTGCTTGGTGTGAAACTTGTCTGCTGTCTCGCTTCTGCGTTGTCTCTGTCCACTTCTGGGTGGAGAAGCTCAGTTTCATGGCACTACTACCTCAGTCTTCATCTTCAGATTTCAACGCTTTCCTCTTTCTTGATTGTATCCATGGATGGTGTGCACCAGATGAGATTTCTACGTCAGCCGAAGTCTGCGGGCTCTACTCAACCATACACAATTGTTAGAATCGTCTCATAGTTTCGGCCATGTTGCCCAGAAGGGAACTCTAGTTTTCCTGCGTAGTCCCTGGCTTTTGGTTGATCGAGATTTTGTGAAATCATTGCAACTGTTATAAAAGTTTAAGCTATTAAATGAAAGCACGGTTTAATATTTAATTATTTTAACACTTTCTCTCACGCTTAGTTTCGTCTTTTTATTTAGTATTAAGCATGGAACTATTCAATTGTGAAGGTAAATAAAGCCTGAAAAAATTTGAATTCAAGATCTTCATATTTAATACCATATGAGATTTTGTGGGCCACTGCTAACCGTTCTAAAAATTTAAACTATTAGATAAAGACATGATTTAATATTTAATTACTTCAACACACGAGACATTGCTCTTTGCCAACAAGTTCTTCCTTCAATTGGGTTTAGTTCTAAAAGACCCTTCTCTTTTATCTTCTTTGTGCAGGCTTAGGTTTCTTTATTCCAAGTCAGAACAAGAACAATGTCAATATAGGCTGCTTCTCTTGATAATATTGCTTTACTTAGTTAAGTAAAATCATTGGAATGCATTGCATTCTATGAAACATCAGTTTAGGAGCAAACCAGCATGAATTACTCCTTTTCTCTTGATATTGATGGGATGCTGCATATCCAGGATTTCGGTGGGACCGGCAATGGTTAGTCGTGAACAATAAAGGCAGGGGATACACCCAAAGAAATGAACCCAAGCTTGCTCTGGTAACTGTCAAGCTTCCCGATGAGGCCTTTTCGGAGGGTTGGCTACCGACTGCCAATTCTTTTCTAGGTAAAAAAAAACTAGGACTGTTCTTAATATTTGTTCGTGTATATCGTACAATTTCCGCTGTTTTAACTTGGGATTGGGAGAAATCAATTCGTTCCATCAATCAATATGGTAATGATATGTGATGTATCGCGCATCTTTTATGTTCAGTGCTGAAGGCTCCTGGAATGAACGAGCTGAAGATTTCTCTGAGCAAGCCCGGTGAGGTTACTGATGGCATCTCGGTATGGGAATGGTCCGGCTCTGCATTGGATGAAGGGCATGAAGCAGCGAACTGGTTTTCGAACTATCTTGGGAAACCTGGTCGACTAGTTCGTTTCAACGCAGGTGGGGTGGTTGGAGTAATTTCAGAAAACAGAACTTGCTGTGAATTTCCTCATGTTAGCATCTGGATCTATGTCCTGTACTAAATTGAAAGTGATTTGTGTTCAATTTTACTGTTTATACAGCATCAGAAACTCGGCCTGTGGATCCTCAATATGCTTATGGACAAAATGTCATGTTCGCTGATGAATATCCATTCTTGCTGTTATCTCAGGTCAGTCTTGGCGAAATGATGACTTTAAAATGACCTCGATCTTGGATGAATTCTAGACATAGATCTTACCAGCTATGATTTGCAGGGATCATTGGATGTGCTCAATAATCTTCTCAAGGAGCCAGTACCGGTTAATCGTTTTAGACCCAAGTAATCCTTTTTGGAAAGTACTTTGTTACTACTTACTGTTGGCCAATTATCAAGACGATGTAAAACCACTGTAGTGTCCCAAGTATCTACTCAATTGGCTGAATGTAGGAGATGAGCATCTTGTTGACTTTTGTGTCGTATGCAACAGCATTTTGGTCGATGGCTGTGAACCGTTCTCTGAGGACCTATGGACAGAGATCAAGATTAACAAGTTCACTTTCCAGGGTGTCAAGCTGTGCTCCCGCTGTAAGGTACCAGGCTGTTCTATTTCCTCTGACCGGTCTCTTTATTCATCAGTTATTGCTAATGGCTGAGCTAGATCTTGGTTGATCTCGTCACGACCTATCATCTTTGCTGAGGTGCGATGAAAATGATGTTCTAGATTCGTGATACAACACCAAGAGGCATTGCTAGCAATTTTCTAACCCTGCTAGCAGGATCACCCTTCAATATCTGCTCATCACAAGAAACCATAACTCTGATAGTCGACAAACTCTGCAAGTGCGGATATATTTCCAAACGATGTACAAGGAACCACAGATTGTATTTAGGCTTAGCATCGAGGGTGACAATGTAAGTGATAGAGCAAAGCAAGAGACGCTCTTGGACTCTGCGAGTCTTATCTTCATAACCATCACAAACAAGTCATCAATCTTTCGCGGTCTTGATTGTGTCAGGTTTTTGTTCTTTTTCCCAAAATACTCAACTAAATTGTATGGCTAAATTTTTTTGTTCCAATGCCTAGCTCCCAAATTGTCCACTCACTTTACCTGCTACCGACTACTTAGATGTCAAGTTCTGCAGCAATGTGTGCACCTAAAGCCGGTTGAAAATAAGAGGGTGTTGTCTCGTATTTGCTAGTTGCTAGATGCATACAATGACCGAATGAGCGCATCACTTGTCGTGTCATGTCTTGAAGATTCTACAAACTTGCTTTCAGGTACCGACAATTAATCAAGAGACTGCTGTAGCTAAGCCAGAGATTAACGATACTCTGATGAAGTTCCGCTCGGATAAAGTGTTGCGCCCAACTGGGAAGCAGCAGGGAAAGGTAGTGGCCTATGAATTTTCCAATTCCTGTATTGAAGGCTTTTGCAGAAGATACAGGTGACCTTATATCGCCCGGCTTTGCAGGTTTTCATGGGGAAGAACATGGTTCTAAAGGACTTCCTTAAGGACGGGAAGGGCAAGGTCATCAAAGTCGGAGATCCTGTCAACGTCGTTAAGATGGTATCATCTACTGCTGAAGCAGCTGCTTAAAGTTTGAAGCTTTGTAACGACATGGCATGTATTACTAATGCATAATGCATTGCGTATGAGTACGGACTCAGGAATTTAGAGCGACCGACGGAATCTGACTGCTGCACATGAATGAACCGTTCCGTCTGTATACTGAATAAAAGATCCGATCATGGTTCACACCTGTGGCTATTGTATGATGATTTTCCGTCTCTTCTATATCTTTTCCTTTTCTTGCTTTAAATTTTCGGCAAGGAGCTGCCCCTAGCAACAACGCAGCATCATGCATCTAATTAGATTCACACAAGTCATGTCATCTGTTCCTGACAAATGTCCGTCGCCAACTCCTATGCACTTAGCCTGCACAAGCTGTTCAGCCGGCATTGGCTTTTCTTCTGCGAGCAAATGTGTTTTGCCGAGCATACCGGAGTTGGACACCATTCTGGCCACACCACAGGCTGCAGCCTACAGGGACATCAATCTTTGTATGTTTTCTACATCACGTCGAGGTCTGCAGAAGTTTGGAAGCGACCTCCTTCGTGCTCAACCGGACCATCCTAGATCCTTTCGACGCTATCTCAATCGCCGTTCCGGCATTTCCTATAGCCTGTGAGCTCTTCCCATCACAGAGTCAACATGAATATGGTACAAGATTCTAAACCGAAACAAGCAAAAGAAGTGGGAGCAATCGTTCTTTGGTAGAAAGCGTACAAACGTGAGCACATATCCACTTCGAGGTCAACCTTAAATCTCCTCAAAAGTCAAAAGGATAGTGGGAAAAGGCCCAAATTTCCCAAGCCCAAGAACAAGCCCAAGCCCAAGCCCAACCGCGAAAACGAATTTGAAGCAGCGACGTCAACACAGAACTCCTCCGCGGCAGCGATCTTCTTCCGCATCTTCCTCCGTCGCACCTCCGCGCTTTCCCGGTGGAAACTCGAATCTCACCTCTACTCCGTCGCTCTCCGTTCTCGACAGCTCGCGCCGAACCTCGTCTCCTTCTCGCTCTCGCGCTTCAACGAACCGTCAGCACCGAGCAGTGAGCCGCTTAGCAGGAATCGTCTCTCGTCTCTGTTGATCGCACCGCCTGTCTCCACGAGAATGGCGGTAATTCCACTCTAGATCCGCCTCCGAGCAGCTCGTAGATCCAGAACTCACGTTGACATCTCAATTTCGATCTTAATTTCCTTCCTCTTCTTCCTCCGTTCGTGTTTTCAGGACACGGCGGGGACTACGCTCATGGATCTCATCACCGCGGATCCGTCGACCGCGTCGTCGACGACGTCGTCGTCTGTGTCGTCGGCTCCGGCGCCTCAGCCGACGGCGCTCGGGAAGCCGGCGATTCCTGCCTCCGAGAGGAAGTCCAAGAAGACCACTCTCATGCAGATCCAGAACGACACCATTTCCGCTGCTAAAGCTGCTCTCAACCCCGTCCGCACCAACATCATGCCGCAGAGGCAAAAGAAAAAGGTTAGCCATTCCATCCTGCTGCTCCACTCATGTCAGATTCCGCGTGAAACTCGCAATTGGTTCGGCTCTGATCGATTTACTTCTCGTCTACTTCGACTAGGGCGTGTCTGTTTTTTCTTCTTAATTGACTTCAAGCTGAGCTTAACTATAGTGGACTTTACATTGCCCTGTTTTTCACGTCCTCTTCCTGTTTTGAGTGCATCAGTTGAGTGCTTGTTGATGGTAAAGGGAGATTTCGGTTGATATCGTCAGCTGATATATGCTGTTGTCGAAGTTTCCCTTTCCCGTTAGATGCTTAATTAGGTCAGAGATCACTCTTCCACGAAGGTATATGAGTTTCTTCCGGTGAAAGTTCAATTGCAGACGGTGTGAATTGCTAATTGTTCCGTTGGATCAAATTTTAGAGGAAAGAACTGGTTGATTTGATTCCGTGCAAATTAAGAGGAAAGTGATAATCATCTGTTATCAACATGGAGAAGTTTTATTCATTTGAGGATCCCACGAGCGTAATGCACTTGTTCGCATATTGACTCAGGACGCTGCTGTTTTCCAAATTTAGAGAGATGAAAGGCTACATATACTAATAAAGGGTAAATGTTCAATAGAGGAGGCTGTTGATTTGAAACCATGTAAAATGTGGCATGGAAAGTGAAATTCATCAGTTATCAATATGGAGAAGGTTTATTCCTGTGGGGATCCTACAAGTGTAATGCACTTGTTCGCATTTTGACTCAGGGTGCTGCTGATTTCCAAATTTGGAGAGATGGAAGGCTTCATATAGTAACTAAGAGTGAATGTTCAATGGAGGAGGTGATGTGGAATGTTTGTTTAGGTGCGACTATGGACTTCTATCTCCTAGCAATAAACTGTTTGGATCAAATAAATCAAATGATCCATATTAGCGTTTGATGTATTAAAAAACTAGGCTGTGCATTTTTGGATAAGAATATTCGGTGATTGTAGTAGTTTGGTAGACATATGATCGTTGCTCTTCTTTAATCTGTTCATATGTATTGCATATGATGCAATCAATGGTCAAGTTATGGTAGAAAGTATAGAGCATTGGGAAACTCGTCATGGGGCACCAGATGTTGTTGCATGATCTGTGCATAAGACTCACAAGGCCCATTAGAGTTTAGCCTTTTGAATAGTCATGTTGTATGAAGTATGTGAGTAAAGAAGCCTTCCATGTCATATTGTATCTTAGTATAGTGTTAGATGTGCCCCTTTCTTTTCTTTTCTTTTCTTAGGAAGGTTTCAGATTGATAAGACCTTAAACCCTTTTAATATTGCTAAGGAATTGCTTAATGATCATTGTGGACATGTTTTGTGGCCACGTAATTTTTTAGAAGAGCGAGAATACATGTCAAGAGTTCAAATTGGCATGCCCTTTTAATGTTATTCTGTCTATTTTCCCATTATCTTGTTCTTCTTTTCAGTTATGTATTATTTTGGACATGCTGTATTTTGTCCACAAGGTCTGGCTTACATCTGAGATGCAATGTCGGGAAACATGCTTGATTAACATTATGGACCTATTTCATGACAACTTCAGTTTTAGAGGAAAATATCTGCTACATATATGTATTATGACCTTTGAAAGAGAATGAAGTCAGTGCAGATAAAAGGTAGGGTGGAATTGAGCCATGATTTGAGGGCAAAATATTTCTTGGTGGTGTCTCACACTAGCTGGAAATTCGGGATGAGAGACTGGCTGGTTATGGTTGCTTCTGTATGAAATTATTTGCTATCCTAGTGGCTTTTGCTCATGTGGGATCCCATGGTACATAGACTCAATTTGGATGATCTATCAAAAAGAGGGTTTTATTGGCAATAAATGTCTTTGGCTGGGCACTTGTTAGGTTCATCATTTTATGTCTTTGAACTGTAGGGGTGCTCTTTGATTCCTTTCCTGCTTCAACAATTGCCTATATATGCAGCAAAAATAGTGTATCTGTTTGGTTTCATCTTGAGAAGAGTTTGCCCCTCTTCTCTCTTAAGGAAAATTGAAGTTGCAAATTGTTGTCTTTATAAGGAAAATGGGTTTTTATTCCTCTTCAAAATCAGAATTTCCTTCACTGCAGAATGGTTGATCGTCTCTTGCCACAACATCATTTTATTTGCCTTATTTATGCTATAAGTCTATAATGATTTCTCTTTGCATCTCCTGGCCAAAACTTGTAACCGACATTATTGATTATAGTAATCCTGGGTATTTTGTTATTTATTTGTTTGATGGTTATTGATATAGCAAGTAACACGCATCTTTGCTGGCCTAAGCATACATGAGTGATATGAAAGTCTTTTTTTACATAGAGATATGCGCTTTGATGTTAGGAATTGATTTCCTTTTCTTTGCTCTAAATATTTACAGCCCGTCTCCTATTCTCAACTTGCAAGGAGTATTCATGAACTAGCTGCAACATCTGATCAAGTAAGGCCTTCCCTAAGTCTAAATTTTGATTTTCCATTTCTTGTTGCTCTGTTTGAAATTTCCTAAGTTGTGTCGTATGTCTTGTGTTGACAGAAAAGTTCTCAAAAGCAGCTAGTGCATCACGTGTTTCCCAAACTGGCTGTCTACAATTCAGTTGATCCATCTTTGGCTCCATCTCTTCTCATGGTATGTTTCTGCTTGTCTGTTTGGTTTGCTATGATATATTTGCCTAATTATTTTAGCAAACAATTTGAGATTTTGTGCTTTGCAAAGTTTAAGTTATTTCAGTCGAAATGTTATTCACTTGTCTGAAGCGTTATACTTTTAGCTTCCGTTAAATCTACAGATGGGTTGTTGAGATAATATAGCTTCCGAAGCACCTTTTGTTGGTTAAGTTTCTCGTAGAACTGTTACTTGTGTATCATCACTACGTGAAGTTCTCTTGCGAATTAATGTCTCTATTCTTTCTGGCAGCTCAGTCAGCAATGTGACGATAGGAATGTCCTTCGTTATGTATACTATTACTTGGCTAGGATTTTATCTGACACTGGTACTCAAGGTTTAAATCCTGGAGGTGGGATTCCAACTCCTAATTGGGATGCCCTCGCTGACATGGATGCTATTGGAGGAGTGACTCGAGCTGACGTTGTACCACGAGTAGTAAAACAGCTCACCACAGAGGCCACTATTGTAGATGTGGAATGTAAATTACTTTTTTCCTTCATCTGTAATCCTGCATAGTTTCCTTTTCTTTCCCCGTATCTTTTTCAGTCATCCTTCCATCTCTACTTGCATAACGTACTTCTTCTGCATCTAGTGTGACATTCTTCTTTCTCGAGATCATCTTTAGAAAGTCCGTGAAATTGAAACTTTTGTTGGTGGTGACAACCATTTACCACAGATAGTGCATGTTAGAATATCCTGCTCAATAGGTTAAGTTCATAGGTGGAGGGAGATGGAAACCATGTAGACAATTGATGGGGGATACTGGAAAACCCCCTCTCACATGCAAATTGGATTGGGAGCCACAAGTGTGGGATCAACGAACAGGGCCTACACACGCGGAATCAATTGGGGTGAAAACTAGCTCCGACACCATGTTAGAAAGTTCAACCTAAAAACTTAAATTAAAAGGTGGAGGGAGACCGTATGAATAAAGGCCCATTGAAACCCTAAACAATGTTGGATTTTCTAACAATGCTCATTCAAAAGGGAAAGCCTATTTTTCTTCTAGTTTACTAATGCATTGATGGTCCCTCACAATTTGCTCATAGCATTTGAACATGTACTTCAAATTGTTGTGACCTAACTCAATTATGGATGGTCTTCGTGTAACTTGTATTAAATATATATAAAAAGTTCTTATCTAATGTAGATTGCTTTCTGATCGGTTGACAATTTATGTCAGAGGGAAGCTAAGTATAATGCATGGGAAAATGATTGTTTGGGAACCTGGGATATATATTTTCAGTTACATGAGGAATGGCTTTCCTGAAACCATATTATTTGCTTTGTGTTGCTCGCTTCACTTGTCAGAGTGTATATATGATTTGAATTCTGATGGTTCAGATAATGTTTTGACTTTTTGCCATATCTTTTGAAGTCCATGCACGGAGGCTGCTAGCTTTGAAGGCCCTTACATATGCTCCCTCGAGCAACACAGAGATTTTGTCCAACCTGTACGAAATTGTGTTTGATATTCTCGATAAGGTCTGTCAGATGTCAATATATGATTTTGCATTAAAAAAATTATGCTATCCTCAGAATGTTTTGTGTAATTTTTTTATGTAGATTGTGTTTCCATGGTAAGGTTTGTCTAAGTCCATTAACCTTTTAATTGCTTGACACGGTTCACTTTTGGCTAACTTACTGTCCCTTTAAAAACATCTTCCTGGTTCTGACTTTATTTTTGAATCCTTTCTTATGTTTCTATCTTTTCAAGTTGATTGAACATATTTAGATGATCATTATGGTTATCACATCTTACCATTTTTCCTGTATGCCTTTTGTAAGTTGTGGCCTTTCTGTTTTAAAAATGTTGTACTTGTGACATGTTACCCTTTTCCCTGACGAGTTGCACCATCATGATACATCACAATCATTTAGAGAATAAAAAAGTTATTAGAATCAGTGTTTAATCTCTTGTGTAACACATGTTGTTTGTGGGAGGATAAAGAGTATCGTGTGACAGGGTTGATAGTATGCTCACTTGCAGACAAAAAAACAATTTGAAGTCTATGAATCCGAGGGATGTTTTGCCTGTTTTGACACATGTTGTGAGTAAGTGAACTTAAATTAGCTTGTTGCTGAACTTCGCTAGATTTAGGCAGTGTAAGTATAGGTAGATTGCTACTTAGGTTTAATATCTCTAATTAGGAAGAAAAAGAAAGTCTAGGTCTAGGTGACACTGGTTAGCACCAGTTGAAACATTCCTCTTGGTTTGGATTGCTAGGTGACATCTCTGCCCGGGGGGATAGGGAGAAGAATATGTTCTGGAGCTTATAAAGATAAGGAGAGGAGGAATTCTAGACACCATTGATATGTAAGGCTCTGGCATCTGTATGAACAGATTAGCTGGAAAAATTCCTAGAATAGTTAATTTGTGATGCTATTGTTTGAACCTTCTTCTTTCATACTTTAGAGAGGAATTCACAATGTTTCTCAGAGCTTGGATGGAGATGGAGTTAGAAGTGCTGGAATAAGTACTCTTTTCTTCACTTGAACCCAAAGAAAAAAAAGAGTACTTTTTTCTTCCCTTAGTATTAGATGGTGATGTGGATCATAAGCAGCAGCAGCTTCGTAGTTTCAAGAACAGTGTTTATTTTAGCTAGATGTGGTTTAAAGGTTGAACTTTGGGGTTTTCAACCCTTGCTAATAATTCAACATTCTCGCATGCATTCTGAATTGGTACTTTATAGATGTGTTGGAATGGTATTGGACTGCTTTCTGCTTTGGTTCCTAGCCGACTTAAGTGAACAGATTTTAATTTTTTTCCACATGTATATGATTTCAGGTTGCAGATGCTAACCAAAAACGTAAGAAAGGTGTATTTGGGACAAAAGGTGGTGATAAGGAGGTAAAATATCAGCTTCAGTAGATCATTCATGACTTTCTCTGTTACTTTTGTGTGCCATGTCTTGCAGATAGTGATCATCTTTCGCAAGTTTTGTTGCTGATCTCTTGATTTTCTAATATATGGACTATCAGTCTATCATCCGGAGTAATCTGCAATATGCTGCTATGAGTGCTTTGAGAAGACTCCCCCTTGATCCTGGGAATCCAGCATTTCTTCATCGCTCAGTTCAGGGGTAAGATTTTGTTTATCTGGGTATTCAGACATTTTTGTGACAAATACTCTGCTCTAGAATATATATTTGACAATTTTTATTATCAGGCATTTGTCAATCTGTACTGGTATGTAGCAGAATCCATTGGAATGACAGTGAGGATTTGTACTGTTCAGTTTAAACCTATTCCTTAATGTTTTTGGAACAACTAATTGGAGACTCAGAACGTATTTTTTAGGTTGTATGAGTTTTGGTTTTTCTAGAGTGACAGCTAAATTATAGTTATATTTGTCAGAAATCTATTTGGAATAAAAATTAAGTTTTTCAAGACAAAAAAGAGGGAATTCTTTTGTGAATAAAGACGGAAAAGCTGGTATGGCTGATAATTCATGTCGTATCGTGTCATCAAATTCATGTGGGTTATTCATGTCAGTTCATGTTAGTGCCAATATAGTTTAACATCATTACAAGTTTTTTTTTTAAATTAAAAATGGGTGAAAGCAAGTCAATTCTGTCAGTTTTGAATTGTCCTGTCGGTTTCCTGATTTTCTAAGTGAATTTGCATGTTCAAATTATGCTCTCATGTCATGTAAGGAATGGCTATCTTCATGGGCAGGGTTCTCTTGAGGCTGATGCTGCAAATTAAAGCAAATTTTGGATTTATTCTTGTGCAATTGTAGTAATTAGTGAAAGGTCTTCAACATTAAGTAGTGTACTGTATTAATTGTGCTTAGCTTATTCTAGTCACTGCTGTATCTTTACTGTAAATACGTACTCTCTTTTCTGTTCATGGTTATCTTTTTTTTTTTTTGATGGTATTGTGATCTTGATACTAAGATAGGTTTATTGCTGCTTTTATGATGTTATGGAAGTGTACCTGCACTAGTCAGGTTTTCCTCTATTAGTTTGCTATTGGAATGTGTTTAGTCAATTAAGATAGTAATGTTTCTTGGGATTCGATGTACAGAAAAGTGAAGATACGTAGTTTACCAGATTGAAATCATCTTTTGTTGCAGTGTTTCCTTTGCTGATCCTGTTGCTGTGAGGCATTCTTTGGAAATCATCTGTGAGCTGGCTACAAGAGATCCTTATGGAGTCGCAATGGCATTGGGTGAGTTGAGAATACTTTATACAATTCTTTTGCTTGGTATTGTTGGAACTCATGTTTGTCCTTGCTGATTGGAAGCTATATTTATTTCAGTGGTAATTCTTCTGTTTAATTCTTCTTACACAATCTTTCTGCAGGAAAGCTTGTAGCACCTGGAGGTACAATCCCTCTCTCTCTCTCTCTCTCTCTCTCTCTGTATTTGTAGCTTGCTCTGACTCTGCTTTGAAGTTATTCTTCCCACCTTGAGAGTTGTGTTTCCCCCCTTGAGAAGTTTTGTCTGAGGTTTAGGCTTCTTCTTTCCAATGTATTTATCTTCTTACTGTAAGAAAAGAAAAAAAATAATCAATCTCTAAGTTTGCTATGATGCAAGAGAAATTCTTTTCATTTCAGAAGATCTTTTCCAATCAACGAAGTAGGTTGGTGTTTAATCCTCTTCAACCATACTGCTCTTCCTTACCTTGGTAGGAAGATAGGGACTTTTCATGGGTTTCTTTTTGTTTTGCACAAATTATTTTGAACAAGCTGTTGGGTTCTAGAGGCAGATATATCTGCACTTATCGACGAGCTGTTGTTACAATCTCGTCTTTGCTATTATTCGTGCTGATCTACTGACAGTTCTTTGTCATTAAAGGGACTGCATTTTCACTTTTATGCTGCTAAAATGTTTGCTTTAATGTGGATCAGGGGCCTTGCAGGATGTCTTGCATTTACATGATGTTCTTGCAAGAGTTTCACTAGCCAGATTATGTCACAGCATTTCCAGGGCTCGAGCACTGGATGGTAAGTTTATTGATGAATCATATTATAGTTTATATATGCCCACGAGAATGAAGATTGACTTGGTTATTGACATTTTCTCACTGCAGAACGGCCCGATATAAAATCTCAGTTCAACTCTGTGCTCTATCAGCTTCTACTAGACCCAAGTGAAAGAGTATGCTTTGAGGCAATCTTATGTATTTTAGGAAAACATGACAACACTGAGAGGTTTGTTTATATCCTTACAAACACTTGTTTCTCCAAATCCCCTCACATTACACCTTGCAAAAGTTATACCTGTTTCTTCCTATGCTTATCCTTATTTTTTTTACCAGGATATTTTTTCTATTCCTGTTTGTGCAGGGCTGAGGAAAGGGCTGCAGGTTGGTATCGTTTAACTAGGGAAATCCTCAAGTTACCGGAAGCACCATCTGTGTCATCAAAAGACTCTAGTGCTGAATCAAAAGATGCTCTTCCACCAAAGCCAAGTAAAGACAAATCTCAAAAGACTAAGCGCCCACAACCCCTTATTAAATTAGTAATGAGAAGGTGAGAGACCTTGTTTTCCTTTATTTTCTGACTTTGTGGATCTTTAGTATAGCTAGTTCATGTTTTGTTCATCTGATGTCTCATCAAATTAATTGTGGTTCTATCGTGTCTTTGATACAAAAATTTGATTCATCCAGCTCTTTTTTTTCCTTGTGTTTCTCTCAGGTTGGAGAGTTCTTTTCGTAGCTTCTCTAGGCCAGTACTTCATGCTGCTGCTAGAGTGGTGCAGGAAATGGGGAAGAGTAGAGCTGCTGCGTTTGCTTTAGGCTTACAGGATATTGATGAAAGTGTTCAGGTCAACACATTTGCTGAAAGTGTAGATTCAGTCGATCCAGATAATGAAAATCCATTTTCAGGAGGTTAAGTATATTTGTTCCTCATTGTTATTTTCTACATGACCCTTGGGGCTCTTTGTTCATCTGGATACTAAAGGACACGTGTGGTTTTCAGTAGCTTAGTTCCTCGACATGCTATTGCTAAGTTGGCAATATTGGCTTCTCTCTTACTTCTGGATTATCTTTCAGATGATTCGGATTGATTATTTCACCAAACATTATTGTCATTATTTGATATAGGTAATCGGAGAACCTCTTCTATATCTAGTGGGCCAGGTAGCAAGGATACAATAGCTAGTCTCTTGGCTTCATTGATGGAAGTGGTGAGGACAACAGTGGCATGCGAGTGTGTTTATATTCGAGCAATGGTGATCAAAGCATTAATATGGATGCAAAGTCCATATGAATCTTTTGAAGAACTAGGATCTATTATTGCATCTGAACTTTCGGATCCATCTTGGCCTGCACCACTTCTGAATGACATCTTGCTCACTTTGCATGCTCGTTTTAAGGTATGTGACTCACCTAATTGTCATAATGGCTTATATGAAAGAGCATGGCTGTGACCTCTTGATGTACTGCTGCGTTTATACTCATGATCCAGCTAATTCAGATTTCTTATAGCCCATTGAAGCATTTTCATCGGTCCTTGTTTGAAACAGACTTTTGTTTCCTTGCAGTAGGTAAACTGATTATCCCCCCTGGAAAGCAGAGTGATAAAATTTCATGAGAAAATTGCCAAGGGGGTATTACCCCCATACAACACTGTACTAATTCTAATATACTATTTAATGTAAAAGGTGGTTCTTCAGTACCCCACAACCTCAAAACAAACGAGGTCCATTGAAGGGGCTGTCTTCTAATTCCCATTGTTTTGTCTTTTGCTCCATTTATTGTGGAAAGCAACTGAAGTTTCATTGATTTAGGTGGGAAAAGTGTTTTTTTTTTTCTGGGGAAAAGTATCTACTGGTAAATTAAAAGGCTAGTTGCTGAAGATCTATTATACTCTTTGCGAGATTTGCTTGAACTAGTTGTCAATTGAATTAAATGTGCCTGCTTCCATTATATCTCCTGTGTCCCCAAGCTTCCAATTTTTGCAGTGTGCGTGTGTGTGTTTTTTTCCCTATAGTAACTTGTCCTTTCTATGATAATGTTGGTCATCTATGTACTGGCTTTTGTTGTTCAGGCTACTCCAGATATGGCTGTCACTCTTCTTGAAATTGCAAGGATATTTGCAACGAAAGTTCCTGGGAAGATAGATGCTGATGTCTTACAATTACTGTGGAAAGTAAGTTTTCTGACCTATAAATTTATTGTTGTTTTCTGATACTATTTTGTGCCTTTGCGGTTGGTCATATCCCTATCCGTCCTTATGGCTAAAATAACTCTCAACAGCTAACATTTAGGCATGCATCTACATGGGCAAGTGCTTGCTTTTTTTCATTTTAAGTTACCAATCTACTTGTTTTCATACATATATGCCACCTGTCACCATTTGTAACTGTGCAGTCAACTATGGCGAAGAATCCGAAGATTGTACCTATTTATGTCTGCTTTCTTTTCACTGTTGGAGCTCAGCATTTGTTTGTTCTCTCTCTCTCTCTCTCTCTCGGTACCTGTTGGTTGTGTCTTTCTTGTCGGTCCTATAGTCCTATATATTTCTTGTTTTCACATCTTAATCTAAATTGTGAAGTAAACAAAATTAGAAGTGTTTAGGTGCTGATGATCCATTTTCACCTGCTTGTCTGTCGCTCTTGATGATATTGTCTGCATTAACACATATTAATGTAGTTTTCCCCTCTTAACAGACATGTCTTGTTGGAGCTGGTCCTGATGGGAAGCACACTGCTTTGGAAGCAGTTACTGTTGTTCTTGATTTACCACCACCTCAACCAGGGTCTATGTTGGGTCTCACCTCAGTTGATACTGTGTCTGCATCCGATCCAAAGTCAGCTCTTGCACTGCAGAGGCTCGTCCAAGCAGCAGTAAGATTTTTGTTTTCCTGTTTAAATAATTGTGGAAACTCTGGTTCAGTTTTTGCTTGATCTGCATTTGGACATTAATGTATTTATCTGAATAATTGAATATATATCTGGGCAGGTTTGGTTCCTTGGAGAAAATGCAAACTATGCTGCTTCTGAATATGCTTGGGAATCTGCAACTCCTCCTGGTACTGCCTTGATGATGTTGGATGCAGATAAAATGGTTGCAGCTGCTAGTTCTCGTAATCCTACTTTAGCTGGTGCCTTAACTCGACTGCAGAGGTGTGCTTTCAGTGGCAGCTGGGAGGTATAAGTTAATATATGCTCGGTTACTCTGTTTGTATCATAACACAACCAAACTTTTAATACTTACTTTAAATTTCCCACTTTAAAGAAAGTTAAGGTCATTGAAGAAGTAGTTATAATTCTTCTTCTGCATCAGCACAATGTTGTCTGTAAACAGGAAATGTAAGATGTTCACCTTCACTGCACTCAGCAGAAGACCTATATATCCCGTGACACTCTCTAAGTCATGCAGAAGTTTGCGATAACAGATGGTGCACTCTCTCTTCTGCAACTATCCTAGATCACTAATGACTACAGGCACTCTACTTTACTCGGTTAGGAAATTTTGTCACAATTAAGCACTGAAATCGATGTTTTCCAAGTTTCAAAGATGCTAACCATATGATAGATTAGATATGGTTTCAGAACAATGCTGTTCTTATCCAGATATAATGGGGGATTTCCAGATTTTGTTTTCCTTGAACTTAGAAATGTTTTGGCTCAGATGTTGTGCAAGTTCTTAGTTCCTTTACCATTAGGTACATTTATTAATAAGAACAGGTCCTATAGGCATTGACTATCTAAGATATTCATTGTCATCCTGCTAATAAGACATAGAAAGCACTCTTTTATCATGCCTCAGTTTATTCTTCCTTCTTCTATTTTATTCTAAAGGGGGTTCATGTGAAGCCAAGTTCTGGTCTATGTTACGTGTGTGTGAAAAGGAGACCAATTTCAAGAATTTTTCTTATTAGGTATTTGATGGAAATTTTTATGTTGAGAATACTATAGCGTGGATTTTCCAGAAATTTCTGAAAATTTGAAAATTCATTTGCCCAACTCTACAGGCAAGTAGGAACATCAGGTTGTCTCTTTGCCACTAGCTATCGAGTGCCAAGTCTTTGTGTGTTTAGTTATTTGGAAAACGACTAATGTATTACCATGAGTTTGGTTGCTGTAAAATTTGTTTGTATATGCTCTTAGGTTTATTTCTTCTTTCCTTTATAAAGCTAAGTTTCCTATTAAACCTCTAGGTCCGCATTATTGCTGCTCAAGCTCTCACTACCATGGCAATCAGGTCCGGCGAGCCATTTAGACTACAGATATATGAATTCTTGCATGCTTTAGCTCAGGGTGGTATGCAGTCTCAAATTTCAGAGATGCATGTCAGTAATGGTGAAGATCAAGGTGCCAGTGGTACTGGTCTCGGAGTTTTAATAAGTCCAATGTTAAAGGTTCTTGATGAAATGTATATGGCACAAGATGAGCTGATTAAGTAAGTTCCGTTTGTTTCTTTTTTTGTGTCTACATTTCTCGTTACAAAAATCCTGAGAATGTTTCCTATTTGGATACTCAGGGACATACGTCACCATGATAATGCGAAGAAGGAATGGACAGATGAAGAATTGAAGAAGCTATATGAAACACATGAGAGGTTGTTAGATCAGGTTTCGCTGTTCTGTTATGTCCCGAGAGTAAAGTATCTACCCTTGGGCCCAATAAGGTACAATTGCATCAAACGCTCTGTTGTTGTTTGTGTAGATTTTATTGTTAAAAAGTGTGGAACAATGTAGGTAGATTACCCAAGGAAAAAAGGAAGGGCAGGAATCATTGTGTTCAATCATTTTCATTCCGAAATAGCTTTTCATCAAACATTGTGGCCTTGTTGTTTTTGAAGTAACCCCTGGGAGTTCATGACCATATAAATCTATTTGTGTAATTGAAAGTTTGACGGACCTAGGTTTTTGAATCTCATAGTCTTATGTACTTCAAAAAGATGGTACAAAGTTTGGCGCATGGTCTAAAAGAAATCATCTGATGAAGGTTAATACTACAAGGTGTTTTTCATGAAAATGCAGCTGTAACTTCCACAAAACTTAGTTATGCAGTGACAGATCCCTTTGATTAAATTACTTGTTTAAATTGCATGGGTAAGTACACCTCATTGTTCTAGCCTGGTTTTTATGCCATAGGATTTGTTGATTATTATGTTCTGCTTGGAGTGGGATCATTGGTGAAGCTTGTAAAAGACGTATGTCAAGATAATGTTTTGTACCTTTATCAAGTTTCAGCACTTGACAATCCATTTTTGTGCTTCTGTTCTGATTTGGAATTGATGTTCAACCCAAGCTTAATCTTGGGAACTTACTTTGTTAACTTTGTACTTATCATGACATAAGCCAGAGCTAAGAGCTAATCTGACTGGTGAAGTTTCTCCTCCAAAGGATTAGCTTCACCAATATCAATTTAAGCAGTGATCTCTTGTTACTTCAATTGCTCAAATTAGTAGCAAAATTTCCGAGTTTCAAAACCTAAATGTAATTTACTATTCTGAAGTTCCAGTTCTCTTATTCTTTCATCTGACATTTACTATAGTTTTGGGTATCATTCAGGGAAAAGAAAAATCCTTTAGCTTAATTATAATCTTCACTGAGACTGGATATTTTAGAACGCTTTTGGTTTGAGAATCTTGAGTTCTACTACTAATAAATGGTTTCACCAAGGCAGCAAAAGTCCTTTTAATCAGTAGTGAGGTCGAACTAGGTTAGGCAAGTGGATTAATTTCTCAGTTACTAAGAAGAGCTTCATATAATAAGTTGCTGCTGACAGGTGATTTATGAGTAATGTTTAATTAGAATTGTTTTGTTCTTGTTTCTGTCAATCAAATTATTGAAGTTTACATCTTCCTTGCACTTTTCTGCCCTGAATCTTATGACAGCGCGAAACTCATTGATGTGTACCGCACAAAGCATAATATAAGTGCGTCGACCGGTTTGAGTGATCCAGCTGTTGCCACTGGAATATCGGATCTAATATATGATTCCAAACCAGCTCCTGCTGAGCCAGAGACACCTGATGATGACCTAGTAAATGCTTGGGCCACAAACCTTGGTGATGATGGCTTGTGGGGTAAAAATGCACCGGCTATGAACAGGGTATGTAGTTTGGTTTGTCTAGGACGGCGTATATGTTTCTGTTTCTAAATTATTATTTTTCCTGTAAGAGAGACCAACTGCTATATCTCTTTTGAAAACGTTCCTCTACTTCTGAGGAGGAACCCTGACTTCTATTTCAGCTTTAACTGAAAGCTAAAACTTGTGATCATTAATCTGCTGATCTCTTTTAGACTATCTGCATGTGTGCCTGGAAAGACTTTTGTGGTTATTAATCTTTTTAGGGCATTACTTTCCTTTTGGAACTCTTTAGAACTTCTCATTTCCCGATGTCATTTTTCTTGTCCCCTCTTTTGCCTTGTTAAAGTCACTTATTCAGGTCAATCATGTACGCGATTAGGAGGGTTTACTTTTACCGAGCAAGAGGTCTGGTTTGAGTCTCATCATTCGCCTCTCTGATTCCATGTAACTAAAAGATACATCTGCATACATGTTGTGGAGTTTTAATCGTGACCTCAAGATAATATGGTGGATTACCCTTTTCATGTAGAAGGAGATTGTCTGCATGAACACATTTATTTTCAGATGATTCTGCATTTCCCTTTTTATAAATCTCATTTCCTATAAAATTCAATAGCCTTGTTGACTTTGTAATGCACCATTGATTCATGGTGCTGTATATCCTGCATATTTCTAAATCACGTCTCTCCTTGTGCTTTCTTTGTTCTTCAATAGGTGTTCTCTCACTAGGTTGTGTAATAACTAGGCATTATATGGTCTGTTCAGACGTCAACTTAAGTGTCATGCAGAATCTTATATGGTCAAGACATTGTGATCCGAGATCCCTGTGCATAGTGAATCAGTTTTCTTTTCTCAGGTTAACGAGTTCCTCGCTGGTGCTGGAACTGATGCTCCTGATGTTGAGGAGGAGAACATCTTTTCTCGGCCTTCAGTGAGTTATGATGATATGTGGGCGAAGACACTCTTGGAAACTACAGAAGTTGAAGTGAGCTATGCTAAACTGTTCAGTGATTGCAATAGTAGTACTGTATGAGGGAGGCTGCATGCATACCTTAAGCTAATTTGCCAAATCTATCATGAATTATATGCAGGAAGATGATGCGAGGTCATCTGGCACATCTTCCCCAGAGTCCACAGGATCGGTTGAAACTTCAATATCATCCCACTTTGGTGGAATGAACTATCCTTCATTGTTCAGTTCCAAACCATCCTATGGTTCTTCGCAGGCAACGGTGTGCATGTTATGGCATTTAGTTTGTTTATAGTGACCCTAAATGTTTATTTGTGAGAATGTGTCGTTTGTTGAAGCTGCTTTCTTTTCAATTTCGTAACCATCTTTTTCTTTTTCTCCTTCCATGAGAGAACTAGTGTACCTGTATATGTTATGAATATCTAGAGAGAGAGAGAGAGAGAGAGAGAGAGAGAGAGTTGCTGCAGTCATTTCAAGTTTCCAAGTTTATGTCATCTTGAATTCATGGTTGCGAGGTTCAAATCAGAAGGAAAAAATGATGATAAGTTTTTTTCCACAAAGCAAAAAAGGGGGAAAAAAAGAGAGCTAGTGTTTGTGTGATTGTTGTTGTTATGAAAAACTATAATTTCTCTATACTGTCGATGAACAGGAGAGGTCTGGAACAAGCAGGTTTAGCAGCATGCCTGTCGGTGGTCCCTCAATATATGAGGGTGTAAGCTCTCCGGTTAGTTCACAAAACCCTGCAATTATATTCTTTCTATCTGGCATTTTCTGTTTGGCCAGTTCTTTTGATTGGTGCTCTAATCCAGCTGACCAAGTTGCTTTGACCTTTTCCCCCCAGATTAGGGAAGAGCCTCCGTCATACGAATCATCTGTTATACGACGGTATGAATCATTTGAGAATCCTTTGGCTGGACATGGTTCCCAAAGTTTTGGTTCCCAGGACGATGACAGGACTTCATCTGGGAATTCCCAATTTGGAACA
Source organism: Metrosideros polymorpha var. glaberrima (assembly GCA_001662345.2). NCBI lineage: Eukaryota > Viridiplantae > Streptophyta > Magnoliopsida > Myrtales > Myrtaceae > Metrosideros > Metrosideros polymorpha. The sequence continues at coordinate 10,820,814 of BCNH02000005.1, forward strand.
GCTCTATATGACTTCACCGCTGGGGGAGATGATGAGGTTATTCACTGAGCAGAAGAATAACTGACATTTGATTACTGAATGTTTAACCTTCCAAGTTGCCGATTGTGCACAACTTTTATGCTTCTACTCTGATAGGGAATCTCAGAATCTTTTACTTTGGTAGAACGTAGTTACAAATTCTAGGAGAGCAATTGTCTAGCATATTCTCAGTCTTCTGGTAACTCGAATTGGATTAGACATTGATTTATCCTAATCTGTAGCCCACCCTTTTATGGAACATTTACTTCAAGCTCGCTTGAGCTACAAATCCCACCTTGTCTAGAGACACGTTTGTGACTATTTTTTATATTTCTTGCAGTTAAATTTGACAGCAGAAGAAGAGGTAGAAATTGAGTATGAAGTGGACGGCTGGTTTTATGTAAGTACACCCTGGGTCTTTTTGCAAATTTTGTTACATTCTTTTCAATTTTTCCCATATATATTCTACTGAATCTAACTTTGTCGCTAATGGTAGCATGATCTATATGACTATGCTTTATGAGGCTTCATTTATCTGATCTTTACCAAACCAAATAGTCTCCTTTTGGGAACTAATCATCTTTTGTGTTAATTGTAAGTATCGGGATTTATCGCCATCCATTCAAATTTTCGTGCCACTGTTCCTGCAGGTCAAGAAAAAGCGCCCAGGACGGGATGGTAAAATGGCTGGGCTCGTCCCTGTACTATATGTCAGTCAATCTTAAGAGAGATGGTTTTGCAAGATCCTCTACACTCTGCTGCGTGGTTTTTGTGTGTCAACATGACGAGCCTATGCTTCCATACACGAGTAGCGGAAGCACACCTTCCGTTCCATGGGCCCGGGAATTTCAATCTGCTAGATATTTTTTGACCAGTGGGCTTTCTCGTGACTGAGTAACCCCACCCAGCTGTATGTTAGATACTCGTGATTTCTCGTTTCAGATGCTCTCTGGAGTCTGAGATTTCAAAAGAGAAGTACCAGTGCGGGAATTCTTTAGTCACAGCTGTATATTAGTGTATTGAGAATATACTTTTTGTTTCTGTATTCTTAATTTTTTTCATTGATTGAAGAGCACTCTGATGTACATGTAGGTTTTCTTCATTCTTCGTTTGATTGTTTTGTCTACAATGTTGTCGTTGTCCACGGCTGATGGAGCATTTGTAGTCTGCCAATGCCAATGGACATCCTGCAAAGGCAATATATTCAACTTCTGGCTCAATTCCATGCCCAAAACCCGCATGACAATACATGCCTTGCATTCAGCATTCAATTCGATTTATTCTTCATTATATGGGCAAGTGTTTTGCCCCAGGATTTCAAGAACAGTATATTTCTGTAACAGAAGGTTTGATATGCATAATCCTGAGTTGTTTTATTGATCATTGCACTCGTGGCAACATAAGTACGCTGGTGATATCCTGAGAATTCGGCGAAAAATGAAAATCACGAGCATCAATACAAGTGTGTTGAATTGTCCGGTAACTGGCAGAGAGGTTCATATGATGAGTGGTAACTTCGTTTCTTGATCATCCAAATCCAATCCAACCGTCAGTTGCTGAACCAAACGCCTCATCGAACCGTCCTTCACTTTGCTCCTCACCTCGCCGCCACCGTCCATCAAACACCTCAGCCCTCTCTCCAACTCCTTGGCCGACACCAATGCGCTCCCTTCCCTGTAGTCCAACCTAATCTTCACTGCCAATCCTAGCTCCACAACCATCTGGAACGCGTTCATTTGCTGCTCCGCATAGATGGGCCATGTGGCCGTCGGTACGCCGTACCACAGGCTCTCTAATATGGAGTTCCACCCACAGTGCGAAACGAACCCACTAATAGCCTTATGGGCTAGGATGGTTACTTGCGGAACCCACCCGCAAACCAAGCCGATCTTAGCCGTCCGGTCCAGGAATCCTTCCGGTAATGCTTGATCGGTGTCCGCATAGTCACCTGGAAAGTCCAATTTATCCCTAGATGGCTCGCGTATTGACCATAAGAACCGGAACCTGGCCTGCTCGAGCCCACTCGCTATCTCTCTTACCTGAGGCGGGCCCAGGCTCCCCATGCTCCCAAAGCACAGGAACACCACCGATGAAGGTGGCTGCTCATCGAGCCACTGCAGGATGGCTTCTTGCTCGGCCCTTTGCGGGTGCCACTTGACCGGTCCATCGAGGTCTATAACCGGTCCGACCGAATAAACCGGAGGCAACGCGCTGGCCCTGAGCGACTGGAGCGCATGCCCTTCGAGCTCCTCGAAAGTATTTATGACAATCCCCTTGGTCCCACCATACCTCCCCGCATGGGCTAAGTACCAGGCAAGCGCATCCTTCCACTTGAGAACTGAAGAGGGCAAGACTCGCTTAGGGACTGAGTTGATGAAACTCGGAATGGGCAACTCAGTGCTCATGTCCTCCGACTCGATCGCCTTCCTAGCTTCAGGGTCTAACAGATAGAGCATGAACCCAAGAAAGCTCGCTGGGGATGCAAAGAAGAGGTAGTGAGGGATGCCCAGCTCCCGAGCCACGTCGGCCATGGTCGTAGTGAACATATCCAAGAACAGAGCGGCGACTTGGGCCGCCGTTGACCGGAGGTCGACCAAAGCTTGTTTGACGAGAGGCGCATGGTTGGCGATGTGCAGCGAGACATAAGCGAAGGTGGACTGGTACTCGCTCGGACGAGGCGGGTCGGGCAGAGGGAGGTGGACGAAGCGGAGGTTGCCGGCGCAGGAGGAGGCGGCAGCTCGTGAGTGGACGTAGGAGCTGACGATGGGCCAGTGGGAATCGGTGATAACGAGGATGATGGAGCAGAACCGAGGGTCGTGATTGGCCAGGCGGCATGCGAATTCGACGGCGGGCACGAGGTTCCCGATCGCCGGCGTGGCCACAAACACCACCTCCACCTGTCCTCTCCTCATGGCTTCTTTTGCTTTCTTATCCTGTACCGGAGCGACTCGTCCCGAGAAATTGCTTTATGAGCACCAAAACGAGCAGCTCGCAGGTCCATACACGATTGCATTCGTCATGAGTCTATCTCAAAGGTTGGATAACAGCACGATCTTCTGTTTAATTTATCACATAGTGGTAAGTCCCTAACTTACAAAATACCTTTTTATGTTCTCTAGAAGTATATCTCACGAGTGACGACACTTCCGAACTAATGATAGTCGCTCAGCTCATGTATTTTCTTATACTATGTCACTTTTTTATTAGCTAGTTGGGTAACGTTTTACCAATATAATGAGAATCTTACGTAATGATGAAATTGACGAAATTTTAGGGAAAATTCCTACATCAATCAACGAAATTGATTGATCGACTCATTATTATACCAATATAGTCTGGGAAAATCGGTTACTGATACTTCAAGTATTGTTCCCGTAGAATTGAGAATGGAATTGCTTTTCTTGTCTCTATCCAATTTCAGACCGAATCTGGTGGCATGTTAACATACCAAGTGAAGACAATTTTTGACAAAGACAGAAAAAAAAAAAAACCTAACTTTTAAATTTTTCTATAGCACTTGCTTTTCCCGAGAATTTAGCTTAGCCCTTTAACGAGCGCTTTTCCAAGGAATTGTTTCTAAGTTGCTCACTCGTTCCTGCTTCACCACATTGGGCTACGAATCAATCGATATTCTCAACTATCATTTGATCATCTTGGCCAGTAGGCAAACTCTGGTATCTTGAAGGTTCTAGGGAAAGGCTGGTTTTTCGACCCAATTAAAGTATAATTTCCAATAGAAAGGTCTGATTACTCCTCTATCTAACCCTAATTGTTGTTTAACCATTTCCACCAATTGCTTCGGGGCGAGTAAGTGATTTGGCTGCTCATCTCGCTGGCCCTAAGGGATGCTGGTCATGTTGGATTATTTAAGCTAATATTAATTTGCATATTAGGCTTGCAGAAAATGTTTGTCACGTTCAGTGGCATAACTGCACTGATTGGTCAAACGGTTTGGCCTGTCAAATTGTTAATCCCTGTTGACACCTAAAATTTGACTTAATTTTGGGATTAATTTGGAAAATTGATTTATTAAGATAAAACTTGAGAAGCAATTTTAGTCCCATAAAGATAGAGGTCAGCGTATATATTCGAGGGAATAATGGATTGTGACTAGCTTTGGTTCACAAACAAAAAGGATAAAATATAAATTTAAAAGGAGAAAGAGATAGAGATTAATATCCCAAGAGGAAACAAGATTCGACATCTTTCCTAACTACCGTCACCTATATAAGAACTCTCTCTATCTCGGCACAAAGGAGACACAGAAGGGTCAGAATTCTCATTCAGAAATTTTAGAATAGACGAGGGAAACACAAGGGAAAGGGTGAGAGAGAAAGGGAGTTGCAACCAAGCATCACCTCACACGGCCGTAATTTGGCTTCGCCCGCCGCTGTCCACCGCTGCTACTTCCCCTCGCTGTCCTCGACGAGAAGCTACTGTTTGGACGAACCGGTGGTTTATTGTTGCTCGAGCAATCTCTGTCCTCCACAATAGAAGACCTCACTGGATTGTTCATCACGATCAAATCTTGGGAGGTTCTCAAAATAATCCACTAGGCGACACTTGGAGATCAATGCAGACCACATTGGACTAATCTTGCAGATTTTCCAAGCATCTCTGATGTGCCCAAGACCTTCACGGATCCAATTATTTGTTTTTGCTTAAGCTTTTATATTCGCAGGTTCTCTTTGGTCAAACCCAGTGACCATCCGTGCAATTCCAGCGAGTAACACTAGCCAAACAACGGCCTCAACGTGAACCTCACCGAGACGTTGGCTATACCGAGACTGAAACACACTGTCGTGAGTCCATCACGGCCCTTGCGGAGCCAAGACTCAATATCACCGGCCACCTCGGAGCCCTTACCGTGCGGGACACCACCGTAGTGAGTACCACCAATCGGAGCACCCATCCCCTAGTCTGATCCATTCTGATTCCGATAAGATTACGCGTGTTCAAATTAGGTAATAATTCTATCTGATTTGATTTGAATTGTTTAATTGCCATTTACGGATAGATTTTGTTATCTAATTGATTTAATTGAGTTACTGTAGGCATCATCCAACTAAGAGTGGTTGCATTAGAATCACTATAATCACTAATTTGAACCGCAAAGATTGCGGATCATTTTTTTGATTATTTTGATTTTAAAAAAAGGCTAAGGGCAATCCTAATTTGATCCGTAAGAGGTCGGATTACTTTTTGAATTACCCTAATCTTTATCTTTTGGATTTCAATGAATATCATGAGCTGAATTGGATGTCTTGTTTATCTTTTAATCTTCTTATTTTGAAAATACCGAAAAGATCGCATCTCATATAGATTAGGATAGATTTTTTTTAGAATTGCATGTTCAAATAATGTAGACGTTTCATAGATAGAATTTCATGCATGATATTATCTAGTAATGCAAGATAATCTTCCAACTTAAACTGGGGTTCAAATTGATTTAATTCCTAAATTGAATTGGATGATATCTTATGCTAGATAGTTAACTTCCATCTATTTTAATTTCGAATTTTCAATAAGAAAAAACTAAAAATTACATGCATATCATATAGATTAGGATTGCATCTTGCCATGTCATCTCATGTTATCATGTGTGCCATTACCATGTCATTCTATGTCATGCACCATGTTATATCTTCCATGCCATTTAGCAATCACATGTTTAAGTTCATTTAATTAGATTTTTGCATGCCATGATAGGATAAGTTTAAATTCAATTTTTCGCATGTCATTAGTTCTAGATTATTTTCTCATGTTATTTAAAACAGATTTGCATTGCATGGCATATAATATAGTTCTCATCATAAAAAAGGAAAACCCCATAAAAAATTGTCTTGGTTTATTTTGTTTAATTTTTCATTGCATACTAATTTTATGTCTTTTGATTTATTGAGTGCTACTTTAATAATTGCGCACCCGCATGAACACTCACTGCATGTTAGTAGCTAAATTAAAATCAATTCAAGTTGCCTGCAAAAAATATTTTTTAAAATAAAAGAGAAGAGGTACCGAAAGGGCATTAGAGAAATCTAGCGTAATTAAGTCCCCGAATCCGTTTAATCTCTGATTTGTAGGAGTAAAGTGATCTTCTCGTTACTTTACTTGGGTTTCTAATCGACCCACCAAAAACATATTAGTGGCGACTCCAAATAAAAACCTTTAGCATGTTAAGAACTTGAACCAAGTTGCGAATTGATATGGGTTTGGGAGAACCCGAGTTAAGTCTAGGCTTAATAATCTATTAGCCGAATCATAGGTGGTGCACTTTTTCGGGGAGGTCGCGACAATCCCATTTTGATTATTTTGACCAGCAGTGTTTTGGTTATTATCATTTTGTTGGCCTTGATTTGAGGATTGTGGCCTTGGTAAAATTCTTATCAGAAGTTGAAAAGTGTGCCCTAGATTATTAGCATTTATGAGTTGACCATATGGATTAAGAATATACGCCTGCACCATAGGACTACTTGAAATGGTGGTGGTTGATTGGATGATCTTGACTTTGAAATGGCCTCATTCATATTCATATGATTTTGTTGAAGGACTATGTCCGTGATGAGGTTGTGCTCATGATCTTCGCATTGCATTCTTTCTTGACATGTTTGGAAGAGACACACCGGCTCGTCTCATTGGTGAGCTGGAGGTTATTGGAGCTAACAATACAACCTAGAAAGAGGGGGGAGGGGGGTTGAATAGGTTGAAAGAGGATAAATAAAAACTTTCACGGAATAGTTAACTATCAGCAGTGAAGATGCTATTGTAAGCAATACAACATGTGTGAAGCTAGTATAATAAAAAGAGTGAGAATAGCAGTTCACACAGTAATATATAGTGGTTCGGCTTATAACCAAGCCTATGACCACTCTCAGATTAACAGCCTTAATAGCGACTGAATTCCACTAGTAATCTTTAGACCAAGTTACAATGGACTAGTGTCTATCAGTTACTATGAGGCTAAGACAACTCAAGGAGCAATGCAATCAAAGATCAGAGACATTTGAAGGTTATGATCACAATGTGCAATATCTAACTCTTCCTAGTAGCTTCACTCCCTTTATATATAGGGACTTCTTCAAACTATCCGTTGATGATCTTCTTCATGTCTAGATAGCCATTGGAAATCTTTAGTGAGGGTCAAAGAGCTATTTGGAGTCGTTGGGAGCTTAGGCGTGAAGCAGGAGCACTGCTGTTGCGGTCGCTTCCTCTGTTAATGCAGGTTCCCCAAAATAGACTTGCTACAGCTGGCATTTTTTATTGCTTTCTTAGTTTTCTTATTGCATATTCCAGACACGCAACGACCATATTTCTTAACTATCAACAGTCATATTGTCTTACGTATCTTATAATCATCAAACCCGATATATCATATCTTTAATCTAAACGCACTATCACCGGTGCAAATTATCAGAGGTTGGTTTGGCCATCTTCAATGAAGATACCAAGAGCTTTGACACGTGATGTTGTTATCAATGAATTTTTCCATCTTCAAAGGTATGTGAGACTACTATCTTGATTGATTCTTTCAAGCTATCGAAGGCTTGTTCACTTATACGTCAGACTAGCATCTCACCTTTGCCGATATGGGAGATCATTGATGATGGTAACTAATTTCACTATAGGCAATGATCATGGTAATAATTAGAATAGAAATAGTTTGGTACTTATCAAAATATTATAGGGATGTTTTCCAACAGAGATGAGCTTGAGACTTGCAATTTCTCTACAAGCATGAAAAAGATGAACAGTGAAAAGATAAGAAAAGAAAAAGAAACAAAAAAAGAAATGTTTGTGGACAAAAATGCCCCTACTCGTGCTGCTTGAATAAGCATGTGCTCATCGATCGACGACATTTGGCCAGCTGGTAAGCTTAGACCCTTGCTTGAAACTAAATGATCATTTTAGACCTTTATTTGAAATTAAATGGTCACTTCAAGTTTTTATTTAAGATAACGTCATTCTGACCCTCTTTTGAGAAAATGCATCCGCATTTGGCCTTTATATGGAATTTCCCCATATATATTATTTATTTGTTTACTATTCTTGTAAAGACCGAAGTCTAGTCTGGCCTGCACAATTTTCCAAGTGTCTTTTATTGACTAAACTTCTGCCCCTACCAACCACTATTATTGCCGCAGTCGAAATTGGTCGTCTAGCAGTATAAAGTATACGGTAATTCTTGCTTTTAAATGTGGGATTCACATATATAGTATATTGAAAGATTATGGAGGTAGGATGAGATGTATTGGAGCATGAGATCCCGTATAAAATTGGCTAAAGTGGGAATATAAGAATACTAAATATTTTCATGCCATTACAGTCCCAAGGAGAATACGAAACAGAATTTCAATGCTGAAAGTGGATGATAATTGTTGGAGTCGAGATCCGGAAGTGCTGAAATCACATGTTGGGCAATTCTATCAGTCTTTATATACTACGATGCGCCCCCATCTTGTTCAAGATGAAATGAACATGGATTTAATGAAGAGGGTGCCTTTGGAGGAAGTTAAACAAGCGGTTTTCCAAATGGGAGTGACTAAGGGCGCAAATGATAACTTCCAGAAATCAATTTCTAATTTTTAGATGAGTTTCTTAATAAAAAAACACGTTTGATATCGATATAAAATTTTTATTTCCGAAACAGAAATTCGTTTGATAACAACATAAAATTTATATTTCTCTGATGGCGATGGACAGTGGTAGGTGGTGGACATCGAACCAGCGATCGGCGAACATCGATGGATGATGGTGGGGGTGGTGGACGTTGGCCGTTCACAAGTGGCGGGTGATGGCGGTGGATGTTGAATTGGTGAACAGTGGCGGTCAATGGTGGGGGCGATGGACGGATGGTGGTGGACGTCAAATCGACGAAGGGCGATTGACGGCGACGGAGGCGTCGGGGAACGGATGGCAGTGGACATCGAACCGGCGATCAGAGGCGGACGATGGAGAGCGGATGGCGGTGGACATCGGATCGGCGGTGACGAGGGCATCGGACGGAGGACAACGATAGTCGGTGGCGGGTGTCAGACAGGGCATAAGTCGGCCGGGTGGTGAAGGGGAGGGAAGAAGTGGGGAGTCGCGAAAGAGAGGAGAGTGAAAAAAAAATTCTATTTTTGTTCCAAAAATAATGAAGTAGAAATTTTTTACTTCTAATTTCTGGTCTATTTCTATTTTTGGAACATAAATTTGTTATAGAAATAGAAAAATGAAATTGTGTTACTAAACAGAATTCTCTTCCAAATTTATTTATGGAAGAGAAATTCCGTTCTCAAATGGTTGTCATGCGCGCCCTAAGGCACTAGTTTCGGATGGGCTTAACGGATAATTCTATCAGCACTATTGGCCCGACATTTAGCATGATATCTTCAGAATGGGGGATGATTTCTTCACTATAGGTACTTTCAATCCTACTCTTAATATGACCCATATTGTCCCAATTTCGAAGATTACAAACTCGGAGGAAATCACTCAATTCAGGCCCATTAGCTTATGTAATTTCAACTACAAGATTATCTCAAATGTTACGGCCAACCGTCTTAAACCATGGCTTCCTGAAATCATTGCAACAGAACAGAGTGGCATACAATACATGGCAATATCCCGATAGTTCAAGAGGTGCTACACCAGCTATGCATTAGGAAGACAGAAAGCAAATTTCAGGCGAGTCTCAAATTAGACATGCAAAAAGTATATGATAGAGTAGAATGAGACTTTCAACGGGGTCCAGCTTGTTAAACAATACATTTGCACGGTCTCTTTCAGCGTGAGGGATTAAATTGAATAAGGGGATTTTGGACGGTAGCATGAGAGGGATTAAATTGAATAGGTGGTGTCCCACGGTATCCCACCTTTTATTCGCACGAGAGGGATTAAGTTGAATGTGGAACTCGTGTCTGATGGTCAAACGGCAGTAATTTGTGTCACGGGCCGGGCTGAAACTCCGTGGATTTAAATTAAATAAAAAAGCTAAATTAAAAAAAAAAAATTTCACGGGAGAGTTGGAAATAGGTGGGGAGAGTTAAAAAAAGCCACGTCGGCATTTTCCATTAGCCAAGTTAAATATAGTGAACGGAAGGACTTGATTACACGAATTGACAAGTTTTATGACTTAATTGCAAGTTTTAAGACTCAATTATACTTTCGTGACAAGTTTTAGGACTTCTAGTGCACTTATCCTAAATAACAAAATTAGAAAGCTCTTATGGTAATTGAACCTGAAATATTTGTAAAGATATGAGAAGTCGAATGTCAAAACACAATTTAATTGCACAAACAGAAGTTTTGCTCAATTTTTTCTTATGCAAGAGTTTTAGTGCTCTATGGATCAAATGTCTTAGCCTCTTGGCGCATCGATTAGTATGGAAAGGCCAATCAAATGATCTTGGGCACTTAGGGTGCGTTTGATAACTTGCCAGAATTTTTAATTCTTTGCTAGAAGTGATTTTGGAAGAGAAATGCGTTTGGTAAAGAATGACTTCTGAAATAGTTTTCTACTTCTGAATGAGATTTGTGTTTGGTAAAAAATTGA
>BCNH02000005.1:10846413-10860555 GCA_001662345.2 Metrosideros polymorpha var. glaberrima
CCTCGATCGAGAGAGAGAGAGAGGAAAGTGGTGTTAGCAATGGAGGCGTGGGCCATGGTTTGGTTGTGTTGGGTGAATCTTCTAAAAGCTAAGAGCATATTTTAACCTTTCCGAGGTAACTACACACGGTGAAAAGGGAGGGTGCAAAGGATTGAGTAAATCTAATACGAAAAAGCACAACACTAGAGACACGAAAAATAAAAATAAAAACCACCCACTTTTTAATGAAATAAATAGTCAAATTATGTGTTTGTTTTGCGAAAAAATGAATTGATTTGAAAATATTTTCCTGAAAATGATCATTTGTATCGCTTAAAAAAATGAACGAATAAAATATGTTGTTAGTATCTAAAAAATATTTAAATATAAATTGTTATCGATAATGAAAATGTTCTTTATTAACTAATTCTTTCAAGTGATACAAGCAATGAAAACGTTATCTATATCATTCATTTCCATGAAATAAATCGAGTCTAAGTTCATATACCAACTTCGGTATCTCTAGGGAGACAATAATTTACGTAGTGTCCCCTCGTCCCACTTTATTTTCTTGCTTGCTCTTGAATATTGAAAAGTTTGCCAATGGCTAAGCAAGAAAGGCAAAATGATGTAGTCGTTTCAGCTTTTCATGGGCAAGTGAGAGGGTTGTTAACGCAATCCGAGTACCACAATTGGAAAAATTCTATAAATTGGGATTCAGGCATTTCACTTTTGTAAACGGGAAAAGCTGAGAGGACGGTAGCGGCACTTTTGGAAAGTGACAGAGACGTGAGATTTTAGGAATCAGAATATCTTCCAAAATCAATAGCAAAAAATGGCTATGATGTAAAAATATTTAGCACAATAGTAAACAGCCGTAGGAATTTATTTTTTTTTGGTCATTAGCCGTAGGAATTGAAAACATGCTTAAATGTGCTTTTGTGAAAAATTTATGACAAAGGAAAATATTTTTCATAAAAATCATCTACGATTAGTTTTTAGTTATTTGGTTGTCTAGGAAAAGTGTTTTCCTTCTTGCTCAAGGGGAAATTTGTTTATCCCCAATATAAGCTCATTGATTCCGGTCCAAGGAAGACATTTTTCATAAATTGATTAGTTTTCTATTATCCAAACATTGAAAAGTCAAAAAATAATTTCCTGAAAATAGTTTTTCTTCAAACAAATGGACCTAAGATGTGTTAGATTAGGGTTCATTTTGTATTATTGCTGAAACATTTTAACATATAAGCTATGATATCATCATGTGTATATATCCTCACTTAAGCTTGTCACTAGCATGCTGTTGTTTCCTATAGTTATGATCATCGGCATCTACAAGACAATAACATTTCCAATGTTCGGCTGAAACCTGAAAATGAACTGGGAAACATTTTCTGTCGTTTGCCTCCATGCACTCCTTTCAATAATTTATTTTTATTTTTTAAAAATTTCTTTTATTTTATTTTTTCCTTTTGCTTCTTCTTTGGCTGATCGTTGGCCATGGTGACCGCCGGATACTGGCCACAAGCGAGCTTGTGCTCGCTTGAGGCCAACGACTGGCAGAGAAGAAAGAAAAGAAAAAGAAAAGAAAAGAAAAGAAAAGAAATAAGAATCAAATAAAAAAGAATTAAAAAGAAAAAGAATGTGAAGGAGTGTAAAGAGGAAAGAAAAGGGAAAGAGGAAATCATTTTATCCACTTTTGAATGTGTTTTTTTCATTGAGGGAAAATATTTTCCTTAACTGGTTTATATTTCGCAAATTGAATGCCGGAAAATCCAAAAAATGTTTTCTTGGAAAATGTTTTCCATGAAACGAATGGAGCCTTAGTCTGAGGTTTTGATGAGACTACTCGATCAAAGTAATAGCTCGAACATGACCAACGTGGAATTAGAAAGATGACTTGGAATAAAAGACGTATATGATTGCCTACATGATACAGTTTTAATTGAATAGATATTATCTTCTGCTAAATTTCATTGAATTTTCTTATATTTTACCCTAGAAATTATAATTCACAAAATATTTTGTCTAGCTTTTTAGGCTATGGTTCATCATTTGTCGTTGTGAAGTGTACTATCTCGATTCCCTATTCACTTGAAGTCGCGTCACTTAGCTAGCATTAGATACATATAACCATTTAGTTCCTAAAATCAGATAAAATTTTCATTTCACTTTTGCAAATTGTGCGTGACATTTTACAAATTAATCTCAGTACAAAGTACGGAATCAAAGATTAATATGAAAGGTTGGTTTTACGTTAACTTCTGTTTTTATAGTTGCTTAATATTGTGCTAAATGATTAGATTCTATTTATTAATTGTTCTTCTAACGGGCTTAGATTCTGTATGTTTTGGTAAATGATTTTGGAAGTTCTATACTCCAGTTGCCTTTATCCCACGTTTGGAACGTGTGGTCAGTGGGCGTCTTCTTATTGGTCCGCAAATTACAGCTGGCCAAATAAACCGGAGATTATGATTAAATTAGTTCATAATGTCTAGTCCCAATTTGAATGATTTGCACATCCCTTGTTCATATAGAATAAATCAATCAAAGTGAGATAGATTACGAGGTGATCCTATGCTTCATCGGATTTCTAGTATCTATGGAGAAATAGTTTCTTGAGGAATTAATACTAATTTAATAGAAAATAAGTAGATCTTAATTATTTATTGAAATTAAGAGTTTGTTTATTGTCAGCCTTTGTGTACAAATAATGACAAAACCTACTTAGGTGCAACACACTTCCACGTGAAAAGGGGTAATTACCCGATAAGTCCTAAATCTATTGTGCCAATGCAAATTCAGTGATAACCTTTTTAATTTCACCAGTGTAGTCATAACACGACGTGAAATTTTAATTTATTCCTCCGACCAATTGCCATCGGAATTTGCTGACGTGGTGATACACAAATTGTCCATGTTAGCATATCATGAGGGTGCCCAGTGATGATTGGACCCCACATTAGTAATTTGTGGTAGCAATTGACAATGGAAGGAATACATTTGAAATTTGCACAAAAGTTTAGGAGTACATTGGTAAAATCGAAAAATTTAGGATTGAATTAGCATCCTACAATAGATTTATGACAAAATGGATAATTTCTCCATGGGGAAATCATTACTCGAAAGACCCATGAGGACTAGTATTTGTTATTCTAATGAGATTGGGTTAACTGAGAATATAACTAGGTTTGTCGTCTATAGAGAACTTCCATTTATGACATAAACAAGATTTGAGAACCATACATGACTTATTTTGCATTCCAAATCAAGGCCTGAAGTACTTTCATTTTCTCAAATAAGAGCTTGAAATTGATACTGTTTCAATTAAGGACCTGAAGTGCCTTCATTTTCTCAAATAAAGGCTTGAAGTGGATCTTATTTCAAATAAGAGTCTGAAGTGGCCAAATAATCTTAAATGAGGGCTTCATTTTAGGGGCATTTTTGTCATTTTACATTTTTATCAAATAAAATAAATAATATTAAGAAAAAATAGAAAAAAGGGCAGGCGACCCTCCCTAGGTGGGGGACCATGACCCTCGCCTAAATCTGGGCGAGGGTCACCAAGGCCTCAACAAGGTTCGTCGACCCCCACTGGCCCTTTCTAGCAATGGCAGCGGTGGCGACAAGGACGGCAGCCTTTGCTTGCCCTTCCTTTTTTTGTGTTTTTTTAAATATTTTAATTAAAAAAGTGAAAAGACGAAAAATGTCCTTAGATCAAGCCTTTATTCGAGACTATTTTGCCACTTCAAGCCCTTAATTGAAACATGATCCACTTCATGTCATTATTTGAGAAAATGAAAGCCCTTTATATTCTTATTTGGAATTTTCCCTAAGATTAATGATACTATTTTAACAAATTAAGTCTAAAGAATGTGATCCTATGGGTTAGTAGGCTAATTGCTAAGTATGCATGATATGATCTTGTGAAATATAGATCTCGGGATCCCACGATATTTAATATACCCAAGTAAAACTTTCATAATGACAATTTTGTCAAGAAAATATATATGTATTAATCTTGAAGAGACATATGGAGGATTCGTGATGAAATGGATAAATAAGAGAATCCAATGTCGACGTCTGAGTTTTCTTCGAATCCCGGAGGATGACGCCGCAAACAGTTGGGGACGATGTGAACCCACTACCTACCCGATGTGTAATCATTCAAGGAACAAAATAAAGGAAAATTATGATTTTTTCCGTTAAGTTACCTGCATACAAAAGAAATTCAGACATGTAATTGGAAGATATTAAGGGTTAGATTCTAGATTGTTGACTATGGATCAGTAACAAGAATGTATTCGTTCTGTAACGTAGATCAAATGAAATATGAGATAATTTTTTTTCCACTGTTGGATTTTTGGCTTAGTTACTAGCTCAATATGAATCATTTCGATTTGGGATCTAAATTTAGGAAGATTTTAAATTTACACTAAATGGTTGACATATCAGCAATCAAATTAAAGATCAAATTGGGAAAAATTCGTGGCTGCACCTGATGCGTATGTGCCCAACCCACATGCACCATTGGAAAGACCCATAGGATTCAATGGTGCATGTGAATTGGGTTCACGTGAGCTGTACGCATGGAAGACTGCCTTCAAGACTAGCCCACATATTCAAGAATACCTTAATTTTATCAAAATGGCAGATATTGTGTATATAACCCATCTAAGTGTTTTCTACACATATCTCATCGTCGAGATGAAAAATTATTTACTTATTAAAAATAAAACACCTGATATTAATGTCTCTTATTTTGTAACCAATTCTTATTATTATGCAGAGATGTCTTGGATGAGTACTCCTCAACGCTCCAAGACCTTGCAATGAAGATACTCCTTCTCATGGCGAAAGCTCTGAAGATGGACACCAAGGACATGATAGATCTGTTTGATGAGGGCGTGCAAGCCTTTAGGATGAACTATTACCCTCCGTGTCTGCGACCCGACCTCGTCATCGGCCTCACTCCTCACTCCGACGCCGTTGGCCTCACCATTCTTCTCCAAATCAATGAAATGGAAGGTCTCCAGATACGGAAAGAGGGCAAGTGGATCCCTGTCAAGCCCCTTCCGAATGCTTTCGTCGTCAATGTGGGAGACATTTTAGAGGTAAAGATTTTCTGACCAAATTTTATTTGACATGCAAGCCGGTATTATCTAGATTCACCGGCTATTGATGATAAGACTGTTATTTCATGTACAATCTGTTAACGTTTTATCTATACATTTTTCAAGATATCTTCGGATGAATAAGATGTTGGACAGAACTGATAATGGAGTGCAGAAATTTTTGTAGTTACGTTTATATTTTCCGGATTCCAATACGTGCAATGAGTTAATTAGTCTGACAGAATGATTACAAGTAATAGAATTTAGTGAACAAAATTCATCAGAGGTGTAATTAAATAGTATTTGCATTTGATGATCGACACAGATTGTGACGAATGGTACTTATCGTAGCATTGAGCACCGGGCAACAGTTAACTCGATGAAGGAGAGGCTCTCCATTGCCACATTTCATAACCCGAAATTGGAAGGGGAAATGGGTCCTGCACCGAGCCTGATCACGCCGGACAAGCCAGCACTGTTCAAGAGAATAGGTGTTGCCGATTACTTCAGGGGTCTCTTCGCTCGTGAGCTTCAAGGGAAGTCATATCTTGACGTTATGAGGACGATTCACGGTGAGGAAAATAATGGGAATTGAATTTGACCATTGAGAAACCAAACTATGCTAGCTTTTCTTTTTGCTTGTTTAGTTTTACCATAAACTATTATGTTGACTCTCTCCATGTACCTCGAATAAGTCGAATAAGTCAATCATGTATTTACACAATCTGTACAATCCATGTACCTTGAAGAAGTCGATCATGTATTGATACAGTCTGTACCATCCATATTCTTTTTGCTCCCTTCTTGATTTCACTGATCAATTTCATCCCTTAGTTTTTCGAAGCGACGACATTATAGTGATATAAACATAACTTTTTAACAGGCATACATTTTTCTTTTGTTTGGAAAGCAAGTGAGCTCTATTCATAATAAATAAAGCAGTGTAAATTTGTTTCCAGTATCAGATCAACATTGTCGGATTTATACAAATCACTCTTCTTCTTACCATTGTAAAATTCGCGTTGTCCATTGGCAACAAAGTAAGGCTAAACTTAACTATTCGGGATGAACCCATAGCACAAGTGGAGCATAAAAGGTGGTGGCAAAACGCTCTTGACGGGATTCGACTTTGTGAATGTGGAAGTTGGGGTCACTTCCCATGAACCATGGTAAAGCTATAAAGCTCTCGCGAGCCAAGATAAGTGCGTGCCCTGTAGCATGTTAAGAAAACTTCCTTATATATTTTAAAGTTGACAAAACTATCCTTGACTTATATCAAACTTGTTATATACAAGAATTATTTATGTTTAAGGTAATCAAGTAATAACCACAATAAAAGAATTCTTTATGACTGAAAATCCTATATGATCAAGTCCAAAAATATAGAAGTCCATATTGACTTGAAAGCATCAAGGTTTTATGTCCAAGAAGCAAAATACAACGATCTACATGCATATCATCAAGACTACTGTGTGAACATCAGCAAGGCTAATGGATGAATATCAAGGGAAACTGCATGGATATCATCAAGGTTACGCTTGGATATTAGCACGGCTAATGCTGAATATTATCATGGTTTACTCTTAGATGTTAGCAGAGCGATGGATATCATCAAAAGTACTGCGATGGCTAGATATTAGCAAAGCACCTATTCTACCTACAACGATTATCTTGTCACTAAATTCAACACTATTATATTGAGATATTTTATCTCATTGCTTTACAGCTTACGATCTAATATGGATTCTTTTCTAACAGATATTGATTGACTTTCTTAGATTTTCTTTGCGACATATTTAATCACGCAAAATATATTGATTGATTGGCAATTGTTGACACATGATTTTTTGCCGACAAGTCATTAAAGGTAAAACTCGAGGTTAGGAGTTCCTAATTGCGACAAGGCCCATTTAACACTTTTTATTGGGCAGAAAGACACCAGGAGTGCCATAAATTTTGTACGAAGATCACTTGAGTGCCATAACTATTTTTTAACTTACTTGAGTGCCATAACTTTTTAAAAAATGCTCACTTGAGTACCATCGGCTTCGAAAATCCGACGTGGATGCCAGAAATCATATGTGGACGACAAAAGGACTATTTTATTATTTTTTAAATAATTTTTTGAAATTTTGAAATTTTCTTTTTCTTTTCTTTTCTTTTTTGCCTTTTCTTTCGCGTGTCGGCGAGGTCACCGGCAACCCTTGCTAGCCACAAAGGCTTCACCCAGACTAGGCGAGGGCCGCCTCACCTGTGGCCGGCGAGGCCGCGAAAGGCTCACCCACCTGCCTGCACTCGCTCACGGTTGGCGAGGCTGTGAAGGTGCCGAGCTAGGTCATCGCAGTCTTGCCGACTGCGGGCAAGGTGCCCTCACCTAGATTTGGTGAGGGCCTTCGCCAATGGTTGCGGGCAAGGAAGGCCGGCGAGGGTTCCCGATGACCCTCACTGGCCTGGAAAAAAAAAAGGCAAAAGAAATGAAAAGAAAAAGTAAAATTAAAAAAAATATATTAAAATAATAAAATAGTCCTTCTAGTGTCTATGTCGGATTTCCAGTGCCAATGACACTCAAGTGAGCATTTTAAAAAAGTTATGACACTCAAGTGAGCAAAATAAAAGTTATGATACTCAAGTGATCTCCGTACAAAATTTACGACATTCCTAGTGTCCTTCAACCTTTTTTATTACATGAGAACTTTCCATGTCATTTACACTTTGTTTTCAAAAAGTGAAAAGTAGACTTTTAAGTTGATTTTTTGGTTACACTATCACCTGAAATGTCAACTATTGATCAAAATTTTGAATTTTTGCTTAAAAAGTCATGAAATAGAGTCAATATCACTTTTGCACTTTCAATTTTCAAAAAAATTGAAGTTGATCCATTAATTGACTTGTTAGAAGCAATTCTCTAAGAATGTCAATTCTTGGTCAAAACTTTTCCAAAAAAATCGAAAAAATTGAAAATCTCTAAATCAATTCCTTTTTACCTTAATTTGACTTTTGCTTCATCCATTTTACAAGAAACGATAAAGAATTGACCTTTCCCCCCCAACTTGGAAATTTCGATATTCAATCAGCCAAATTCAAAATTCATCGATTTCTAGACATTTTTTTAGAGTAAAAAAATGTCCAGTTGTTAGAATCTAGTTTGTCCATGAATGGAATTAAGTCATGAATGAGCTGAATAAAAATGAAGACTAAGAGGTATGAAAAAGCAGTGTGTCTAGTGATAAAAGCAAGGTCGACCCTCATAGTATAAAAAAATTTTGAAAAAGAACTGAACAAAGAAACGCATGGGCATGGGCGCGCCAAAGCACCCGAGTTCACAAAACATTATCCCCAGTGAACAAAACTCCACCAAAAGCCGCCGGTCCGAGCTAATTTTTCTTCCTGCCGAATCACCAATTTTTCTATGGGTAATTCTGTCCAACAGTTCCAGTGGTCGGATCGGCCATCCGATGAGCTCCGATCACTTCCTTTGGCGTGTGATCAGCTTCCTCAGCCTGTGCTCGAAGTTCCTATGGCTATAATTCAAATATTCAGCCACTAAACTCTCATCATTCTTTTTGGATTCCGATTAAGAGTTCTTCGAACATATTCTGACTTTACTTGCATTACTGTTCATTATCAGTTGTGGGCTGGTTCCCGGCCATTTTCTGAAGTTTATTGAAGACCGAGCAAGCTTGCTTAAGCTTTGAAGAATCATTGACAAAGGTATGCAACTACACTTAGTTTAGGTGAAATCGATGGATGAATATTGATGAAGATTAAGGCTAATCTATGGTGATAAGCATGAGGGGTTTAGATATGGTAAACTTGATGATTCTATGCTGAGAATGAGCCTATTTGATTGCAGGAATGCTTAGCTAAAGACTGAGGATGATTAGATGCATGTTTAGGACATTCTGTGAAATTCAAGCTCCTAGAACCAATAACCTTTGAGGCCAAAATCGAGCTAATAAAAGATGTTTTTGTGAAAGGTTGTTAACTACAAAGTTGTAAAGCATGTCTAGATATTTAAAATGAGTGGTCGTATGCATCGATCAGACATCGTTTGGTTGGTCAAAAGTAGTTCGTAAGATTATCACAAAATCTGCCATGAATGTTCAGTGTTCTGTTTTGCAATTCTTCAAACCAACCTCTGCTCGGGTTATAATTTTTCCGCGTCTTTGTGCATGTTTCCTGGAAAACCTTTCTTCATAGGAGTTGTTTCTAACACTAAGGGATACAACATATAAAAAATCTAGATCAAAATAAGCTAGTTTGGTTAGGTTGATTTGCACCGTCATTCGCTGTTTTCTAAAATAGATTTTAGGCTCTGGCATCAATAGAAATCATTATGTAAATTAGACAAAGTAGAAGGGCTTTTCTAAAAAAATACAAACTTACAAGTTGTTCATAAGAAACTCATTTAGTAGACTGCAAATTTTTAGGGCTAAATAGCAAAGTCTAGGTAGCCAAATTGGCTCAAAATTCGGATAAGGTCGAAATTGTCTTGAAAACAATTTTCAGACAAGTCCCTAGGAAACATTGAATTATTGGGAATAATCTAGCGCTTATCAGAAAAAACTCAAAACACGAAACTTGTAGATCACGCACTCATCTAACTGTACATGAAAACGTGACATGTTTTTCATAAGTTTTCAAATTTTCCCGCAATTTCTTCCAACATGTGTAATATTCAGGTCGAATCCTGACCGTAGATCTCAAATCTCAAATTTTGGGTCAATTGGATCAGCATTATACAAAATGGTCTTCTTAAAAGTTGAAGTCCACGTCTTAAGATTTCCAATGACATTGAGAATCGCCCAAATCGGACTTCATTTGATAGGGTAATTACAATGAATTGTACCCGACCCGAATTAAAAGCTTAAATCCAAGAATGAATAAGTGATCCTTTCTTTAGGGCTCACTCAACTTGCTTGATTGTTTGATAATCAAGGCCTATGGTCTAAATGCATGCTTAGATTAGTATTAATGTATGTCTATGCTAGATGTATGTTAGACTCAATGCGTGTACCAAAGGGTAGGATAGGGAATTCACATAGATCAACTTTAGGGGTTAATGACATTAACTCACCATATTGAGGCGGCAATTGTGAGTTAATCATTATTAATCACAATTAATGAACTTAGTCATTAGGAATGGGCATTTGTAAAAATGCATGTAATTCAAAGGTCGATCCCGATGCCAATTGATTGAATTTGATTGAATTGATTGCATTATTGGATAGTGGATAACTCATGGTTTCTATATCCTTGGAAGGTGGATTTTCCTTGGTGGTGAGCCAAAGAAGCACTGTATTCTTAGTTGGTGATATTCAGTAGGCTTTGGTGGTGAGATTCTCCTATCCGAAAGTCCTATATTATCATCTGGTGATTTCTGTAGGCCTTGTTGGTGAACTTTGTCCATCCCGATCGTGATCCTTGTCCAGTGGCGCGTCCTATACGCTTGATCTTGATCGTATTCTATCCGTCATTTTGCCTTAACTCATCGACATTCATCACCATACACTCTGACGTCTCCCTGCTTCCATCAACTATCACTCAAAACGATATTTGCCCATCCTACACATGCATCACTCAACCACCACCTGCTCTCAACTCTGACCTCCCTTTCTCTTTTCTTTATTTTCAGTCTCTGCGAACTCGGAACCATAAAAAAGACATAGCTTCAAGCTACTTCCTCATTATTTTAATCCCTCAGCCAATTCCCCACAAAAAGAGTTCTTGAAGACCATGTTGGGACTCTTCGGCATTGCCACACTCGAGCGAGCGAGAGGGAGAGAGAGAGAAAATAAAATGTAGAATCTGTTGGTGTTTATTTGTAAAACAAACGCATAAGGCATTTTCCTTATCCCACATAGGAAAGAAAGGAAAGTTCTGATTTCTTTATTAGTTAAAGAGTTATCTACTATTGTAAATAGAGAAATTGGTGAGTGGGCTAGACCCCACAATACCCGCGTACGGGTGCGCGTTTTTTACGCTTGCGCATCGCGGACCAAAATAAACCTTAATCAACAATGATTATTTTTTAATTTCGAAATTAATTTTTTGCTCGTGACTGTTCAGACAAAACTGTTCAATTTAAGACCTGAAAGGTTGTGTCCGAAATTGACAGTTTTCATAATTAAAAGGTTATGTCCGAATTGCAATTCTTCGGACATGAATAGGTGTGTCTGTAGTGACAGTTCATAAACCAAAATGTGTGTTCTATATTTTATATATAGGACAATTTTGGTTCATTTAAGAGAGAGAACAGAACGAACGATATAACTTCCATTTTCGTCTTCCTTCTAAATAGCCAATTTTTCATTGTTTCGCAAGAGAGTTTTAGGAGATTTACTGGAATTGCTATCCAGTAATCTCAACGTAACTTTGTTGTATCCTGAAGGAAATTTGCCAGAAATCTATAGCAACCTTGTGGGGCAAATTGATCCTAAAAGAGAGTGATTACACGCCTCAAAATCCGACTACATTGTGATTCCATTTCTTTAATATATTTCAACAGAATCCTCAAGCTATGTTTTAATATTTTTCTTTGTCTTTCCGTCGAACAGTTCACGTGCACTCTCACTATCCACGCATCCCAATGTCTCCTTCGTCATCATTTCTCTTCCTGTTATGAACAATTGCTTATCATGGCTGCTTGCGCTTTGCTGAGTGGGGGCGATAGTGGCAGCAGCAACGACAACAACTACGGTCGCCACAAGAGCCCGAGCTTCATGAGCTCCTTCGTCATCAGCAATGGGGGTAGGGGCAACGTCGATCGGTGACGATCAAAGAGGATGGAGAGAGCTCACTGAGGATGAAGATTGATGAGTCGTGATCAGTGGAATCGAGAGAGAGAAGAGAGGAACAAAGATAGGTTGATTAAGACCCACATTTTAAATTTAAGATGACCAATATATAACCACTTCAATAAATTTGAGTTAAAATATGAATTTGTAACCCATTTTGACAGCCTTGATATTATAGAATTGTTGACACCAAAATAAAGTAGTAACATGTGCCTATCGCATGACAAGGAAAGCATGTGAGTTACACGTGAAAATAGACGACCAGGTGTTTAGCATGTGAACATCTTGATATACTCAGTGTTCCATCGATAAGTAAAGATATTGGAACAAGCATATCACGTGGTAGGGAAGGAGTACCAGATCCATGGGCAATCACATGTAAAAATACGTGATTGTTATTATAGATGTTATAACCCATCGACGGACATAAAGAGTGATATATATGAGTTGAGAAGGCCTTTTGACTTTGGCACATGTCCAATGGTTGAAGTACAGCAGTAGTTGGCAGATCGTGGTCAAGTCTAACTCCAGCTTGTATCTCTATCCCCGGTGTTGCGTCATCAAGTCTAACTCCAGCGTGATATCACTATGTGCTCAAGTCCTGTCGTTGTGTCAAACTCCACCAGGGTTTGTGTGCGTTGGTTTGTACGCAATCCTAGTGTATTCGGGCTTTGTCGTTGAGTCAAGCTTCGTCGTGGTTTGATTGCGTTGAATTGTTTGCCCATCGCCTATTTCTCAGCCCTATCGTCAAGTCAAACTTTGGTTAGGTTTATGTTCATATAGTTTCCACTTGAAGTGGGTTGTACTGTGTAAATTGGATTGTCGAGTCAAACTCCAATTTGATTTGCTTATGTATAGTTTTATTTTGAGTAAAACTTTTGTTGATTTTCTTACTATCTAGATCTCTTCTATCCAAAATTGCCACAAGACCTCTTATCCCAACTTCTAAAAGCCAAAGGACGATCTTCGGTGAAAGATATTTCATCAAGGGTGCAATTCCGGGGAAACAAGTATACATATCAACAATTATTATTATTCTAGATAATGATATAATATGCATACCTTGCCAAATTTCATTATCGTCTAGTTTTACTTGGTTTTGCCAAGAATCTCTAGATATCTCCCCATCTTCTTCTTTTTTTATGCAACCGTTGTAATTTTAAAGTAAGGAGTAACCTTTTTTGTCGAATGATAGCTAAAACAGGAAAGTTGTTAGTATTTTGCTGATTTTGGCTTCCATTCTTTATGTAGAGGAGTGATAGAGGTAGAGTGTTAGGATAAGGCACACAATCATAATGAAATAGAGAATAAATACGAGAGAAAGAAATTGAAACACAAAATTTTATCTTAGTTCATCCTTGAACTAGGGCTACATTTAGGAGAAGAATCAACTATAATTAGCACATTGCACCTCTTTATTACATTACTCAATTACAAGCAAAAGATAATATATTAGGCAGTAAATATGGTCTTAAACTATAAAAGCTCTCTAGCGTCCCGAGCGGGACCCATGTGCTTTCCTATCGATGGAGAGTATAAACCATACCCAACAAAAGTACATTATAAGTGCCAAAAGTTGTGTACAGAGATCACTTTAGTACTAAAGGTTTTTTTCGGATCACTTAAATGTAAACTTTTTTGAAAAACAATCACTTAAGTGTCAACTCTGGTGAAAAGCTAATGTGGCAGCCGGAAATCATACGTGGCCATTTTTTTTTTATTAATATTTGAAGCTGATGTGGCTCGCCGAAAAGTTCCACATCACCTTTTTTCCTTTTTCCAATTTTCTTAATTTCTTTTTTGGAAAAAATAAGCTAATTTTTTTTTAAAAAAAATTAGGGAGGGAATTGCAGGCAACAAGGGCTTGCACAGCCCTCGTCGGAAATGGTCGACAAGGAGGGGGATGGCTAGCGAGGGTCGCCAAGCCCCAACTAGTGGTCGATGACCCCCGCCGCCATAAGCGAGGGTCGCTAGCCCTTGCCCAGGCTTGGTTGAGGGTCACCGACCCTCGACGAGGGCCGCCATTGGCTAGCGACCCTTGGCTAGGCCTGGGCGAAGGCCAACGACCCTCACCCAGATCTAGGCGAGGGTGGCCAAGCGCTTACCTGTGGCGGTGGGAGTTACCAGCCACTGGCCAAGGCTTGGCGACTCCCACCAACCATCCCCCACCCTCAATAGCCATTGTCGGCAACAATGGGGTGGTGGCGGCAAGGGCTTGCACAGCTCTCGCCTTTTGCAATCCCGCCCCCCCC
>BCNH02000005.1:10860560-10885989 GCA_001662345.2 Metrosideros polymorpha var. glaberrima
TTTTTTTTTTTAGCTTATTTTTTCAAAAAAGAAATTTAAAAAATTGGGAAAAAAATAAGAAGAAAAGGTGATGTGGATTTTTTTAATTAAAAATTTAATATAATTTTTTGGCCGGAATATCTTGCCGGTGACACTAAAGTGATCTTTTTTTTTTTTCGATTTTAGCACTAAAATAATCTCCGTACATAACTTTTGGCACTTCTAGTATACTTTACCCAACCATACCCCAACATGGAGCTTCGAAAGCTATAGATTAACCAAATGGACATTTGACTTGTGGGTGTGATAACATTTCAAGCTGCACGGGACTTATTATCTCATCCTTCAAAAGCTTTTTTTGGTTAATGATTCACAATGGGATAATGTTGTATTTACATCGAGATAGCCATTGAATGTATAGAAATTAGCTATCATAGAGTTTATCTTATTAGAATTAAAAGCTACTCTAGGAGGAATGTTGTTATGCAGTGCTGACGATTTAATAACTATCTTTGTAGCTTCATAATGTTTCAGTTTATGCTCTATCTATTAACTGGATATATCAAGAAAGATGTACTGCTTATAAGGCTACTATGAAATATTTACTCATGGGTGGGGCAAGCTCTTCTAATTTGGTTCATGATTAAGTTTCTTTATTGTCATGAAGCCTTTACATCATTTGATGTCCTAGAATAATTATTTAACTGGGAAAAGATAAGATGACAGGCCATCACTCTGACGGCCTGTCACACACCATATGATTGCGTGCTATGCTTGTCATAGCATGCGATTGTATGGTCAATATGGGACCGTCAAAGTGACAGTCCGTCACCCTAGCAAAACCCTTATTTAAAGTTTGTGAGTTAACTTGATCATGCTATGCCAAATTACACATCGCACCCGAATGCGAGGTCTCTTGATGCAACTATTATAAATGAGAAACCAAGTTACGTGACATCCTATAGCCATAAACTATTAAATGAGCTTTGTAACTTATAGCCTACTCAAATGGATGCGACTCTCACAAAACTTGGTGGTTCTCTTCCAGTCCCAAGTGTTCAGGAGTTGGCAAAAGAGCCCATAACTGAAGTCCCACCTCGCTATGTCCGCACTGACCAAGATCACCCGTTCACGCATGATGATCATGGAACTTCGTTGCTTCAAGTGCCAGTAATTGACCTGAGCAAGCTCTCATCAAGCAATGATGATTTGATGGAATCCGAGCTTGAGAAGTTGCATGTCGCATGCAGAGATTGGGGATTCTTCCAGGTAAGATTTTGCAAAAGCAGCTTTTACTTTTTCTTTCTGCGAGGATTAATTGAGACAAAAGATCCGAATTTCTGTTTCAAGAATTGACTTTTGAACTTAATCGATCCCTTTTTGTGGATGCAGTTGATAAACCACGAAGTGAGTTATTCATTGGTGGAGGAGGTGAAGTTAGGAATACAAGAGTTCTTCAAGCTTCCAATGGAAGAGAAGAGGAAGTTTTGGCAAGAAGAAGGAGACTTGGAGGGTTTTGGGCAGACGTTTGTTGTGTCAGAGGAGCAGAAGCTTGATTGGAGCGACGTCTTCTTCATGGTGTCCCTCCCAAGACATTTGAGAAAGCCTCGCCTTTTTCCCATGCTTCCTTCTCCGTTCAGGTTCTCTCTCTCACTCATGCATTGAGTAAACTATACACCAATGAGACATTTAGTTAAAAAAGGATCAGGATTGCCTAGATTGATGTCAAACGTGCACACGAGAGAGAAGCAATGACAACGCTCCTGGTGAAAAAGGAGGGAGCAAAGAACAGAGTAAATTTAATACAAAAAAGAATAGCATTGAATATATATAATAAAAAAACCATTTTTTTTTTAACAAAAGTAATTTTTTTTTTGGTCGGATAACAAAAGTAGTTCACAAAGTGGTTTAAATTAGTTCATCTAGCCTGACACGAAACAATCATTTAGCACTGTCCCCTTCTTGCTCACGTGATGATTGAGACTCGGCAGTGAGGACAAAGAATTGTGGTTTACGGTGTTGGCAAATTAAAGCCAAATGATTTCATGCTTCACTCTTGAACATGGAAAAGATTCTCGATGGCAAACAAGTAAGGCCAAATGTTGCCGTCGCTTTCAGCTTTTCATGATGTCTACTCACAATTAAAATGATTTGCAAATTTCTTGTTCATAAAGAATAATCCAATCAAAGTGATATAGATTAGGAGGCGATCCTATGCTTTATCTGATTTTTAGAGTCTATTGAGGAACGGTTTCATGAGGGATGGGTACCCGTTTAATTATAAATAAGTAAATCTTAAATATTATTGAAGTCTTTTTAAGTCTTTTTCTGTTATTAGGTTTTGGATAGAAATGACAATGAAATCTACTTAGCTACAACGCACTTCAATGGTCGTGAAAATATTTTTTGGGACTATTATTAGCGTCAATGTCTACGATTTGGTTACCTCAAATTCAAGAACAAGAAGTGCTTTGTTGTTATTCTAATGATATTGAGTTAATTAAGAATATAAATAGGTCCATCGTCCATAAAGAACTTTCACATGTGACGTATACCAGTTTTGGGAACCATACATCACTTATTTCGCATGCATATAAGATTAATGATACTCTATATTAACGAATTATGTCTAAAGAATGTGATCATATAGCTTAGGAGGCCTACTGCGGAATATGCATGATAACATAAGCAAGCACAAAAAATATCTTGTCAATATAGATCTTGCGATACAATAATATTTAGAATACTCAACTAAAACTATTAGATTGACAAGATATATTGAGAATATCCAACTAAAAATATCTTGTCAATATAGATCTTTCTACACATCCCCATCTCTCACCATCGAGGTGAACAATTAGTTACTTACTAAAAATAAATTACTCATATCAATGCCTCATATTTTGTGAGAAAATTCAGGCGCTCTCTCTCTCTCTCCCTCTCTCTCTCTCTCACAGAGACTTGTTGGATGAATACTCCTCAGAGCTACGAGATCTTGCAATGAAGATACTCCTTCTCATGGCCAAACCTCTGAAGATGGACACCAAGGAGATGATAGAACTGTTTGATGGAGGCAGGCAAGCCTTAAGGATGAATTATTACCCTCCATGTCCGCAGCCCGAGCTCGTCATTGGCCTCACTCCTCACTCTGACGCCTCAGCCCTCACCATTCTTCTCCAAGTCAATGAAATGGAAGGTCTGCAAATAAAGAAAGAGGGCAAGTGGGTCCCCGTCAAGCCCCTTCCTGATGCTTTCGTTGTCAATGTCGGAGATATTTTAGAGGTAAAGCTTTTCGATTGGCCCTATCTCTCTTGTCTTCATGCAAAGTTCCACCTAATTTTGTTTGATATATGAGCCATTATTGCTCGATTCATGTCTCTTGATGGATGGTGGACTATCACTATGGAGTGCAGGAAATTTGTGTAGTTACGTATATATTTTCCAAATCCCTGTGTGGACATCATTTTTTATTCAGATGCATTGAGCTAATTAGTTCCATAAAATGAGTATGGAAGTAGACTTTTATGAACAAAATCCATCAGAGACATGACAGGATAGATTGTGTATTTGATGATGGAAACAGATTGTGACGAATGGCACTTATCGTAGCATCGAGCACCGAGCAACAGTTAACTCGATGAAGGAGAGGCTCTCATTTGCCACATTTTACGGCCCGAAATTGGAAGGGGAAATGGGTCCTGCACCGAGCCTGATCACACCGGACAAGCCAGCATTGTTCAAGAGAATAGGCGTTGCCGATTACTTCAAGGGACGCTTCTCTCGTGAGCTTCGAGGGAAGTCATATCTTGACGATATGAGGAAAAATCAAAGTGAGAAAAAGGGATTTGAATTTGGCCATTGAGAAAGCAAACTATGCTAGCTTTTCCTTTTACCGAAAACTATCCTAGCTAAAATCATATCTTCATGTTGACACGCTCCATGTACCTCGAACAAGTTAATTATCCATATTCCTTTCGCTCCCTCCATGCTTTTGTTGATCAATTTCATCACTTGATTTGCTGGATTAATGACATAAAGAACTTTCTAACCGGTACACATTTTCTTTTTATCGGGAAAGCAAGTGAACATTCATAATAAATAAAGCAGCGTAAATCTGCCACAGAGAAAGTATCAGTTCAACATTCACGGACTTCTACGAATCTTTGTTCTTTCCTTCGCAAAATGTGTGTTGTTTCATTCGCAACAAAGTGTGTGGAGCACAAAATGTGGTTAAAAACGTTGTTGATGGGATTCGACTTTGCAAGTTTGGAAGTCTAAGACACTTCTCACGAGCCATGGTAAAGCTCTGAAGCTCTCGCTAGCCGGGATAAGAGCAGGACGTGTAACGTCTTGCCTCTGAAGGAAGAGATAAAATTTCTAGGCAAGGCGTGTCGGTGAAACTGTCTTGAAGACAATGATTTCCTTGTTAGGATTCGTGACCCAAGCCAGACTGCTTAAATGGAAATTCTGTCCGCAGACACTAATCTTTCTCCCTTAGAATGCGTACTAGGCCAAGGATGAACACGATTCTAAGTCTTGAAAATGATGGTCAAAGCGGAGTAGATGTTTTTTGATCGACAATGATGGAATTGCCGAACAAAGAGAACAGGGATAGAACAGAGAGCTCTATATATCTAGTTGATCTTCTCGGTTTTAATGCAATTTTAAGAGACACAGACCAATGAAGACCACCGTGGGAAGGCAAATTCATTGCAACGGGAGGAAACCGACTCCCATACCAACGGCAATAAACTAATTAGAGGTGGATATCTGTGAACCATTGCGTAACAAAATTTAATAGTTGAGAGGACCAACCTTAATCTCAATCTACTAATTCAGACATTGGTCATATTGCTCAGGACTTGTCTGTTCTTTTAAGGCACTGTTTTATAGGTGACGCACTTATCTCGGCTTAAACCTCTAAAGCTCTCGGCTAGTGAGAGCGTTAGAGGTTTAACATGGTTCATTGGAAGCGATCCTGATTTCCACACTCGCAAAGTTGAATCCCATCAAGAGGGTTCACAACCACCTTTTACGCTTCACTTGTTGCCAATGAACAATGTGCATTTTGCAATAGCAATCCGTGAATGGTGATCTGATACTTGTAGCAAATTTACACTTGCTTAATTTATTAAGAATAGAGCTCACTTGCTTTCCCAACAAACAAACAAAAAAATGTACACATTGTGTCGATACATGATCGACTTATTTGAAGTACATGGACAGAGTCAACATAAAGATAGGATTGAAGCTTTAATAATTTACAAAGCACAAGGAAAAGCAAGTATAGTTTGGTTTCTCAATGGTCAAATTGGATTCCCATTATTTTCCTCACTCTGAATCGTCCTCATAACGTCAAGTTATGACTTCCCTTGAAGCTCACGAGAGAAGAGTCCCCTGAAGTAATCGGCAACACCTATTCTTCTGAACAGTGCTGGATTGTCCGATGTGATCAGGCTCGATGCAGGACCCATTTCCCCTTCCAATTTCGGGCTATAAAATGTGGCAATTGAAAGCCTCTCCTTCATCGAGTTGATCCAGATTACTGGTCAAGCTATCACGAGGAGGTTCTGGAAGTTATTGCCGCTGAGGATCAAGCACGGTGAACAATCTTCGAACGGCGCAAGACTGCGCGGATGATTGCTAAGGACATTGGAAAGAGATGGAAGGCGACAAAAATTTAAATCACAGAGAGAAATAATGTCTCCAGTGAATATAACCAAAAAAGAGCTACAAGACGTAGTGATGATTCTCAACGACGATTCCTCTAGAAAGCGAGAGTGAAGAGGAATTGAAAAGATTTGAGAAAAATATTCGATTGGGAGATCTCCAATGTGTATGGAAAAAGTTTTTTTTTTTTCAAAAACAGAGAGAAAAGCCCCCTTCTATCAGTTAAGGACATGTTTGGCAACAATTCTAATTCCCTGATTCTCCTCTCCGAAACTGGAAAAAGATGAGAAACCTGTTTAGTAACATAAATTATTATGATTTTCTAAATCTCTAATTCTATTCCCGGAAATAAATTTGGAGCAGAAACAATAAAAAAAAAAGTTGATTCTTTATTCCAGAATTATTTCTGAGAAACATATTCACTTAAAAAAGAATCAACTTTTTTATCTCATTTTTACTCTTTCTCACTAGTCTTTCTACTACCAGCCTCCGCCCATGTGTCCACCTCTTGCCACCCCCACCGCCAGTCACCACCACCAGCCACCACCGCCTTCAACCACCACCGTCGCTGGCCACCTCCATCGCTGACTACCACCCACGTGTCCATCGCTCGCCAACCTCGCCCACTGCTATCGGCCACCTTCGCTGCCCATCATCACCGTCGCCGCCTGCTGTCGCCTCCACTAACATTTTTATAGTTGAATGAAAAAAAAATGGGAAGGTTGAGATGACTTGGGAAGAGAAA
Organism: Metrosideros polymorpha var. glaberrima; assembly: GCA_001662345.2. Lineage (NCBI taxonomy): Eukaryota > Viridiplantae > Streptophyta > Magnoliopsida > Myrtales > Myrtaceae > Metrosideros > Metrosideros polymorpha. The sequence continues at coordinate 10,866,955 of BCNH02000005.1, forward strand.
TTGTTCCTAGGAAGATGCTTTTATTAGTGATGCCATATAGGTTGATTAAATAGACTAATTATGGATAATGCATGATCTGAGACCAAGTGGTATTCATTCTATTAGTGATACTATGTAGGTTGAGATGTAATTATTTGAATTAAATGAAAAAAACTAGGAAGAGAAATTGTTTCCGGGAATAGAAATTATATGCAAAAAGGGAATGAATCGAAAAGGAAAAAACAAAAATGAGTTTTGGTCGTTTACTTGCATTTGTGGCACGTATCAACCTCTCAATAAATTTATGGAAGAGAATTTCGATCTAAAATTTACAGTGTACGAAAGCTAAACTTCGCACCATAGTTAGGCAAACTTTCGAGATATTACATTTGTCAATATCCAATGATGATTGATCATTCGATGGTCTCTTAGCCAATATCCAATTAAAGTCCAATACATATTCACATGTTGATTGATTCTCTTGTACTCTCTAACAATAATCATATGTATTAAAGTGAAATTTCTAACTATTACACCAAAATCAATACTTATTACAAAAATGTTCGCCAGATGGTGAAAAATGAGGCATACCGTAGCACTGAACATCGGGCCATAGTCAATTCGACTAAAGAAAGGTTATCGGTCGCCACCTTTTTCAGCCAAGGCTTGATGCAGAGATCGGCCCAGCACAAAGCCTAATTACTTTTGAAAGCCCAGCATTGTTCAAGAGAGGTCTCTTTACTCGGAAGGTCCAAGGCAAATCCCATCTCGATGTCATGAGAATGTCAACAAAACAAGATTAAAACCATCTAATTTGCTAGTGCCATGCATTGTTGCGAGATGAAACTCGAGTCGGTTAGCATGAAGAATGTGTCTGAGAAGGATCTAGTACATTTTTAAGCCTGAGAAAATCTTTTATTTGACTAAGTCAATAGGGTAAATTAGTCGATGAAAAATTTTCTATGTGAGTAAGCGTTAGGGGTGTCAATGAGTTGGGTCGGTTCGGGTATCTGTGATACCCGAACCGACCTGCCCCTATGCAAAGAAGAAAAGGCAAAGCGAGTGTATCGCGAGATATCGGCTGGGAATTGGGTGGATGTCACACCCAAAAGTCGATGTCAGAATCTTTCGCCTACGAAACTCAAATCCATTAAAATAATCCCAAGATTTGAGATTTCCTCGACAGACCAAGATTTGGTCTCATTTTCAATCCTCGAAAGCGAGAGAGAGACAGAGATGACCAGACAACGCATTTCCTCTCCTTTCTGCCACAAAAGCAAGGCAAATTCCGCAGTGATTGTAGAGAGAGAGAGAGAGAGAGAGAGAGAGGATCTATTTCGTTTTTGCCTCTCTTGGTCAAGTGAAAAAGCAAAAAGCTGGCAACTTGCATCTTTTCTTAGCTCCATAACCAGCTGAATTTCGTCCTCCGAAGCGAGCTGGTGATGGACAGTGACGACATCGTCTCGTGGCGGAGGAGGACGCACGACATCGACGCCTTCCTTGCTGACCTCGAAGCTTCCTTGCTGGTCATCAGGGCGAGACGGCTAAAAGAAAGAGCTCCGATCTCCGTCGTGGGGCGTGACAACTGAAAAAAGAGCTCCGATCTCTGTCTCCATACCAGGGCGTGATGGATGAAAGAAAGAGCTCTGATCGCTGTCGGCTCGCAGTGGAACTGTGGAAGAAGATACTCCGAGAGAAAGAGAGGAGTGAAAGAGGAAATGAGGGTTTGGTTTTAGATTAGAAGGCGGGCGAGGGTGAGAGGGTCCCCGGATGAATAGGGTTTATAACCCTAATCTACCCGAACCCTTTAAGATATTCGAATTTCAAACTCTTACGGAAGGTGAAGCATACTCGATCCTAAAATATCCCAAAAAATCGGTTCGAGTTGGTTCGAGCATAATTGACACCCTTCGTAAGCATATGTTTTTTTTTTCAATTGGATTCGCTTTTACCAGAAGCTCAGAACGTGAGAGGTCTTATAGTGAAACTCTTGCCTAAAGAATTAGCATACTCAAGACTTGGATAATAACATGGACAACAGTTAAGCCTTGTTGACAAAGTTAGGCTTAGCTCAAATGGATCCACGTCCGCTCATTAATTGCCTCTAATTGATAGAAAAAAGTATAAAAAAAAGTCATAAACCTATTACATTTGTACCAATTCAGTCATAAACCTTTTAATTGGACTAATTTAATCCTAAACATTTTCACAATAGTATCAATTGAGTACATCCGACCAATTTAGATTGAAAATTACTGATGTTGATAATTTTTTAATAATTTTTTTAAAATTTCCTTCTTTCCTTTTCTTCCATGGACTATGTTAATGGCCGGTGAGGCTGCCCTTGCAAAACTGGCGAGGCTGACCTTGCCCAGGCCAAGAAGGCCTCACCTAGGTGAAGGCAAGGCCCGCAAGAATCGCCCAAGCTTCCAGCAACAAAGTAGAAGGCCTGAACGACGTAAGGGTACTTGTTCTTGTCGGGGTGGAGGAGGTACTCGTGCTTGGTGAGGTTGTGGTCGTGGGATCTACCACCGATTTGAAGGATGGTGTACCAGTCGTGGTGGTTGTTGATGCAATTCTCGATGGCGAAAAGGACCTTGACAATGGCCAGGATCTAGTCGGAGCCGTCGAGGAGGGGCTCGATCTCCTGGGCCAGGATGGCGAAGTCCTTTGACCCATTGAGATCGCGGAGCTATGAGGAGCTTCTCAGCGACGACCAAGAGGGGCTTGGCCTTGGTCCTATTGGGGTTCAGCATATTTTCTTGGGAAAATTAGAGAAAGGAAAAGATTGATGAAGTTGCTGAGGTGAAGCCAGCCCTCGGCGGCCATGGCCTGTGTCCGGCATAGGCCATGGAAGAACAAAAACATAAAAAAAATTTTAAAAATTTTAAAAAAATGTTTACGTTAGCGCTAGCCGTGCCACGTAGGACAATTGGCAATCATGTCGGCGATTTCTGGCCTAAATTGGCCGGATTGACTTAATTAGTACTAATATGAAAAGGTTTAGGATTAAATTAGTCAAATTAAAAGGCTGAATTGGTACAACTGTAATAGGTTTATGACGTTTTTTTATACTTTTTCCCGAATTGATAGGTAAGACTGAGCCCAAATCAAATGAATTGGAAATTTACATCCGCGTTTGGGCTTCCAATTTCTAATAGCAGGAACCCAACACTCATGCAAAACCAAGTAACAGGAAAATAGATATAGTCACTTGGAAATCTGTCTTAAATGAAGTCCATTTGTTTTTGCGAAAACATCAGCTTTTAATAGTTTCTCCTCATTCTCTAAGGTGTGGCACCACGTAGGACTAAGTGCAAATGTGAAATTTGATGAACGAGATAGATGCGCACATGAAATAAATTGGATAGAACCTGACTTTGATACCATGTTGAAAAGTCCGATCCAAAAGCTTAAATAATAAATAGAGGGAGATCACATACATATAAAGAGCACATAAATTTTATAATATAGTGATGTGGAATATTTTAACAATGTATCTTGTATGTATTTACTCATGGTAACATGCATGGGCGGCTTGCCTTATTTTATGCTCATTTAATCAAGTATCTCTATAAGTTCAATTTATTTTAATGACGAAAACATCACATGGGCCTTTTTTTATGTGTCTCTTTTATATTATCTATTATTAGGACACTTCATGTTGATGTCCTGCTAAATAGGTGCCACGTATAGGCTTAATAAAAACTTTAAAAGAACTAATAAATTCAAAAGGTCGAAGAAGAATCCGAAAAGGACCTCAACTCACGACACCCCTGCTCACCGCCATCACTTGTCACTACCAACCTCCACCGCAAGAAGGGCAAGACTATGATGGCAGCTGCACAATTCATCCCAGCCCCTTCCTTCTCTCTCTCTCTCGCTCGATTTCTATACCCATTGCCATCATCTTCATCACTTGTTGTTTTTTTTAATATTTTGTTGATGTGGTCCTCAGTGTACTTTGTCACTATCTAGTGTACTTAAAAAATTGACAAATTACAATAAAAGAAACCAATTAAAAAGTCTACATTAGATTTTTTTTTTTCCATCATTTAAAACAAATGGTCCTAATAGATATGTTCGATCGCACCATTTTTGACGAATTTTAAAATTCGTTAATTGCGAAATATAAAAAAATTTGAAGTAAGGGTTTGTTTGTTTGAAGGAAAAAGTGTTTTTGAAAAATTTCTTTTCAACTTTTTTATATTTTGATGACAAAAAACTAATTGATTTATCGAAAACATTTTTCATTAACTAAAAATAATTTTAAATTGGGGAAAAACGACCTCCCTTTATGATAAAAAAGGAAATCACTTTCCCCTAAATCACCAAACAAAATAACTAAACATGTTTCTTGAAAATGATTTCCATGGAAAGTACTTTTTATTCATCATGAAATTTTCAGTAAAATAAACGCACCTTAAATTGCAATTAGAACATCTCTAACTTTGAAAGACTTAAAATTTGAGTGAAAGACACCTGGCACCTCTCAAGTGACCGAGAGACTTCCCCTAGTTGCTTAGGACTTTGACATTCTCGATGACCCAACCCAAAAATTTAGCCTGGTTGATTTGTTCTATGTTCTATACGAATAATTGATTGATTGATATTCGTTAGTGAAGCTCATTATTAAGGCTACGTTTTTTTCGCAAAAATATGAAGATTTGAAAAACTTTTATCTAAAAATGATTATCTGTGTGGCTTATAAAGTAAACGAATGAAAAAAATATTTTCATCATTTATGAAATTATTTAGACATATTATTGTTGATCATGAAAATATTCTTCATTAAAATAATTATTTCATGTGAATTTTTTTTAAAAATATTTTTCAAATTATTTATTTTTCATGAAACAAACAGAGCATGAAAGGTAGCATAAACTAGATAGCCTAAATTTAGGGTTCAAAATCATTTATTTCTCTCTGTGCAAATTCTCCCTCTTTTTCAGTAAATTGTACCTTCTTATGTGTTATTAAACTTGGTTTACTTTTTTTTTGGTCAGACAAACTTGGTTTACTTAAATTGATATATTTGTGTTGCTGACCACGGTTTTTTTATCCCCAAATTGTTGCCATTCACTTTTGTCCACGACCTTGAGTAATCGAGACTTCATTCTTTAGACTTTTATTTTTGTGAAATGGTGATCCTCTCTTATGGATAATGAATTTGGTGCACAATTGTTAAACGTCACCAATGACGTTATATCTAGTTTCGACGGGATAAGAACAATTAATCCTGGTGTAGTTCTTGCGCTTCTGTTCATTATCAACGTGACTTTCATGTTGAATATAGCACGTACTTTCAGCATGAGCAAAGTAAAAAACCATGCTAAAAGTATCTATGTGGAAACTAGATAAGAATTAAGTAAAAACCAAGAACTAAGCACGTTTTAATTCACCAACATATAAAGCATTGTGCCTGTTGCAAGACGTGACTGAGAAAAAAAGGGCGAGCAAAGTCAAAACCCAAGCCTCAAGTATCAATGTATAAATTACATAGTAGATAATTTAAAACCAAGAACTACGCACGTTTTAATTCACCAACTTATAAAATATTATGCCCTTTTCAAGACGCAAACGTAAAAGAGAAGGACGAGCAAAGTCTGCTGTGAAATATTGCATAAGCTAACGGACTTTGAAATTTGAGTCTAATGTGAAAAGAAGAAATAATCAAAGAAATCGATAAGGAACAATAAGGACGTCAAATATTTAGGTGATTTGATTAGAGTGCTAGTACCTACTCCAAGGAGAGAACCAGCCGTCAGAAAATCCACTATGAATTCGGAAAACAAAGAGTTTACAATCATTCAAGTGCTTGCCAGCCCTTGATTACACCCAAAGCAAACTCATAACTGTTATCTCACAATCACCTATAGAAAATTCACAGAGAGAAAACCCTAACACTACTCTTCTTTGCTTTAGTGTGTAATGACCAAGTAGACTTACATCTCTTATGTGTGTGTATTCAAAATAGAAAACTAGCTCAAATTAAGAACACTACTTAGCATTCCATCCTTCAAGTTCCCTAGATAACGTCTAACGTGAAAATAAGAAATTACTAGAGAAATCAACAAGAAATAATAAAGACACTATACATTTACATGGTTCAATTTGTCTGGTGGTACCTACACCACAAGAGAGCTAGCAGACGCCAAGAAATCTACTATGAATCTGGAGATTACAAAGTTTACAATTATGTAATCACTCAAGTGTTTTACAACCCTAGATTCTACCCAAAATAAAACCACAAGTGTTAGCTCATAACCTCTCACAAGAGAACTCATTCAGAAAGCTCATAGAGAAAAACAAAAACAAAATGCTGTCTTGTTTGCTCTAGTGTGTATAAACCAAGTATAATTCCAATTATCTTATCTATATAACTATTTTAGGAAATTCAGTTTAGAAAACTTACTCAAATTAGGAAACCTACTTGGAACGAGTTTCTTTTACGAGTTCAAATTCAAGACATATTCTCAACAAATCAAACACGTCTCAAGTATCTATGATGAAGCTACATAAGAACTAATTAAAAGCCAAGAACTAAGCACGTTTTAATTCACCAACATACAAAATGTTATGCCTTTTCCAAGAAGGGAGTTTTGACTACGCAACCTCTCGGTCGATTGAGTCATTGCATACATCATAAATATCAATATTGAAACATTCGTACATATTATATGACTGACAACGTTTCATGTATGTCATATTTAGTGTTTGGTCGATGTCGTTTGATGTAAAATATAGTCTGTCTCGTGCCATCATTGTTTCAACTTTTTAGCCGTAAAAAATTAAGCTAATACTTGACATCAGATATAAAAAAAATATTACCATTGGTTTAGGTCAAAAAACATTAACCAGAAAACAAGCAATAAATCAAATATTAACGCGTGATTAGATCGATGTGACTCGCTCTAGAAAACTTCATTGTAGTATAAACAGTTCACTACGATCACAAATAGTTTATTAAAACAATCTCATTATATTCTCAACTAAAGAAAATTATTTTATTTCAATTTAATAGTTGTTTGTCCCGATTTCACTAAGTAAGTTTATTTTTTTGTTGTATATGTATTATCTGAAAGAAGTTTATTGATACCCTACTCGATCATACCGTTGGTGCACAAACCGAAAAATGGGGAGTCATGATTTTCTAGTTCCTTGTACCGTAAATGCTATAGATTAGTGATTTGATTGTGCATCACACAATAATGAACTAAACTTGTTATCATATGTCGTTACTACTCTTTATTTTTTATTTTTTTATGGTGAACCAAAAAGAAACACTCTGCAGTTCAATGATTTGATTTTTATTATAAATGAGATGTTCATGAATCCATCTGAAACGAGCAGTTGTTACGTACTCTACTGACCACATAGATCAAGATCATGAACAATTAATTATATGGATCCCACCATGAGAATCACATAATTAGCAGTACATATGACATGGTCAAAGGATCAGAAAGTATACACTATAATTTTTGTTTTGATTTGGAATGATTCCTTCCTTCCTCTTACGAAGGTGAATGAATTTCCAATGGAGATGAGAGACGGTCTGGATATATGTTTTTTCCCCCAAAGGTAAACGCTTCAATATCTAGAGAAATTTTTTGTATTAGGGTCGATCTATTTGTAGGTTGATACTTGTTAATGGTGGAAAATCATTTTCGTCATAAATAGTAACTGAGGCACGCTCTACTCGCTTCCGTGACAAAAATGAAACGAAAATCAAATGATATGAAAGGTGATACCATGTAAACAACGATGATTTGGGAATAAAATGAAAATGGGTGGTTATATAAAGGAGTGGATGAAAGTGGGAAGTTATTGAAAATATTTTGCTAAAACGGGTTATTTGGAATATTTTGTATTTATTTTATTATTTGATGTTAATAGGGGAGACTTGAAAATTCACTAAAAGTGAGTCAAAACCCATTTTTTTCTTAATTATTAATTAGGGAGTTGGTCAAGTGGTCTAAGACTTGGTTTGCAATCTAAAGGTCATGGGTTTGATTTCTATTATCAAAGTCATGAAACCATGGGTAGCCATTGAAGGTTGGGCCTCGACTTAAGTGTACTGTTTGTTTGAGCTTTCCTACTTGCACCCGTTGGGGCTGCAGTGGTGGGCTTGTGCTGAGTGGACAAATGGAAAAATTGTCAAAAAAGTTCTAAATTTATTGTACTTTTGCCAATTCAGTCATAAACCTTTTAAGTTGGTCAATTGAGTCCTATATCTTTTAAAATTGTACCAATTCAGCCTTAAACCTTTTAAATTTGCCAATTGAGTCCTTAACCTTTTGCATTTGTGCCATTTTGCCGATCGGCGCTAACATGGCATCGTCGGCACTGACGTGAACAACTTTAATGATATTTTATTAATTTTTCGAATTTTTCGAATTTTTATTTTTTATATATTTTTTTCTTTTCTCCTTCTTCTTCCTCCAGCCGACTGGAGGAAGAAGAAGGCTGGCAAGCTTGTCAACCTTGGGCGAAGCTCGGTCAGCAAGGGCGAGGGCGAGGTTCGCCATCTGGCCACTCGCCCTCGCCATCCATGGCTGGGCTTGACCTCACCCAACCATGGATGGCGAGGTCGAGCATTGCCCAGCAACAACTAGGCCTGCCCTCACCGTCGTTGGGCGACCTTCACACGAGGTCGGCGAGCCTTGCTAACCTTCTTCTTCCTCCAGCCGGCTGGAGGAAGAAGTAGGAGAAAAGAAAAGAAAAAGAAAAAGATATTATTAAAAGTTGTTCACGTTAGTGCTGGTAACGCCACGTCAGTACCAACTGGTGAAATGGACTAAATCGGCACAAATGCAAGGTTTATGACTCAATTGGCAAAAGTGCAATAGGTTTATGACTTTTTTGACAATTTTGTCGTGAGCAATTGGTGTTTCATCAGCGCCATGCCCAATATTTTGACACCAGATGGGGTTGGTTCCAATCCTATACAAACCTTTTCTTGAAAAAATAATAATAATAATATACATTGTTTCCCTCAGTCTTTTTTCTTAAAGAATCACAAATATTTTTTTCTGCTACGCCAACAAGGAAAAACTAACCCAAATGTTGTGTGACTGTACTTCGAAAATTTCTGATTTTACCGTTTATGAGGGTACCCGATTTGCATAAATTGGATTATGATTTGACTATCTAGCTTAAGTATTTTTTTTTTCTTATGGAAAATACTAGACTTACTAAAACTTGTTTACAAAATTGATCTATTAAGTGATGTGTCAGATTATTGTTTAATCATGAAAATAATTCACTTGTTTGAAGAATCACTTATAGTCTTGTATGTCACTTTTAATAAGTAAGTTTATAAAGTAGTCTTAATGAGTTTGAATTGCTTTTTTGTTTATTTTTTTCTTTCACATTCAATGTCGTCACATTTTTTTGATAGGATTCAATACCATGTGAGATTTGGTGGGACCATTGCCAACTATTCTAAAATGTGGTCTCACAAAAATCTTACATAATTACAGAGTAGGAGGTCCTGAGTTCAAATCTTTTTAGACCCTTATTTACCTTGCTTCATATTAGACAAAAAGACTAGACTACGCTTTTAAAAAAATTAGAGTAAGTGTGAGAAGCAGCGATAGAGTAACCACACTTTCATCTAAAAGTTTAAACTTTTAAAATAGTTAGCAGTGATCTTACAAAATCTCACTTGATTAACCTACCATGACCTAAAGGATTTTCAGCCTCACTGGTTCTCAGTTTCCTTTTCATTTGCCCATAATTTTCTTGAAAATTCATTACTTAAAATGTACGATAGGTTTAAGTCCTATAAAAATGTGAGATTCATAAATTAAAATCCATCAAAGAGTCTTGCTAATCAATTTTAAGACCACGTGAAACTCTAGTTGCCATCTAAAAGACCATCAACTAGGTACAAGTTACCAGTATCAATTTAATCCTAAACCTTTCAATTTTACCTAATTAGTCCTAAACTTTTTTATGATTTGCCGATTCAGTTCTAAATCATAAAAAGGTTCAGGACTGATTTAGCAAATTATAAAAATGTTTAGGATTGAATTGGCCAAATTGAAAAGTTTAGAACTCAATCGGTAAATCATAAAGAAGTTTAGGATAAAATTGGCAAAATTGAAAAATTTAGGACTAAATCGACAAAAATACAATAGATTTAGGACTTTTTTGACAAATTTTTCTCTAAATCGGTTTAGAGTTGGTTCCCAAGAACCAAACCCATCCTAGACCCGTTCTAGGTTCGCAGAGTTGAGAATCGAACCAGTTCTCCCTTGGACTAGCCTTGAGCCAATTGGTCTAGGCCAATTTGGTCCGGTTCCTGGGTTGGACCGGAGCCTATGTACACCCACCCCAAATAAGTACCAACTTTTTCGTGAAACGCTTTTCTTCTTTGTTAATTTTGGAAAGAGCAATGTCTGAGGCTGCTAGCTGGAATTAGGTGGAGCCGAGCCCTCTTCAAAGAGCAGATCTAGTTCTGCCGTCCTCAATGACCCAGATCTGTGAACCTTTGATTATGACTCCCCAATGTCAAATGTTCCTTTGATTATCTCTCGCCAAAACTTTAGTTAATTTCTTACTTCAGCATCGAGATATCATTGCTCCATCTGTCCAATACCATTTTAAACGACCTTAGCTTGATGCCAAAGAGTAGTAAGAAGAACAAAACAAAAGAATTGGAAGTTTGCTTAAGCATGGATAAGATCGTAAATACAAGAACGTGCACACCATACAAAGTCATTCAGAATCGAGACAACAGAAGGTAGTGCGTTTGATAACCTGCTAGAATTTTTAATTCTGTTCCCAAAAGTGATTTTGGAATAGAAATGCGTTTGGTAAAGAATAACTTTTGGAACAGTTTTCTATTTCTGAATGAGATTTGTGTTTGGTAAAGAAGTGATTCTCTAGGGCTATAATTAATTCTTGCCAGAAATGATTCTCTTCTATTTTCACTTATCATTTTCCTTCTCACACTTGTAGGCCGCCACCGATCGCCGCCGGCCACCCGTCGTTGCCAATCGCCACCCGCCGCCGGTCGCCCGTCGTCGTCGACTGCCGTCGCCAATCGCCGCCTACTAGCCCCGGCCACCGTCCTCGGCCTCGGTCACTGGACGCTATCGTCGTATGCCGGACGCTATCGTTGTATACCGGACGCTGTCACCGGATGCCGAATGCTGGACGCCGTCGCCGGTCACTAGACGCCGAACGCCAGTCACCGGCCGCCAATCCCTGGACGCCATTTGGTAAATTTGCCAAAAGCAGAAATAGAATGAGGGTACGTTTGGTAAACATAATTTCTCATTCTTTGCTAAGAATCAATTTTTGCTAGAATAAACATAATCTCTCTATTTATATATAAACACGCAAGTAAGGTTAAGTTTACTATAACTGATTTACCCAAGTGGTAACTTAACTAATGTAACAAGTTGATATAGGTAGTCAAATCTGACCCGTTTATGCACCTGTCTAAATTTATCTGTCATCAATCATTCTGTGATTAGCTCACATACAAATTTTCCGTTTTACGATCATGACAAATTCATGGAACGAGCTCTCTTCTCTCTCTCTCTCTCACTCATTATAAATAGCGCCAGGCCGGAGCGAGTTCAGCATTGAGTTAGAGGGATGGAATCCCAGGTGCCACCTCTCAATACTGGTTCTTCGGTCGTGAGCGTTCAAGAGCTCACCAAAGAAACCCTGGAGGCAATTCCAGAGAGGTATGTTTGTCGCGACCAAGAACCACAAATCCTCTCTGATGATGGAAGCACTCAAGCGCCAGTTGTTCCTGTCATTGACTTGGGCAAATTGTCCTCGGACCAAATCGCGGGTGAACAGGAACTGCAGAAATTGCATGAGGCTTGCAAAGACTTGGGTCTCTTTCAGGTTTTCTCATACTCCCTCTTCTCTATCTTTAAAGCCCACTTGGACTTGAAGCTTCGTTCGTTGATGTCGTCTCAAATTTTCCTAAAATACTTCGATTGAAAATCGGGCTGATAAAGAATAGAAACTGCAGCCTGCGACCTGAACCTCCAACCACGCCGATCGGCCCAAGTGGACCCCATGGCGTCCCTCTTCTCTAGCATGAATGGGATGCATACATAAGCATTGACGCATAGCGCGGTGTTTCTTTTAATTTTTCTGTAAATGAATTGGGTTTTTATACTTGGTGATGGCAACAATTTTGACTATGGTTGGCATGAACTTTTTATATGGTACAATGATGTGCCCTGCAGGTTGTTTAGGACTATGCTCTACAAATTTAAAATTTTCTGGGTAAATCACATGCATTGTGACCAAGGGAAATATTGAGGAAGTGATAATCAACGCTATATTGGAAAATTTAAAAATGTTTAAGACTATATTCTACAAATTTAAAATAGCAATTTGTATGTGCAGCTGGTTAACCACGGTATAGGTCCTTCTCTGCTGGAGGATCTAAGGCATGAAATCGAAGAATTTTTCAAGCTTCCCTTGTCGGAGAAAACGAAGTTCCAGATAAGGTTAGGAGAGGTCGAAGGTTATGGGAACGTCACACGATCAGAAGAAAAGCTCGACTGGGGCGACAGGTTTTTAATGATAGTAAACCCCGTCGCCAAAAGGAGACCTCATCTCTTTCCGGAGCTCCCTTTGTCACTCAGGTTGTTTCTCAGTCTTTATACGTGCACAAATACACATGTTATATAGATGCGATGGTCGTGTACATTGTCAAGACAATTACTCCTTGTTATCTTGACAAGTAGTGATGATGGCCTGGCTATACATTTTATGTTGGTGGAACTCCGGAGGTAGACCTCTTTTGCTTAAAAACACGAGCTCACATACGATTCCCTTCGCTATGATTGGTTATGTCTACCACTTCTCTTAGCCAACTTTAGTGGTCTTCATATATATAGAGAGGTAGGAAGATAACTCATACTTGGGGGCTTCTACACAACTTCTAGTGATTTTGGGCCTCAGAGGTGGCGAATGAAAGACTGTAAATTGTAGCCCTCTCTCTCTCTCTCCCATGCGCGCGCACACACACAAAAATTTCTTGGTTGCATTTGGTGTATTTGAGCCTAACCTACATGCATCGTTAGATTAGGTGAGTCTCTCATGAGAGCCACTTGATCTAACGGTATATGTGAGTTAGCTCACATTTTGGATTAATACATAAAAGAATTTTCTATCATTTGTGGATATGACTCTAATACTTAATACCCTCCTTTCACACGCAGAAATACCTTAGACTCTTACATTAAGGAGATGCAAAAGCTGGCCATGCAGCTACTTGGTTTCATTTCAAAATGTATAGACATCGAGATAGATGAGATGAAAGAGTTATTTGAGGATGGCTTTCAAACTATGAGGATGACATACTATCCTCCGTGCCCATTGCCGGAGCTTGTTGTCGGGCTGACACCACACTCGGATGCTACTGGCATCACCATCCTCCACCAAATCAACGGTGTCGACGGCTTCCAAATTAAGAAGGATGGAGTTTGGAAACCTATTCACATTCTACCACATGCATTTGTAGTGAATGTGGGAGATATCATGGAGGTATCATTTTCTTGCTTTGGCAAACTTTCTCCTTCAATTTTAGAATTTCTAACTTGTTTAATATTTTCCCATTAATAAAGCATGTCATTTGTTCGGCCGTTTAGCGAATACGTATTGTCTAAACTCATGATACTAAGGAAAAGTGTTAGAAAAGTCATAAACCTATTGCATTTGTACCAATTTAGTCCTAAACCTTTTGATTTAGTGCCAATTTAGTCCTAAACATTTTGACCTAGTGCCAATTCAATCCTTCTGGCTAATTTTGGCTGGATTTTACTGACGTGGCATGGCTAGCGCTGACATGGACGTTTTTTTTAATAATATTTTAATAATTTTCGATTTTTTTTTCCTTTCTTTTTTATTTTCTTTATTTTCTCTCTTTTCTTCCTCATCTTCACTACAGCTCCGGTGGCCGGTGTGAGGGTGGCCCTTGCTGCCACAGGTGAGGTCGACCTTGCCAGGGTGAGGGCCAACGCTGGTAAGGCCGAGTGTCGCTGGGCTAGGGTGAGGCCAACCCTCGCCCAGGCGACAATCGACGTTGCCTGCCGGCCTCACTAAATCGAGCGAGGTCGACCCTCACCTAGGCTAGGGCGGCGTTGTCGGCCGTCGCTTGGGCGAGGGTTGGCCTCACCTTGGCCCAGGCAACGCTCAACGAGGCCGCCTCGCTGGTGTTAGTCCTCGCCCCGACAAGGTCGACCTCACTTGTGGCAACACTAGGTCAATAAGTTTAGAACTTTTCTAACATTTTTCCCCATAATACTACACCTCACTTATCAAGAGAACTTATGATACCCAGGTCACTTGAAAACACATAAGTTTTCCTGTCACATCACCACCTTGTGAGCCTAAACAATATATTTGCCCCTTTAGCTAAAGCATGTTAATTAACTCGGACAACTTATTGCATCGCTAGTAAATGAGTTACGTATGGAGGTGTGCTCATGATGACGACAATCCTGAACTTCGGCTAGTTTCATATTTTTAAGATCTTGATGACAACGTCATTCATCATTATATGATTTAAATATTAAATTGTGTATTCATCTACTAATGTAGGTTGTGGGGCTTGTTTGTTCAAAATTTAGGCAAAGTAAACAGAATTTTTTTTATTCTAATAAATTATGTGGAAATCCGTCTATCAATAAAAGTATATTGTGAAAGTTTCAAGTGGTGTAAATTTTTAAAAAGTCAACGAATCTCGATTTGCAAATTTTAGATTAAATAAGAAGAAAAAGTAAAAGTCAACCCAGATAGACTTTGAGATCTTACAATTTCTACATGGTGTTGGAGTAGGACAACTTGAGATTGAAACTCTCGAGACCCCATTCACTAAGAGATAGTAAATTTCCATGTATCACTCTAAGCGCATATATATATATATATTTCGTCTCTATTTCTCTGTATCAAACATTAGCTTTGAATTTGTTTAGTGGACCATTTGCCAAGGCATCTTGTCATAAAAGGCATTTCAAATAAATTTCAACAACCATGAGTATATCATACGAATAGTTTGGTAAATTTAAGGTATCTATTACAAGGAGTCTTCAAATTAATCCAAAAGCACCATAGAAATTGGCATGGTCAGCTCCGACCAGTTGTTTTGGGTTAAGATTTAATGGTGATAGGCTACCAGGCCCATCTTTTCCTTTTTTCTCAGGGCTGGGCCGAAAATTTCCTTGAAGCCCAGCATGTTTGCATTCATATCTAGTATGATTTTCCTTTGCTTATAATTGCAGATTCTTAGCAATGGTCTTTACAATAGCATTGAGCACAGAGCCATGGTGGATTCGACAAGAGAAAGAATCTCAATTGCTATGTTTTTCAACCCTAAGCTGGACTCAGAAATTGGCCCAATCCAATCTCTGACGACGAAGGAGAGTCCAGCGTTGTTCAGAAGGATAAAGATGGAGAAATATATCAAAGATTTCTTTTCCCAGAAGCTTAATGGAAAGTCATATCTAGAAACGATGAAGCTCCAACCACAGAAGGCTGTTGCATCTGAAGGAGGAGTGAATGAGAAGGATTTTGGAAGACCCTTGCTTACCAAACTTAATTGATGAGGGAAGCATACTTAAGCATCCAAAAAGTGTTTATCACATCATATTGTAAGCATATCTAGTAAATCAATTTCTATGTCGCTTATAGTATTGAGTGTTGCAGCATCGTTTGTCGAAAAAGCATAATGTCTTGTAACATAGGTAATTTGCAGTATCTTTATGTTTGAACGATATTGTATATTTCGATTTCGGCACTACAATAATGATAGTGGGAGTGTGTAATGTTTACACATGAGATTTTAATTACAAACTGCAAATCATTTTAAAAAATGTTTCACTATACATCTTCCAACAATTAAAGGTAGTAAGTATGAAATTCAACTTAAAAAAAAACAATATACGCTAAAGCATTTGCATTCTATTTTCCAATAATATCTTTTCACGTCAGGAGTTCTAATATATACTAAGATACTCTAATTTCTATGATTTTGTATTGATACTCCTTTATACAACAAATAAAAGAGAAACTATTGGAGTTTTTAATCTCTTGATCAAATAAAAATATATGTACTTTTGAATAAGAAAAAACGAGTCTACTCATAAGAATTTACTAGGAAAGAATATGAAAAAAAAATCAAGATCGCTAGATAAGTCCTTCATAAAAGAGAAAATGGCCCAATACAACCTATGGTGACTAAGGGGAGTCCAGCACTGTTCCGAAGGACAAAGATGGAAACATATGTCTTTGGCGGCCCCCTCGTGATAAATCCTAGAGTCCAGCACTAAATTTTGGTTTTATGTGCAACGACATTGTCAGACTTTTAATTTGTTCAATGTGCTCTTTGAATTATTTCTTATTTGGGCTAACAATACAACATAAAGGAAGTGAATAGGTTGTTTGAGAATTATGAAAACTTTTGCTAGATAACAAGTAAAACTTCAAATATCGACAAAAATAGATTATTAAAATCAGGTGTGCGTGTGTTGTTGTTTAACAAATAGTGATGATAATGAATCGATGATGTTAACAGTGAAGAGATTGAAAATATTACAATTAGATATATAGTGGTTTGGTTTTATCCCCAAGCCTATATCAACTCTCAAGATTAATAGCCATAACAAAGCTAGAATTCACTAGTAATCTTCAAGAGAAGTTACAATCAGCAAATACCGCCTTTCCAATAGATCATACTATCATAACTAACATATTGCTAGCAATCTTATACACTTTTTAATAGCAATTACAAATATTAGCACCACACAGACATTGACATTAAGAGTACATAGTTAATATCAATAAAAACAGAGCACAGAAGAACACTCAAAGTACTAGACAAGTTTTATTTGTTTCCACTCAGCCTAATGACTTCTCTTAGACTCAATATATAGCCATACATCATCAAATGATTGTTCCTCATAAAAATCCTCAACTAGTCGTTGGTTTTACCGTTGCCAACAGCAAAATGTTGCTAGAAATTGTCAAAATGAATCTCTGACATAGACAACATCTCTCTAACAATGGCAGTTTCTCGAAACAATGTTAGTGTACTTTTATCAAACTTGCTCATTAATGCTATAACTGCCCGTGATCAACTCTGGTGATCTTTTTGCGAATTCTAAGCCTTGGTAACGGCTATTTTCTTCTTCTCTAACGTTCCAAGCAATTGATCAGGTGATAAGCACCTTCTAGGATTAAATATCAGCATGATCCCTTACCCACAATCAGGACGTGCAGATTATTACTATTTTGTTGATGTTGTCCACTGACAAACCATGTGGATGACTTGTGATCAATTATCCAATGATCCTCTTTAGTATCTTAGCTTCTAAAAACGTGACTTGATGATAGATTGACCGTGGTATCTCCAAGTCATCATGAACACCTCGTCATCTTTGACTTGTTCTCCTTCCTGTCAAGATCCTTATTCTTGTACCTAGTCTTCGCTGAACTCACATAGGTCATTGATATCATCATGGTCTTTCATCTCATCCATATAAGGTAGCTGCTCTTTGCCAACAATCTGCTGTTCCGATAACAATATGTTAAACCCGATAACAATGATGTTCTTTCTTATGTTCCTTTCGAGCATATTGGTAATTTTGACTCTATCAAGTTGTTCTTATTCATGATCCTTATAAGTTTTATCGAACATCCTTGTTTTAGGCTTGTTCACCATCACTAAAGTCCATCCAACTGTTCACTCGATTTTGGCGCCTCTAAGTCATCATGAACATCTCCGTTCTTTTCAACTTATTCACCCTCGATTAAGGTCTTCCAGATGTTTATGTTATCTAAAGATCCTTCTAGCTTGTACACATCTTCAACACCTAATATCTTGTTCACCTTATACATCAACAGTAATCCCTTGATATCAACAGAGCACTCTTGATAGTGGCAGAGCATTACTCATATTAGAATCACTTGGTGCTGTTTATGACATTATTTGCATTGTGCCTAGTGTGTTTATCACTCGGTACTACTCAACCAACTTATACCGTAGCATTGAGCGTCGGGCCGTAGCCAACTCGACTAAAGAAAGATTATCAGTCGCTACCTTTTTCAGCCCAAGGTTCGATGCAGAGGTCGGCCGAGCACAGAGCCTCATTACTTCGGAAAGCCCAGCATTGTTCAAGAGAATCAGCGTCGCTGATTAGTTGAGTGGCCTCTTTGCACGCAAGTCTCCAAGGCAAATCCTATCTCGATGTCATTAGTATATCAACACAACAAGATTGAAACCATCTAGCGAAACTCGTGTCGGTAGGCATGAATAATGTGTTCGAGAAGGATCTAGTATGTTTCTAAGCTAGTAAGCTGAGAAAATTTGGTATATGATCTAGAAATATGATTGGGTCGTGTTGACATCCAAAAATGACCAATTTTTTTTGTTATTATCGACAAATAATAGACTTAGTCGATGAGAGCAGAATTTGATCATTTATGCATAGAATTATCAAAAACTTGAAGGGAATTGGCAACTCGCTAGAGAAGCCATCAATATTGACGGCCCGAAAATGACTGCTGGTTGGTTATCTTTGCATCGATTCATTAAGTTATCCGTTCATGAAGTTATCCATTCGTGAAGCAACTTCCAATAACCACCAAAAGGGAGTTATTTATATTTGCATCCGTTTGTGAAGTAACTTCCAATAACTATCGAAAAGATAACTGTTGGTGACATCTGTTTGTGAAGTAACTTTTGATAACCACTGAAAGGGAGTTATTTCTTCTTTTTAATTGAGTAACCGCTATATGTAACTGTCGTTTGTAAGGGTTGTAAATACCCCAAGTGTTCTCTTTGTAAATGATCCTCAAATCAATCCTAGAACTCAACGTTATGTATCTTTACTTTCCACAATTTAACTTTTTTCGCAATTTATCTTTCGCTTATTTATAATTCTCATACTTTAGTCCTAGTTTTAGATATTTTTGTTCTTGATTAAATTCCGACGTTGTAGCTTTATCATCCCACTTTGTATTCAATTAAATTCCGGTAAAGTGTTCTGCAACACTTCGTCGTCGATTAAATTC
>BCNH02000005.1:10886059-10896200 GCA_001662345.2 Metrosideros polymorpha var. glaberrima
CAACCTTCGGTGAAAGGTATTTTGTCGGATATCCATTTTTGGCAAAACATCTTTTTGGCACACCCGATGGGACCATTGTGGTTCAATTTTAGGAAATTCAATGCCGAGAACAAGGAATCATCCAAAGCCTGACGATGCCGCGGGTAACAATCCCAATGGCAGTGACAAGTCTACACATTATGGATCTTCAACCGTGAACCAAATGGAAGAAGAAGGCCAACTCGAAGGGGCAAACTTTTCCCAACGTCTCACCGTAGATCAATCGAGAGTAGTTGCACCAAATCGTCATATGTTGGCCACTATGAAGAGATTGTTCGAAGAGCAGCGAAATGATTTGGCTAATCATCTAGCCAATCATCTTACTGGAGTGGTTAAGCCCATGATAGTCAACGTGGTGAATGAAATTACTTCGAGGCCAAGACCATCAAGTCAGCCGTTTCCAATGCAAGGAAGTTAGGTAGCGATTGGGTATGTACCCTCGACCTCATCTGCTCATCTAAATAACGTCAGTAATTTAGGCCAAACAATACTGCAACCAACGGTCAAAATATTGCAATGGCTTCAAGTTGCCGACAGTTAGAACCAAAGTAATCCTAATTTAATTGGTCTTGGAAATATTTTTAGTCAAATTGGTTAATTCAAGACAACGTCATTGGAAATAACAATGGAGTGGCAAATGAAAATATACCATTGCCGAATGTTGAAAATCAAAGGCCAATAATACCGTCACCTAATGACGACAACGTGAGATCATTCAGTAATGTTGTACCACCACTCGGGGGAGCAATGGACCCATCGAACATTGGTGTAGCGATCCCACAGAATATGGGGTACTTACCATATTGACCACAATTGATGATGGATGATTTGGCAATGCCACCTTCTCCCTCTAGAGGGCAAAATGGTCAACCAAATCCACAATTAAATCTAATACAATTTGTCGAAGAAGTTCGACAACGATTGGGGTTAGACAAGGGTGTTGTCATACATGTTTGTAGGAAACCATATCCTAAATGAGTCAATAACCAGCATTTTGCAAGAGGCTTTGAAATTCCTAAATTTGGCATTTTTACTAGCGAATATGAACAATTGACTATTGAACACATTGTTTGATTTATAGCCCAATGTGGAGAAGCAAGGACAAATGAGTTTTTAAGACATAGGTTATTTCCTTCATCTTTGTCGAAAACTACTTTTACTTGGTATGCTGATTAATCACCTAATTTGGTATATAATTGGGCAAAGATGGAGAAACAATTCCATTCTCAATTTTATAGAATGATGCATGAGGTTTCAATTTCTAATTTGGCTACACTCTATCAATACAATAACGAGTCGGTCGATTAGTTTGTTGCTCGATTCAAGAAAGCTAAAAATAGATGCCTCACTTTACTATTTGAAAAAGAATTCACAAATTTGGCTTTGAATGATTGAAATTCTATACAAGAGAAAAATTCGAATGCCAAAATTTTGCCAATTTATTTGAATTGGCAACGAGAGTATCTAACTATGAGTGCCTACCTAAGGACAGAGATAAAGGGCCACATGAAGACTTTAGACAAAATGTGGCTTTCGTGAAAAAACGTGTTAGATGAGAATCTGACCAAGATAGCATTCGGCAAAGAAAAATCGAATTTGCCAATAACAAGGGGGCACATGATGACTTTCGACCCTCTAAATTAAAAGAATTGAATGATCCATAAATCATTCAATTCTTTTAAAGGGGCCATTTGTTGACACCAAAAAATGATCAATTTTTTGTTATTATCGACAAATGATAGACTTAGTCGATGAAAGCACAGTTTGGTCATTTATGCACAAAATTATCAGTAACTTGAAAGGAATCAGCAACTAGCTAGTGACTCCATCAGTATCGATGGCACGAAAATAATCGCTGGCTAGTTATCTTCACATCCATTCATGAAGTTATCCGTTCGTGAAGTAACTTCCAGTAACCACCGAAATGGAGTTATATATCTTTGCATCCGTTCGTGAAGTTATTCGTTCGTGAAATAACTTCCAATAACTACCGAAAAGACAACCATTGGTGACATCTGTCTATAAAATAACTTTTGGTAACCACCGAAGGGAGTTATTTGTTCTTTCTAATGTAGTAACTGCCATATGTAACCGCCATTTGCAAGGATTATAAATACCCAAAGTGTTCTATTTGTAAAGGATCCTCCAATCAATCCCAGAACTCAACGTTCTTTATCTTTATATTTACTCTTTGCAATTTATCTTATCCGTATTTTCAATTCTCGTGCTTTAGTCGTAGTTTCAGATATCTTCTTCATCGATTAAATTTCGGTAAAGTTTTTCGCACTTCGTCGTCGATTAAATTCCGATGAAGCGTATTAGTTCTTTGTGATTTATTCAGACTCTTGTCCGGAATCGCCACAGAACCTGTCCCCTCTTTAAAAAAATCAAAGAGCTAACCTTCGGTGAAAGGTATTTCATCGAACATCCATTTTCGGCGAAACAGGTCAATTTAGTAAATCCGTGCAATATTCCCATGTATAAACTAGTGTATTGAACCAGATGTCTAAACTTAATGCTTTAGCTTCTTGAGTTCTTGCTCTTGGCCTTTTTGTTTTCTGGGACAAGCTAGGGATTCTTGTCATTTGTAACAAAAGAGCTCGTGAACTTATTCTTACTTTTAAAAGATATGTTCACAATAAGTCATAAATTTTGTAAGGAAAACACATTTGAGTCTTAAAATTTACAAAAAGTTCAAATAAGTCCTAAAACTTGTCATAAAAATGCAAATGAGTCCTAAAACTTTCAAAAAATACAACTTTAAAAAATGACTTGATTGGACCAATATGACAAGTTTTAGGATTTGATTAGATCAATATGACAAGTTTTATGACTTGATTGCACTTTTTGAAAGTTTTAGGACTCGAATGCACTTTTGTGATAAGTTTTAGGACTTGTTTGAATTTTTTGCAAGTTTTAGGACTCAAACGCACTTTCCTTACAAGTATTAGGACTTATCATGAACGTATCCCTACTTTTAAATGAGCGTTTGGATTTTCAATTTCTATTAGCACGTACCCAACATTCATGCAGACCCAATAGATATAGCCACTCGGATAACATGTCTCAAATGGAGCATATTTGTTTTTGCGAAAAAATTCAGCTGTTGAAAGTTATCTCCTCATGAAGGAAAAATAATTTCGTGATCGACAAAAATATGCTTAAATTATCTTAAAGATTGGAATCCAATTTGACTCGGCACCATACCTGCTTCCCAGACTTTAGACTCGAAAGCTTGTACAGTTTGGGGAGTGGGCTATCTTTGGCAATGGTCATGAATAGAGAAAGAGAGTATAACCACCCCGGTCGGGATGGTGGGGAATTTGGATGGTGGGAGGGCACGCACGCGCGTATGTGTTCATCTCCATCATTTTGTTGTTGTCTTGCCATCACTTTCTTGACGCGGTGCTCATGGCAGCTTGTCACTATCAAGTGTACCAAAAAAATCTACAATAAGAGAAAACCAATAAAAAAAAATCTACAATAAAAGATAACCAATCAAGAGGTCTACATCAAAATTTTCCATCATTTAAGAAAAATGCTCCTAATGATAAATTTTTATTGCGCCATTTTTTATAAGTTTTGAAAATTGTCCATCACGAAATTTAAAAATTTTAGGAGTAAATTACACTTCGAATATCACTTTGAAGGCCTCCGAAAAATTTCCAAAATCTTGGAAGACCCTTGGCACCTTAAAAGTGATTGGGAGACTTTCCCTAGTTGCTTAGGACTTTAACATTCTCGACGCACCTACCTAAAGAATCAGATTGATTTATTTTTTTCCTTTGGACTATAAAATTTGATTGATTGATACTCTTAGAAATGGCGCCCTTCACTAAGTCCACGACTTTTGCATGTGAGATTGCGATCCTTTTCTCATGGATATTGACTAGACTTCCCTAGTTGCTTCATTGACTAGACTTTTATGTATGTGAGGTTGTGATCCTTTCTCATGGATATTGAATTTGGCAAACAATTGTAAAACGTCACCACTGACGTTATATCTAGTCTCGATGGGATAAGAACGATTAATCCTGGCGTAGTTCTTGCGCTTCTTTTCTTTATAAACGTGAGTTTCATGTTGAATAAACGTGACTTTCAGGCTGAATAGTAAAAACTCTCAACACCAGCAAAGTCAAAGTACATGCCTCAATTTAGCCACGGGGAAACTACATAAGTATTAATTAAAGACCAAGAACTAAGCACGTTTTGATTCACCAGCATATAAGATATTATGCCCTTTTCAAGACGTAACTATTGCAAAAAAAAAACAAGTGATCGAACACGATAATAATTAAAATAAGGAAATAAATCGAACTTTCGATGTACGTCGATGTCACCTACTTCAAGGGGAGAGCAGCATATGTTACAATCACACTCGAATCAATTAAGTACTCTTAATATTTCTCATTCTTCATTTACATCGAATAAGTCACATAATGTTTAGCTCTAGTAATTTCTCGTGAAATAAACTAAATTCACAAATCTTACCTTAGGATTTATTAGCTTCAAAACACTTACAATTTCCTCATGATGTAATTTACAAGCACATCATAAAATTGATGGTTACGGCCAAAGCTCCTATGCTCACTGATGTGCTTTGGCCGACTCAAACTATGATTCCAACTCCAGCATAAAAAGTATTTCAAAAATTTCTTGCTTGTTAAGGCATTAAACCACAAGCTCTATTTGAATTTGGAAGTTCACTTAGATCAGGTTCTCTTTCATGTGGCTCAAATTCGATACACATTCTCAACGATATCCGTGAGAAAAAGGACGAGCAAAGTCAATACACATGCCTCAAGCATCAATGAAGAAACTACATAAGAGTTAACCATAAACAAAGAACTAAGCACGTTTTAATTCACCAACATTTGAAAAATCATGCCTTTTCCCAGACGTAACCGTGAAAAGGACGACGAGCCAAGTCAAACCCCACGTTTTAATTCACCATAAAATACAATGCCTTCTTCTAGACGTAACCGTGAAAGAACGGAACTCGAGCCAAGTCAAACCCCTCGTTTTAATTCACCATATAATACAATGCCTTCTTCTAGACGTAACCGTGAAAGAAGGGAAGTCTCCACCGCACAACCTTCTTCAAGTCGACACGTTGATGCAGATTCGAAGACTGAGTCCATTTCATGTGCGTCACATCCCATTGTCCATGTCGCGTTCGTTTAAAATTCAGTCCGTTTCGTGTCATCATTGTGTTGAACTTTCGCCCGCAAAAGTAAGCTGATGCTTTACATCGGACAGCCTTTGAATGAAAACTGATGCACGAATGATAAAAATGGTAAAGTGTTGTCGGCACTGTTATTAAGAGTGAGCATGATTTCAGGTAAAATCAATAATCGAAAATCAGATTGTCGATTCTAGATTTTAATGTGTGAAGGTCAGGTTCTTGATTCCCTTTGTTTAGGAACTGCCGATTCCGAATAGGTTCTCGGTTTTTATAGAAATCGAACCGAAAACCGGAATCCGAAATCGAGAACTAAACAAGGAACCGTACGCAATTTGATTCCGATGCACATATTTTGTGGATTATGTTACTTACAATACATAAATTTTGTCTTCTTTGATGCATTTCTTTTGCACTATTTTACTTTTGTTGTTGCCAAATATACGTCGGATGACTACAAAAGATGATTTTGTGGCTTATATCTTGTGTTTTTTTCCATTTTTTTGGCATAATTTGCAAAAGATTTACGAAATAGAAGTTTGGCATTTGCGGAATTTGAAACGACGGTACGTGGGTGTTGGTGTGTGACTGTGGACAATGGGATTGAGACACGAGGACTGAGAGTAACATAAGCAAACTCCGTCCTAAAGTCACGAGACTAAGTTCTTAAAGGGGAAAACAGCATAGTGCCTTGATGTTACAGTTCCCCTTCTTCTCCATGTGCGCCCCCTTCACGTTTTGATTTTTTGAATATAGACATTTTCTTCATTACTCATAGGTAATCAATCTCTCATATGATGCATATATATATATATATAATCACGAAGGTGACTCGAGTGTTGAAATTGGTGCCGTCATATTTCGCATATTAGATGAGGGAATCATATCGGAGAAGACCATGTTTTCCTCCAACCAATCTTTTAATCGGTGGATTGATGTCCATAACGTGTAAACTATCTATTGTTCCACATTTTTTTAAACTAAAAATGAAAAAAAAAGAAGAAGAAGAAGCTGTAAAAACTTGGAACCGATCCTGGAACCCGTGACAGAGTAGGTTTCAAATTCAAAATTCTAACGGGTAGGTTCTAGGTTTCAAAAAATAAGAAACCTATAGAGGCGGATAGGTTCCAGGTGAAACCTGGAACCGCTCACCCCTAACTGTTATGGGTTTATGTCCTCCAAATCACGGTGGCTTATCTTTTGTTGGAAGATGGCTATGAAATTAGGCAGGTCGAAACGTATTGAAAAGAAAACAAGAAATAAACGGAATATTAATATTCATGGGATTAAATCAATGTGGCTTGCTCACGGAGAGAGCAAAAGAAAATTGTATACGGTACTGACAGTAAATTATGATCACAAATAATTTACTCAAACAATCTCACTATTTTTCCTCTACAAATGAATATTATTTCTATCACTTAAATAGTTGTTTGGCCCAATTTCACGTACATACTTTCGAAATTAATTTATTTACGGTATATTTGTCACCGCTTTAGCTACTTTAGCGGCTCGGCCAGTTACACGAGATTCTCGATTATTCCATTTCCTGATGTTAGGAGTGTGCTGCGGTTAAATAAGATCATTTTCTTCTCGAGACTGTTACTTTTTCTCATCATGTTGGAGTTAGAATTAATACCCGTTTGTCTACTTCTATCTATGTGGATTAAAGAGAAACGTATGTATTCCGCTATATTATTGTTGGTTCACAAACCCAAAAAATGGTGAGTCATGATTTTCTTCTTCTTTGTACTTAAATACTCTTCGTTATTGATTTGATTGGGCATCACACTACTATGAACCAAACTCGTTATCATATGTCGTTACTCTTATTTTATGGAGAACCAAAAAGCGCCATCCTATACTTCAATGATTGGAATTATATGCGAAATGAGAGGTTCACGAACCCATCCGAGACGAAAAGTTACATAATCTACCGACAACATAGACCAAGATCATGAACTATATTAATGGGAAAATTATTCAATCCAGCGCAAACCTATTGTATGGCAGCAAATTATGTCCTAACTTTTCGATTTAACTAATTGAGTCCTAAACATTTTAATGATTTGTCAATGTAGTTTTTTTTTACCAATTTTGGCTGAAAAATGGCTAATGTGGATACCGGCCATCTTATGTGGCATGGTTGTGGATGGTTGACACTGACATTGATAATTTTTGCAAATTTTTAATTTTTAATTTTTCTTTTCTTTTCTTTTCTTTCCCATTTCTTTTTTCTTATTTCCCTCCACCAGCCAGCCAACCCTCGCTAGGGCTGGCAACCTCCACTAACCATCATCGAGGCCATGAACCGGTGAAGGAAAAAAAGAAAAAAGAAAAGAAAAAGGAAAGAAAAAACTTGAGAAAACTTTTAAGCAATTACAAATATTGTCCACGTCAGGGTACTGTGCTACATAGAATGACCAACGTTCACATTAGCATTTTTAGCCAAAATTGGTCGATTTGGCTGAAAAGACTACATTGACAAATCTTTAAAAGGTTTATGATTAAGTTGACCAAATTGAATAGGTTGTGACTGAATTAGCATACACAAAATGAAATCCTACACTTGAATGATTTGATTTATATGGCAAATAAGAGGTTTAGGAACCCATCCATAACGAAAAGTTACATAGCCTACCGACAACATAGACCAAGATCATGAACTATCATACAGGTCCCAAAGTGAGATTCACATGATTAAAGGTACAAATGACGTGGTCTAATTATCAGTTAGTGGAATTCTTTTATTCTTTTGGAACGATTCTTCTCTCATCTTAAGAAGGTGCACGAATTTCCAAGGGAGATGAGAATCTGCCAAGATCTATTCATTAGTTGGGGGGAAAAATCCGCTCGAATCGAATTTTTTTAGGAACATTTCAAGAGAAAATTGGATTTGGTTAGATCATGTGTGATTGGTAAACAACCATTGGTTTTTGGTAAGGTACAGAATGTGTCATCAAATATTCAATATGATTCTACAAGATCTAATTGTTGGGATTTTATCCCATATAAAGTGAATGAGAAATGTGAATGGAGATAGTCCCACATGGGATAGAAAGGAGATGGAAGATGGGTTTATCTAGAGGAGCCTCTCAAGTGGGTTTAGGCCCCAAGGGGTACCCCACTTTTGTGGAAGGGAGAGGACCTACCCAAAGCTGGTCGGTCCGCGCGCGCCGCCGCTCGCCCACTCGGCTCGGTTCGAGCCGGGCGGGGGTTGAACTTAGCCCATTGTTTCTATCGGTTTTATTTTTTCCAAACAGACATGTTTTTCGAGTTGCAATCTTTCTTTCTTTCTCGAACATATACGTCTCTTCGTGATCAACGGTCCGGTTCACTGAACGAACCTTTTCGATTCAATGTGACTCTTCATTGTTTTAAGAAAAAATCTACTGAACGTTTTTTCATATAGAAACAGACACACACACACTGCTCCACACGGCATTCATAATATTCATTGTGTGCGATTTTGGCGATCCGTTCTATCCTGGGAGACAATTGTCCGAGAACCTTGGGTACCGGTAGAGGGGACAAATTTGTCTTAAGGACACAACGTGAATTCGTTGGGCTTGGATCATTCATCTACACATTCGGTTTACTTCATTTCAGGTTGGTCGACTGACTTTGTTTTTGCTCGTGCGAATAGAAAACATACCCGACAACAGTCTTAAGACAAATTCTCGATTCTGTTCTGTTTCGTGTTCGTATAGTCTCGATTTTTCTTTTATTAATTTCTACTTCATTTCAGAAATGGCTACAACATCAGTGACGCCTGTTGCGTTTGTTCTAACTCATGGTGAGAAGCCAGAAAAGTTCAATGGGACTGATTTCAAAAGATGGCAACAGAAAATGTTGTTCTATCTGACAACTTTGAACTTGGCAAGATTCCTCACCAAGGATGCTCCTAAGTTGGATGAAGGAGAGGTAGACAAGGAAAGGTTTGCTGCGGTAGATGCACGGAAGCATTCTGACTTCCTCTGTCGCAACTACATCCTCAATGGTCTGGACAATTCCCTCTACAACGTTTATAGTACGCTGAAAACGGCTAAGGAATTGTGGGATAGTTTGGACAAGAAATACAAAACTGAAGATGCTGGGTTGAAGAAATTTATTGTCGGAAAATTTCTGGACTTCAAGATGGTTGACTCTAAAACCGTTATAAGTCAAGTTCAAACACTTCAAGTGATCATGCACGACATTCATGCTGAAGGTATGAGGATTAGTGAATCATTTCAAGTGGCTGCGTTAATTGAAAAGCTACCATCGCTTTGGAAAGATTTCAAGAATTATCTCAAACACAAGAGAAAGGAGCTATCACTTGAAGACTTGATTGTTTGATTAAGGATAGAGGAAGACAATCGACTTTCTAAAAAGAAAGCTCGTAGCAATCTGGAGGTCTCAAGGGCCAACATTGTTGAAGGCGAATCGAAACCCAAC
This sequence comes from Metrosideros polymorpha var. glaberrima, assembly GCA_001662345.2. Classification (NCBI taxonomy): domain Eukaryota; kingdom Viridiplantae; phylum Streptophyta; class Magnoliopsida; order Myrtales; family Myrtaceae; genus Metrosideros; species Metrosideros polymorpha. The sequence continues at coordinate 10,895,718 of BCNH02000005.1, forward strand.
AAGAAGAGGAAGATGTATGGAGAGGGATCCACCCACAGTCAAGGCTTGAAAAAGTTCATTGGCAAATGCTACAACTGTGGAAAGTCTGGACATCGTGCCAAAGACTGTAGAGCCAAGAAAAGAAAGACGACTCAGGCGAATGTGGTGGAACAGATTTCCAATGCTGTTTATGATATCAATCTTACTGCTATGATATCCGAGTGCAACATGGTGGGAAACTCCAAAGAATGATGGATTGATACTGGAGCAACTTGTCATATTTGCGCCAACAAATCAATGTTCTCATCTTACACGCTTATGGGAGGTGATGAAAAACTCTACATGGGTAATTCGTCGGCCTCTAAGGTTGAAGGCATTGGAAAGGTTACCCTAAAGATGACATCTGGAAAAATCGTGACACTACTCGATGTACTGCATGTGCCAGACATACGTAAGAATTTAGTGTCCGGATCACTCCTTAGCAAGAATGGCTTCAAGATGGTG
>BCNH02000005.1:10899338-10927577 GCA_001662345.2 Metrosideros polymorpha var. glaberrima
CTCATTCATGTGGGGGATTGTTGGGATTTTATCTCATATAAAATGAATGAGAAATGTGAATGAAGATAGTCCCATATGGGATAAAAGGGAGATGGAAGATGGGTCTATCTAGAGGAGCCTCTCAAGTGAGTTTGGGCCCCAAGGGGTACCCCACTTTTGTGGAAGGGAGAGGACCTACCCAAAGCTGGTCGGTCCACACGTGCGCGCGCCGCCGCAGCCCGCCCGCTCGGCTCGGTTCGGGCCGGGCCCGGATTGAACTTAGCTCATCGTTTCTGTTGGTTTTATTTTTTTCGAACAGACATGTTTTTCGAGTTGCAATCTTTCTTTCTTTCTCGAACATATACGTCTATTCGTGATCAACGGTTCGGTTCACCGAACGAACCTTTTCTGTTCAACGTGACCTTTCGCCATTCCAATGACCGAACGAACCTTTTTGGTTCGACGTGACCCTTCGCCATTCCAATGACCGAACGAACCTTTTCGGTTCGACGTGACTCTTCATTGTTTTAAGAAAAAATCTACTGAACGTTTTTTCATATAGAAACAGACACACACACACTGCTCCGCACGGCATTCATCATATTCATTGTGTGCGATTTTTCCTGCGAAGTTGCATTCGAAGGTTTCCTCAAGAGAAGTACCGCTTCAGAGAAAAGACGATCCATTCTATCTTGGGAGATAATTGTCCGAGAACCTTGGGTACCGGTAGAGGGGACAAATTTGTCTTAAGGACACAACGTGAATTCGTTGGGCTCGGATCATTCATCTACACATTCGGTTTACTTCATTTCAGGTTGGTTGACTGACTTTGTTTTTGCTCATGCGAACAGAAAACATACCTGACAACACTAATTTCTTTCAAGTAACGGTTCTAGCTTCAATCAAAGAGAGATTCAACAACTAGAAGAAAGATGGATTCTTTGGGACTCAACCTTTCTTCAAACGGAATGAACAGAACTAGAATCATACCAATTCTCTAAACAGAGCGTGAGAAGGAGAGGTGAAGAATCATTTGCTTCCAGAATAAATAAAAGAATTTCTTGGGAATCCTACAAGATTCATTCTTTCTTTTTTCTCTGATAGATAGTCAGAATTTTATCTAGGTTTGAATCCTACTGAGAGGTCTACTAGAGATCAGAATTTGTTGAAGAAAGAACAAGATGTTTCTTTTGTCACTTTCAGGTGATCGGAAAATAAGGAAATAGTTGATATATTCAAGATAATTATTTTTTACAAAACACTGTCTCAATTCGTCCTATTTCATAAGATTTGGGATGTGATATGGTTTCAAAGGATGAACTAGATATTATGGGTGAGAGGTTCCAAGTTCCTTACAGGTTTCACTTGAAATCTAGAACCTACCCGTCCTTATAGGTTCCTTATTTTTTGGAATCTGGAACTTATTCGTTGGAATTTTGAACCCAAAACCTACCCTGTCACGGGTTCCAAGGTCGGTTCTAGGTTCTTACAAGTTTTTTTTTCTTTTTTAGTTAAAAAAATGTGGAACAATAGATAGTTTACACGTTATGGACATCAATCCACCAATCAAAAGACTGGTTGGAGGAAAACATGGTCTTCTCCGATATGATTTCCTCATCTAATATGCGAAATATGACGGCACTAATTTCAACACGCGAGTTGTCTTCGTGATTATATACACATATATATGTATGTATCATATGAGAGATTGATTACCTATGAGTCATGAAGAAAATGTCTATACTCAAAAAATCAAAACGTGAAGGGGGGCACACATGGGGAAGAAGGGAGACTGTAACACCGAGGCACTATGTTGTTTTCCCCTTTAAGAACTTGGTCTCGTGACTTTGGGATGGAGTTTGCTTGTGTTACTCTTGGTCCTCGTGTCTCAATCCCATTGTCCATAGTCACACACTGACCCCCACGTACCATCGTTCCAAATCCCGCAAATGCCAAACTTCAATTTCGTAAATCTTTCGCAAATTATGCCAAAAAAGATGGAAAGAACACAAGATATAAGCTACAAAATCATCTTTTGTAGTCATCCGACGTATATTTAGCGACAACAAAAGCAAAATAGTGCAAAAGAAATGCATCAAAAAAGACAAAATTCATGTATTGTGAGCAACATAATCCACAAAATAGGTGCACAAGAACCAAATTGCGTACAGTTCCTTATTCAGCTCTCGGTTCTCGGTTCCGGTTCTCAGTTCGGTTCCTATAGGAACCGAGAACTTACCCGGAACCGGCGGTTCCTAAAAAAATGGAACCGGGAACCAGACCTTCACACGTTGGAACCTAGAACTGGCGGTCTAGTTCCCGGTTCTCGGTTTTATCCGGAACCATGCTCACCTCTACTAGATATGGATGGTTCCCATAAGATTTCATTCTTGAACAAAAATACATTATTTATTTATTTCACCTATTCCATGGCCAGAAGAAGGGATACACATTACACCAAGATTTTGAATCAGAATAGAGGTTTCAAGAAATGGCCAATCTATTTGCTCTTTCGATAAGCCAGCCGAATCTGGTGTATCAAAAGGGATTTGCCTTTTCCAATGAATTCTATCACCTTTTATTTCTGAGGTAAATCTTTCAACTTCTAGCGAGATTTTATGTATTATGCTTGACCTCTTTGTAGGTTGATACTTGGTAACGGTGGCAAATCATTTTCCATCATAGATAGCAATTCGGGCATGCACTACGTGATTGGGTGATAAAAATGTAATTAAATCAAATGGTATAAAAGGTGACACCACGTAAAAAGGGATAATCTAGGAATAAAATGAAAATGGGTGGTTATTAAAAGAAGTGGATGAAAGAAGGAAGTTATTAGAAGTATTTGTATTTATTTTATTATTGATGCTAACAGCACTAATTTGGAAAATTTCTAAAATGAGTCAAAATTCATTTTAGTCTTGAATTTACAGATTAATTACCAATCAAGAGTTTGGTCGAGTGGCCTAAGACTTGTTTTGCAAGCTAAAGGTCTCAAGTTCAATTCTTCAATCTATTCTTAATCTCAGGAGACCTTAATTAATGACCCAACGTTGAACCCAAGCTAAGGTCTGATATCAGTTTTGTGCTTTCCCACTTTAACCTACTGGTGTTATGGTGACGGGCTTGCCTAGTGGGCAATAAGCGTTTCATTAGCACTTTAAATCGAAAATTTCGATCGTCAATCAATTTTAGGACCACGTGAAACTTTAATAGCCATAAACCAATTTTACTAACATCGATCGTTACAAATTAGTCTCGTCAATTAATTTTTCTAACATCAATCATTAAAAACTAGAGTCCACTAGGAAGTACCCAAAATGAGATGAATTACTCCCAAAAAGGTAATTTATATTGGGAGTTTGATCAACTAAGGATAAGGATAGGCATCCGCTTTAACACTCCAATCTCACCCCATTGGATGGGTCAAAATGGATGAATAATTAGATTCTCAAGTAGATTGAAGTACTTCTTTGAAGTATTGATCAATGTGAAAAGGGTCAGATTATTGCAAGAGAAATGATTAAATGTCTGTTCTTAATCCGCTGTTAGATTACCAACTTGTTCTGAGCTTAAAAAAAAATTATAAATTGTTGTGAAGTTCACTCATTCAAGAATTTGTAGCTCACAACATGCTATTACTATCACAGTGGCATAAAGACTGTTAGGTTACTAAAGCCCTTACTGTAAATAGTAATCTTGGGAGCTGTGAAGCCACCATCAATGGAGCTGTGTCTATGGAAATTAATAAAGCTGAAAGTTGAGAGACGACATGTTATCAAACAGTAAAAAAAAAAGCTCACGTATTAGTGATATGCAATCATCGCATGATTTGCTGATCGAACCTAAATGGCATGTTGTTACCATCCATTTCGTCAAACGATATAAGCACCGAAGGAAACAAAACCACATGAAATCAAGGGTGGTTTTCTTAATTAAAGTTTTCATTGTTAATAAACAGAAAGAAATATACAAAACTAAAAATTTCGGGTAACAACAAGAAACAAGCGACAATTACTGTATAACTAAGATTCGAAACAATTCTACCTATACAAAATAATTGTCCACTAATTTAAATCAACTAGAGATCATGTTACTTGTTGAAAATTAAAAGGAAACTTTAGCATCACCAAAAAAAGTCAAGTACATAGTCTTCAAAGGTACTCACGTGTTCTAAAGGAGGGATTTTGATCATAGTAGAGGTGGAGAGACATCCTGCTGTCCAATTTCTCTCTGACAAGGGAGAGGGAAAGCATTACTTTTGTAAGAAGGTATTGGACAATGACTTGTCAGCCTTTGAGCCATTGTAGCTGATTTATATCTTGTTGTGACTTGAAATCCTTGTAGAAGACTAGTATGTGTGATTCTAGAACATCTATCTCCTCTGCTGTACTATTAAAAAGTCAGGATAATCTTCACATTAGTAATATCTTCTCCATGAGACTCTTTCCTTCTTTGTTAATTTCTAAAAGAGCAATAGTTAACGCTGCTACGTAGACTCTTGGTGGGCATTTGTGCTTTTTTACTATCCTTAATGTGAAAATGATCCTGGTTTAGAAAAAACTTAGAAGGAAACACAAGTATTTGAAACGATTGAAATCCTAATCCTAGTCTCCAAAATGGGGGGTCTGTATGGAGCCAGTGGACACTGGCAAGAACGCCGAGCCCTCTTCAAACGAGCAGATGGCTCTGCCGTCCTCCACAATCTAGATCTGGCTCAATTGAAGATGGGACAGATGGATCTAACTCTAAAGACCCAAATCTGGCTCGGTTGAAGATGGGAAAGATAGATTAGGGAGAGAGAGAGAGAGAGAGAGAGACAGAGACAGAGAGACAGAGAGAGACAGAGAGAGATTTGTCTGAAGCTTTGATTATCAAGTTCTAAATCTGAATGGAACCTTTTCTAGAAGCCAATTTCCTTGAATCTTTCAAAGTACTTGCTACTTAGCAACCTTTTCCTGGATCCAGAAAGATCTTCCTGTGTGAACCAATGTTAACAGTAATATTGACAGTTGCATCCTTCGTAATTCCAAAAGATTCAAGATCAACCTTTCAAAGCCTATTCTTGTCGTAGATCTCCCCAGAACTTCTGTCAAAAGTTCTTAAGCCGGCGTCATGGAACTATTGCTCCATGTGTTCCAACCATTTTAAACGACCTTCGCTTAATGCCAAAGAGGGGTTAAGAAAACGAAACCAAAGAATTCAAAGTTTGCTTAAGTATGGATTTGATAGTAAAAAACAGAACTTGCATATCATAAAGACCCATCAAATGGGTGGATTAGATTGGGTTTGGATTGGATTGAAAATGGTTCCACCCAAATTAACCCATCCAACTCGTTTTGACTAATTTTTATACAATACAAATCTAGTGACTCATATCTGATCCATATTGCTAAAACACTTTCGTGTTTAATCAAATTTAGGAAAACTTATACCTAAACAGAGGTGAGCGCACGGAGTAAGCAAGCGCGAGATCGAGTGAGAGTGAAAGAGAGTCAAGAGAGAGTCATAGAAGTGGATTGAATCTAAGTAAGTTGTGAATCCATTTAACATCCATATTATTTTAGGTTTTACCATTTTAAATCCATTTATGATCCATTTACTGAATATAACTAACTCTTATAATAATTCAACCTATCAAATATGGGTTAAGAAATGTGCTTATGACCCATTTTGACAAGTCTGTTATCATACAAAATCAATCAAAAACAAGATAAGCAGCAGTTGAGGTGATGATGGCTATTTCTAGAGCTTCCTTTTGGGCTATTTTTTGACATTTGGATCTGTATGTATTCGCATAATGGATCTCTCTCTCTCTATATATACGTATATATTATACAAACTCCCTATATAACATATAAATGACATACTATTTACCAAAACTTCAAAAAATGGTATATTAAGTAATTTAACAAGCTGTCATTGACAGTTAGATATGACTTGTTTATACAAATGTCCACTGGCAATTTATTAATTTTTTACTCTTTCTCTCTCTCTTTCTCTCTATAAGTAGCGCCATGCAAGAGCGAGTTCAGCATCGAACAAAAGCAATGGAACCACAAGTACCACCTCTCTATACTGGTTCTTCCGTGGTGAGCGTTCAAGAGCTCATCAAAGAAACCATGGAGGCTGTTCCAGCGAGGTATGTTAGTCGCGACCAAGAACCACAAATCCTCTCTGCCAATGGAAGCATTGAAACGCCAATCTTTCCAATCATTGACTTGGGGAAATTGTCCTCGGACCAAACTGTGGGTGATCATGAATTGCAGAAATTGCATCAGGCTTGCAAAGACTTGGGTCTCTTTCAGGTTTTCTCAGACTCCCTCTTCTCTATCTTTCAGGCCCACCTGGGCTTGAAGCTTCTTGTCGTCTCAAATTTTGTTAAAATTATTCGAGTGAAAATCAACTCCGCCCTGCGACTTGAACCCTCTGACGCTGTCGGTCAGTCGGTCGGCCCACTTGAACTCCACGACATCCAAAAGCCTAGGTGCATGGGATGCATATGCATACGATGCATCGTGCAATTTTTCTTTGTTTGATTTTGTAAATGATCCAGGTTTTGATTCTTGGAGATGGTATCAATGTTGACTTGGTTCGCATGAACTTTTTCTATGTTGGATATTGAGTACGTATGTAATACAATATCGTACCGTGCAGTTTGCTTTTTTCACGAGCGTGTGAATAGGGCTACGGGAGAGAAACAACAACGCTATTAGATAACAGTTTATCATGATAGGAGACCTCAAGAGAATTGAATAAATTCAGCAATTTATTGTTCTTTTTTTTTGTGGCTAAAAAGCCAAAAGAAAAAACAAGGACAATATCAAAAACATACTCTACCCAATAATCACTTACATATCTCTATTTTTACAACTACTATTCACATGCTTCAAAGTAGAACTCCACATTCAGAAGACCGAACTGTCCATCCTTGCAAACTCATTTTAACCTCTTGCTTAGGTTTTTAGTTGGTTTTGAGTGTTTTGGGTGGGTGTGAGAATTTAAAATTAAGAGATGTGCATTTTTGGAAGAAAAATGACATTATCGTAAAAAAAAAAAAAAAAAGAGCACAAGAATGATTGATGTGAGTTGCAAATTGGTCTCCAAAGGTGAAACCCAAATTAATCGTTGTACTTTATCTATATAAATATATTAATACAAAGTCTTCTCAAAGTGTTGCATAAAACCTTGCTGCCTAGAATTGGAGATTGCGAGAGTGGACCTCTCTTCATCGCAAGAAAAGGCCTCGGTATTTTTTCTATAGATATATCCGCCATCTAGACATGCATCGCATTTAGTCTATTCCACTAACCTTTATTGAGTTATTTTATTGAACGATCTCATATCCATTCTTCTATCCACTACTTTTTGTTTCAAAATGGTAATTATTATAAATGTTTTCCCCTACAATCTTTAAGTACATGTTTATATTTTGGCAGTTCAATTAGCATGTTTCACTTTTCAGCAATTATGTTAGAATTATATAAGCATTAGTGGGAAGAATAGGACCAATGAAATCTCAATTTTTTTTTTGGGGGGAAAAAGTAACAAAAAATAAACCTCAAACTATGTCTATTGTAACACATTTACCTTGAACTTTTTTTTTATGATATCAAAATCCTAACTATGTCCACTGTAACATATTTACCCTAAACTTTTTTTGTGACATAAAAATTCCAAACTTGTACTTTTATGACACATTTACCCTCCTTCAAGGTTCTATCAAATGATTTTTCAATAAAAAATAAACATCATTTTTATTTTACTTAATTCATGTCAATAACGTTTGCTTTTCAGCGTCAATGTAGGCAAATTTTTAGTGTCCTTATTTACGAAACTTTGATGGAGAATAAATGTCACACATGTACAAATTTGAGATTTTAGGTGCTACAGAAAAAAGTTTAGAGTAAATGTGTGACAGTGAACATAGTTTGGGTTTTTTGGTGGCTTTTGCTCTTCTTCTTTTTTCAAATCAATTTAGCCATATAGAGATATACTTTAGAGATCAAAAATTCATTTTCTTTGGGAATATTGTCAATTTTATTTTACAATTTGGAACAAGGATGACGACGGATTCTAGAATAGTTCCGGTAAGTATTACGGCTCATCTAATCTTACCATGCTTTGTTTAAAGTTTTTCCAAGTGTTGTTTTCGTCCTTCTTTCATACTGGAATATGAATGTCAATCTTATGCTCCTTTTATTGCGGTGTTTATCCATTTTTGTTACTTTTAGATGATAAAAAAACTGGTTCTTCGTTTTACATATTTATGTTTCCAGAAAGACTACCTATAAATAAATAGTTTATTTTTTTCATATGAGTATACTTTTCCAAAAAAAACCGCCTTTAAATAAATAGTTTATCATTTTCATTAATTTTAGTTCTATGTTATGTATCTTCTTCTCTTGATTTTCTTAATAAATTAAAAAAAATCTCGCGTAACATGCGGATAAATATTTAGGATCATGTCATCCATATGAATATAAAGTCAAATCCTACTAAGAGTCTTTGAAATAGTCCAGCCAGAGGTGTCTTATAGTAAAATAATTAGTAAGATATCAATCAAAGAGAATAGACCGAATATATTATTTCCTCTAACTAATCGCCATGTGCATTAAAAGCCGTCTTGGTTTATCTTAACCATTATGGTCCCGAATGCATCATAGATGGACCGACATTTCAGGTGACTTGATAAGTCACATCATGTTAACTCATCATCATTGGTGTCTAACATTGATTGACTTAAGATAAGAAAATATACTAGTGCGCGTAGGTATATGACTTAAGCATATCTTAGAACTTTGACCCGGAATTTCATGTTATTTTCTCGTGTCTCCGGTTGAATAGATGTGTTGTGTCCAACATTATTAACCGGATATAACCAATTAACATTGACGCTACCTACTACAGCTGACATTCTAAATCAGAAAAATAATGATGTGACATATTGTAAATAGGTCTTTAAATAGTTTTGCAACATTACTTTATACATATACTTTTGATAAATCGATTCATACTTGTAATTATCTTAACCTGATCAATTATGGGAAAGGGTAGCATGGGCCATTTCCCCCCCTTCCACCAATGGGAAGATAAATAATTATATATACCTAGGATTATATTCAAGTTCCTTTCTAGAAAACATGAAACAAAAGCATCTTCTGATTATAGGAAAGATGAGTATACAAGTCGACAATTTAAAAGGCACTTATATGCACATGGACCTTCGCTTCGCAATTAAATATGTCTTATGAGGAGTTTGGTACACGTTCGCTCTTCTGTTAACATTGATTTGTTTTGTTAAGAAATTAAATACATCGTGACAAAGGGAAAAACTGAGGAAGTGATAATCAAGACTATATTGGAAATACTGAAAATATGTGAGACTATATTCTACCAATTCAAAATTATAAAATAGCAATTTGTGTATGCAGCTGGTGAACCACGGGATAGCTCCTTCTCTGCTGGAGAATCTAAGGCATGAAATCGAAGAATTTTTCAAGCTTCCCTTGTCGGAGAAAACGAAGTTCAAGATAAGGTCAGGAGAGGTCGAAGGTTATGGGAATGTCACACAATCAGAAGAAAAGCTCGACTGGGGCGACAGGTTCTTAATGATAATCAACCCCGTCGCCAAAAGGAGTCCTCATCTCTTTCCGGCGCTCCCTTTGTCACTCAGGTTGTTTCTCAGTCTTTATACGTGCACAAATACACATGTTATATAGATGTGATGGTCGTGTACTTAGTCAAGATAAAGGCCTGGCTATGGATTAATGTTGGTGAGCTCTAGAGGAGCAAGTATTGCATAAAGGTTAATGGTGAGTTTGTTTTGCGAAAAAAACTTGTTAATAGAAGAATATATTTTCTGTGAAAATTATTTTCAAGGAAAACGATTAGTTTTCAGTTGATTGATAGTGTACTTGAAAGTGAGAAGAAAAAAGTTTTTCGATGTCGAAATCTTACTTTCAAAAACGATTCTCTCCATTATAATTATTATCTTTTTCCTAATATAAGATACTAAGATGTTATCAGCATCCTTGGCTAAGATATTACCAATATATGAAGTACAAACTTTAAGTTTTTTTTTTATTTTTTTTAATCAAAGTAAAGAAACCAAATATAGATATGCCAAAATTATAGAAAACGCAAATAACTAACAAATTTAATCTCTCAATGCTCGTAAAATTTCACATGAGAATAATTCTCCATTCTATGTGAGCATGTGAGTGAAAAAGGTGGGCCTCGTGTAGGAGTCACATGATCTAACGGTCTAAGTGAATTATCATATACAAGAATCTTCCACAATTTGTGAATATGATGATAATATTTAATACCTTCCTTTCACATGCAGAAACACCTTAGACTCTTACATTAAGGAGAAGCATAAGCTGGCCATGCAGCTATTTCATTCGATTTCAAAATGCTTAGACATCGAGATGGATGAGGTGAAAGAGTTATTTGAGGATGGCTTTCAAACTATGCGGATGACCTACTATCCTCCGTGCCCACAGCCGGAGCTTGTTGTCGGGATGAGGCCACACTCGGATGCTAGCGGCATCACCATACTCCACCAAATCAACGGTGTCGACGGCTACCAAATTAAAAAGGATGGAGTTTGGACACCTATTCACATTCTACCAAATGCATTTGTGGTGAATGTGGGAGATGTCATGGAGGTACCGTTTTCTTGCTTTGGCAAACATTCTCCTTCAATTTTGGAATATTTAACTTGTTTATATTTTTCTTCTTACTAAAGCATGCCATTTTTATTTTTATTTTTATTTTTATCGTTTAGCGAGTACGTATTGTCTAGACTCATTTTACTATACCCACTTTAGGTTACTTGAAAAGGCATAAGTTTTCATGTCATATCACCACATATTGAGTCTAAACATTATTGTTTGCCCCTTTAGCTAAAAGCTTGTCAATGAACTCGAACAACTTAGTGCATCATTATTAAATGAGTTTCGTTTGGAGGTAAGGTGATGATCACTATAATCCTTACCTTCTGCTAGTTTCAGATAAATGGTTCGATGACAATGTCATTGATCATTACATGGTTTAAATATTAAATCGTGTATTCCTCTACCAGTTAAGGGTTTAAGGTTTGTTTGTTCAAGATTTAGTAAAAGTGAAAATAATTTTCTTGATTTCTTGCTGAAATTTAAAGTATTATATAATCTGAAAATTCTCAAAAAATATGTGTGAATTTACATGTCAATGTTTGCATACTGTCAATTAGCCCCCCAAAAAAGAAGAAGAGTAAAAGCCAACTTAAACAGATTCCAAGATCTCACAACTTCTACGTGTTGTTGGTGTAGGAAGACTTGAGTTCGAAACTCTTGAAACCCCAATTTTGTTTCTCTTTCTTCGTATCAAATATTAGCTTTGAATTTGTTAAGTGGACCATTAGCTGGATCCATTGAAAAGCCTAAGGCATCTCGTCATAAAAAGGCATTTCATATCAATTTCAACAACCATGAACATATCATACGAGTAACTTGGTGAATTTAAGGTATCTACTACTAGGAGTATTCAAATTAATCCGAAAGCACGATAGAACAAATTGGCCTGGTCAGCTCCAACCAATTTTTTAGGACAAAAATTAAATCGGGCCAAGCTACTGGGCCCAACTTTTTCCTTTTTCTCCAGGCCGGGCGGAAACTTTCCTAGAAGCGTAGCCCGTTCGCACCCATAGTTGACACGATTTTCCTTCGTTTATAATTGCAGATTCTTAGCAATGGACTTTACAAGAGCATTGAGCACAGAGCCATGGTGACTTCGACAAGAGAAAGGATCTCAATTGCGATGTTCTTCAACCCTAAGCTGGACTCAGAAATTGGCCCAATCCAATCTCTGACGACTACGGAAAGTCCAGCATTGTTTAGAAGGATAAAGATGGAGAAATATGTCAAAGACTTCTTTTCCCAAAAGCTTAATGGAAAGTCATATTTAGAGAGGATGAAGCTTCAACCAAAGAAGGCTGTTACATTTCAAGGGGAGTGAAGGAGAAGGATTTAGAAAGACCCTTGCTTGCCAAGCTTAGTTATATATCCAATAAGAGTTTGTCGCATAATGTTGTATATCTATTTTGTAAATCAATTTCTATGTCACTTAGAATATTGAGTGTTATAGCACCGTTTGTCGAAAAAGCATAATGTCTTGTATCATAGGTATTTCATTATACCAATATCTTTATGTCTGAACGATATTGTATATTTCAGTTCCGACAATACTTCATATAAAATGATAGTGGAAGTTTGTTAATATTTAGAAATGAGATTTTGATTATAAATTGCAAATCATTTCGAAAAATGTTTCAGTATGCAACTTCAAACAATTAAAAGGTGGTAAATATCAAATTCAACTTTAAGAATCAATATAACCTAGAGCATCTCCGTTCTTTTTTTCAAAAGTAACTTTTCATGCACGAGTATCATGTATACTAAAATACTCTAATTCCTGTGATTTTGTATTTGTACTCCTTTATAGAAGAAATTAAAGAGAAACTATTAGAGTATTTAATCTCTTGATCAAATTAAAAAGAGTAAACAAATAACTTAGCAAAAACAAGTCTACTCATAAGAAGTTACCAGGAAAGAGTATGATCAGAATCGAGATCGCTAGATAAGTTATTCATTATAGAAAAATTGGCCCGATACAACCTATGTTACTAAGGAGAGTCCAACGCTGTTTAGAAGGATAAAGATGGAAACATAAGTCCATCGCCATCCCTTCGAGATGAATCCCTGGTTGGTTTGATAGATTTTTAGGCAAGCACGATTCTCCAGTAAGGTGACACTTACGCTTCTCGCGGCTCCTCCAAACCCTACTTACCACAATTTGCTTTCTTACTTAATCGAATAATACTAGTGTTTTGACCGGAGATTTTTGGTTTCGAGGACTTTGTAACACTAATTTTACCACACGCTTGTTACTGTATCTTTTATCTTTTGGTAGAACATTATTTCACGAAATCATTTCCAATTTTTCTTCCTAAATATGAAAATCTATATTGATATGCATAAGTGCGCATTCCATAAATCACTAAAAAATGATAGGGTTAATAATACGAAAAATCTCAAACCGATACATTTGCGACAAATTTACCCTAATTAATTTTTGGATCACCAAAAACTCGAACTAGTACACGCGTGACATAAGTGCGCATTCCATAAATCACTAAAAAAAAAAATATGGTTTATAATACGAAAAATCTCAAACTGATACATTTATGACAAATTTACCCCAATTAATTTTTGAATAACCAAAAACTCGAACTAGTACACGCATGACAAATTTACCCCACATTAGCTTTTGTCAAATTATACCATGAAATTTGCTAAGCTAAATGACACATGGCTATAACGGGGAAAATACACCTGAAGTACCACAAGTTGTGTACGACGCTCTTTAGTGGCAAAAGTTTCAAAACGATCACTTAAGTGCCAATTTTTTTGAAAATTGATCACTTAAGTGTCAACTCCAGTATACTTGATCGGAAATCTGATGTGACAATTTTTTATTTAATTTGAGCTCATCGGAGGTCTACGTGTAATTTCGGTTGGATTTCTAAAATAAAAATAAGCTAAAAAATTAAATAAATTCAATTTAATTCAAAAAAAGAGAAAAAAAAAAACAAGGGGGGAGGGGGCTCAGGCAGACAAGGTGGGGTTGGCTAACGGGGGTCGTTGGGCGCTAACTAGTGACTGGCGACCCCCGTTGCAACAGGCAAAGGCTTGCAAACCCTCAGCCAGACTTGGGCAAGGGCTGGCAACCCTCATTGCCCAAATCTGAGTGAGGGTCTACAGGCCTTCGCCTGTTGCGGCGAAGGTCACTGGCCACAAGCTGGCATCGGACGACCCTCACCAGTCAACCCCCACCCTTGTCGCCCTTTACCCCTTTTAAAAAAATTTTTAAGTTTTTTCCTCATTTTTAATATTACCATATTATATCATATTATATTTTTAAGCTTATTTTAAAATTGAGAAGTCTACATGGAAAAGCCCTCGTTGGAGTTTTTTTAAAAAAAAATTGCCACGTCAACAACTTGGCTGGAATTTCTCCAATTTGACACTTAAGTGATTGTTTTAAAACTTTTGGCACTAAAGTGAGGGCCATGCACAACGTATGGCACTCTAGGTGTACTTCTCCCTGACAATAACTCAGTTGACAAGGCAAGTCCATGTAGGAATCCATAACTCTTTCTTTTTGTTTTTTCAATTAGCCTTAATTTGAAAACAACTATGGGTCTCTCTCTCTCTCTCTCTCTCTCTCAAAGCTGTGACGCCCTAGAAACATCACGCATGACATATGTCTTTTAATATAATTAATAAAATTCACTTAGCATGCGGAAGCAATATCAAACAATCTTTACAACGAAAGTCGCGCAAGCTTATGTTAATATACTTATGCATCTTTTCTTATATTAACAACAAGTTTATACAACTTAACCATAAGGTCTGACTAATTACATCATACAAAAGCCTTGAGAAAAGTAGGGTAACTTAATTCCCATACTACTCATATACTCAAAAACTAGCATGTACAATCACTGAACTTAGTACTATGGATCGATGACTTCCCCATCTAATGCGTCGCCTGCATCTCCACCGCTGAAGCCCCTTAATGGGTGACCAACTCGCCATTGAGGTTAATGTACCATGCTACGAACCTGTGGGGAATCCATTCTTAGAACCTTGCATCACTCCAAATTATTGAACTACACATTGTATATGCAATCTCAAACTCGAGAGTGTAAATAGTCTCATAATTAGATTCATAATGCATTGGAGCTCCCAAACGCTCCGATGGTGGGGGGTCCATACCTACAAGTGTGAAATAAAAAGTGAGCCTAAGTCCAAAAGTGAAATGTCTAGTTTTAAGTTAGTAAATCAGCTTACCACTCAATTTGGTACAAAAATATCGTGATTATATATATATATATATAAATATGCATGTAAACTATTCACATAAATAGATGTTACATTTCTTATCAGGATATTGTAAAATCGCCGAAGCATAACATTGTATCACAATATTTCATTCAAACACATGCATTGGTTATTTACTTTTTTTTTTCCAAACACTTTCAAAGCTTTTCAACTCATGGGGCATCTCGCTACCAAGGTATCCCCAAACTCTCTTCGAAGCATCCTAACTCATGGGGGCACCGTCACCAATTCAGGATGACGGAATTACACTATTTTTATACATATCATCACATAATTTATCTTCTAGTCACCAATTATTGCTCAATTTAATAAACTTTATTAGTCAAATATCGAGTTATAAAACAACACTTGTTCAACTCAGCACATCAGAGTTTGAAAGTTAATTCAGGCTCAGAATATACATCAGACATATGAACACAATTCAAATTTTGTAAATTCCTCAAATTTAGTAAGTTCTCAAAATTGTTCAGAGGCAAAGTTCTAGAAACAAGTTTTGAAAACAGTATTGAGACAAGTTCTGAAAACAGTTTTTGAGATAAGATCTGAAAATAGCTTCTGAGACAAGATTTGAAAATAACTTCTGAGATAAGTTCTGAAAATAGCTTAGAGGATAGTTTTGAAAACAGTTTTAGGACAAGTTTTGAAAATAGATTCTGAGATAAGTTCTGAAAATAGCTTCTTAGGCAAAATTCTGAAAACAGTTTTAAGACAAGTTCTGAAAACAGTTATGACATAAAAGCATACCAAACTTTTGAAAATAGTTATAGATGTAGTTTCAGATGTAAAAAAAATAATTCAGATGTAGTTTTAGATGTAAAAACATATCTGACTTTTGAAAATAGTTTCAAATGTAGTTTCAGATGTAAAAATAGTTTAGACGTAGTTTCACTTCTAAGGCAGGAAATGAAACTCTTCAGAAACAGACTTCAGAGGCAGAAAACAAAACATTTCAGAGGTAACTTCAGAGGCTAAAAACAAAACATTTCAAAAATAACTTCAGAGGCAGAAATCAAAACATTTTAGAGGCATTATTTGTACATGCAACATATTACCACCTCACGTAGAATAACTTGAACATTGAACAAACATGTAACTACCCTTTAACATAAATCCGAACATCGTATTAAGCATAAATTAGCAACAATCAAAATCATATACAACAATCCACCAAGTCCAAAGCGTTAAGTAGATTAAGCCAACTTAATGCATAGAATTTCACTTACCTTGAGTGCGAATCGAACAACCAAAACTCTAATCACCTTCAAAGCTAACAACAAGAACGAAATTATGATCTTTCAAACCTTTAAGAAGATTTGTTTACTGAAGAAGCTAAATTTATTACATTACCTTGAAATCTTTGGCATATGAAACTAGGATTTGAAAATGGAAGAATTTTACTTGAAGAGTGAAAGTAATCGATCAAGCCAAGGTGAAAAATGGGTCTGAAGTTTTATCAAGATTAACATAAAAATCCTTGAAATAAAAATAACAAGTGTCTTTTTACATAAGATGAGAAGACCTACGATGGGGTAATTCTCCAAGCTTAGCATTTGCTTTTGCCAAGTGTTGATGGAATAGCAAAGAAGAGTGGTAAGCTAGTTTTAGAAGTAATGATTGCCTAACCTAGAGTTATATGTATTTCTTCTTTAAGGATAACATGTGGTTTTCATGCAAAATAAGAGAGAAGAAATATGTGGCTGATGAGGAAAATTCTTCAGAAGGAAAAACTAAGTCTCCTTGGCCACGTAGGGATACATTTTAATCAACATTAGCAATAGTTAAAAGGAAAAAATATATAACATATTACTTCATTAGCTATTGGTTTCTTGTCTCAAATTAAAGCATATGGTCGAGATGTTGGATAAGAAAAATTAAGATAGAATTCAACACCCGAACAAGAAATCAAGTGTTTATTTTAAATGCTTGGAATTCACTGAAATTAATCGTAATAATACCGTATGTTAGAGAAATTTAAATTTCATAAACTTAAAATTCTAAAGTCATTAAACATATAATTCAAGGAATGTCCGAAACCTAAAATAACGATAGTTAATTAATATCACTCCAACTACCAACACATACGTCAAAGATTATCAATATAATTACTGACACTATGGAGAGTACATGAATACGATCGCGGTTAATCAATATCCAGCGTTAGCCGTACCTCACGAACTTAACAATTTAATTACTATTTCTACGAGCCAACTTGCATTATAAGCTAAATAATCAAATACGAAAAATCGAAATGTCACACATACACATAGAAGATGATGTGGGATAAATTATTGTACATCTTTATTTTCGTAGGAAATATAGTAGATGGCGTGGCATAATCGACTGGCATCAATTTTTGAAGATTGAGAATTCGAGATAAATGAAAAAGGAAAATTAATTAAAATGGAAAATATCCCCATCTATAATTTAGTTTGTTAATATAATAAAGTGATATTTATAGTTTTATAATGGTTCTTCCGGAAGTCACTGATCTCTTCTATGTAATATCTAAGAAGATTGATTTCAGGTGCAAGCGCAATAGAAATAGTGAGGAGCCCAAAATTCTCCAAACAAGAAGAGAAAGAAGAGAGAGAGAGGTGCAAAGCTTCCTGAGAAAAAACCATGGTGGTGGAAGAGACGGTGAAATCTGCAGCGGCGGCTGCAAGCGCCGACGACCAGAAGAATCCCGCCACCGCGAACCCTAACCCTAATTCGAAGGGCGTGTCGGGCGACGGCGACTCGGAGCTGGAAGAGGGAGAGATTGTGGGGGAGGAGGATTTAGCCGAGCAGTCGGCGAAGGAGGAGCCGAAAGCGGACCAGCCGCATCCGCTCGAGCACTCGTGGACTTTCTGGTTCGACAACCCTTCCGCGAAATCGAAGCAGGTCGCTTGGGGTGCCTCCATGCGCCCGATCTACACTTTCTCCACCGTTGAAGAATTCTGGAGGTGAATTTTCGTGTTCCACTCGAATTGGAACCTGTTCTAGCGTCGATTGAGTTGTGCTTAGGTTGTTCTCTTGTTTGGCTGATTCTTGTTATTGTTTTGTTAGACTGATGGGTTTGATGTTGTTCTAATTTTGTTGTCGCTAGATGCAAAGTTTTATGGTTTGGGAGTTTTAGTTGTTGTACCATTATGGTTTTGAGGAGTATCTGAAGACAAGGACTGTGGCTGATTCTGTTTCGAGTTTTGAGGGATGGGTGTTATGTTTTGTCTCTATTTAGTTGAGTTAGATTATTAGTTCAAAGAATACTGGAAGTTATAAGTTGGATTCCAGTTTGCTTGTAGCTTTTGAAAAAGAAATTATCATTCTTGGCTTGATGTTGAACAGAGAAATCTTGTTCTCCAGTGGGCGACATAAAAATCGAGCTTTTAGCCTTTGTTAGATGGTGTTCCCAGAGTTCTTATCCCTTATATTGACCTCGAATGTAATGGTGCATTCATTATACTTGTCAACCGTCAATGATTTAGGAACTATAACTGGTTTTTGATTGTCCTTCATGGCCCTAAGTTTTCAATTAGCATCGTGACTGGAAACAGGGCTGCAAGCTTCGTGCATTTGCGTGGGTACTATTATCGTCAGGAAATTCTGCTTCATCAAGTTTCTCAACATGTTTGCTGTGGGGTCTGAACTCTGACGTTTGGTGGGACATTGGCGTTTTCTTCTTAGAACAATAGAAGCTTTTAGCCAAACGCTCTACGGACATTGTAGAGGCTTGACTGTGTCGTTCACGATTTATTCTCTCCAGTTTTCTTTCTGCCTTTTTGCAAGTTTTAATTGGATTATTGTTGAAACTTGCAATTTTAAAGTTTGACTGGGGGAAATAATTACCAGATTATAACTCTGACAACAATGAATTAGAAAGTGGCGATTCAGTTTTTCTTTTGGAAGTTGGTAGTGTAGATTCGAAAAACATAAATTTTAAAAAGATGCTGTGCTGCTTATTTACTGGAAACAATGAGGCTTTTGTGCATGCTTATATTTTAGCTTCTTTGAGACTTAAACTATTCAGTGGAAGCCTATTTTACTGGCTTCTCAGAGCATATGCTCTGTCCTGTGCAAATACGCCTTTGGTGGTTGAAAAATTGAAGATTTTAAAGCTGAAATTGACTTCTTCGATACTTTTTCCTTGATTTTATGAATTGTAAGATGACTGTTTTTTAGTCATTGATCCCGTCCTTCATAGGCCCATGCCCAGCAATTTTGTCAGGTTGAGGCTTCAAGCTTTGTTGGTGATACTTTTCTCATGAGCGATATGGGTAATTGATCCTGGACATGGGTTGGATCATGTATTATCTGTGAACAGCGATTTACTCTGCAAGGATGCTTTTTGAGTTTTGCTGAAAGTTTGAATTTGACCCATAGTTTTGATGTTGAAATAGCTTCATTGCTATTTCTTTTGCTTTTGACTCTACATCGATGTTGCAAGATCCTCCTTTGATGTGGATGTTGGGCTTTGTCTAAACGCAGTCACAATCAACGAAATTTGCACACCTCGCACTTTCTAAATGTGCTCTTTTGTCATGCTTCCACCTTTGCCTCCTTTATGCAATTGAGGCTTCATCATGTTGGTTTTAATCTTGTGGATTCAGTCTGATGGATTTATCTTCCAACCATGCTTTCAGTCTGTACAATAACATACATCATCCAAGCAAATTAGCTACTGGAGCAGACTTTTATTGCTTTAAAAACAAAATTGAGCCAAAGTGGGAGGACCCTGTTTGTGCTAATGGAGGGAGGTGGACTGTGACTTTCAACAGAGGGAAATCTGATACCTGTTGGCTGTACACGGTATGCTTTTCATCATCAATTCTGTAGATAAGTATTACAACAAGCAAGGTATGCTCTTATAAGTCCTTCTACTGTTATTTCTGGCTTTAGTTGCTGGCAATGATTGGAGAACAATTTGATCATGGAGATGAAATATGTGGAGCCGTTGTCAATGTCAGAAACAGGCAGGAGAAAATATCTCTGTGGACGAAGAATGCTGCAAATGAAGTTGCACAGGTTCTTCTACTTCACCAAATTTTGTTATGTCCTTAGCCTGTTTGTATATCAAATGATCGTTTGATTTAAGATGCATGCACATTGTTTATATCCATTAACTTTCTGTTTCTATAGGACTAGGATATGTTGGATTTGAATACAAGAATAAGGCTTCTACATAAAAAAAAAGGAAGCAAATTGCTTCGAGATTAGTTATCATTGTAACTCTGAAAATTTCTCCACCTCTGCTATGTAGATGATTTTTCTCAGGAGTCTCTTCTTAGGTTGGAACGTACCAGATTAACCTTGGTTCTTGTTTCATACAAGTAGTTGTATCACTCTGATTTAACATTACTCGACTTAAGAAGTATGTCCCTCTACTAAGAAAATGAGGGATATTGATCTCTTTTTGCTTTTTTGGTTCTCAATTGGGCGTCTTGGGGAGCAATTTTTTCCTTTTTTCCTTTTTGGCATATTTTGAAAGGAGTTATGCTACGCATTACTAGCCATGCAATTGGGCAAAAATGTGTTCTGACTGCTCTTAAATGGAAGCTGTGTAATTTCAACTAAAATACGGGTCATCTTTTTGCATTTGAGAGTCTGAATCCATTCGGGGTTATGCGGTTGCCACTGAAATGATTTCTCTACGAAAGTGTAGGATTCTTTTGGTGCAGCAACAACAATTAATGAAAGGACAATTTCACTCACAGTAATTTTTTCTGCAGGTGAGCATAGGGAAGCAATGGAAGGAGTTTCTGGATTACAATGAGACTATTGGGTTCATATTTCATGTATGTTTGATTCAGCCGACTGTTTTACTGATCTCTCTCCTCCTCTTCTTCTTCTACTTCTTTGTCTTCTTCTTCTTCTTCTCTTTCTGCTGCTTTTTCTTCTTCCTCCTCCTCCTACCCCCTCCTCTCCTCCTCCTCCTTCTTCTTCTCCTTCTCCTTCTGCTTCTCCTCCTCCTCCTTCTCCTCCACCTCCACATCCTTCTGCTTCTTCGTCGTCTCCTTCTTCTCCTTGTGCTTCTGCTTCTTCTTCCTCCTCCTCTTCTCCTCCTTCTCCTTCTCCTCCTCCTTCTTCTGCTCCGCCTCCTCCTCCTCCTAAGAATCTTGTGAACATTGCGAGTGAACTATTGAACCACCATCCTCATTTTATTTTCCAGGCGTTTTTTAAAGTTGGAAGTAGTTTCATTGTTTTCTTTTCTGCTCTTGCAGGAGGATGCACAGAAATTTGACAAAGGTGCTAAGAATCGCTACAACATATGAGTTTTTGCATCTTCTATTTAGCTCAAGATGGTGATGTTTCTTAATCCAGAATCATGCTCAATGTCAAGTTATGATATCGTGTATTTGGACGGCTTTGTACTTTGAACTGCAGAGTAGTTCTGGCAATGTAAAAAAGATGAGTTTGGCATGTCAAGAAAGGTTTTTTTTTGTAGGGGGAATTTAAGAAAGGTTTTTTTATAACTGCAAATTGTCCTTTCAATTTGTTATTTGGTTCTCGCTTTAGCAAGAGATAGCTGTGTTCAAAGCACATAAGGTGATAGTGTTCCTCGTTCTCAATGAATGGAAAAGAAAAGGGCTTTCTCAAAGCGATCTTTATACCATACAAGTGATTGGGTCAGAAAATGGGTGGATTGGGTCGAATTTGGTCCAATGTAAATTATTCCATCTAATCTATATATTTTTTTTTGTATGATATAAATTTAGTGAAATTTTCTCCTTAAATTAATTTTTTTTATGAAGAATGAGTGGTTTTATGGACTGGCTCGCTGAGTAAGTGAGGGAGCTTGGATTCTCGGGTTGAGTTGTTGGCTACATGTTGCATGTCACTTAAGCAATGTAAAGACGTGGGAGAGCACCGCTGATGGACAACAGGACAAACCGTGGATTGTTTTGAGGATCGTGTATTTGGACGGGGCATGAAGGTGGCAATGAGGTGAATGGTAGTGGATCTTGTCTGAGTTACGAGCAATGTCGTTGCTTTTTAAACCGGTCCGCTTCCGGGCATCGGCCAGCCACGATGTTTGCAGTACAATTGTTAGCTTATATATATTAGTAAAAATCAAGTACTTTTTCCAAATACTTGTTACGAATTTCATATGATTGGCACGGATCAGCATAAGCCATAAATGATATTGGTTACTCAAGGGACTTCCATCATATTTAAGAGAACGATTTTCTGATCGTAACTTGTCATGATCACGTGTATTTTATTGTGATTTTTATATTAAGCGTCGAAATAAAAAAGAAATCTTTGGTCAAGAATTTTTTTTTTGGAGATCCATTTATAAGTCCTCATGAATAACAATGTCTCAGGATATTATAAAAAATTAGTTAATTAGTTAATTATTGATAGGAGTGAAAGAAATCTTTCTCAAATCTTTGCTTGATTTTGATATGGGCTTGGAAGAGCCTGAGCTAAGTTTAGGTTTAGTAATCCTTTAGCCAAACCGTTAGGGGAGGATGCAACAATCTGTAGTTACTGAATGCAAGGAAATTTTGCAGAAAAAACGCATGCAAAATAGCGCGAGATCAACGTTTTTGGTTGGGCGTAGAATTCCATCCTTATTGCCCTATTCTATCCCCAATTTTCATAAAAAGCAGAAGAGATCTAAAAAATACGATGTCCCTAATGTATCATGAAATGAGGATATAAGATGGTGCAAAACCAACGAGTTTTGATTAGAGTTGAATTTCGCCATTATCGGCTAATTCGATCCCTGGATTTTATAAAATGCATGAGAGGTCTACGGGAGGGGAAACTTAGGTATTAACAAACTACAATATGTCTAGTTTCTAAGTGCAGATAGAATGTTGTAAGAAAAACAGATGAAACATGATGTAAAATGGTTGTTTTTGTTAAGCGGTCGAATTTTGCTGTTATTGGCAGATTTGATCCCTAAAATTTGAAAAATGCAACGATGACTTATGAGACAAATTTAGGTGTCAACAAAGGGTACAACAATTTATGAAAAGATAGAAGGTTTGTCGGGTCAAGAAAAAATGAATTGGAGAATGAGTTCTAAATGAATTGGCCGTAATGGAGGGACAGGAATGCGAAGTACTTCCACGCTACCACAATCCAAAGAAGACAATGAAATAACATTTCCATCCTGCAAGTGGTTGAGGGAGAGTGGAGCCAAGACCCCCGACAGATTCAAAAAGACAATCACAAACTTCTTTGAAGCTCTGTACAATGCAGTGGGGTGTCGAAACTTTCAACTTGTTCTAGACCGGTGCCCTTGTGCGGTTATGGATCAGGTAAATCAAGTTTTAACGGCGAGAATCACCTAACAAGAGGTTAAAGAAGCAGTGTTTTAGTAGGGAGCCTCAAAACCAGCAGAGTCAATTGGGCTTAATGGGCAATTTTATCAGTATCTTAAAATGGTGGAAGACTTCATAAATACTAGAATTCTAAATCCATCTTTAAATAGAACTCTGATCTCCCTTATCCCAAAAGTTCTTAATGCTAACAGACTAGATCGGTATCGCCCTACCAGCTTCTGTCATTTTGATTACAAGATCGTTTCCAATCTATCGCCAAATCACCTAAAACCTTGGCTACCACAACTGATTACAGTGGATCAGAGTGCATTTATTAGTGGAAGGTAGATTCAAGATAATATTTTGATTGTCTTAGAGGTGCTATGTCAACAATTAATCGGGAAAAGAACTAAAAAAAATTTAGGCTGGGGTCAAATTAGACATGCAAAAAGCTATGACAGTATTATGGGATTTCTTAAAGGTTTATTTGTTGAAAATGGGATTTATTGCGAATGGGCTTCTTGGATCATACAATGTGTTACAACAATATCCTTTAGTGTGAATTTTAATGGGGAACCATTGCCCTTTTTCAACCCGTCACAGGAATTAGACAAGGACACCCTCTTTCCCAAGTATGTTCATTCTTATTCCCACTTTGTATTATGGTAGGTGGGTAATGGGAAACTATTAGAGTTTATATAATATGCAATGCCAATCTTTAGAATTACCACAATCTATCTGTCGAGCCATAGAACAAAAGATTGCTTCTTTCTAGTGGGAAAGCAATGACTCGAAATCTAGAGTACTCTAGAAGAGTTGGGATCTGCTTCAGATGAGAAACGACAATGGTGGACTAGGACTTAGGGATTTGGTCACATTCAGTAGGGCTATATTGGGTAATCAACTTTGGAGGATGACACAGTCACCATTAGCAGTTAGTTGTCGACTCTCAAGAGGGATCTATTTTTAGCATTGGTTTTTGCCATGCTGGATCTAGACCATCTTGTGGCTTGCAGAGTTTACTCATGGACAGAGAGGCTATCTCGCACTATGTATTATGGTCAGTGGTAATGGGAATCTATTAGAGCTCAAGAGGATAAGTGGTTGAAAATACGAGTGGTTGGAGGAGATTCAAATTAAAATGATCCTCAGATGTTTGCTGAATAAATCAACAAGAGTAACTCCAGAAGAGGACAAGTTGGTCTGGACAAGATCAAAATCAGGACTGTAATCGGTTAAAAGTGGGTAACATTGACTCAGAGAGGAAGCAGGTAAACTAAACATGCACATATACCATCGACTCGGCTCTCATCGAAGAAAGGCACTTTGAAAGTTACGTTGATGGCTCTTTCTTGGACTGAACAACCGCAAGGTTTCGTGCGGTGTGTCACGACCCTAACGGAAAGTTGGTCAACAATTCTGCCCTTTTAGGCTCCGTTTGTTTCGTGAAAAATGAATGACTCAGAAAACATTTTTCAAAAAATGATTACTTATTTCGCTTACAAAAATGAATGAACGAAAAATATTTTCACCGTCTATAAAACTGTTTAAATATAAATTGTTGTCGATAATGAATAATCTACTATCAATTAATTATTTCAATCGATATAAATAATTCATTTTAAGAAAATATTTGTCAAAACATTTATTTTTCGCAAAATAAACGGAGCTTTAGTGAAGGTGCGCTTCAACCATAAACCTTAGCTATTCTCAAAACCCTCAGATTTCTTCCCGCACGAATTGAAGTAAGTCCTTGGGACGAGCACGTGATTATCAGAGAGTCTCAAGTTCAAATTTTGATATCTCCATTTTGCCCATTGTCTAGGAGACACAAATAGAATAGAGAGTTGGGTTGGGTTGGGTTGGCAAAGCCCATATCCGTGAAGCCCTTCCTCAAAAGTAGATTTCAAACCCCCCCCCCTCAGGCTCAGGGCCATTAGGACTTATTATGTTCTGAAGCCTACTTGATGTATCCCATTAGCTTGAATCTATGAAATTTAATAAATTTTCACCGACCAAAAAAATTCATCACGCGATTAGGTTAATAATATTATTATTAAGTGAAATTCTATATTACTAGTTACTAGAGTGGATAAACAAAGATTAAAAAATTGAAAAAACAAACAATGATGCGTTGTAATGAGGCGTTAAAGATAATTTAACTCAACAGGCAATGGACTGTCTTGCTTAAGTTTTGGGCCTTGAACTCTCCAAAAGTAGGCGTGTTGAGCCTACTTTAATAAAGATTGGGTCTTGCTTGCACCATCACATGCCAACAGATTAGTCAGTCTCAACTTGGACAACCCCATGTAGCCAAAAGTATATGTCTGTTTGATTGAAGAAGTTAGCATTCTCATAAGTTACTGATGAATGGCTTCACCAGCCCCATTTACTAATCAAACACCATTCTCCTCTAATCATTATAGTAAAATATTAAGATGTAGTAAAATATTAAGATGTAGAGATACACACATGCATACCATCACCATTTGTCCTGTGCTTGAGTCATATCTATTCAGTCAGTCTTATTTGTCTGGGCAATCTTTTACATAATACTATTGTCTCACTGTTATTTTATACTTTTTTGAAATTCATTTGACAACCTAAACATGTCTACTGCTACATAAATAGACCATTCTCAACCAAGACATTTCGACCAATACAAAATATATCCGTGAAGAATAATACTCATGTCGTTCAAACAAGTTCTTCAATGTATCAGCAGAGGTTTCTCCATTACCTCTTAAGGAAGTCAATCACCGCTACCTAGAAGAAAAATGGGACTCCTGGTAAAATTGGTTAACCTTCTTCAAATTATTTTGCGCAAGATATTAATAACTCATCGTCGATTTTTTACTAAAATAGTGACATCTCGAGTAATTAAAAAAATAATCTGTTCTCTTGGAAACCCAAAATTTGTTACTCAAAATTTCAATTGGATCTTGTTGACGAAAACTTGATCAGGTCATTGGTAAGCATTTTAGTCATCTACACCAAACTTTAGTAAGTATTTTCTGGAAAACCATTCTTAGTCGAAGCATCATTAGCTGTTAGTCAAAGTGAATATATTTAATGAGATTCAACTCAAATCATGTTGAATAACTTGTTTGTTTATTCCAAGATATAAGATCACAGGCTACAATTAGTAGCATGATATATTTTTAGCCAAGCATTCATCTAATGATTAGTCGCTATTTCTCTATAAGTTAGGGAAAAACATTTAGACCATGTTTCTAAAGAAAAATCTTGTTTATTCATGTATTAGAGTTAAAGACTCGAAAAGCAAGATTATTAGAGTTATTATATTAGCCTAACATGTCTTTTCATCATGGCAGATAACAGTTGTCACATTTTTTTTTATTGCTTTTTAATATGCCGATCATACCCTTTACACCATTTAAATTTTGTATAAAAAGATATTGCATCATAGAAAAGTACCCCGCCAATCTTTCCTCTCCATATTATTCTTTTGTATCATAATTTAATTATTCTAGTGCTCAAATCAATTGTCAAATATTATTGAAGCAATGTAGTTAAGGGATATTATAATGCTTTCATTTTTCAAAAGTTGCCAAAATCAATTGCATAATTCCCTTCATTTTAAATTTTCTGATAATAAATGGATGATATAATGACCGGCATTTAATGCACAAGAACATTGCATGGAAAGCATGCCGAAATAGAAAAAAAAATCTACTTTATTGTTTTCCGCTGCATATCTTAATATGTACACAACAATCATCTTGATTTTCATACACATTGTAATATTTATCAGATTTGAAATCATGATTAAAATACTCGTAATCCCTGTGATCAATAACCTTACAGTTGTCTCATCCATTTTATGGAAGGTGACAACCAGAAGAGATTATCCCATAACGGCTCATACTAAATTTGACATTCATATTTGTGTATAAATACACGCACTTTCTCCCTAATATATCTACATTAACCAGTATCACAACTTTACTTGTTTGCTATTGTCTTTGATTATGGCAGGAAGACAGACAAGAGGGCGTCCAAGTACTGAGATGAAACGAATCGAAAATGAGGATAAGAGGCATATTACATTCTCAAAACGCAGATCCAGTATCTACAAAAAATCAAGTGAGCTTGTAGTCCTTTGTGGGGGCGGAGGTGGGAGTAGTAGTACTATCTCCTGCCGGGAATCCCTTTTCTTTTGCTAATCCATCCATTGATACAGTTGCCAATCGGTTCCTCAACCGAAACCCTCCGCCCAATGATAGGTCTCATGCCTTGGTTGATTCTTCTCATCAAGTCCAGATCAATGAGCTCAACCAACAGCACAATGAGCTCGTTAATGAATTCAAAGCTGAGAAGGCACGAGGCACAGTGTTGAAGCGATTGACCGAAGGAAAAAGTGATGAGGCATGGCGGGAAGCTCCCATTGAAGAGCTCAACCTGGAAGACCTCAAGAAGATGAAGGTGCGAATGGAGGACCTTCAGCGGAGCTTGTGGAGGTCGATCAACCAACGGACTAGAGGAGAGGCATCCACATCCTTTCGAGGACAAAGTTCGAGTTAGAGAAATAATCCCTTTGCGACAAATTCACATTATAGTTACGCTCCAAATTTTCCCCAGAGGAGTTATAATAAAGATGAACAAGTTTTGAGTTATAATGTCAAATTGTTTTCAAATGTGCTTATTTATAAATTTCGATTGGTGTCTTTCATATATAGGAGCTGATGGATGGTTTTTCATGCCTTGAACACATTTTCATATGCTAATATTTAACTCATAATTAGACTAACAAAGCAATTGACAAATTTAAGCAAGAGTAGTTCTAAAAGAACTTGACCTAAGCCTAAGCTTGGAAATCTCTAATTGGGGAGGCAAATAGGGGATTGGAAAGATTTCCACTTGACAAATACGAGAATGCACACGTGAAATAAATTAGGATAAAACCTGGCTGTGATGTTATTTAAGAAAGTTTAATGCAAAAGTTTAAGTTGATGGAATCTGAAGAATCCATCTTTAAGTTTAAGCTGCTGTATTTCATCTGCTTATGATACTTACATTTTCTCCACACAAAAAAAAAA